>CM070770.1:261599056-262799056 GCA_036346955.1 Dipus sagitta | reverse complement strand
ACTATATAGTAAAAGCCTATGTAATATAAAGCAAGGCTTACATTAAATGTAACTTTAATTGATACATTTAGGCTAAAAGTCATGCTGAAACTTAATAAACTAAACTAGCAAGTCAATATTTTTTTAGAAAAGCAGAAAACACAGGAGAAGCAGAATAAAATAATACAGAATAAAAATAAATGAACTAGGGGCTGGAGAGATGGCTAAGCACTTAAGGCCCTTACCTGCAAAGGCTAGGACCCAGGTTTGATTCCCCAGGCCCCACATAAGCATAAGAAAGATGCACATGGAGTTCATCTGCAGTGGCTAGAGGCCCTGATGTACCCATTTTCTTCTCTCTCTCCCTCTTCTCTCTCTCTCCCCTCCTCTCTCTCTCTTTCTCTCTCCCTTCCTAAATATCTGCCTCTCTAATAAATAAAAATAAAAATAAATAAAGGAAACAGGAAATAAACGTATAATAGAAAACTGCACAAAACTAACAGCCAACATGCATAAAAAAATTGTCACTGAAAATAATGACCATGAAAAAAAAACAAGAGAATAAGTAGCCATAGGAAATAAAAAGGAATTCCATGTAGTAGAACTATGACAAATTTAGGTGAACAAGGAGCCTTCTGGATATAGGCAGTGTTCTAGAACAGAAAAGACCTGATGATCTTGGTACAGATACTTAGGATTAACTGAAGTATATATTTATAATTCTGGCAATAAGTAAATATATAAATAAAGGAATGAACAAAACACAAGGTAAGTAGAAACAGAAAGAACTAAAAAATAGTCAAAAGACAGCAAAACTAACTGAACACATATTTACTGAATGCTAACCATTGACCACTCACTAAACTACAAGCCAGGATTCCACAGTAGTGTAAAAAAATGTATGTGGCCCTTGTTTATAAGAACTCTGGAATACTCTGGCATTAACCAAACAGTCAGGCCAATAAATGCAAACCAGAAGCCCAGTTAAAATTAACTAGATAAAGAGAAAGGAGAAAGTATGGAAATGTGATCTGATCTTAGATGTCAAAGAAGATTTCCTACAGAACAGAAAGTTGAAATAGGAGTTGAAAGTGAATATGAATTAGCAAGTGGAGCAGAACAGCATGCAGACAAAAATTTAAGAGTATTTTGAACATTTATAAAATGAAACAGAATATTCAAGACTAGTAGAAAGGTCAGACTGGCAAAAACACAAAAGCATGAAGGTAAGAATGGTAAGAGACAGGCAAATCCAAGATAGGAAGAAAGCACAGCAAATGGCTTAACTTCACAATCTAAAAAGGAAAAAAAAAAAGTATCACCACCAAGTAAGATTAAACCCAAAGTATGAAAGGTTAACATTTGAAATTCATTAGTAGATTATATAAGGAACTACTTAAGAATATATTCCAGCATCATGAAATACATATCCAAGACAAAACCTAAAATTAGAGCACAGAGGATAAATGAAAATGTAAGTAAATTTATATATAAATCAAAATAATTGTTAACTATTCAAATATTACAGTTAAAGCAATGTTAAAGGTACAGTGCCTAAGAAAATAGGTATAATAAATAGAATCAACCCAGATGCACATTATTGGATGAATGGATAAAGAAGTCATGGTACATTTAAACAATGGAATTCTACTCAGCAGCAAGAAAAAGTGATACAATGAAATTTGTAGAAAAATGGACAGACTTGTGTGGTGGTTTGATTTAGGTATCCCCCATAAACTTGAGTATTCTGAATGCTAGGTTTTCAGCTGATGAAATTTGGGAATTAACGCCTCTTGGAGGTAGTGTATTGCTGATGGCGGGCTCATGGGTGTTATAGCCAGTGTCCCCTTTCCAGTGTCTAGCACACTCTCCTGTTCCTATTGTCCACCTTATGTTGGCCTGGAGGTGATGTCCACCTTCTGCTCATGCCATCATTTTCCCTGCCGTTGTGGAGCTTTCCCTCAAGTTTGTAAGCCAAAACAAACCCTTTTTTTCCCAAAAGCTGCTCTTGTTCAGGTGATTTCTACAAGCAATGCAAATCTGCCTACAACAGTAATGTTGGTACTGAGAGTGGGGTCATTTGCTGTTAGACACCTGACTGTGTGGCTTTGGCCTTTTGGAGATGATTTTTAAGAGTAATGTGGAAGGATTTGAAACCTTGGCCTAAGAGATGGCTTGCAGTGCTGTAAGTACAGCTTGATGGACTATTCTGGTCAGAGTTGAAAGATCTGAATGCCGTAAGAAATATGGACTGTGAGGTTTGGCTTATGAGTGTGAAAAGGAGCTTTGTCTGGACTGGGCTAGAAGCAGTTTGTATGAGAGGCTTGCTGTTTTGCCTGTGTCCTGAGACATTGTGCAGGGTTGCTTTGTGTAGAAAAAAAGACTGTGTAAGCAGAGGAATAAGGCAGAGAAAAAATCTTTGGGTGAACTACTGCTGCTCATTCAGTTCCAATTGTGAGATTATAGCCTTTGAGATTGGGCCAACTGACCTGCATTGGGGCAACAGGAAGTATCCAGACTCTTTTGAAGGGGCCTGAGTGCTCAAGCAGTGTCCTGTACAAATTGGCACCCTACCTGGTATTGTGGAGTATAAGAAATGCAGGAAAGAGAGGGCCATGGAATTTGCAATGTAGTCTTGTGTTCTGGAAATGGCCATGGGCAATGTGAAGCAGGTTTGCTGGATGCCTGCATGGAGACCTGATGGAGCCCTGAGGATGAACAGTGGGTTGCAGTGCAGACCAAGTGGAGATGCTGGGACCACAAAATGGCTGCTGAGGAAAGCTGTGGCCCTGTATGAAGTTTTCCAGGGCTGTGAGTAGCCTAGATGGAGGGGCAGAATTGGAACTCCAGAGACTTGTTGCTGGTTAGAATTATCAGACTTGGAGATTTGTCACTGGCTACAGTTGTTGGACTTGAAGCTACAGAGTTTGATATTTGCCCTGCTTAAATCTTATATTGGCTGAATATTTCTTTACTATGTCCAGTGCCATCTTTTGCAGTGTGAGGGTTCATTCTGTGCCATTATGGGTTTTGGGGAGATTACTTTTTGTATTATGCCTCAGTTAAAAGACCTTGGATTATGGGGATGTTTGAACATCATTAGGATTGATAAAAAAGTGTGGGGACTTTGAAAGTTGGACTGAGTGCATTGCATTTTACATCATGGATGGTTAACAGTTTATGGGAGCCAGAGGTAGAATGTGGTGGTTTGATTCAGGTATCCCCCATAAACTTAGGTGTTCTGAATGCTAGGTTCCCAGCTGATGGAGATTTGGGAATTAACACCTCTTAGAGGCAGCGTACTGCTGGGGGCATGCTTATGGGTATTAGAGCCTGTGCCCCCTTGCCAGTGTTTGACACACTCACCTGTTGCTATTGTCCACCTTATGTTGGCCAGGGGATGATGTTCATGTGATCATTTTCCCTGCCATCATGGAGCTTCCCCTAGAGTCTACAAGCCAAAATAAACCCTTTTCTCCCAAAAGCTTCTCTTGGTTGGGTGATTTCTGCTAGCAATGCGAACTTGACTGCAACAACTTGGAACAGATCATACTCAATGGTCGTACAATTACAGAAAGACAAATGTCGCAGTGTCACTTATCTGCAGTTCCTCACCTGGACCTGCTTGAGTTACTATCATACATGATAGGCAACTCAAGGCCCAGACAATAGGGACAGAAGGGTTTGGAGGGTCAGCAAAGAAAGGGGGGAAACAAACACAAAATTAAATCCAAAATGAGCTGATACCATAGAAACCTTTATCCTTAGAGATAGCCTAAAAGATATAACCCTCAAAAGGATTAAGAGGGGAGAACCTGAAAAGTAGAGCTCTGGTGAGGGTGGACTGAAGCCTAAGCTTAAAAGAATTTTTTTTCTGTCTCTAGTCTGTAACTCCCAGTACCAGAGATTGGTTGCTACCCACCTTGAGCTGTTGATCTGAGAGACCTACGAGGTCCCCAAATCAAGACAGCTTTCTAGAAAAGCACTTGATTACCCACTTGAAGAAAAAGCTAAGATCCTACTGTTGAAGACACTATATGGTGCTGACAGAGCATGGAGAGACCTGGCTGGAAATTTAGAAGAAAGCCAGTCCCCAGACAGCCTGTCCAGTGCTTGAAAGCACTACATGAGCAACTGAGGGGAAATGGCCAAAAATGGTCTGAGCAACCAAAGGTCTAAGCTACTCAGAAGTAAACACCCTGACAGGTGTACACACCAGGGCAATAGTGGCACACAGCCTCAATAGGTAACCAATAGCTTTCTGATTGGCTGAGATCTGCTCAGTGTAAAGGAATCCATATCTGGAATTGGAAACCAGATCAGAATCCTACAGAGACAAAGATTATGTTCTCCAGTGTCAAGCTCTCACTACTCATTGGCTGAAAGAGGGGTTACATATATCAAATTCTCCCTAAATTAATAATGCTTATCCCATTTAAACTATGGTGACTTCACTCTCCACTGGAGAATCTGGTCTGCTTTTTCAGAAGGTAGCAAGACCAGAGGAGATAAACTACACCTCACACTTCAGCCAAGCCACAGCTGAAACCACAGAGGAATTGGGGAGATGAACATGAGTGCTACTTCCATACTGAACCTGATAATAAGTGCCAGGATGAAGGAGACAGACCCTGAGGATACTCAATAACTTACAAAGCTGAGATCCAAAAGCTCCTAAAAGCTCATTGCTGAGGTAAAATTAAAACTCTCCCACCACGGCTCAGGGAATTTTGCAGAAGAGCAGGTGGAAGATTGTAAGAGCCTCAGGTTAAGACATCATACCCAGAGGCATCCCTTCCCCCTAAAAATAATTGACTGCTGTTCCCACAATGCATAAACCACAACCCCATGGACAATACCTACAACCCTACTGAGGAGCACCCCCAATGGAATAGGGGTAGAGACCAACACATGATGTGTCCTTAAAAATATGTTATTAATAATAATAATAAACATTTAAAAAAGAAAGTAGGTATAATTTATAAACACAATAGCAATAAAAATTTTTACATAAGTTACCAATAACAAAATTAAAAGATGAGGGAGAAGCTAGCAGACAGGACATAATTTGCATCTATGGAGCTTGCCTTGTTGAATGGAAAGGTCACTATTATTTAACTCCACGCATCTTCAGAGACAGTTTCAATATAATTTGCCAAGGCTTTAAGGACAGCTATTACAAAAGTAAGAGGTATATATATTTATAATAATCAGTACACTAAAAATAAAACAAAAAATACTACAAATAACCAATCCCAAAAGCTCTCTTAAATAACTTTCAAGAAAAGAGCAACTGAAAATATATAATTATATTTATAAAATAATGACTAGA
Source organism: Dipus sagitta (assembly GCA_036346955.1). Lineage (NCBI taxonomy): Eukaryota > Metazoa > Chordata > Mammalia > Rodentia > Dipodidae > Dipus > Dipus sagitta. The sequence goes on along the minus strand of CM070770.1, from coordinate 262,793,745 downwards.
AGATTCCATGATGAAGCTTCTGTATTTAAAACCATACTGTGAAAAAAACCCATAGCTATGTGCTTTCCTTTTCATTTCCAAATATCAAATGTGAAAATAGAAAATTAAACATTTAACTCAAGTAGAAAACTAGAAAATTAAGAACAAATTAAGCTTAAAGGACACATACATACTTTGGAAATAATTGGGTGAATTTGCTTCAATCTAGCAAATTGAAGATACAAGACCCAGGAATTTCACATCCAAATCTCTCAGAGAGTTGGGCATAAATATGGCAGAAGAAAGCTATAAAAGGTATTCACAACTTCACTGCTTGTAACAGTAAAACACAAACACAAAACAGGAAACGGAAATCATCCCAAATATCCATGGGCAATAGAATATGTATGTGTCATACATTTGCATATTTTATCTTTGCACGTTATATGCTGTAATATTATCTTTTAAAATCACATACTATATATTTCATTATTTTTTACTCTTTTTTATTTTTTTATTAGTTAGTTTTGTACTCAGTGAATACAGTCAAGTTAGTACCATTGTTAGGCTCGTCCATGTCCTACCCCCTCCCCCTGGCCCCTCCCTGCTGAGGTATATGCACAAGGTCTACAGTTCATTGCAGCAGCTGAAGGCCCTGGTGTGCCCATATTTTTTCTCTCTCTCTCTCTCTCTCTCTCTCTCTCTCTCTCTCTGTCTCCTCTCTTTTTCCTGCTTTCTTTCATCTTTCTCTCTCAAATAAATAAAATAAAATAAAATATTTTTAAATACAGAAAACTAAATAAATGAATTAATGGCTCACAGTAAGTAATCAGCTAATGAAATAGAGCAGTAAGGAGTAAAATGAGAAAATAAAGCAAAGAAATTATTTCATAAAAGCCAAACTCTGGTAATATCAGAGGCAGAGACAAGAGGAAGCTTACAAACTGATAATCTTAGGAAAGGGAAAAGGTGTAAGCAAATACAAGAAGATATACTTCAAAAATGTTGGAGGAGACTCTTTGTACCTCTTCAGGTATTTGTTAAAATTAAGATAATAGAAATTATGCTCTTACTAATATAAAGTACCAAAAGTTATGAAATAAACAAACTGTGAAATGTCAACTCATTGAAATTATTGCCAAAATTGTCTCAAGAAAACATTTGAGATGTAAAAAGTATAAGCAACTGATTTGTTTCATGAGACAGTCATGAGCAAGTCCATAGACATGTTGCATATACCATGCCTGAAAACAGGGGAAAAGTAAAAGGTTAAGCAGTTAATCCCAAGAAACCAGCACATCCCTGACATTAAAAATTTGACTCAATTAGCAGCCACACACAAAAAAAAGGGAGAGGTCAATCATATTTATGAACATCAATACTCAAGTCCCAAATAGGCTAACTGGCTGAACTTAGCATGATATTAAAATTAAAATGCACTATGCTTATTTCAAAAATATAGAAAGTTGCCCTTAGAAAACTTGCTAGTAAATTATATCAAATGACACAGGGGAGGTTTAAATGATCACCTCAGTAATACTAAAAATGCATTTAATAAAAAATAGATACTAAATACTAAAAAGCATTTAATGAAAATATAAATTTTAAGATGTAACATCTACCCCTTTTTAGAAAGAAAAAATAGCTGGATATAGGAAAATTAAATTAACAGGAAAAATAATACCTCCTTAATTAACAGTGAAACAGGGGCCCGTTTTATTAAATCAGTAATAAATAAGATAAAAAATACCAGCTTATAAAAAACTAACAAAAATTACCACCTTATTACATTATAACTTAGCATTGCTTGGAAATCCTAGCTAAAAAACAAAAATATATAAAGGGATGCTGACAGAAAGACAAGATTGGATAATACAATTGAAGGACGATTTGTCTGGGGAGATGGCTCAATGGGTAAGGTGCTTGCTGCACAAACATGGGGACCTGCATTCAGATCCTCAGCATCCATGTAAATGCTAGGTGAGCATAGCAGCCTCCCTATAATCTTACAATTCTAGCTCTCAGGAGATGGAGACAGAGGATCCTGGGGCAAGCTGGCTAGCCAGACTAGCTGAATCAACAAGCTCTGGTTCATGTGAGAGACCCTGCCTCAATAAACAAGAATAAATAGACAGTGATGGAGGAAGATGCCCCAAGTCAGACTCTGGTCTCCACATGTGTGTGCATGCGTATGTGCGTATGTGCGCGCGCGCACACACACACACACACACACACACACACACACACTCATAATAATAAAAGAATCTGTGGCTATCTAAAACCCTAAAAGGAAGCAAACAGGAAGACACTATTTATTCACAGAAGCAGCTACTTGATAATTGACATAAGATCTAAATCATGAAAACTGAAAAATTCTACTAGCACAGGAACAGAAGTTTGATAAACAGAGAGAGCTATGTTCTTGACTGAGAAGACTCGCTGTCACAAAGATGCAAATGTGCATTTAAGTATGCAAAAATTATGCTACCAAAGACATGAAAGAGACTAAACATCAATGGTTACATATTTCAACACAAGAAAGGACTCTGTTCCAAGGAGGGAAAGTAAGAAAAAAATAAGTACAGAGAAGGGAGAAGAGAAAAGGGGGGAGGTACCATAAGAATGTAATTTAACCTGGAGCTGGGGAGATGGCTCCATAGATAAAGGCTTGCAAAGCCTGCCAGCCTGGTTTCAATTCCTTAGCCATCCTTGTAAAACCTAACAGGCATTCATTTGCATGGGAAGAGACCATGAAATATACACACACAAATAAAAATTTTAATATTCTACCATAAAATTCTACCCATACATATATGAAAAACTGACAACTAACCAAAATATTTTATTAATGTATGTGATAGACAAAAATTATATCTGCCAATGGCTTTAAAAACCTTTGCAATATCAATGAGAAGTGCAAAAAATGCACCCCTAAAATTGCATTGAAAAATAAATAGAAGTATAAGCCAAGCATGATGGCATACACATTTAACCCCAGCACTTGGGAGACTAAGGTAGGAGGTTTGTGGTGAGTTCAAGACCAGCCTGGAGCTACAAAGTAAGTTCCACATCAGCCTGAGCTACAGTGAGACCCTGCATGGAAAACTAAATTTATTTTATTTTTTTAATTTGTTTTATTTATTTGAAAGAGAGAAGCAGATAGAGAGAGAGAATGGGCATACAAAGGCCTTCAGCCACTGTAAATGAACTCCAGACGCATACACCACCTGGTGCTGGCTTACATGGGCTCTGGGGAATCCAACCTGGGTCCTTCAACTTTGCAGGCAAGTACCTTAACCACTAAGCCATCTCTCCAGCCCATGGAAAAATAAAATTTAAAAAGCATAAGTACAAAGGACCTAGTGAGAAAAGCATGTCGCTATTACTGGTACATCCATTCTAAATGGAGGTACTTGGCTTAAGTCAATAACATTATTATTAATATATATAATGTAATATATATTACATAATATTATGATATTATAGTATTATCAATATACAAGGGGCATACTCATTACTTTCCAGAAGTAGATATATATCACAAGCCAATGTCAACAATATGTACAAAGACTCACGGAGAAAGCTTGTGGTTGTTCTCCACCATTTAAGATACTGAAAATTCCAAAGATGTCTAAAAGGAAGCAAACAGGAAGACACTATTTATTCACAAAAGCAGCTACTTGATAATTGACATAAGATCTAAATCATGAAAACTGAAAAATTCTACTAGCACAGGAACAGAAGTTTGATAAACAGAGAGAGCTATGTTCTTGACTGAGAAGACTCGCTGTCACAAAGATGCAAATGTGCATTTAAGTATGCAAAAATTATGCTACCAAAGACATGAAAGAGACTAAACATCAATGGTTACATATTTCAACACAAGAAAGGACTCTGTTCCAAGGAGGGAAAGTAAGAAAAAAATAAGTACAGAGAAGGGAGAAGAGAAAAGGGGGGAGGAACTATAAGAATGTAATTTAACCTGGAGCTGGGGAGATGGCTCCATAGATAAAGGCTTGCAAAGCCTGCCGGCCTGGTTTCAATTCCTTAGCCATCCTTGTAAAACCTAACAGGCATTCATTTGCATGGGAAGAGACCATGAAATACACACACACAAATAAAAATTTTAATAAACATTATTCTACCATAAAATTCTACCCATACATATATGAAAAACTGACAACTAACCAAAATATTTTATTAATGTATATGATAGACAAAAATTATATCTGCCAATGGCTTTAAAAACCTTTGCAATATCAATGAGAAGTGCAAAAAATGCACCCCTAAAATTGCATTGAAAAATAAATAGAAGTATAAGCCAAGCATGATGGCATACACATTTAACCCCAGCACTTGGGAGACTAAGGTAGGAGGTTTGTGGTGAGTTCAAGACCAGCCTGGAGCTACAAAGTAAGTTCCACATCAGCCTGAGCTACAGTGAGACCCTGCATGGAAAACTAAATTTATTTTATTTTTTTTTAATTTGTTTTATTTATTTGAAAGAGAGAAGCAGATAGAGAGAGAGAATGGGCATACAAAGGCCTTCAGCCACTGTAAATGAACTCCAGACGCATACACCACCTTGTGCATCTGGCTTACATGGGCTCTGGGGAATCCAACCTGGGTCCTTCAACTTTGCAGGCAAGTACCTTAACCACTAAGCCATCTCTCCAGCCCATGGAAAAATAAAATTTAAAAAGCATAAGTACAAAGGACCTAGTGAGAAAAGCATGTCGCTATTACTGGTACATCCACTCTAAATGGAGGTACTTGGCTTAAGTCAATAACATTATTATTAATATATATAATGTAATATATATTACATAATATTATGATATTATAGTATTATCAATATACAAGGGGCATACTCATTACTTTCCAGAAGTAGATATATATCACAAGCCAATGTCAACAATATGTACAAAGACTCACGGAGAAAGCTTGTGGTTGTTCTCCACCATTTAAGATACTGAAAATTCCAAAGATGTCTAATGCACTACAACAAATGAAAAATTATATGACACAGCATATTAAAATCACATTTTAAGCACTACTAAATAAAGTAAATACTTGTACTGTTAAAAGAGGAGTTGCAAGCTGGATGTGGTGGCACATGCCTTTAATCCCAGCACTTGGGAGGTTGAAGTAGGAGGATCACTGTGAGTTTGAGGCCAGCCTGAGACTACATAGTAAATTCTAGGTCAGCCTAAGCTACAGTAAGACCCTATCTCAAAAAAAATGAAATTAAATTAAATTAAAAATTTTTTAAAGAAGCTGTAAAATATTTTGTGCAACCTGGCCACAATTCTATGTGCAGTTATTACACATGCATTTAGAGAGTCTTTACATGAGTACAAAAAAAAAAGACCAGGAAAAAAATATTTTTAAAAAAAGACTAGGAAGCCAGGTGTGGTGGCACACACCTTTAATCCCAGCCCTTGGGAGGCAGAGGTAGAAGGATGGCTGTGAGTTCGAGGTCACCCTGAGACTACATAGTAAATTCCAGGTCAGCCTGAGCTAGAGTGAGATCCTACCTTGAAACACCCCCCGCCCCGCCAAAAATAAAAAAGGACTAGGAAACTATGCAGTCTGTTGTGGGAGAAAAGACACAGTAGGTATTAACCAGCAGTGGGCCCTACAAACTTTATTCTGGCCAGCCAGGTCATATGGCATCTCTGTTAAGGGGGAAACCAACTGCTCTCTGATTGGATTTGGAAGGGAATTCATTCCTGGTACAGAAAACCTAATCATAAACCTATGGCTGGGGAGGCCATAAGTCCTAGGGGGAAAACTACTGTTTTCTGGCTAGACAGATATATTATACTCATCAAACTGCTCTCTAAATACTTATGTTTATACCCATATATTAATGCTACTCTCACTTTTGGTTAGAGAAGCTTCTCTTTTCAGATGACAGTAACCACTGGGGTGACTCAAAACTCATCAAAATGCTGAAAAGAAAAAATAATGAAGTGTTTAGCACAGAGTAAGACTTCTCTATCACACTCAGGGACCATTGCAGATGAGATGACAGAAAATGTAAGAGCCAAAAGGAGGGGAGAACTGCTTACAATACTGTCTTCTAGAAACAAAGTGGTTGTGGCATTCATGACCTTACAATGGCTGACACTACCTATACAAGAAAAATGATGACATCAAAATACAACAGGAACTAGGCAGAAAGAAGGAGTTCAGTGGAAGGGAGAGAAGAGAGGGACAAAGAGAAGGTAGTAGTATAAGATTATGATCATAGTATATTATGCATATGCATGAAGGTTGTCAAGTTTTTTTTTTTAGACCTGGAAACTATACATCCATTGTATTTATCAACACAGATAAATACAAAAGCTATGAATTAATAAAGTCAGTTTTTTGTTTCATTGTAGATTTTTAAATTTTATATTTGATTCTGATTCTTTAAAGTGTTTTTATTAATGAAACCTGTAAGAGAAAGAAGGTAGTTAAGACACTTGAGACAAGGACATATGAACACCATGACTGTAGCAATCTAAAACCTCCAGACACAACGTATTTCCATCTGAAAACTTTAAGACAACCTTATCAGGAAAATTGCAGAAGTGTGACTAGCATTTTTTAACCTTGAAAAATGAAAACTGCATGCAGAACAGAAATATTACTGATTTTTCCATTCTACCAACTTCCAAGGAAGGTGCTTTTCATGAATTCTTTTTGAGGTTTATATAACTATGTGAAGTAATTTATCTTTAACAACATGGAATTACTACAATACAATCATTTACACTGATCTTATTTCCTCCTGTAATGGGATCATCAAGATTATACATAAGGAGAATGATGTGGTGCATGATATCTTGAAAGCAACCAAGTATTTAATAAAATCTTCCATATCATGTAGAATAAGAATGTAAAGTACCAGTGACAGAGTCATCTCAGAAGAAAATACCAAACCAAGGACTTCCAAAACTTCTCTTCCCCCTAAAACAATGAAAAACTGGAAAAAATAATGTTAGGATCAACTTTTTCATAACTCTAGAAATTAATCAAAGGTTCATAACAATCTAGAAATATTTATTCAGGAAAAAAGGGCAAAATATCATTAACAATGAAAGCTCTGTCGTATTTTAATTTATTTATGCTTGCTATACACTTTTCTAGTATACTCCTCCATGCTACCTAGGATGAAGCTTCAAAATAAGGCACCAACATAAACTATAAAGAGCATTCAGTAAAAAAGAATAGCTAGGTGAAATTTAACCAAACTCATTATAAAATAAGCATATAGGTTAGAAACCCACAAAGAAGGAATGTGCCACAACAGACCCTTGAAGTATTTCTGGAACTATTTGTGTGTAAAGAAGTCTGGGAGGTTGTAACTGATTTCTAGATTCATGAGACCAAAAAGAGAATGCTGAATCTGTTCAATCCCTCAAGAAGAAACAGCAATCATAAATACATATGCACCTAACAACAGAGCTCACAAAATATCTAAAGCAAACATCAGCAGAACAAAGGAGAAGTAGACAGATCTACAATGGTGGATATTTGAATGTCCCACATTCAGCAGTATACAAAACAATTATGCATACCAACAAGAAATCAAATGACTTGAAGAATATTGTCAATCAATTAAACATACTAGACATATATGTCATCTCACCCAACAACATAGGATGTATGTTCTTCTCAAGCACACAGGCATGTTTCTCGGACAGGCCAAATGTTAGACTACAAATGTCAAACTTTAATATTTTTCTGAAACTAAAAAACATTCAAAAGGGTAAATTTATGGAACGTTCAAGTTTTGGGTTACTTGTTTTGTCATGAAACCAAGCTAAAATAAACCACAACGAACTGAAAAAAAACACACATTTAAAATCTCATAAAGTATTTTTCTAACCACAACAGAATAAACTAGAAATCAATAATAGAAAACTATAAAACTCAAAGATACATGGACATTAAGCCACCTTCTCTTAAATAACCAAGGAATTAAAGTGGAACTCACAAAGGAACTCTGAAAATATCTTGAGGAAAATGAAATAAAATATCAATACCATAATGCTTATGAGAAACCTCAAAATCAGGTGAAGAAGGAAGCTTGTGAACATGTACATTAAGAACAAATACTATCAACTGTGACCAAAGTGTATACCTTAAATACGTAGATAAAGGGTTGCTAAACCCAAACCTCATGGAAGCAAGGGAATATGATAGATTGAAGATAAAGGAGAGAATAGACAAAAAGAGAGGGAAAAACCAAAGAAACTAAAGTTGGCTCTTTGAAAATTCCAAGAAAATTGGTGAACTTTTAGCTAAGAAATAAAGTTTGAAATTACTAAAATTAGAAATGGAAGAGAGAAATGACTACAAGACATACAAATATAAAAGTAAATCATAAGAAAATAGTATTAACAATTGCACACTGACAACCTTCATAAAATGGAAAAATTCCTAGACACATACTAAATGACTAAAATGGACTTCAAAACATATATGGAACTTGAGCACACTTGGAACATGAATTGAATCAGCAATCAAAACTTCCCAATAAAGAGAGAATCGGGCTGGAGAGATTGCTTAGTAGTTAAGGCATTTGCCTGCAAAGCCAAAGGACCTTGGTTCAATTCCCCAGGACCCACGTAAACCAGATGCACAAGGTAGCACATGCATCTGGAGTTCATCTGCAGTGGCTGGAGGCTCTGGGTGCCCATTCTCTCCCTCTCTCACACTCTGTTAAATAAATAATAAATAAAAATTTTTTAAAACAAAAAGAAAGAGAGAATCAGGACCAGAAGACTTCACTGGGGAATTCTACCAATCATTTAAAGGAGAATTAATATGAATACTGTCAGATGTTTCCAAAACAAAAAAAAATGAAGAGAAGTGTATTTTCAAACTTACTGCCAGAGAAGGACACAAGAAAATTAAAATACAGGCCAATATCCTTGGGTATACAGATCCAAAACTCCTTAACAAAATACTAGCAAAGTGCACCCATAAGCATGTTCAAGGTATCACTCACCATGACCAAATGGGAGTTACGCCAGGAATGCAAGGTTGATTTAGCATGTGAATCATAAGTATAGCACACCACATTAATAGAAGGAAGACAACATATACTCATCTACAGTGACTGAGAAAAGGGTATTTGACATACCCAAAACCATTTCATGATATAAAATAATAATGACCCCAAAACTAGAAATAAAATGAATCTCTTCCAACATGATAAAGAATATTTATGAAAAACCCACAACTAATGTATTCCATAATGAAACACAACTAGTCTTCTCCTAGTATCAGTAATAAGGCAAAAAAATGCCTACTTGTCTACTATTTGACATAGAGTTCAAGCTTTAAATATAACACCAAAACCACAGGTACCAAAAAAAAAAAAAAAAAGTGATGTGTTGGACTTTTTTGTGTGCCAAGGGATATTGTCAAAAAAGTGAAAACATAAACCATATATTATATAAGGGTCAAATCTTTTCAAATCATATAAGTGATGAGTTTATTTTCCCAAATGTATTTTTTAAAACTCTTAGCAGCTCAGCAACAGAAAGACAAAACAATCTCCATTCAAAAGTAACTACTTGAACAAACATCTTTCTAACAAAGATATACAAATAATGACCAACCATATGAAAATATGACCAACATCATTATAATTTAGTGAAGTGCAAATCAAAATAAGCTACCATTTCAAAAAAAGCCAGAATAACTAAAATTTACAAAAAAAAAAAAAAACAAACAGAAAACAGCAAGTCTTGGAAGGGATTTGGATAATACACAATTCTTGTGCAATCCTAATGAAAATACAAAGGAGTGTAGACACAATGAAAAATTTTGGTAGTTTCTCACAGTTACATATAGAATTATAATATAACTCAGTAATTCAACTCTTAAGTATATATTTCCCGCAAAACCTGAAAAACTGTTATCTATAAGCCAACACACCTAACAACATTATTCCAAAAACACCTACAGGATGAAATCAAGCCATGCCCATCAACAAATGAGTGGACAACAGAATGCAGTATATGCACAGTACCACAGAAGATTACTCAGCCATAAGGAGTGAAATTCTGGGCTGGAGAGACAGCTTAGTGGTTGCCTGCAAAACCAAAGGACCAAGGTTTGAGTCACCAGGACCCACATAAGCCAGATGTACAAGGTGGTGCATGCATCTGGAGTTCATCTGCAGTGGCTACAGGCTCTGGCATGCCCATTCTTTCTCTCTCTCCCTCTCTCCCTCTATCTCTCTCAAATAAATTAGTAACAAAATTTAAGGTTAAAAAAAAGAGTATGGTTCTTCTGACTGCATGCTAAAATATGGATGAACCTTGAGAGAATCACTGTAATTAAAGTTAAAAAAGGAAGTCAAACATAAAAGGTTCTATAGGGTTGGAGAGCTGGATCAGTAGATAAGACATGCCAGGTAAACATAAGTACTGGAGATCCAGTCCTCAGTAAATGCTGGTGGGTATAACAGGCCACCAGTGACAGGAAAGCAGAGAGAGGGATCACTGAGGCAAGCTGCTAGCTAGATTAGCCAAATTCACGGGTTCAGGGATCAATTGAGAGAGCCTGCCTCAGTAAATATGTACACTCAAACACACACATGCTGCCACATGCATTCACACATGCATGCACAACACATGAACACATTTACAAAGACAGTGTATATGATTTCATCTATATTAAATATCCAAAATATACAAACCCCACAGAGACAGAAAGCACAAAAGCAGGTAGTCAGGGGCTAAGAAAAGGCAAATGACAACTTGGGTGTGTAGTTTCCACTTGGGTTGATAAATAATGTTCTGGAACACTCTAGGTGACGGTTCTGCAACATTTTAAAAGTAGCCAACAGCACTGCACTGTACTGACACCTGGTTAGAACAGATATCTGAAGGCTATAGTTTATCACAATAAAATATACATACATACATATAAGTAAAACTGTCATCAAGAACTGAAAGTACAACCTTTAATACACTTATTCTATTTTTCTGTTCAACTTCATTAACATTGTGCTTCTTTGACTTTTATTCTTTCTTTGTAATTCTTTTTATTGTGTTTCACTGACTTCTTGAGAGGAATTGTTTTGAATATGTGTATTAAGGTGATGACTGTCTCATAGAGTACCATGACCACATCATGTTTGGAAGACAGAATTCCAAAGCACTTCTCCCTATCCTTTGGCTCTTACATTCTTTCCACTCTCTCTTCCACAGGGATCCCTGAGCACTGAAGGGTACGATAGAGATGTCTTAGGCTGAACACTCCACTGTCATTTCTTCTCAACACTTTGAGGAACTTTGAGTTTTCCTAGGAGTAACCAGCATCTAGCTTAATCAATCCCTTATAGATCTTGACTTCTGCCGAAAAGGAGAAAAAAAGGAGCTATTACATATTATTTTGCCTTTTTTTTCTCCTAGGTTTCTTTGGTAAGGCCCTATTCCACCATATTAACTAGAAGTCCCACTCATGCCTGTTTTTAAAATATTTATTCCACAATTTGGGTTCTGGCTTCTCCTAAGACTGACTGAGATAAAAGTCATATATCCAAATTACAACATATGACCTTTACTGGGGAAAACATAGAGTGGGTCTAGGTTATTTTAAATAGGACATTAAAAAATCTCAGAATATTAATGAGAGAACTGCCAGGAGGGCGAAGGTGTGGAGAAACATATCAAAATAAGAGCAGGAAAAGAAAGAGATAGTAATAGTTATTCTGGAGGAAAGTAGCTGAAATTTTTAGTAGATCTGACTCTCCATTCCAGAAGACAGTGCAGAATAACTGACTGGTTAACGAGGCCACGGTGCTCAGTGCCATGGAGCACAAGGAAGTAAGACAGTGTGATGGTTAATTTCCTTTTTTAGTATTTTCATTTATTTGCAAGCAAAGAGAGAGAGAGAGAAGAGAGACAGATAAGAGATAATGGGTGCACCAGAGCCTCCAGCTGCTGAAAACGAACTCCAAATGCATGAGCCGGGCGTGGTGGCGCACGCCTTTAATCCCAGCACTCGGGAGGCAGAGGTAGGAGGATCGCTGTGAGTTCGAGGCCACCCTGAGACGCCATAGTGAATTCCAGGTCAGCCTGGGCTAGAGTGAGACACTACCTCAAAAAAAAAAAAAAAAACCAAATGCATGGGTCACTTTGTGCATCTGGATTTATATGAGCACTGGGGAATCAAACACAGGTCATTAGGCTCTGCAGGCAAGTGCCTTAACTGTTGACCCATCTCTTCAGCCCCCTGTGGTAGTTAATTTCTATGGCTAACTTGACTGGATCAGGAATCAAGTAAGAGACACACCTCTTGGTCAGGTCAATGAGGGCTTTTCTAGGAAGGATTCACTGAGGGGAAAAAAACCTCTTCCCCAGCGTGAGCAGCCCTTCTAGTGGCAGACAACATATTAAAAAGTTACAATAAAAGGTGGCCCTTCGCTCCTGCATACCTTTGCCACTTGCTGGTGAGTGCATCTATCCTGTTTCTACCATCCTTTGCTGACAGTGGAAGCCACCTTCTTCAGTATTCAGCATGGACTAAAGACGAGTGGCTCTCCAGGAACCCTACAGATCTTCAGCTCCAGATTGGGACTACTGAGGCATCTAGCCTTGTGGACTGAGGAGTTACTGGGTTCTCTGACTCTCCAGCCTCCAGATAGCCACTGTTGGACTACCCAGCCTGTACGATGTAAGCCAACCTAATAAAGTCCCTTTGTGACATACATGCATTTTGTCAGTTCTACTTCTCTCGATAACCCTGATTAATACAGAGAAAAATAATCAGCTGATCACAATGAATGTATGACAATTATTGTTTTTTATGAAAAATAAAATAAAACTTTATTCAAGGAGAAAGGAATGGTCTGGACTGGGATGAGAGCAGAGGAAAATAAACCAGTAGGTGTTGGTGAATCAATCCATTGCTCCACAAATGAAAATTACAGAAGGTCAACATTAGCCTTCTGGACTACAATTTTTTCCACCAGCCTCAATGGGAAAGCCTGCGTCCATACTAGGGTACCTTTTCCTCCAAAATATGTGAAGAATGTGTGTATGTGCTCATGAAGAATTGTTCTAAGGCATCCAAACTATGCTAAGACTCCCAGCTAACATCAGGACACATGTCAAGTCACCTGGACAACTCTTCTAAGAAAAAGCACCGAATGTTTGTGTATATATCTTCATTGTCCTGTATCTCTAATTAGGTGGAGTTTCCAACCCAAATGCATACTGATCAGTTATTGCCAGTGCTTTGCTACTTGTGCACAAATGGTGAAAGACAGCACTGCATATCTCTTCCTAGATCTTTGTGTTCCTGTCTGTGTTTGTGTAGTGGATCTCCTTATTTCAATTTGCTATCTTAATTTCAGAGATTATTAATGTGTGCACTATTATTTTTTTAAAAAAATAGCAAGGGCTGGAGAGATGGTTCAGTGGTTCTATTCCCCAGTACCCACGTAAATCCAGATGCACAAAGTGGCACATACAACTGGAGGTCCTTTGCAGTGGCCAAATACCCCAATGTGTACCCATTTTCTCCCTCCCTTCCTTCCTTCCTTCCTTCCTTCCTTCTCACTCTCACTCTTTCTCCCTCCCTCCCTGCAAATAAATAAATAAAAATACCAAGTATGCAAATTCATTAGCTAGAATCTGGGGTCAATTTTCTTACTCATGGGAAGCCTCCATCCACCACTCCATAATAACAAAGAAAATGTTTCAAAAACATCACCCTGCCAATTCTGAAGATGAAGTAATGCTAACACCACACCAGTCAAAAGAAAAGGGGAAATGACCTCTGGGAAGATGCACTAGAGTTTGTTAATATGGAAGAAAAGTGTGAGAAAAGACTGACTGAGACATGCAGCAAAGTGCCCTCAACACCAGTGTGTTCCACGTCTCAGTAAAAGCAGAGCAACCCAAGGTCACAGACATGGTACACCAACATAGTCAGGGCAACGTAGAAGTCACAGCATCCTCTGTGGCAGTGTGGCTAAAACCAGGGTGAAGAGACAGACCCTCAGAGAGACCCAACTGCTCTCATGTTAGTAACTTGTCCTCATGGGCTCATGTCCTGTCAGCATGCACGTTTCCCTCCCTGATAAGACATGCCATACCAGCACATAGCCAGCCCAAGCAGTCCCTCTCTTGAATATATTGTGTTTCCATGCTCTATGCATGGAGGAGCATGAGGCCTTACTTGTTCTTAGTGTACCACTCAGTGACAACACCTAGGAATCAGTGCCACATACAGGTGAAAGATGGAGCTGTGGCAAAAAGACCACCTGTCAACAAAACGAGGGAGGCCACAGTAGCAATCTGGGCATTTTATCATGGGTCAAGGCATGAGCAATGGTGCCTAAGACAAGCTGGTTTAAACCTTAGTTCTAGGGGCTGGAGGAATAGTGCTTAGCAAGCATGAGGACCTGAGTTCAATCCCCAGAACCCATGTAAAATGTTAAGTGTGGGAAGCGGACACAAAAGGATCGTTAAGGCTCATTGGCCAGCCAGTCTAATCTAACTAGTGAACTCCAGACCAATGAGAGAAACTGTCTCAACAAAAGGTAGACAGCTTGAGAGGAATGACACCCAAAGTTGTCCTCTGCTTTCTCACACATAGACATGCACACATACAGACACAAAAATCAATCAATCATGGATAGTGGAGTTACAAAGGGTAAGGGGGGATTATCATGGTTTATTGTCTATAATTATGGAAGTTGTCAATAAAAAATAAATTAATTTGAAAAATCAATCCATAAATCACTCAGTCTTGGTTCTAGCATCTTGGGGCTATAAGACCTGAAGGACACAATGCCTGTGTAGAATCTCCCACACAGTCTGCACATGGTGAATGAACACTTACTAAAGACTAGTGTTACTGTTTTTATTACTACTGAAGAGTGCTTTATACAAAAAGCACATGAGGTGTCATTTCAACTTACTCCTTATTTGTCATCTGGGATTAAAGATTGGGTTTCCTCAAAGGATACACTGTGAGGCAGTAAATCAATAATCAAAGAGGGTTTGCACTAGCTTCCCCAAAAGTCAATACTATAGTCATAGCAACAAAGGGGAAGCAATAGAACAAAGAAATGTCTCAACTTATCAAAGGCTTTTCCATCTCTGCCAGGTTTGATAAGCAAGGTGAGAAAACAATCTCATGATATACACAGCAACAGAGCATGGACCTGCTCAGAGAAATAGTACTACAGAGTGACAGTCAGATGCTTTTGCATTCTGAAGACAATCATTGTGTGGTTCCCTTCCTCTTTCTATTAACTACAAAGTATACTTCACAGGTCTCCATGTATACCCTATTCTTCCAAGTGGATGTGGTGTTAGGTACATACATACACAGACACACACATACACAAGCAAACAAAGCAATGTAACTGTCAAGACAATCAAAATTTCCTCTTCTCATTTTACATGCACTTTAGACTCCATTACTTGGTCTGACTTCCAACAGTTGATACGTGAATTTGTATTTCAAGCAGAAATCATGTCTCTACATAATGTCAAGGTCTGTGATATTAACCAGGAAGACAGGTCTTGGATGCATTTGTCAGTACAACGAGGACTCAATGAGACCCAAAACCACACTAGGCTTCACTGGCCTCCTTTAATACAGCTTGCACGGGAAAGCAACAATGACATCAAGATTTTCAAGGTGACTTCCAAAAGAGTGAAGGAAGACACTGATTCTGCCTGATGTTTGACATTCAGACACAAGCAAATACAACAGTCACTTTGCATCTCAAGCCTGTGCCTCCTCCAACAGGGCCAAAGGGGCTCTTAGTTTTTATCACCTGTTGGAGATAGGAGTGCAAAACTCAACATAACTTCAAAACTCACATCCAGCTCCCAAACCCAGCAGTCCTCTGAAGACAAAACGGCACGGTCATCACTGAAATACAAAGATGGATGCTTTCAGGAGTCTAGCTTCTAGGAAAGCAATGTCCACTGGGTAACTTGATCAATAAAGATGCAGGAAAGAAGATGAAGAGTTAGGAAAACTGAACGTGTCTTTCTCAGAATCACACCAAGTAGGATGTAGAGATGGGGCAATTTCAACTTTCTTGGACATGGAAGACATGAACATACTAATGTTTTCATTAAACAGATTGACTTTTGAATCTTGCCCTATGTCAGGTGCTAAAGATGGAAGAATTCAGACAAATTCACTGCCTTCATCAAGCTCACATCTAGCGGGAGACTCTGAAAATAAGATGATGTATTATTATACTATATCCAAGCATGTGCTATAATGCAAGAAAAAAATGGGGTCCTGTAGGAGCCCAAAGAAGGGACAGAAAGCTTTAGACTCCATTATGCGATCTGACTTCCAACAGTTGATACATGAATTTGGGTTTTCAGGAAGAGCTTGGATAGCTCAGGGCTCTCCTTCATTTCAAGGTTCTGGCCTCATTCATCATCACAGGCAGAATTCAACAATACTCCAGGCCATGGCCAATCTCACTGGCATCCTTGGCTTAAAGGCATCCTTGGCTTAATCTCAAGCCAAGGAAGCTTTACCAAATGCACTGCCTAAGCAGAGACCAAAAGAAGGAGCAGGGACTAAGCTAGCTGTTATAGAATGGTTGATGATGGAGGCTGGCCCATCATCTGGAAGAATCTGCTATGGGAAAAACAAGCCCAGAGCACTCAAGGAGCAGAAAGAGCATCTCTCTGGATGGAACACATGCTGCACACAGAGAAACAGTAGAAGGACAGAAGACTCAATCACAAATAGTTTGTATCTTCAGAGGATATTCCATCAGGAGAAATACATGACAAAAAAAGGGGTTTATCTTTTCTGCATGTATGTATCTGCATGTGTATATGCAGGTTTCTGTGTGTGGGGGTGTATATGTGTGCACATAAGGGTCAGACAACCTTGGGTTGTTCAATGCCATCCACCACTTTTTGAGACACAATCTTTCACTGGCCAGGAACCTATCTAATTAGGCTACATTGGCTGGTAAGCAGGCTCCTGGGATCTGCCTGTCTTTGCCTCCCCAACACATGATTACAAGCATGTGCCACAACACCTGGCTTTTTATACATGAGTTCTAGACAGTAAACTAAGTTCTTCATGCTTACAAGGCAAGCACTTTACTGACTGAGCATCTCCCAGACCAACAAAATGGGAAGTTTTAAATATCAATAGATATGAACACAGCATTATCAGAAAAAGCCAATCAATAGGTGGAATCCCCAGTACTGAAGCAATAAAAATGAATATGAAGAAAAAAATAATGAATTCAAGAAATATACAGGCTATTGATTCAAGACAGTAGATATGGTATCTTGGTAAAACAAAGAGACCATTTTTCTGGCTTGGAATGACTGGATGGAGGCTAGAACACAGGGGAAGATCCTAGTTCAACCCTTTATATGTATGTTGGATTTAAAGGGCCCAAGCAGAATTAGATGGTGCTGCATTTAGCTTTGCATTGCTGACAGAAAACACCCAGACAAGAGCACCTTGTGGTAAGAAAGGGTTTATTTTGGCTAACAGACTCGAGGGAAAGTTTCATGATGGCAGGGGAAAATGATGGCATGAACAGAGGGTGGACATCACCTCCTGACCAAGATCAGGTCAACAACAACAGCAAGAGAGTGAGCCAACTACTGGCAAGGGTTAAGCTGGCTATAATACCCATAAGCCCACCCCCAACAATGCACTCCCTACAGGAGGATCCAGTTCCCAAATTGCCACCAGCTGGGAACCTAAGCATTCAGAACACATAAGTTTATGTGGGACACCTGAATCAAGCCACCACAGATAGATAGTTCTGGAATTCATGAGAAGAATTCAGGCAAGTGTCAGGGGCTGGAAAACCATCTATCCAGACAGTGCTGTACAATGAGAGAGCAACCATTTCTCATTTCTGAAGCAGCCAAGTTTAAAGGGAAGGCCACAGAAAATGAGAACACAATGACAAAAGAACAGTGGCAGATAACACAAGGAAACACTCCAAGAATGGGGCAGAGGGCTGCCCAAGACAAGAACCTGTGCCATCTCCCTAAATGGCATTGTGTACTTTGTGTTGCATGGGCAGCCAAAGGAACCTCAAGCACAATCCCAATCTATGGTCAGCCTATTAGCACTCAGACCCAGGTCATCCCCAAGAAGGTGACTAATGACATTTCCTCTTCAATGGAGATACCACTGTGGCAGATGTGAACCCTGGAGGGTCTAGAGTAGAATGAATGACATAAGACAATGTGGATGAGAGGATGCAACTCTCAGCTCAGGGCCCCCTTTTCAGAATGAAGTACCTGTCTCACAGTTGAAAGGAAGATTTCTGCTATTCAAGGCTTGTGTCTCTCCAGGGAGCTGCTCTGCCCCATCTCATGGAGCAGCATACAGCAGTGAACGGCTGATACGGGGATAGAAGGTCCTTTTTCCTCAAACTGGGGATGTTTCTGAAGGGCCATCACAACTCCAGTGCTGCTCAGGAAAATGGCTGGGACTCAACCATCACCTTGCTCTAGGTCAGCTTCACTTTCTATCCAATCCTGCCTCCCTTGCATCCTTACAGGTGTGTCTCCCAAGAACAGTCCTCAGGAAACCCTCTGGAAACAAGTCTCTATTTCTTCCTGTCTACCGGCAATCTAGAATAGATGGTATCATCAAACTGGGGCCAAGCCACTGAGCCTGGAGCAGAGTGAGGACCTGGAGCTGCTGACAGCGGTTTTGTGTGCTGGGTATGAAAGGGGCTGTCTCTGTATGAACTGACAAGCATGGCTACTCTACCCTGTTGTCACCCACAAGAAGAAACAATGGCTTGAGGGTTTCATCTTTCCTTAAGGGACTTGTGTAACAAGTGTAATAAGTCTATACAGGATCTGGTGGAAAGCGAAGTGGGAACTTGAATTTCCAAGAAAAGCTGAGGGAATCTTCTCAGAAAAGCGACAGACTACACCATACAGGAAACACTGAAGGAAGTGCATTGAAGGGAAGACCAAGTTGGCCTGTAAGACCTACCTCCAAATGCTTTCAATCATATGTTCACTGAGCATTTACTGAAAAGCTATCATGTGAACAGCAAAAGGCCACAAGCTGGGAATACAATCATAAATAATCCAGACATAGTCTTTCTCTTGTTGAGCACAGAGCCTAGCAGAAAATAGTGGAGCTCAGCCATAGAGCCATTTCCCCAATCAAAATGGACATGTGATGATACCTTAGTATAGATGTCTTTTGTAGATTTAGCTTGTGGTCACTTTTTATCCTAGAGTTAACTGCTGCAGGCAGTAAATTTTATTTTTATTAATAGCAAAAATATTCTACGAAATCCAAGAATGTAGCTGCCTTCCTATAGCAGCATGTGAACAGTCAACTTCTTGTAGTATTTGGCTTGCTTATACATAAGAAAATGACCTTAAATTTTCTATAAAAAGTAACTATAAGAAGTATCATATTAGGTTAGGCTAAGGTTTGCCGTATGTGGAGTTCACCTTGTCTTAGAATCTCAAGGCAATGTTAATTCTAAATGATCCCCAAGTTTATATGAAGGAAAGAAGAAAATATTTGTTTCAGGGTTGAACCTCTAATTAACTGTTTTGATTCTTTCTCTCAAATTTAAAAGTCAGGCCAGAAGGACCTAGAGTGATCAATCAACCCCAACAAGACAGAAATTCAGAAGTGTTAAGACACCCAGTTATTACCACACACTGGTTATGATGCCACAATGAATTCTGGCCTCTACATGTACACAAACAAGTGCATTGACACAAGTATGAATACACATGCATACACATCCCCACACACACCAAACAGATATTAACTACAATAACCTCTTTTACCTAAAGCCAACTGATTATGGACTTCAACCACATATATCAAAGATATTCATAGCAACACACAGATTAGGGTTTGGCCCAATAACAGGAGACTGGTGCCAGCCCAGTGGTCATCTAAAGCTGACCCTCATGTCGGTCTATCAAAAATGTGTTCTGGGGCTGGAGAGATAGCTTAGTGGTTAAGTGCTTGCCTGTGAAGCCTAAGGACCACGCTTCGAGGCTCCATTCCCCAGTATCCATGTAAGCCAGATGCACATGGTAGCACATGCATCTGGAGTTCATTTGCAGTGGCTGGAGGCCCTGATGTGCCCATTCTCTCCTTCTCCCTCCCCCCTCCCTCTTTGTCTCTGTGTCTGTTGCTCTCAAATAAATAAGTAAAAATAAACAAAAAAAAAATTTTAATGTGTTCTGCCCACTCTACTTCTCTCAAGAAACCTTTAATGAATAATTGCATCTCCTTGTCCTCAAAATAGAAAAATCTTTTCCTTGAGCAAATTTTATTTATTATAAGGTATATGTTCTACTTCTTTTTCCTTCTATTAAAATTACTGAAAACATCAGGCATTACACCACAAATCAGTAGCAGAAGGGTTCATAATCACATTTAAGAAATGTATAGATCCAATAGCACATAGTAATACCATGCATGACATTTTGTTACACAGGTCATATAAAGAATGTTTGAGCTAAGGCAACTGAGATAGCTGGCCCATCTTCCTACTTCACCCTGAGTATCATGTATCATATCCACTACCTCCTTCCCATCACACCCAAGATTCTAAAGAGTTGCCTGAGCAAGTTGTCTCTGCATCCATGTTCCCAATCCCAGCATCATACGTCAATCAAGCCCTCCCCAGCCGCCCATACCTTCAGTGGAGTAGGTGCATCCCACCATCTCAGAGTTACCAATGACTGATGGGTTATGCAATCCAAGTACACAACTGGCCATGCTCTCTTTCTGAAAATTCAGTCTTCCATTGACTTCCACAATAGCCAAACTCCTTGTTTTTTTTTCTTCACCTCTTTTGCTACTCCATTTAAATCCACTCGTTTTTCTCTCCTTACAACTTTACAATGTCCCTTCCCCCACACCAGGTCCCTCCTCGTGCTTACATACTGTTCTACTGCTTAAGCTATAACCTATGTGCTACTGCCACACAGTCCCTGTCTCCACGCTGAACACTGCTCCTGAATACAGCTAGGGGCACTTAAACACCTGGATATATCCCAAGCCCCAACTCACTACCCTTTCCACTACCATCATACTTTCTTCAAACAACGCTTCTTCCCAGGTTCCGCCATCCACCAAATGTGCTAAACGGAAGCCTAGACATTCTCCCTGCAAAGCCTACCTTCCCTCATCCCTACATACTGTCAACCCGTTTTATTTGAGGGGGAAGAGGGAAGACTATACTGAAAAAAAGCACTCCCATCCAGCCTCCTTTGCAGTTAGGTATGATGACCAGACTATGTGCAAGCCAATGAGATGGAGAGAGAATCATATGGAATTTCAAAGCTGCTTAAGGGAGACCATTCCACTTTTGCCCTTCCATTCTCTTCTGAAAAAGAAGGTTGGAGCTCCATGGCCCCCTCAGACCACAAAGTGACAATGAGGGCAGAAGCCACAGCTTAGGATAACAGAAGAATAAATGGAGCCTGATACCTTGAGAACATCACAGATCAGCCCATCAATCCTGGAGCCCACACTTCATGTAAAAGAATAAAGTGTGTCTAAGCCATGGTTATCATACACTTCTATTATATGCTGTCAAACATAATCCCAATTGCTGCATCAAACTGTGTTGGTTCTTTTTTAATTCTTTTAATCTCATCCTTTTCTCTCCTTCCACACTCAAACCACCACTTCCACTCAAGCCAGCACTGTTTCTTTTTTTCAATTACTGAAACAGCATGCAGTTTTATCTAGTACTCTGCCAATCTAACCTCTTGTCCATTTCTGAAGTGCAATCTGGAGTTGTTAATAGTATTTTAAATGTGCACATTCATCAAATTATTATTTCTAAGAATCTACCCTGAGAAAAATGGTAAGATGTGCATACAAATGGATGTGCATCACAGTGATATTTATAATAGTCTACAAATGGGGACAATTGAAATGTCCAACAACAGGGATTAGTTATAGAAAAATGGAACATTCGAAGGAAAATTAACCTTCTACTGAAAGTCATGACTGAGTAATATTTTAGGCTCTGCAAATTTGATTGCATTCATTTCCTAGTTGGAAGCCATCACCTTCTCTGTGAGTCCTCTCCTCCTTCCCCCAGGCTGAATCATATAAAACCCTCAACATGCTCCTTCAGACCTCATCTTCCCCTCAAAGAACACACTGCACTGTGAACTACCATTTTCTTAAATTTCATCTCCACTAGACCATGGGCTCTTGGAGGGTACCATCATCATTTTTCCAGTGTCAGCAGAGTATTTGGAGGTATACAAGTATCAAAGAAGCAAGTGAATAATAATGCTATAAATTCAGCCAACCTAGATATCTTTTCACCATCCAACAGAGGAATAAGATCCAAACACCTAGCCGGGCATGGTGGCACATGCTCCTAATCCCAGCACTCGGGAAGCAGAGGTAGGAGGACCGCTGTGAGTTCGAGGCCACCCTGAGACTACATAGTAGATTCCCAGTCAGCGTGAGCTAGAGTGAAACCCTACCTCAGAAAACCAAAAAAAAAAAAAAAATCCAAACACCTGTCCCCAATACTTAAGACTTTCAGTAACCACCCAGCCTGAACTGTTCTTAGCAACTGGTATAAATGGATTCTTCATCAACTCCTTTCAAGGATAGTTTAATGCCCTGAAGAAATGATCTTATGCAGCAATAAATGATCTGACTTAAAAATCTACTTGAAAATAAACCAAGATATTCCCATAGATCATTTAAAGCAAAAGGTGAGGTTCATATACCTACTCCATTTTCAGTGAATACTACTATGCTCCCCAAAGCAACTCAACTCAACTGATGCATATTCTCTAGAAGCTATGTACCTCTTCAAGTCCTCTGGGGCAGAGACTGAATAAGGTTGTGTCACAGACTAACTGTTCTGCTGGTATGCATGTTTCTCTAATGGGAATCTCCTTAGATGTGATTGATTAAATAATCAAATGATACCAGTTGTACAAGTAAGTTGTATAGCTTGCTAAGTGAAATAGTCATAGGTAAGCACTCTCACAAGGAAAGAGAAAGACTTAACAATGGATGGAGACCTTAAACCAAAGCTGGAAATGTGTTCAACTGCCTTTCCTCAATATCAGTGGTAGCTGATATAGTGGTTTCAAGAACCACTACACCTGTCACTATGTTAACCTGTGTGGAAACAATTTTAAGAAGACACAAAGAAGCTATGAAGACATTTTTCTCTACCAGCTGAATGAACCAGAAATAATTTTGATGGAAATGGTCTTTATTGGAAGTGAACGCCTTATGTGGTCTACAGGGAAGACAGAAGTACAAGCTCAATTAGAACACTGTAAAGGATTGATTGATAAAAGAAACCACCAATCAGTGTATTTTTATTAGATTTGTTTGAGTTTTCTTAGTGTTGTTGTTACAAGACCCCATATGTTTTCAGGAATCTCATGCATGTGCCTGGGTATTTTCAGTGCAGAATTTTGTAGAAGACAAGGTGTGCACAGTGCCACAGAGGTGGCAGCTGTGTCTGTTAATGTACACAGTCCATTTTCAGCTAAATGAAATTTGTCTTTCAACAAGTAACTCTATTATTTTTTTATTTGGAATGAAGTAAAAGCATTTTGTCATATACATAGTCCAAACATATACACAATCATACACATACAGCTATGTACATATGGAGGAAAAGTTGTCTATCAATCCCACTCTGCCCCCCCCCCAAAAAAGACATATTACATATCCTAAAAGTATTCCATCCTTTTGAGATATAACTTGGAGTGGCATCAACAAACTTGGCATTGACACAAAGAACTATCAGGTCCACCTCAGTGAGTTTCATCCTGTCCACTGCTGACATATAGTACGTATTCACTTCGAACATTTTTGCCAATAAAATGGAGTCCTCCTTCTCCTCCACATCAGCTAATCAAAGGGCAAGGTAAATAAGACCCCACTCAACAGCAAGGAAAGTCATGTTGTCAAAGTTTAAATGCATTCAGTCCTTCTGGTAGAGAACAGTCAGCTTCTCTGAGAAGGGAGGCAAGCACACTTCAGGAATTGAAGAAGAGGGTAATACATCACTGTAGGTGCTCTGTCTCCCTGAGCCAGTCTTCTGTTCACTGGTAAGAGTAGTGAATAGTTGACTGAATAAGGAACTGGAGGCCAGAGAAAGATAATACAAGAAAACTGAGTTCCTTGTTCCGCTGATGATGTCTTCTTGATACTCAAACATATTGACAAATGACTGGCTAGCATCACAGGTGGCAAACTATAAACCCTACTGGGCCCAGGTTAATAATGTAAGAGTGGAAGAGAATGAATGAATGGCTATAAGCAGCATTGGAGACAGAAGCTATCTAAACATCTTATGACCCATATGAAGGTGTTCAAATTTAATTTTTTTTATCTACCATTAAGAAAAGGCAGCATGCACAGAGAGAGAAGGGGAGAGAAAAAATCTCACAGGCTATCTCTAATGGTCTATATACTTACTACAGCATCCAGAAAATTTTGTTTAATAACCATTTTATAACCACCTCTAAGTCATCAATCAATATTGAAAATCACCCTCATATATGTGATGACAAGAACTCTGCATTAAGAGAAATATAGTAGAACAATCTACCAAAAGTCAAGTTTTGGAAACTGAGATTGATTCTGTATTTCTTCGTTTATGACTGAAGAGTGCCATTGCAGAAGCAAAACTTTCATTTTCTGGTGTCTTTAAAATTCGGCACCTAGTTCTAGAAAATGCTATTTGAAGAAGGTTTACTCTTTAGAATTGAATTGTTTGAAACATCAAAGAGAGGATGAATCTCTACAATCCAAATATCATCTTCACCATAAAGGGTCAAAGATAATGTCAGCAAGCACACAGGTGAAATATATCAATTGCAAATGTAATCATTCTTAGCCCATTCAAAATGTGGTTCACTGGTTAAAGGTTATGATAAATCATTTTATGTACTCTCAAGTAAAATATTTAATTAAGGTAATACCGCAATTTAGGGTGAGCTACCTTTTCTTTTTCTTTTTTAAATCTCTTTCAAGGTCAATCATTGTACTGAATAGTCCAAGATTGTTTTCCATAAATCAACATGCTATTTTTAATGCATACAACAATTTTATAGTTAGAAGCACATGTGCCAATGCACACTTGGCACTTCTTAATTGTTTTTAAGTTAAATTTGAACAACAAATTAAATTCCTCAGTACATGTTATGTAATGTAGACACAGGCTATAAAACTGTTGACATTGGTTGTATTCTCATAATACAATTGAGCCCTTTTAGTAATGACCATGCAAATAATCGGCCACAGGAAAACCATTTCACATCTAGTACAATTACCTACCATCACGGAAGCAATTATTAATATAATTGTTCTGCTTACTGAACTTCAATAAGAACTCCTGAGGTGCTAAGATAGTTCAAGGCCATCGTGGAAACTCCCATCTTCGCAGAATTCATCAGGCGACTATAATTACCAGTGTTAAGGAGGACAGTTTCAGATGAACATTAAACAAGATATTATCCCCAGAATATTCACAAGTTTCAAACTGCAAGTGGGGAAGCATTGATGTCTCCTGAGATGTCCACTTAATGTCTTCACAATGCCACTTGTCACCCAGGAAAGATCAGCTGCTCTACAGCAACTCACCATCTAGGGGCAGAAAATGCCATGACCCCAACAAGATCAATTTTGACCCTGAATGGTATCTACTTCCAGCCAATGTCCTCATCACGCTGGTTGAACTCTAGGGAACTCTGTCAAACTTTCCACTTCTCCATCCTTTTTATTTTGGTTTCAGAAATTTCTCTGCCATCTTGAAAGAGTTCAGTGAGTTTGGGTAGCCCACTGGGCCACATTAGTGACAGTTTCTCACAAGGTTTCTATCCAATCTCCTCTTCTTCAACACAAGGATGAGGAGGGACATAGATTCAAGAACAGGGTAACTTGCATCACTCTTTGGATGAGAGTTAAAATGGTTCATGGGCCCCACCTAACCTAACCCATCACTTGGCTTCACCGAGCCCAGAATCTTTCAAAAGACCTTAGTCATACAGGAGGCCAAGACTGGCTGACCTGTTTTCCATTCTCTTCTCACACCAGCTAGCAAATCCACCTTCTGAGAAGCTTGGGCTGCTATGAGGGGCCAGAAGGCAAGGTCACCATGAGTGTCTTGTACCCAAAAGGCTAACTCCATCCCTTCTAGGTCCTCTTTGCAACTCAGCCAACAGCCTTGACAATGACAGTTAATGTCGACAGATTGATTCATACTCAAGGAGTTCAGGTCCAGGCTGACCCCTGATGCTGGTTTCTTGCAGGATCAGCATGCTTTCTTATTGCATATGGCCAATTTCCTTGGCTTCTTTATCCAGAACCTTCTCTTGGGAAGCAATACCTTTTTGAGGGCATTCTCCCCAGGGAATGGTGGGGCTTTCTTGTTTGTCCGCTTGTCCAAATTCGAAGAACAATTGTGGTCCAAAGCTAGCTAAGCCATGGCTCCCCAGGGACCATGGGCATTTCTCCATTGTTTGAAAGAAGACAGAGGAATGTCTCCCTCACCATTCTTGAGCCGATTTGAAAATATTCACTACCAGCTACTACCTGTGTGGACCTGGAGAGGTGGAGAGTACTCTGAGCTAACACTCATGTCTTCTTGCAAAGAGCGACCACCCACCTCAGACTTCCATGTTCACTTCCCTTCCACTGAGGACCCCTCTGCAGCGCCCCCTTCCGCCCCCCAGACAGCATGACACCCACAAGGGCCGCCCCCACGCCAAGCTTAGAGGGCTTCTGAGCCCCCAGCAGCAGGTGGGGATGGGGGGGGTCCGGTGGCCCCGAGGAAAGGTGTGACGGGGTGTCTCAGAAACCTCCACGAGCTTCCCCTTGGCAGTCTCCAAGGACCCTGCCTCGCCCCTGCCGGGCTCGGCGGCGACCTCCCTCCTCAATCCCTGCCAGAGCTCTCGGTCGAGCCCCGGGCCAAGCACCCTCACCTCCAGTGGCCCGCACCCCTGCCGGTCACGCCGCGGGGTCCCCCTCCTCCGCATTCCCCGCACGTCCGGCGCCGACTTTTACCTGTACTTTCTGCACTCGAGGCGGCTCGTCGGGCGAGAAGCACCTCCCCGGGACCGCTACCTCCCCCGCCCGGCTCCGCCCGGCTTCCTCCTTCCCCCCGTCCAAGGCCGCAAAGTAGATGGAGTAAGAGAGAGTGTGTGCGCGAGAAAGAGAAAGAGGGAGCGGGCGCGGGCGCCGCGGGAGGCGGGCGGGCGGCAGGCGGGAGGCGCGCCCGGCCCCCGCCACCCTCGGGCCGCCGCCGCCGCCGCCTCCCGCGGGCTCGGAACTCCGCTCGCGCCCGGCCCGGCCCGGCCCGGCCCTGTTCCCTTGCACCCACCTCCCGCCACCACCCGCGGTCTGGGGCCGGCCCGCACCCCCCGCGCCCCCGTACCTCGTAAAGGTCCCCAGAAGCCATGCCAGGCTGCGGAACTTGGCTCTCCGGGTGTGCGCGTCTGCTCGCTCGCGCCCTCCGTGCGTGTGCGCGCGGGGCCCGGGGTGCGCGTGTGAGCGCGCGCGCGCGCGAGCGCGTGTGTGAGTGTGTGAGTGTGTGGTGTGGCGTGTTGAGTAAACTGTGTTTTTGCAGAATGACAGGCTTGGGGGCTGCCTATGCGCAGAATCAGAGCGGGCGGCGGCGGCGGCGGCAGGGCTGGCGTAACCGGCGGCGGCGGCGGCGGCCGCGGTGGCACGAGCGCCCCGGCAGCAGCGACGGCCGCGCAGCGCGCCCGGGGAAGGTCGGACGCGGCCCGAGCGCCGCGGTCCCCCGCGACCCGGAGACCCGGAGGCGGCGGCGCTGGCTGCAGCCGGCAGAGGCTCGCCCCGGCGCCGCCTGCAGGAAACCGCCCCGCGCCCGCCGCCGGCCCGGACGCTGCTGCCACTGGGCGAGTCCCCGCCCCCCGGGAGCCCGGCCCGGCCCCCGGGGCGGAGGGGGCGGGGGTGGCTGTTGGCCGCGCCCCGGGGGAAACCGAGCCACGAGCTCTGCCGCGTCGGACCCGGCTCGGGAGCGGCTGGAAGAGCTTCTTCCCCCCCCCACCCACCCACCCTCCGCCCACCCTCCTCCAACCCCGGGAGCCTGGGCCAGGTACCCGCCGGGTGTGCCCTGCTCGGCGCCCTGCGAAGGGACGGGCCCGGAGGCAGGTAGAGGGCTGCGGTTACAGGTCTCAGGGAAGGGGTCCCAGACCGGCTGCTCTAGCCAAAGGATCCCCATCTCTCTTTCACCAGGAGAAGTCTGGGCTCCGCCTTGGGGGACCTGGCCCCTCAGGGCGTTGTGGCCATATCCTTCCAGAATGGGTTGTAAGAAGTACAGGCCACCTGGAGGAGGGACAAAACGACCCAACCAAGAGGCGTCATGCAAAGAGCCAGGACAGCAAGGCCACCCCATAAACCCTGCGAAGTGTTCAGGGACAGGCGTGGCCTTCCCTCAACAACCCACCTGCCCTACTATCTATTCGCTCATCCTTAATCAACAAACATTTCCCAAAGTCCACCCAACTGCAATGTCTCAGTACAGAGAGGCTCAAAGCCCTCAGTGGACTTTGAATCCGAAAGGGGAAGAGGAGACACCAGGAGAGGAGTGGAAGGATGCATTCATTGACTCAACAGGAGGAGCACCTACTGTGTAGCAGACTCCAGAGCTGGAGTGACTGGAGAAGCTGTCATCTCTTCCTACTAAGATTGTAGATAAGTGGTCATTCTTGTGCTTAAAAACTTCTCCTTTACAAAATCATATTGCCAAATCAGAATTTGGCAAAAGAAAATGTTCTGAAATTGAAAAAAAAAAAAAAAAGGTCTTCATCTGTCTTCCCCACCCTACCCCAAATGACCAGCTGATCCAGATGTGGCATGGGCATAATTCACATTCTCCCTAAATCCTTTCCTATTTGTGATATTGGTCATTTGCTGTCCTCTCTAAATGAACAGTGGTGACATGAGAACTGGAGGATCTATGTATCTGTGGTATGGCCTCTCCATCACCAAGGAACTCAGTAAAAGTAATTTATGTCTAACTCTGGTCCTCTTGAAGAAGGACACAGCAAGGAGGCCAGAGGAATGGCTTAATCCAAGATGGTCAAACTCTTTAAAGTCACTAAATCTTTCGATTAGATAAAATCTAGACCACAAAGTGTTCATGTTCACGTCTGGCAAATGCACCAAGCCACATGAGTTTTATGTATACTGCTCCCTCAGCGAACACACAATCCACCTGGAAAACCCTTGCTGGATTTTGAAAGCTCTTCGTACCACAAACATATATGGCAATTGCTGGTGGAGAGTGGGACACAATGAATGTCTGTCAGACTGTGCCAGCATGACACATTTTATGATAACTTCTACTTAAAATCCCACAGTAAGATTGTGGGGGAAGGAATGGTGAAATAAATACAAAAGCATATTTGGTTTAGAAATTGGAAACAGGACTAGCAGTTTCTTCCCTCTTATAATTGACACTTTTCCCAATGGTAATCCTTTTAAACAATAGCATTACTAGTAAGTAGCTCTCAATCTGTAGGTAGCGAAACAAACGTAAATGATTCTTAAAATTTGTCATAAAAATAAGTTTGTCACCATCATATGAGAATGTAACCTGGAAGTGGAAGGTAAGGAAAGTGGGGTCAAAATAATAGGCTCAGTCAAATTTGAACACATAGTTAGTAGTTTAAAAAACAACACATTCACCAAAACTTGAGTTGTACTACCTTAATACTTCCTAGGAATATGAATGAGATTTGCAAAACCCTAGCCTGTCACCATCAACTATTTGCAAAGTTCCAAGAAGGGAGTATTTTCTGTGAAGTGACATGCTTGGAATGTTTTATGTTGCAGTTAAGACAACCTTGAGGGCTCATGGAGAAGAAGGAACTGGTCTTCTGTTTGGGAGGGAGATGAGGGTAAGTACGAGGTAGTTCTGCCTTGGGAGGAATGTGAGTGAAATAATTAAATAATGGATTTGTGGTGGTCACAGAACCTTGGGTGGTTGATGTGGGTCAGTTCATGGAGAGTTTTGAACACTAAGAAATTTGTGACTCAGCACGTTCACAGATCAAAAGAAAGCAAATTCTGGAAAAATTTGGAAAATGGACTACAGGGGTTAGCATTAGAGACAAGGAAGCCAACTACCAGTGGTCTCCAAAGGTAGCAATACAAATGAAGAACTAAGCCTGGCATAGCATGATACTCCCAAGGAAGATACCCGGCTAACGTTCACTGGGGTTGCCCCACCAGCTTCCCTGAAGCCTTTGATCCAGATCATCAGGACTTGATGACTAGCAGGATGTGTGTGCAGGGAGGACTGGGGGAGGGTGAGCAGCTAAGAAAAGAAAGAATACACAGATGACTAAGGTTTTAAATGGTGGCTGAACCACCCACCTCTCAACACCCCACTACTTTGAGTTTACCCCCCACTGCTGACTCTTGGAAAAACATACTTCCTGAAGGATGGAGGGGCTAGAGCTCTTCACCCTCTGCAGGAGTCAAGAAGTAGAGAGTGTTGCTTTGGGTTCTTCAGATGACAGAGAAATCTTGCTGCTCCAGGAAAGTGGGAGACACTTCCATATCTTCCATAAACGGGAGTAGATCCTATATTAACTATATATAGCTCAGATACATGATAGAAAACTCAATTCAATCTAATTTGCAGAGAACTTACTAACATAGATTGGGAAAAGATGGGATTACTCTCAGAACTAGTCACAAGGGATACAAGATGTCCCCTGTCGCTCTGCTACTTTCTGCATGCTAGTATTTTACCTACTGAAGATAGGCTCTTCCATATTCCTGAGATTATGGTACCTGGCAGCTCCCATCACCTGGGCCTACAGCTAATAGGGTATTTATAAATCCAAGGGAAAGTCTCTGATTGGCGCATGTATCATATTTTGGCCCAATCACTGTAGTCATTCACTAACAACATGCTATAATTGGCCAGGCTTTAGTCTCAAGACTTCATATGGGAGAGATGAACAAGATGGTTGTCAGGATTATCAAAATAAAATGGTGAAAGTGGGGATGAACTCAAAGGAATGGAAGAAATAAGATGTGCATATTGATGGAGCGATATATGCCCACTACATGCTGGAAAAAATCTAGGGTGGGAGGGGAACTTAGAAGCAAAGGAGGTGGCTGCCCAGCAGGCCTTACAATAAGGCAAGACCTGACAGTTTTCTTACTGAGGAAAGATTACATCCACTGCTCTAACAGGCAATGTGCTCCTTTTGGTATAAGACCTAACCTTGGCCCCTTCTGCTATGCAGCTGTTGAACATGGGGTTCCATCAACATACTGCCTGGGTTCTGAGTCATGCGCTCTTTACCAGCTATCTTCATGTCTCTGTCTTCCCACATCCAAGTGTAATATGTATATAAATGTCCTAGGGCATAATAAAGTATCCCCAAAACTTAATGGCTCAAAACAAAAGGCATCGTAACTTCACAGTTTTGTGGCTTATGATTTGTGGCAGCTTGCTTGGTAGTTCTGGCTCAGGATCTCTCCGGGTATAGCAGTCAAAATGCTCACTAAGACAGCAGCCGCAGATAGAGTCTTCCATGGCCACTGGCAGGAAGCTATAGCTCTTATTCTATGGGTCTCTCCCTATGGTTGCTTGACTGTCCTCACACTATTCCCACCTTTCTCCACAAATCCAACTAAAGAAAACTGTAAAAGCATCCGCTTTTTTCAGCACAAAGCAATAACTGATCTGATGTGACAGACAGTCCATGCTAGGAAGGCAGCTTGATGTTGATACAGAGGTGACTGGCAGTATGAGACTAAGCAAATGGGGAGAACATCTGATCCAGGCTCCTCACTTCAAAGAGGAGGAAACTGAATTCCAGGTTGGGCAATGAAAAAGGCACAATGCCTTTGAAGATCTAATCATGGTCACCAAACACTATCACTTCTACCATGTTTTATTCTTTTTTTGGGGGGGGGGGTTGAAATAGGGTTTCACTGTAGCCCAGGCTGACCTGGAATTCACTATGTAGTTTCAGGGTGGCCCCAAACTCAAGGCGATCCTCCTACCTCTGCCTCCCAAGTCCTGGGACTAAGGACATGTGCCACCATGCCCGGCCCATATTTTATTCTTTAGACCTCAGCCCCAAAGCCAAGCTGCACTAAAGAGGAAACAAATTAAACTGTACCTTTTAAGCAGATAGTAATAATAGTAATAATAATAATAATAATAATAATAAACTTAGGGACAGATCTTAAAATCATCATATCCATCAGTAAGTGAGAGTCTACAGTCATTCTGAGAATTAAATGAGATAATATTCATAAAGCACCTGCCACTAATAAGGGCTGGATATCAGTACCTATTATAACAGCTATTGCTATTAGTTTCAAACCTGATATGTGTCTCACTAATATCTTTAATTCCTCTAGAAAGATTCCTACAGAAAGGTATTAAATAAAAACCTTCTAAATGAATACACTTTTCAAGCCATAGAGAAACTCTTATTACTAATTAAGCTTTATTATCAGCATTAGCATTAATTTTAAAATATTTTACCTCTGCATTGATAATTTAAGTCAATTCATACTTACTCAGTGGTTACAGTACTCTAGGCATTGTTTATTCTAAATACAACAACAACAACAAAAAGACCTGCCCACATGGAGCTTAGAATACAATGAAGAAGACAGAATAGAGCAAATATTCTGCATAATACACTTTTATCCCCAGTAGTAAGATGAACTCGAAGACAAATGAAACTAGGTAAGGAGACGGAGAGAATCTAATGGGTTACACAGGAACAGAGGGCTACTAGTTTAGACCTCACTAGACACTATGGAAGCATGGGAGCAGAAAGCCAAACACTGTGAGAAAGGACACAGCTCAAATCAAAGGGTAGAGAATGTCAGGAAGAGAATAGCAATGGCAGAGCCCTGCTGCTGACAAAACTCTGTGCTCATGGTCAATGTAGTCAGAGAGCTAGCCAAGAGCCTTGTAGACCAAGGTAAAGATGTTGACATCCTACCCCCAGCCACACACACACACACACACACACACACAATGACTGGCTGCTGCTCTCACAACTCATAACCCACAACTCCATGGTGAATACCAGCAATCCCAGGGTAAGGAGGGCCCTCCCTCAGTAGAATGGGGGCAGGGAGGAGTGAAACGATGGTACCAACCCATGATGTATCCATAAAAGTTTCTACCTAATTAAAAAAAAAAATTTGAAAGCTGGGTGTGATGGTGCATGCCTTTAATCCCAGCACTCAGGAGGCAGAGGTAGGAGTACCACCATGAGTTTGAGGCTAACCTGAGACTGCATAGTGAATTCCAGGTTAGCCTGAGCTAGAGTGTAACCCTACCTCAAACAAACAAACAAAATAATAATAATAATAAATAATAATAAAATAAAAAATAATAATGAAAAGAATTTGAATTTCCCAAAGTGGTATAAGGAATTGTGAGAGTGCTAGAGAGTTCATTCAGAAGAGAAGAGTGTTTCTGTGGAAGCATAAGGCCCTGAACTCAATCTGCAGCACCAACATAAAAATCTAGGCATACTGTGCTAACCTGTAATCCCAGTGCTGAGTGGGCAGAAGCAGGAAGAGCCCTGGGGCTCCCAGGTCAGCCTATGTGATTGAAAAACAGAGAACTTCAGGATCATTTAGAGCCTGTGTCTCGGGGAAATATGGTGGACTAGAGATAGAAGACACCCAACATTTTCCTTTGGCCTCCACATACAAGCCCAGGCACTCACTTCTGCACATATGTCTGCACACCCTTCCCCCATGCACACAAAGTCAAGGGGACCAAGGAACTTGAAGAGAAAAAAAAAGACATTATATGGTTCATGGACCTCTAAGTACAGAAGGAATGAGAAGAGACAAGAATGATTCTAGACATGGAAGTTTCCCAGGATGGGGACTAAGAAGGAAGCTCTCAAGATGAAGAGACATTGACAATAATTAGGGAATCAGGAAAGAAAGGGAATACTAAAATTTAGGAGTGAGCATCTGACTAAATAGAGTTGCTGTACGTTAAGGAGATCTGGGACATCATTTGTAGGTGGCAATAGGGCTGGGCAAAGAGAAACCAACACATTAGAACATAGGCATTAGACAACCAAGTGAAGAGGAGGAGGAATCATTGGATATGTGGGTCAGGAACTCAGGCTGGACACCTCTGTGAGAGTGGTAAGGAAGCAGAAGAGCTATGCTCACTGGGCACAGACCAGGAGGAGCAGAAGGCCTAGGGTGGAGTCCAAGAGCTCTTTAGCATTAGGGGTCAGGAAGAGTGGGGGAAGCAGAGAAGGAGCCCAAGAAGGGGTGTTGAAAGCAGGAGGGGACCAATGGACTGTGCTGGCTCTCATCCAATGGAGAAAGAGTAGGATTGAGAACGA
The DNA here is from genome assembly GCA_036346955.1 of Dipus sagitta. Lineage (NCBI taxonomy): Eukaryota > Metazoa > Chordata > Mammalia > Rodentia > Dipodidae > Dipus > Dipus sagitta. The sequence goes on along the minus strand of CM070770.1, from coordinate 262,759,381 downwards.
CATGTTGGTGAGAGTTGTGTAAGAAGACCATGGGATCTGACAACATACAGCAGGAAAGTTAGAAGCAAGGCTGAAGTGAGTTGGGAAAGAAAGCCTTGGCAAAGAGAAGGTGCAGATGGTGAGTGCGGGTGAGTCACTAATTCATTTATCCATAAAGAGCAGAGAAGTGGGTCCATAGCTGGTAAAGGTGCTGGATGGAAGAAGAATTTTTTTTAATAATTTTACTTATTTATCTACTTGCAAGCAGAGAGAGGGAAGGAAAGAGAGAGAGAGAGAGAAAGTGAATAAGTGTGCCAGGGCCTCTAGCCATTGCAAATGCACTACAGATGTAGGCACCACTATGCATCTGGCTTAATGTACATACTGGGGAATTGAACTTGGGTTGTTAGGCTTTGCCAGCATGCACCTTAACTGCTGAGCCATCTCTCAAGTCCAAAGAAGCATTCTTAATATAGAATCCAGGATAGCCTGCTCATACAATAGGAATAGTGCAGTATAAAAGAGAATTACAGGCACAGAGCTTCTGAACAGTAACAGAGAAGAGATGCAAAAGAACAAAGATGAGGAACTGGACTTAGATGCATGGTGTACAATGGCCTTGGGTTGAACTGTGTCCTCCAAGAAATCATGCTCACCTGGAATCTCAGAATAAAGCCTTTATTTGTAGAGAACATTACTTAACATTGGGATCTCATTAGATTAGTATGGGTTCTAACCCAATAAACTAGTGTCCTTTTTACAAGATCACTTCGAGACCAGGACACAGAGACAGAATGACATGTAAAAATGGAGACAGAGATTGGTGTGATGCATCTACAAGGCATGGAGAGCTAAGGCAGCAATCAACCAGATGTTTGAAAGAGGTAAGGAATTTTGTGGGAAACATGGCCCTAATGACACCTTGATTTTAGACTTCTGGTCTCCAGAACTCTGAGATAATAATTGGTTTTAGTGATCAAGTTTGTTGTCATTTGTTATGGCAGCCATGGAAAACTAATACATTATTCACTGGGAGGGCAGGGAAGGGCTAGTGTGGGCTGCAGAGAAGTCCATTGGCCGGTTAGCACTCTTTTATTATTTCTATATCCTCCATGAAATAAACCAGTGAGGGAAAGAAAAGGTACCAGATAGTGGAATGCAATTTAGCTAGAACAATATTGATTTAGTCTATTGCCCTTTCCACATAAAACTATCAGTAGCACCTCATTTCACTCCCCAAAGGTACCCAGATTTAGACAACATATAAATGGTTTTTCTAGTGGTAGATATCTGAGAACAAATTAAAGGACATCAAGTCAACTCATAGAGAAGAGTGGCTTAGCTAGGAAAGTAAAAGGCCATTGTGGGAAGGCACTGAGGGGCTACTGGGTACTTATGGTCATAAGTTAAAATCTCTCACATTCATGCCATGAGGACCAATGCTGTTCTACCAGAATGGACCTTAAGAACCTTGGGGATAGAAGATGAGTTGGGGTGAGGATGGGCTAGGGCACACCACCGATGGAGCTGATAGAAAGCTGAGAAACAGGCCAGGTGTGGTGGTGCATGACTTTAATCTCAGCACTTGGGAGGGAGAGGTAGGAGGATTGCCATGAGTTTGAGGCCTTGGGAGGCAGAGGTAGGAGGATCACCATGAGTTTGAGGCCAGCCTGAGACTGCAAAGTGAATAGTGAATCCAGCTCAGCCTGGGCTAGAGTGAGACCCTACCTCAAAAGAAAAAAAAAAAAAAAAGGAAAGCTGAGAAATGAAAGTGGGAGAACAGGAAGGCACTCCCAGAAACCCAGCCAAGATAGACTTAATCAAAGGGTAACATGAAATAAGCTGCACTACTGTGGACTTTGGTGGTTTCTGGTAATGAACTGAACTTGTGCTTTGGCAGGAAAAATGATTCATGATTCAGCTGTAACTTTGGTTTTGAATGAGTGAATTTATTGGGAATACAGCAAGAAAAAAATTAAGAAGAAATGGCAGGTATCAGATAGAGAAGAGAACATCACGCCGGACACTGAACAGTATCCAAGCAGAAAAGGCTGGAGTGGCCCTGCTGAAAAGTGGAAGAAACAAGCAGCAAGCAGCAAGCAGCAGATAAATAGCAGAATATCAATTCAGGTGCTTACAACAGCCAGCAGAAACGCCTCCTGGAACACTGGGCTGGAGGTCCAGATCCATGAAGCATGCAGCCAAAAGTCACCTCCTCAGACGAGGGTTCTCATGAGCAGTTACCACCACAGGCAATTTTAATTTTTTTTTATGAGAGAGAAAGAGAATTGGTACGACAGGGCCTCCAGCCACTGAATCGAACTCCAGACATGCACATGTGCGACCTTGTGCTTGTGTCACTTTGTGCCTCTGGCTTACATGTGATCTGGAGAGTCCATTTGGGGTCCTTAGGCTTCACAGGCAAGCTCCTTAACTGCTAAGCCATCTTTCCAACCCCACTGGCACTTTTATACCATGGGATAAACAATATTGACCTCTGCTCAAGTCTTAAGAATTAGTGGAGTGTGTGTGTGGAGGGGTGGTGCTAGACAGGCTGGGAAATGGTTTATCTTTCAGCTGTCCTCAGGGGCATGGTGTTTTCAACCTTTGGGCTGTAAACATGCTTTGGTCTAAGAAGGCGGGAGGGGCTTACTCTGCTCCACATTCAGCTCTCAACAAGCTGTAACAGTGCATGACAATTTACTAATATAACTAATATTCACACTGGCCATTCCTTCCCAGCATTGTAGGTAGAACTCAATGATCATATGCCTGTTGCCTTATTTTGTCATTTCACCAAGATAGAGAAACATTGGTTCCATTTCACAGAAGCAAGAAGGAAAGATTAAGAACCAGAAGACTTGCTGTGGAAGAGAGAGGTAGCACTTCCATTTCCTTAAGAAGGCCCAGACTCCCTGTAAGCTGTGTTCCTGGGGAAAAGTTCTCTCTGGCAGAGGCCACTGGGGAAAAAGAACACCCCAGTGTTTGGCTTTGTGCTTTGATTAAGAACTGGTCCCGTGACCTTGAAATATTGGGTTATGATGTGGGTGGATAATATCAACTGTTTTATTTGTCTGCATATCTGCTGTTAGAAGGAACCTGGATTTAAGTTTGTAAATCAAATGCTCAAATGCTCCTTTGTTTAAAAGGATCAAAATGTAATTTTTGTTGGTACACAGGAAACCAGTGACATTATTATGAACCAAAATGAGACAATCAAGTAACTACACTGTCCTTTCTGAAAATCAGGCATCCTCTACTCTTTGGCCTCAAGTTTTGATGGTATTCTTAAAGAGGACTGCAAACTCTAAAGAGCTTTGGCTCATGTGGGTTGTTCTCTTGATATTTACAATATTAGAAACTAAAATGAAGAACACTGGGATGCAGGAACACACACCCATCCATCACACAAACACACATTCCATTAATTGTCTAGGAAACCTCTGTTCACCAATGGGGAGATTTTAGCGTTATTAGAAACATAGATTTGACCACACAGATTCTTGAACAATTTCCAGAGGCCCCCCTGGATGTCTAGACTATTCTCTGAGAATTTCAGTTCTACAAATTCAGGAACAAAGCTGTCATTGTTGAGGGCAAAGTTGTATCTTTGCAGATGATATAAAAATGTTTCTTTTCTAAACAGACTTTGAGTGCATGATTCCTACAACTCTACTGTGGTCAAAGGAATCCAGGTTGACACAGGACTCAAGCTGCTGGAAGGAACCCTGAGGGAATGCAGCTGAAGGCCATTGGTGAAGTCCCTACAAGAGACTTTTCTTTAATATTAGTTTCTCCTCATCTCTTCCTCTTCATATTTTCTTTCTTTTGACTTTTTTATAACAATGAAAAATTCCAAAGCTGCAAAAGTTAAGAAAATAATGCAGTGACTATACCTGTAACCATTACACAGATGCAAGGACCCCATTCAACATTACTGGATTCATCTCTACTGCATTTTTCTGGCATTATAAACAGCAGAGCATGCTGAAGCAACTCTAGACATCATGTCACCTAAAGCTAGGTCTTCATGTATCTCTGCATGAGAACTCTTCTATTAAATGTAGTCACAAGACCACCATCACACCCAAGTCAACACTAATTTCTTAATAACATCAAGCATTCAATTGATATCCCAATTTCCCCAGTTGTCTCATAATTTTTGATGGTTTCTAAATCTAAGGTCCAAATATCCAGGCATTACATTTGTTTCCTGTTTCTTAAATCTTTGTTACCATTAAGTACTTCCCTTCATCTTGTATTTTTCCCCTTGAAGTTTATTTTTTTGGAGCAACTAGACCATGGCCAGGGATGTAGCTTCATTGATAAAGTGTTTGCCTATCCTGCACAAGGCCCTAGGTTTAATTCCCAACACTGGGATGCAGGGGAGAAAAAGAAGAGCTTTTGAAGAAGCTAATCACTCAGCAGTGGTCATTTAGCATGCTCACCTATAACGAGTAAGTACCACATATTGGTATCTAGATTCATTTGTTGGGAGGAGGGTGTCAGAGCTGGTGGTGTGCTTCCTTAGGAAAACACAGGGTATTTTCTTGTCATTCTTTTAGTGCTTTCAGTGACCCAGGGATGAAATCCTTCCTTGCATTTATTTCATTAGGAGTTGCAAAATGTTGATCATCTGACACTTGAATTAACTTCATGCTTGTTTGTGGCACCAACTCACTATGCATTTAGATTCATTGTAATTTCAATGCTGATTTTAATGATCAATTTTTCATGTTTAAATGTGTAAAGCATTTGCATGGTCCCCAAGTTAAACCTACAATGAAGGGCTACTTAGAGAAGTCTAGTTGACTCAATAGGATAGAGCTACCTTATGAAGTATTATGCAATTGTGTAATTATGTAATTTCAAATAACACTAAGAAACAGAGTATCTCTGATATATACAAATGTTCACTGAGAAAAGCATGGCATAGAAAAATGTGAACAGAATACCATTCTTTACCTAAGAAATAAAGGGTAAATTTACATATATGTCTATATTAAACCTTGAATAATAAACCACAAGATGAAATGGCTACCTACAAGAGGGGAGAGGAATAGGATGAAAGGAAAATGGTAGAAGCTAAATCTATCTGTTATGTATCCATATCTGGCAGACTGTGGGTGTGGATGTGGGTATGGAAACAAAGCAAAGTACCCATGCCCTCCGCCCAGGGCCCAGGGCAAAGAGTGTCCACAGCAAAACACAGCAGCAAGAGGTTGGAATGCTGACCATGTGGAGTGGTATGGACCATGGTGTTATAAGTAGGGAGATCATCCAGGCTTGGGTCTTTCCGAAGGGAGTTGGACTTCCTGACAAAGGAAGACCTCTAAAAAGAGGCTCATTAGACACACATTCCTATGAAGCCTTTCTTTAAACCAGGAAAGGACCATTATATGACTACTGAGAAAATAATGATATAGGGTCTGGGGAGATAGCTCAGTTGGTAAAATGCTTGCTTTGTAAGCATGAAGACCTGAGTTCAATCCCCAGATGCATGTTTAAAAAAAAAAAAAAACTTAGCATGGAGGCACTGGGGAAGCAGACAGAAGGATCCCTGGGGCTTGCTGGCCATCCCATCTCCCTGCTTGGTGAGTAACAGGTCAATGAAAGACTGTTTGAAAAAAGGTGAACACAGACCTGGAGAGATGGCTTAGCAGTTAAGGCCCTTGCCTGTGGAGCCTACGAACTCATGTTCAAATATCCAGGTCCCAAGAAGCCAGATGCACAGTGATACAAGTATGGAATGTCGCAATGTGAACAAGGGGGTGAACATGTCTGGAGTTTTCACAGTGGCTGAAAAGCCCTGGTGTGCCCATTCTCTCTCTCTCTCTCTCTCTCTCTCTCTCTCTCTCTCTCTCAAAAAAAAAAAATAGGTAGATGGTTTTCCTGAGAAACAGCCCCTGAAGATGTTCCCTGGCCTACATATACATGTACACATACATGCATGCACATGTACATCAGTGTACATAAACATACACATACACACAGACACACACACACATACACATAAATTAGCAAACTATGAAACAAGCAATATGGTGGGACATATCACAGAATAGGTTAATAATAAGCGAAAAAAATATTTCTCACAGTTCCGGAAACTGGTATATCAAGGCAAGTTCAATGTAGGTCACAGTTCACTTCCTGGCCTGTGCATAGTACCTTCTTTCTGTATCCTGTTGTGTAGGAAGGCCACTAATGCCATTCACAAGGACTCTACCCTAATGACTTAATCATCTACAGAAGGCTCTACCTCCTAAAGCCAGCATACTGCTGGTTGACTCAGTATTTGAATTTAGGGAGAGCAAGCATTTACAGCATACATCAAAATGAAAATGAAAGCAATCATGAGATCACATTTCAGTATTGGGTATTTTCTTAGCATTTTTCTGTGTTCCTTGGAGTTTTTATATCATTTTTCATTTATTTTATAATCAAAATATTATTTTGAAATAATAAAAGCTAGACAATACAGAAGAAAGTGAGAAAACACACTAATGGACAATATGAAAATAAATACAAATGGACAATGAACTTGGAAAATAGGCTGCTCAAGTACTTTTGAAATAAAAAAAAAATTCATTCTTCTATTTTTTTTTCTGACATTGTCAACATTTTCCTTGAAATCTAAGGAATTCAATGTAAAACCACAGGAGACATCATTTTAATTGATCAGTTAATAATTTAAAACATTATTCCAATGCTTTCTCTTCCTAAGTACATAGAGAAAATTACCCATATAAAATTTGGATACTGCTATCTTTTCTAGTATTTTGATATTGTTTGTCTTATGACTTAAAATGATTATGATGTAGGTCTCAATAATTTAACTTCCTGAAAAGAATCTAAATAAGAGTCAGGAATGGTGGCCCATGCCTTTTAGTCCACCACCTGGAGGCTGAGGTAGAAGAATCACCTGAGTTTGGGTCCAGCTAAGATTCAGAGTAATTTCCAGATCAGCATGGACTAGAGTGATAAACTGCCTCGAAAAAACAGGCAAAATAAAATAATCAGATATATGGAGTGAAAATGTAGTTCAGTTGGGAGAGTATATGCACAAAGCTCAGGGATTGATCCCCAGCCCTGCTTAAGCCACTCATGGTCATACTGCTCAGTAGTCCCAGCAGTTGGGAAGTAGAGGCAGGAAGATCAGAAGTTCCACGTCATTCTTAGTATCATAGCAAATTCAAGACCAGCCTGCGATATATGCGACCCTGTCTCAAAAAAAGAATGAATCAGATATATGCTAAATGACTTATGCTTAGAGGACATGTTATAGTTATTAATAATAGCAAAATTATTGAGACTAAACATCCATAATTAGAGATTAATATTGTGCAGGAAATTGAAATCATGACCTTTAATAAGAATAGTTAATGATATACAGTGTCATTATAGATTGTTGTGTATGAAAAGAAAATTACAAATAGTATATCTAGCATGATCACAATTTTACCTATAAAATTATGTGTGTTTGTGTGTAAATATGAAGTTACTGAAGCCAGGCCTGTAATCCTAGTACTTTTGAGGCTGTGACAGAAGGATCGCCAGTTCAAATCCAACTAGGTTACATTGCAAGCGCAAGATCAACCTGGGCTATATAGTGAGACTTTGTCTCAAAAAAAAAGTCATTTAACCTAGATTTGAATTTTTTTCTAAAGACATAACTGAATTTCTACAATATCCTACCATGAACATGCAATTCACATATTCAAAAATATATAGGACTTCCAGGGGTAAGATGGCTGCACAGGAGTCACACCAATCCAGCCTAGGGAGGGATTTAAGCAAAACTACAGCAAAATACACTCTTTGTCTGAAAAGAGAGGGTATAGAGGTTTTTATTAGCCACAGCAGAAAAGCAGGAGAAACTAAAATCTATCAGAAAGGAGGAAACCCGCCAGAATCCCACAGAGGAACTTGTGGATCCACACCAGACCCACGTGGCATCCACCCAGAACCCAGCTGCAGGAGCAGAGACCAAACAAGGGGATTTTCCAACCTCATGAGGCTCCTTGCAAAGTCAAGAAATCTGAAGGGGAGAAAGCAGAGAGCTGCTGAACAAGACACAGGTGGGACCAGCTGAGCAGTTCCAGTACAACTCCAGGCTTCCTGCACTCTCCCATCCCCCAACCGACAGCACGGCCACACTCCAGAGAAGGCATTCAGCTCCAGGCAGCAGGGCACCCAGCACAGCTGACCAGAACACAAGATTCACAGCACAACATGGAGGGGCACCATTGGTGAGATTGGAAGCCACCTCAAAAGGAAACAAGGCCAACTGACAGAAAAGCAGGTACATAGGCCTGCACTGGAATTGCTAATCTCTCTTTCCATGTCAGGGCACGTTATGGGTTACATATTCTTGGCTGGCTTTACCATTCTCAATTAACCTATATTTCGTGTTGACTATTGTTGCCTTTGATGCTTTCAGATTCATAGGGACTTTGTCTTTTTCTTCTGCCATTATTGGGGGCAGGGTCGAATTAAGACCCAGGCTGACCTAGAACCCATTTCAGAACAGAAATCTCAACCTCCCAGCTGACAGGATTAAGTGTAGAAAACAAAACACACCATAAGGGATTCTGACTTTATAGAATTATCTGTTTGCTTCAATTCCCACACTTGCATACTCTGTGCTGGTTTTTACTGAATGTGTATATTGTTCAGTTGAATTTTAGAATTTGCCAGTAAATTGCTCTACCCAGCCCACTAGAATACTTGAATAGCAGGCAAACTCAACCCCAAGGATTACCTCTATGGTTGGCTTGGAGTACAAGAGCTATACTTGGCACCTTAAAATCCTACTATGAAGGTACATAAAGTTGGATTTCCAAATCTAAAATCCCTGCAGATAATGAGAAAACCCAAGCATCAAATCAACTCAGAATGCAAAAGTCACTACATCATAATAGAGGAAACACAAAGAATCAAGGCAATACAATCCAACCAAAAATTGTAAATACAGAAATGGCCCCCAATAAGACTGTTTTAGATGAAATGTCTGACAAACATTTCAAAAAGAATGATTTTATCTATACTCAAAAAATAAAGAAGAAATAAAAGGAATCAAAGAAGAAAAGAAAAGGAATTAAAGAGGAAAACAAACTCCTGAAGGAATTCTGAGAGAACACAGGAAACTAGCTTAATGAAATAAGGAGGTAATTATAAGACATGAGTAAGGAAATAGAAATACTGAAAAAAAAAAAAAACAGGCAGAAATACTAGCACTGAAAAACACAGTCAGTAAAATACAAAACTCTGTGGAAAATCTCACCAGTACAACTGATAAAGGAGAGAACAGAACATCTAAACTAGAAGACCGGGTAGCATATATAATACAGTCCAACAAAGGAAAGACACGCTAATAGGAGGTAGGAAGGTATGAATGGGAATTTCAAGATATCCAGGACACTATGAAAAGATCAAACGTAAGAATTCAGGGCAGGGCTGGAGAAATGGCTTAGTAGTTAAGCACTTGCCTATGAAGCCTAAGGACCCCAGTTCAAGGCTCGATTCCCCAGGACCCAAGTTAGCCAGATGTGCAAGGGGGCACACATGTCTGAAGTTTGTTTCCAGTGGCTGGAGGCCCTGAAGTGCCCATTCTCTCTCTTTCTCTATCTGCTTCTTTCTCTCTGTTTTTTGCTCTCAAATAAATAAATAAAAATAAACAAAAAAATTTTTAAAAAGAATTCAGGGCATAATAGAAGGAGAAGAATTTAAATCCAAAGGTTTAGTAGACATTTTCCACAAAAATCATAGAAGAAAAATTTCCCCAAATTGGGAAAGAAATGCCAATGCAGATACAAGAAGATTTTAGAACATGAAACAGATAAAACCTGGAAAGAACCTTTCCTCCTCATGTTATAATTAAACTACTAAACATACAGATGAAAGAAAATATATTGAAAGCAGTTAGAGGGTAAAAGCAAGTCACTGACAAAGGCAAGCCCATCAGGATCACAGCAGATTACTCAAATCAAACATTAAAAACCAGAATGGTTTGGAATGATGTATGCCAAATTCTGAAAGATAACAACTGTCAATCATGAATATATTATCCTGAAAAATCTATCTATCCAAGCTGAAGGAGAAATAAGGACTTTCCACAACAAAAACAGGCTAAAGGAATTTATGACAACTAACCAACTCTACATAAAATAATTGATGAAATCCTTCAACCTGAAGAGAAAAGCAAAGGACACACAAGAAGAAACCATACTCAGCAGTTAAAACAAAAGAGTAAATGGAAATAGGAAGCATTAGGAAACAAGAAGAAGGGTAAAAATAAACAAATACCTTCCAAGAACAACTTAATATCGGTGGCCTGAATGCCCCAAACAAAAGACATAGGCTTTCAGACTGGATTAAAGGGCAGGATACTGCTTTTGGCTGCCTCCAGGAAACTCGTCTCTCAATAAAAGATAGACACTGTCTTGGGGTGAAAGATGGAAAGTGGTATTGTAAGAAAATGGGCCTAGGAGTTGCTATCCTAATATCTGACAGGATAGATTTCAAATCAACTTTAGTGAGGAAAGATAAAGAATGTCACTTTATACTGATTAAAGGAACACTCCAACAGGAGGACAATACAATCCTAAATGTATATGCACCTGACATTGGGGGCTCTCAATTTCATCAAACAAACATGATTAGGCTTAAGGTCACAGAAAACACCAAACACAATTGTAGTGGGTGACTTCAACACCCCTCTCTCATCAATTGACAGGTCATCCCAGCAAAAAAAATAAACAGAGATAAATCTGGATTAATGATATCATGGAACAAATGGACCTAACAGATATTTACAGAACATTCCATCCAAATGCGGCAGAATATACATTTTTCTCAGCAGCACGTGGAATAGTCCTCAAAATAGACCATATATTAGGACACAAAGCAAATCTTAACAAATATAGGAAAACTAAAATAATTCCTTGTACTCTTTCTGACCACAATGGGATTGAAACTACAAATCAGCAACCATAAAAACCACAAAGCATACAGAAATTCATGGAGACTAAACAGTACACTACTGAATGATGAGTGGGTCATTGAAGAAATCCAAAGGGACTGCAATAAATTCATAGAAGCAAATAATTATGAGAATACAACATACCAAAACCTTTGGGACATAATGAAGGCAGTCCTAAAAGGGAAATTTGTAGCTCCAAGTGCCTACAGCAAGAAATTAAAGAGTTCACAAGTAAACAATTTACTGCTTCACCTTAAAGCCTTGGAAAAAGAAGAACAAGTCATGTAAAAAATCAGTAGATCAGAAGAAATAATAAAGATTAGGGCAGATATTAATGAAATAGAAACCAAACAAACAATCCAAAGAATCAATGAAACAAAGAGTTGATTCTTTGAAAGGATAAACAAGATTGATAAAGCAAAAGCAAATCTGACCAGAAGAAAGAGAGAAGAGACAAAAATTAATAAAATTAGAGATGTAAAAGACACCATTACAACAGATACCAAAGAAATTCAGAAAATCATAGGGACATACTTTAAGAATATATATGCTTCCAACTTTGAAAGTATGTGAAAAAGTGGATGATTTACTTTATTCATATGAACTATCAAAATTAAATCAAGATTATATAAACCATTTAAATACACCTATAATCAGTACAGAGATCCAAACAATTATAAAAAAAACTCTCCCAACTAAAAAAAAAAAAAAATGTCCAGGCCCAGATGGATTCACAGGTGAATTTTACTAGACCTTCATCAAAGAACTAACACCACTGCTTCACAAGCTTTTCCACAAAATAGAAAAGGAAGGAATTCTACCGAACTCCTTCTACAAAACCAGCATCATCCTCATACCAAGACCAGACAAAGACAGACGCAAAAAGAAAATTACAGATCAATTTCCCTCATGAACATAGATGCAGAGATTCTCAACAAAGTATTGGCAAGCAGAATGCAAGAATATATCAGAAAGATTATTTACCCCTGACCAAGTAGGCTTTAGCCCAGAGATTCAGAGATGGTCCAACATATGCAAATCGATAAATGTAATACACTATATAATTGGACTGAAGAAGCCAGGCGTGGTGGTGCACACTTTTAATCCCAGCACTTGGGAGGCAGAGGTAGGAGGATCACCATGAGTTCAAGGCCACCCTGAGACTGCATAGTGAATTCCAGGTCAGCCTGAGCTAGAGTGAAACCCTACCTCAAAAAACCAAAAAGAAAAAAATGGACTGAAGACATACACCACATGATCATTTCAATAGATGCAGAAAAGGCTTTTGACAAAATCTACCATCCCTTCATGGTAAAAGTCCTATAGAAACTGGGAATAGAAGGAACATATTTCAACATAATAAAAGCTAGTTATGACAAACTTACAGCCAACATAATAATAAATGGGGAAATTTTTGAAGCTTTTCAACTAAATTCAGGAACAAGACAAGGGTATCCATTGTCCCCATATTTATTAAATATAGTACTGGAAGTCCTGGCTATAGCAATAAGTCAAGAGACACTCATAAAATGGAAACAAATTGGAAAGGAAGGGATCAGATTATCATTATTTGCAAATGATGTGATTCTATGCATAAAGGATCCTAAAGACCCTAACAGCAAACTGCTAGAGATAATAAACACTTTTAGCAACATAGCAGGATACCAAATATGCACACAGAAATCAGTATATACTATATACTATATATACATAGTATATATTTCATATATACTAACAGCAAACCTGCCTCCAAAAAATGTACATTGGAATAAACTTAATCAAGGACTGTGAAGGATTGCTACAATGAGAACTTCAAAATGCACAAGCAATAAATTGCAGAAGCAAGGAAATGGAATGATATTCCATGTTCTTGGATTGGAAAAATCAATATTGTGAAAATGTCAATTTTACCAAAAGCAATCTATACATTTAATGCAATCCCCATTAAAATTCCAATGGAAATCTTCACAGAAGTAGAAAAAAATGCTAATATTTATTTGAAAGCACAAAAAACCTAGAATAGCCAAAACAATTTTGAGCAACAAAAGTAAGGGTGGTAGTATCACCATACTAGATTTTAAGCTATATTACAAAGCCATAGTAACAAAAACAGCATGGTACTGGCACAAAGACAGACACATATATCAATGGAACAGAATAGAGGACTCAGATTTCAATCCAGGCAGCTACAGTCATCTGATTGTTGACAAAAATGACAAAAATATTCATTGGAGAAAAGACAGCCTCTTCAACAAGTGGTGCTGAGAAAATTGGATATCTGTATGTAGAAGGATGAAAATAGATCCTTGTCTTTCTCCCTGCACAAGAATTAAGTCCAAGTGGTTCAGTTACCTTAATTTCAGACCTGAAAGTCTGACACTGCTAGAGGAAAAGGTAGGGGGAACCCTTCAACTTATTGGCATAGGCAACGTCTTCATTAATTGCTCGGGAAATAAAACCACTAATCACCCACTGATATCTCAAGAAATTACAAAGATTTTGTACAGCAAAGGATACTGTGAATAGAGCAAAGAGACAACCTACAGAATAGGAGAAAATCTTTACCAGCTATGCATCTGACAGAGGATTAATATCCAGAATATACAAAGAACTCAAAAAGCAAAACAATAAAAAATCAAACAACCCAATTAAGAAATGGGCTATGGAACTAAATAGTTCTCAAAAAAAAAAGGAAAGAAAAGAAATACAGATGGCATATAAACATCTAAACAAAAGTGTTCTACATCCTCAGCCATCAGGGAAATGCAAATTGAAACTACCTTGAGATTCCATCTCAACCTGTCAGAATGGCTACCATCAAGAAAAGAAATGACAATAAATGTTGGTGAGAATGCAGAAAAAAGGGAACCCTTCTACACTGTTGTTGGGAATGTAATCTGGTACAGCCATTGTGGAAATCAGTGGATGTCCTTGAGACAGCTAAAAATAGATTTTCCATATGATCCAGCTATAGTATTCCTAGGCATATATATCCTAATGACTCTTCTCACTGCTTTAGAGATACTTGAACAACCATGTTTATTGCTGCTCTATTCACAATAGTTAGTAAATGGAATGAGCCCAGATGTCCCTCAATAGATGGATAATAAAGATACGGTACAATTACACAATGGAGATCTATTCAGCAGGAAAGAAAAATGAAATTTGCAGATAAATGGATGGATCTAGGAAGGATTATACTAAATGATGTAACCCAGGCCCAGAAAGCCAAATGTCGCATGTTCTGTCTCATATGTGAATCCCAGCTACAAATCTTTAGACTTGTGTGTGAGCTGGAACCAATAATCAGTAGCAAAGTCCAGTAAGCTAGGAAAAGGCTACAAGGGAGGGAGGAGAGGAAAGGACTTTAGGGGATGGTATTGTATATATGTAAGTAGGAGAACAGATTACAGGGAGTGGAATGGCCTAAATGAGACCAGGGGAAGAGATTGAGTAAGAGAAGGGTGAGCAGAGGGTCAATCAAAATTCAAGATACTCTGAAAAAGACATATGAAAGCCTACTTTTTTTGGATAATGGCACATCCACAAGCCATAGATTGCTACTAGAAAGTTTTTGGTGCCAGGAATGGGATACATTCCAATGAGTTGTTAGCCAGGGAGGTCCCTGTTGCCTCCAAAGCATTACAGGCTATTGCCAAGTTCCTTGGTTTTCCACAAGTAACAGATGGTAAGACCCTATTGCTGAAGACTTAACATGTCTGTGCAGCAAAGCCACTGAGAAATCAAGCTGGTGCTGAGCTGAAAACCTTCTCCCTGTAGACCAGCCGACTTAAAGCTGGGAAAAGCTACACTGCATGCAGTCCTATGGGAGACAGAAGTCATCAGTGGTGAAAACAGTGGACAGTGGAAGCCTCAGGTTTGGCCAGGCGGGCCAAATGACCAAATGGGTGCAATAGTGGCATGTCTGCTCTGGGGGAAACCAACTGCTCTCTAATTAGAATGGAGGCCCACTCTATGAGAGGAAATATATGCCTGGTACTGAAAACCTAATCAAAATCCTATGGCAGGGAGTTTATGAGCCTTAGGGTTATAAAGCCTGCTCTTGTCTGAATAAATGTATATATTATTCTCACCAAACTTCCCTGAAACACTTAATGTTCATATTCATATATTAATGCTACTCTCACTTTTGGTTAGAGAAACTTCTCTTTTCAGATGGCAATGACCACTGGGATGGCCCAAAAGACAACATAGTGCTGAGAAGTGACTGAGGAATGTCCAGCACTGAAACATCTCTATCATACCCTCCAAGACTAAGGGTCCATTGCAGAAGAGGTGGTGGAAAGATTGTAAGAGCCAGAGGAAGGGTTACACTCCAACTGTCCAGACAGAAATTGGCCTCGATATTCATGACCTCACAGTGCCTAGCAATACCTTCACATGACCCTCATAATAGGAGAAAAAGATGATGACATCAAAGTTAAAGACAGAGTAATGGAGAGAGGGAGGGGATATGATGGACAGTGTAGCTGTGAAGGAGAAAGTGGGGGAGGGGAGGGAATTATCATGGTTTGTTGTCTGTAAGTATAGAAGTTGTCAATAAAATAATTATAAAAATTATAAATACATTTATAGAGTAAGGCTATATTGGGTGTTTTTTTGTTTTTGTTTTTTGTTTTTTTTTTTTTTTTTTTGGTTTTTCGAGGTAGAGTCTCACTCTAGCCCAGGCTGACCTGGAATTCACTATGAAGTCTCAGGGTGGCCTCAAACTCACAGCAATCCTCCTACCTCTGCCTCCCGAGTGCTGGGATTAAAGGCATGCACCACCATACCTGGCTCTATATTAGTTTTTAATGAAATGTTTTTAAAAGCAAAATTCTGTTCTGGGAGTCTACAGAGAGGCAATGATAGGAAGATCCAACAATCTATGTGGCCATGGATCAGAGTTGAAAATACCAGCATTAGCATGTTAGCTTATTGTGTATGCAGATGAGCACATATTAGAAATATTTATAGGTATGTATATATACATATTTGTTTATACACATATGTTTCCTTGGTCTGCTAACTGAGATCACAGAAGTAAAGCAATCCAAAAGCATCAAACACACCAGTGCCCAGAACTTGATTCATAACACACTTCTCCAGTGAAAGGAGCCAGGGTTCATCACACCATTGGCTAACTCTAGGACCAAGGAAAGATATATGCAAGATGAGCCTAGAACATTACATGGTGTCAGAAAATAAGAAATTCACCCACAATGACAGAGGCATGTCAAAGGAACCAACCAACAAAACTCTTGTTGGTCAAAGCTAGAATAATTTGCATAACAAAATAAATCAAGTATTATTGGATTATATTCAAACTGCAAAATAAGTATTCATGAATCCTTAGTGATATTGATCAATGATTCAGTAAATAAGTGTATGCAAAGGCACTATTCTCCTGTGCTGAAGAATTCCAGATAACTTAGGTAAATGCTGTACCCTCAAGGAGATGACTTGACACACCATTCCTTACTCATGAGCTGTTCATAGTGACTTTTTTTCCAAAGATTACAATAAGGGAAGGGAGGTGGCGAGGACTTTTACAGTAAAGAAGACTGACAAATGCACCTCATCCTGATGGTCAAAAACAACAGCAACAGTAATAAATTATGCTGACAGCTGGTAACCTTGACATAATGCAATATAAATGGTGATGTTACCAAGCAAAACTCATAACCCAACATAACCATAGGAAAATATCACTGAAATTCCAGATGAGGGACATTCTACAAAATCTCCAACCAGGGGTTGAGGAGATGACTCAGTTAATAATCTGCTTGCAAGCGTGAGGATCTGAATTCAGATCCCCAGCACCCATATAACTGCTGGGTGCATGTGGCAGCCACCACTATTCTCAGCACCCTGGTGGCCCAGACAGGGATCCCTGGGAAGATGGTTAGCCAGATTAGTCTAATCAGTTCAAAGGAGAGACTCTGTCCCAATCAATAAAGAGAACAGCAGCCAAGGAAGACTCCTGGTGTCAACCTCTGGCCTCCACATGTACATTAGCACATGTGAACACACACACTCATGCATGTGTGCCAACACATGTACATTCACACCACACACATACACAATTAGTGCACTTCAGAACTGTCAAGGACGTCAAAAACAAGAAAAGCCTGAGAAACAGTCACAGCTAAGGAAAGCTTTATCACACTTGATGGCTAAATGAAAGGTGATGTCCTGGATGGGATCTGGAAGAAAGAAAAGGACATGGGCTTAGAATAAGGTAATATGAATAAAATGTGCACTTTAGTTAATAATAATGGATCAGTTAATTTCCATTTGTATCATGCCAATGTTAGGTATTAATAAGGTAACAGTAGTATACAGGAAACTTCTCTAATATTTTTGCAATTTTTCAATACATTTAAAAGCATTCCAAGAAATAAAGTTCATGTCTTAAAAAATCAAGGTTCTAAAAATAAAAAAAGAAAAAAATCAAGGTTCTATAACAAAATATAGCACAACACATTTGCATATTTTTTCTCTAGGATAGGTAAGAAGCCATTGAGAGAAAATTTATCTCTGGAAAGAAGTATTATTTTGATTGAAATTGATAACACCTAAAAATATAACTGAGGGGGAATTTTTTTCCTTATGAGTGAACTATCACACTTTCTGAATATATAGATATTTAGAAGACCATAATTTCAGCATTCTTATCCCAAGATAAGTAAGGACATGGAGGATTTAAGAAAAGAAAAAAGAATACAAATCCCAGGAAAAAGAAAATTCAAGAGATGAAACAGAGCATGGTGGCTCACACCTACAACCCCAGCACATGGAAGGGGAGTTTGCCATGAAAAGAGCTACTCAAGATCTAGAAGAAAAGTATTCAAACCTTATTAGGATTCTCAAATAAAATAGGCTTTTAAAAATTAATGAACGGGGCTAAAGAGATGGCTCAATAGTCAAGATGCTTGCCTGCAAAGCCTAATGATCTGGGTTCAATTCCCCAGTACCCATATAAAGCCAGATGCACAAAGAGGCACAAGCATTTGGACTCCGTTTACAGTAGGCTGGAGGCCCTGGCATGTGTATTCTCGGTTTCTCTTCTCTCTATGCTCACAAATAAATAAACAAATATTTAAAAAAAAAAAAAAGAACAAACAACCAGGCGTGGTGGCACACACCTTTAGTCCCAACACTTGGGAGACAGAGGTAGAGGATCACCGTGAATTCAAGGCCACCCTGAGACTACATAGTAAATTCCAGATCAGCCTGGGCTATAGAGTGAGAACCCTAGGACCGAAAAAAAAAAAAACAGCCAAAAAGAGAGATTGTGATGGATATGAAACAGAAAGAGATTGAATGGAAGGTGAATGATCTAGAATATTTCAAAGAAATTTTAAAAATCTGTGGTAGAATTAAAGTCAGCATTGCAGACAATAAATTATAGCATGTAATATAGAGTGAAAGCTTAAGAATATCCTCTAGAATTTAAAAAGGACAAAGAAGTTTAGATGAGAAAAGAAAATATGACAATTGTGGGAGGCAGAGAATAGAGAATAAAGATACAATTAAATAGTACATCCAAAGAAAAGAAAAATACAACAGAAGCAAAGTATAAAGATATAATAGAAGAAAATGGTACTGAGCTCGACACAGAAATTTATATAAATTTAAAATGTTAATAATTTTATGCAAATCCTCATATGAATAATAACTCAGAAAATATACTTCCTGTGTGCTTTTCTTGAAAGAGCTACTTTAATTATACTACAATTAAAATTAACATCTTAGGAGAGAAAACAGTATACCCTAAAAGTGGCCAAAATATTTATGTCTTAAAAATTGTTTGAAATAGTTTTAAAATGGAAAGTTAAAATAAAAATAGCTACCCCATCTCGTACCAAAATCTGTGCAGAAAGGGGAAGCAAATTATACTAAATACTTTTCTTCAAATGGAGAGCAGATTAGGCAGCTCCAAAGTATTGCTTTTCTCCTCACCTTATAATTAGAAAAAGTCAGAGAATAAATTTGAAACAACAAAGAAAACCATTACTAAAATTTTTATATTAGCCTCTAAAACACAGGCAATTAATTGTTAGAGCAGAGTCAATCAAATCAATATACCTATGTGACATAAAGTGGAAAGAAAAATGTGCAACAACAGAAATCTTGAACCAGACAAGGGAACAACCTATTGCAAGGACCAACAAGTTGGGCACATGCCAACAGATAGGCAAAGACTGTCAGATTAGCCCCCCAAAAATATGTTAAGCCCCCAAGACACATGGTTTTCATTAAAAATACAAACATAAAATAAAGTGGTCAGAAGCAGGTTTAAAAAAAAACGTAAGTATAAAGGATAGTGGGAAACATTTAACAGTAACTACCACTACCATTTAAAGTGGGATGTATAACTTCTTTCATTCACTCTGTTCCACACAATAATTATGCTCCATGTAAATATATAAAGTAAAAACGTTAGCCACATAGAAATGGACACAACCACTATAATTTTGAGAAATGTTGACAAACCCATTATTATTTCGAACAGATCAACTAGACAAGAAAATATCTAACAGATATCAGTTATAAAAAGTGTTCAAGTTTAGTTTTTGAAATGAGACATATAGCACCTTTTCCTAGCAATTATGAAAACCTACAAACACAGAACACATAGATAAAGTGTAATATGAGACCTTAATGAGAGGTATTTCCTGAGGATCAAGTATCCTGGTAATAATGCTCTTAAAGTAAATCCCTTTGAAAGGAAGTTCAATTTTTTTAAAAGAAGTGGAATTTCATCTTAAAAAGTGAAACTAAGGGCTGGAGAGATGGCTTAGCAGTTAAGCGCTTGCCTGTGAAGCCTAAGGACCCCGGTTCAAGGCTCGATTCCCCAGGACCCACGTTAGCCAGATGCACAAGGGGACACATGCATCTGGAGTTCATTTGCAGTGGCTGGAAGCCCTGGCATGCCCATTCTCTCTCTATCTATCTGCCTCTCTCTCTGTCTGTCACTCTCAAATAAATAAATAAAAGTGAACAAAAAAAATTAAAGGGAAAGGGGGGAGGGTAATACCATGGGATTTTTTTTTGTTATCATGGAAAATATTAATAAAAATGGAGAAAAAAAATAAAAAAAAATAAAAGGAAAAAAAAATTAAAAAAAATAAAAAATAAAAAAGTAAAACTAAGAATTATTGAAGACAGTCTATTTTCTTGCATATTTGATGAAATTAAAGAACAAAATATGAAATATTGATTTTTGCCATACTTGTTCTGAGAAAATATCTCAACTACTTACATAGTTCTTTGAAGCTGTTGCATATCATCTTCTCGATCTTTCATTCTCAGTGCATTCTACCAGACTCTTATTGGTCAAAAAAAAATCTGAGAGTCTCCAAACAGTTCCCCAGCATTGCCTTTATCAACCTCATAAAACCCTACACAACATATTTTGAGTGTTTTGTGGGGAGGGGGAGGGGTGTTTGTTTGCCACACCATACTTGTGGAGGTCAGAAGACAACCTTAGGATGTCAGCCCTCACCTTTCATCTAGTTTGAAAGTGTCTCTTGTTTTCATGCTATGAATACCAGACTAGCTGACCTGCTAGTTTGGAGATTCTCCTGATTCCACCTC
This sequence comes from Dipus sagitta, assembly GCA_036346955.1. Lineage (NCBI taxonomy): Eukaryota > Metazoa > Chordata > Mammalia > Rodentia > Dipodidae > Dipus > Dipus sagitta. The sequence goes on along the minus strand of CM070770.1, from coordinate 262,738,818 downwards.
CCTTTGCTGTAGGCACATTGGGATTGCAGCTGTATGTGTCACTTATGTCCAGTTGTAGGTAGGTGGTAGGGATCTGAACTCCAGTTATCATACTTGCAAGGCAAGTGTTTTTAACCACTGAGCAATGTCCCCAGCCCAGGATGTGTTTTTAACCAAATCTAATATGCTTCCAGAGAAATATGCAATAATCACATAGAGGTTACTGGATAAAGACATCTGACCAAACATAAGAATAAATGCTGATCTTCCCAGGAAAGGAATCTTAAAATAAGCTCAATTTTAATTGGTTAGTTTTCCAGGGAACATTTTATACTACAACTTTGCTGCCTATAAAACTTCATGACTCTAAAGAGCTTGACATTGAAGAGCCTACTTTCATGAAATATATAACAAATTCTATCCTACATAATTATGCATAAAAGATGTAAAAGTGGCCATAACTAATTTAGAAGTTAATCACAATGAAAATTTATAATATCAGAAACAATGGAACTACAGTCAAGGTGTTAATGCATGGAAATTTTATGGAATTAAATGCTTTCATTACTAAATAATATGAAGATTAAACTCACTATTTAACTTTCTTTAAAAGCCTGAAAAGAACGTGAAATTTAAAAAGCAAAAATTAACAATGATATAAATAGTCGTCAAAAACTAAACCCAAACTCTGATTCTTTGAAAATTTCAACACATGCCAAGACTAGGGAAGAGAAAGGAAGGAAGTACAGACAGGAGGAATGGAAGAAGAGAAAGCCTGAGTCCTGGAAGAGAGGAAGGAACAGAAGCTACAAGGAGTTATGTAACATTAGGAATGAGTAAAGGTCTTGTTTTGAAAAGCTCAGGGTTCTATGTACTTACATACTCATTTATTAACTTATTTGCCTTGCTGGGGATCAAACTCGGGGTCCTGTGCTCACTAGACAAAAGCTTTAACTGCAACCCCCAATCCAAGTCCATTTTTTTAAATCGGAAGTAAAAATATAAAGTGACTGCTATTGCCACCTGTTGGTAGCAGGCAGAACTGATGTCTTTGCTCTGGTTTTGTTCAGATCAAATTCATAAATTAAAACTTTAAAATTTACAACTTCTGAAATATTACAAATGATACATGATGCTGTGTCAAACATTTTAATCTCTAACATAAAGATAAGACTTTGTTGTAAATTATAAATAATTTAAATTGACTCAAGAAGAGGTAGAAAACTCAGAAACACAAACGATGGGTAAAAAGTTAAAAAAAAAAAAAAAAAAAGTTACCCAAAACGTTTTAGAAATAAACAGGATTGCAGGTAGAGGTGGAGACTTGGATACTTCCAAAAGCAGAAAAACAGATTCTCAAAATTAGTCCCATAAAATCAGTATAAATGATAATACTAAAAGCTGACAAGCCGGAGGAGGTGCCGCACGCCTTTGATGCCAGCATTCGGGAGGCCGAGGTAGGAGGATCACCATGAGTTTGAGGCCATCCTGAGACTACATAGTGAATTCCAGGTCAGCCTGGGCTAGAGTGAGACCTTACCTCAAAAAACTAAATATAAATAAATAAATAAAGGCTGGGCATAGTGGCGCACGCCTTTAATCACAGCACTCGGGAGGCAGAGGTAGAAGGATGGCTTTGAGTTCGAGGCCACCCTGAGACTACATAGTTAATTCCAGGTCAGCCTGGGCCAGAGTAAGACCCTACCTCGAAAAACCAAAATAATAATAATAATAATAATTAATAAAAGCTGACAAAATCTTTCTACAAAGGAAATTTGAAGACAAATTACAATCTGGATATAGATGCAGAAGAACCACTTGAACAGTGATGTCAGTTGAAGGTAATATCCTAAGAATATCATGATTTCCAGCCTGCATTATTTCCAGATATGCAAGGATAAATTAATATGATAAGACCATTAATACAATGCAAATGGTCGAACCAAGGAGAAAAATCTTCTGAAGATCTTGAAGGAAGGAAAAGAATCCCTTTGATACGAAAAAAGGCATTCCTGGCTAAACAATGTAAACACCAGTAAGATTCCCTCTCTGAAATCAGGGATAAGAGAATGGTACAGGAGATAACTACTGCTTTTCAGTATTGTCTTGGGATTTGGAGTTAGTATATGTTAGATAGATAAATATATGCAAATTACAATAAAATGTACAACTATCTGTTTTCATTGACAAAACAGAATCAACCTAAAGAAAAACTAAAAATAATTAAACAAGTTTAGTAAAGTAGCAAATTACAAGAAAAGAAAAACAGTATGAAACAAAATGGTGGCTTTCCCATGTACCAGTCATAATCCATCAACTTACAAACTATCATAAGGATAAGTAATTACACAAAAGTGTCAAAAGCTGAGTCTCTTAGAAAGTGGCCAGGCATGGTGGCAAACACCTTTAATCCCAGCACTCAGGAGGCAGACATATGAGGATTGCTGTGAGTTTGAGACCAGCCTGGGACTACAGAATGAGTTCCAGGTCAGCTTAGGCTAGGGTGAGAAACTATCTCCAAAAGAAAGGAAGGAAGGAAGGAAGGCAGGCAGGCAGGAAGGAAGGAAGGAAGGAAGGAAGGAAAGAAGGAAGAAAGGGAGGGAGGGAGGGAGGGAGGGAGGGAGGAAGGGAGGAAAGGGGAGGGAGGAAGGGAGGGAGGGAGGAAGGGAGGGAGGGCGGGAGAGAGAAAGAAAGAGAGAAAGAGAGAAAGAGAGAAAGAGAAAGAGAAAGAGAAAGAAAGAAAGAAAGAAAGAAAGAAAGAAAGAAAGAAAGAAAGAAAGAAAGGAAGAAAGAAAGTCAATTTAAGGCATGCTTTTTTATTGAAAAGTTTAATATGTGAGCATAGGGTAATTTGATTGTGTTCCCATTCCTGTATTCTTTTTTGTCTCCCTCCCTGTCCCCCATTTCCTGAGGAGCTTCCTCTTTCAAAGTAGCCCTTCCTCTGTTGTCTCACTCTGCTTGCCCTCCAAGGACATGCCTTTTGAATCTACTAAATAAAGTAGTTCTGCCTCTGTTGAACGTACAAAACTACCCTCTGCACGCTCCCCTGCATCACTCCCCTAGATGGTTTTACTTCTTCTTTTGTGTCATATATGATTTTATGTATCTATATAAAATCTAGAAACTACAAAGGAGAGAAGACATACACCATCTACAAAACCATCCAAAAAATTAAGTAAACCTGGACAAATGAAGTAGTAAGCTATTTTCTTGGATAGGAAGATAAACTATTGCAAACAAATCAATTCCCCTACAAATTAATTGATACATGTAATTTGATTCTAACTTACATCTCAAAAGAGCTTCCTTTTGAAAATCGATGCAAATTTTCAAAATTCAACTATATAAAGATAAAAATACCCAAGCCTTTTTTGCAGGGGAGGGCAGGTAGAACAGGATCTCACTATGTAGTCCAGGCTGCCCTCAAACCTGAAGCAACCCTCCTACCTCCACCTACTGAGTGCTGGAATTACAGGTGTGCACTGTCATGCCCAGCTCCAACTTTTTTTTTTTTTTTTTTTTTGTGGTTTTTCAAGGTAGGATCTCACTCTGGCCCAGGCTGACCTGGAATTAACTATGTAGTCTCAAGGTGGCTTCAAACTCATGGTGATCCTCCTACCTCTACCTCCCGAGTGCTGGGATTAAAGACTTGCGCCACCATGCCCAGCGAACTTATTTTTAAATAAGAAGAAAAATGAGCCTATCCTAGCCAACTTTAAAAATATTAGTAGACCTTGTGTGTAACTAGAAAAATAAATTCATGAAATCTGACAGAAAGTCTAGTAACAGAAACTTAAATAAATCTGAGAACAGTGTTAAAAAGTGACATTACTAATCAATGTTATGGAAGCAACTGAATATATATATATATATATATATATATATATATATATATATATACCCATTGATAGATAGTGAGATAGACAGATGATTGATTGATTGATGATAGATAGATATTGTGTCTGCTGCAAATATATGGTAGATTAGATTGTATTTAGTTCTGAACTATCACTGTATTTCCTATGAGATCATACTTCGATACCCATTGGAATCAAGCCCAGCCACAGGATTTGACTTGGTCATTGAAATGTGAACAGAGCTGCCTATCAGCATATGCTGCATCCTAATAGAAGTTGTTCCATCTTTACTCTTTATTCTGCCAGATGATAAGGATCGGAGCTTCTCAGAATGGGGCACACCTGCAATACTGTCAAAGCATACCTACAGTCAACATTAAAAGAGAGAAAATATACTTATTACAAGTTTCTGAAATTCAGGGATCACTTATTAACCAAGCAAACCTTCAAAAATGGCTCAGTAATAACAAAATCAAAATGGCAAAACAAAATATAAAAAGAAAACTCTGATAAGCCAAGAAGAAAATATTGATGAATATTTACATAATTTTGGTTTTTAAATATAATATAGAAGAATAATTCTTTTTAAAAACTGTAGCCCGCGTAGTCGTCTCGCCAGCAAGAACGCACGCGGACACCAGGATCCTTCTGCAGCAAGCGTTTATTGAACAGATGAAAGAGGAAGACCCAGAGCCCCGAAATGGCGCCGCTTATATAGCCCCTAGGTGGCGTGTACTCTGCTGATTGGCTGCGCGCTCATATGACGCTCATATGACGCTCATATGCCCGGGCTGGGCAGTGACTTGGCGCGCTTTCACCACTTGTACATGCGCTATTCTGTTCACCAGGGCCGAGGCCGGATGTCAGCGCCATCTAGTAATGGCGGTCACCTCTCGGCTCTCTACATCTCCCCCTGTTTGTTTTAATAAGATGACAACTGCCTCATAGCCCAACCAGCGCAGCACCAAACAACCCTATGCTCGATCAAGCAAATTTCTTTCTTGGGGAATAAGCGATCAAGAGCTCACTCCCTCACCTTATCAGGTGCAATGGAGACAAGTCCTCTGAGTGCAAAGGCCAAGGGAGAGACAAAAAGGGGAGTTAACACCCATCCCTGTGCAATGGAATATTGTTTCTGGGGGTGCAAGGGCTGTTAATCTCATATTTTGGTGCTGCAGCCACTTAGGCAAGGGCTGATTAGACTTAGATCTCCCATCGACTCAGTGTAATGGGCTAAACCCTTGAGGTGCATCGACTGAGGGTCTCAGTTTAATTAATTAACCAAATTTCAGGAGATGATCCCTGTTCCATAGCCACAAGTGCTTGTGCAATAACGGCCTTGTCACATTGCTATTGAGCTCTGAGCTTGCAGAACAACCAAAGCAGGAACACTAAGCCACAACATAGGGCTGCACCAAACAGCGCCACTCCCACCCACTCCTTAAAGAAAGAGAAGGCTGAAGAAATCTAGGATGTCAGGCCCACAGCTAGGGAGGGGTCAACTCTAGTAGAGTAGGGTCTTTATAATGGATCTTGTCCACTTCTTCGGCTCCTGCACAGGATCTCGATGATTCGTCAGGTCTCACAAGTCTACGTGTTAGGCGTTCTGGTAGCCAGAATGGATTGTCTTTTTCCTGTGGAAAAACACAAACAGCTCCCCTGGATCTTATTAAAATAGGATCCGGGCCTCTCCATTGACCAGTTAAAACATCTTTCCACTTAACCATCTCCTGTGGCCTGTTAGGCTCTGAGCAATGACGGTCAGCCGCCGAATGGCCCTGACTGTCCAAATTTAAAAAATTAAGAGTAAAGAGTGCTATGGATATAGTCACTCATGGGACTGAGGGCAGAGCCTCATCGACTCCCCCTTTTTGTTTTATTAAATAAGACTTTAGAGTGCGATGAGCCCGTTCTATAATACCCTGTCCTTGAGGATTATATGGGAGACCTGTCAAATGGGTCACTCCCATCTGGTGACAGAACTGTCCAAATTTTTGAGAAGTATAAGCTGGTCCATTGTCAGTTTTAAGAATTTTGGGCTTCCCCCAGGCACTCCACGCCTCGAGGCAGTGTTGAATAACATGGGCTGTTTTCTCCCCAGTTAATGGGGAAGCAAACATAACTCCAGAACAAGTATCAATGGAAACATGTAAATATTGTAATTTGCCAAAAGATGGGACGTGAGTAACATCCATCTGTCAAATTTGTAATGGGCAAATTCCTCTGGGATTAAAGCAAGGAGAGACTAAAACAATGTAAACACAACCACCATCAAACAAACATCAAACTTCTGCAGTTCAAGTTCAATAGCCTTGAAAAGCAGGTTTTTCCTCCAGTCAACTCTTTCCAAAAGTGTTTGTATTTCTATGATAGCCTTTCCTCAGGCATCCTTTCCATTGTTTGAATGTAAAGCAGTTGGAACATCTTCCTTACGATTGCTAATATGTTTGACAATAGCAGGTTCAGTAACCTAAAGCCAGTCTCAGTGCCTGTAATTTTAACTTGCTTCAGGTTTTCCAGCTTAAAATCTTAAATCTCTCAGTCCAATATCTCTAGCCAAGCACATCAGTCCATTACAAATTTAACCTTGATCAAACTCTCTGGACCTCAGCAGCAGAACGCAGCCAGCCCTTATTCCAATAGCCCAGTTCCAACAAAGTCCTCTGCAGTCTTTCCTTCATTGCCATAGTGGCGAGTCTCTCAAGCTGCATGACTGTAAAATTAGCATCTACTCCATACTTATTAACTGATTTAGCAAGTTTTTTAATGAGGGCATACTCTACCGGCGCATGAACGCGGCCTCCATCCGCAGCCTCAAACACCGGGAAGGCTTGTAAGCACCTCCTTCTGTCCCCCTCTGAAAGGAAGGAATCTGAACAATGCTTGCCGGCATAAGGCGGAGGAGCACTGGGAATGATAGGGGCGGCAGATTGAAAAGCCGCGCGGTTTTTATCTCCTATCTTCTTTTGTTTTCGATTTTGTAGTAGCTCATCAAAATAATATCTCTTCTCCCCATAGTGAGCCGCTTTGTCATCTAATTTTTCCTCCTCGGAGGGACTAAGATCCTCAGACTCTGAGCTATCAATTCCTAAAGCCTCCAATTTTTTTATCGGATAAAGAAGCCTCCTTTTTGGACTTCTCTTTTCCCTCTTATGTTTTTCTCTCAGGGCGTCTTTTTCCTTGTCTTTTTTTTCTGTGGACTTAGCGTCCGCGGAAAGGCCTTTTTTCTTAGAGACGTCTTTTTCTTTTTCCTTAAGGGCCCCTAAACTTTTATCCCGTTCTGTTTCTGACATGTTGTCTTGTAGCTCCGAATGTGAGGCTCCCATGTTCACAAAGAAGAGAACGAGAGCCACCATTACAATAGGGAGAGCGAAAATTGTTCCTACCAATTTGGATGAAAGATGAGACAAGTCAAGACCAAACATGTCTCTCAGAACCTACCTCAGTCCTGTAGTTCTGAATCCTTCCCCGTGAATGGGGGGTCTCCTCGGCGCCGGCGACGACAGGCACCCGGCGTCCCGGGTTTCGGCACCAGTTGTAGCCCGCGTAGTCGTCTCGCCAGCAAGAACGCACGCGGACACCAGGATCCTTCTGCAGCAAGCGTTTATTGAACAGATGAAAGAGGAAGACCCAGAGCCCCGAAATGGCGCCGCTTATATAGCCCCTAGGTGGCGTGTACTCTGCTGATTGGCTGCGCGCTCATATGACGCTCATATGACGCTCATATGCCCAGGCTGGGCAGTGACTTGGCGCGCTTTCACCACTTGTACATGCGCTATTCTGTTCACCAGGGCCGAGGCCGGATGTCAGCGCCATCTAGTAATGGCGGTCACCTCTCGGCTCTCTACAAAAAACATTTTTGTTTATTTTTATTTATTTATTTGAGAGCAACAGAGAGATAAAGAGGCAGAGAGAGAGAGAGAGAATGGGCACTCCAGGGCCTCCAGCCACTGCAAACGAACTCCAGACGCATGCGCCCCCTTGTGCATCTGACTAACGTGGGTCCTGGGGAATCGAGCCTCGAACCGGGGTCCTTAGGCTTCACAGGCAAGCGCTTAACTGCTAAGCCATCTCTCCAGTCCTAGAAGAATAATTCTTAAATAAAATAATTTTAAGAGTTGGATATATAACAGGTTAAAGTTTCTGTTCTAAACGTTAAGCCAACAACAAACTTAGAAATTTTACCTACAATATATATGCCAGAGAATCATATGTTGAAAAAAAAAAAAACTTAGTCAGGAATGGCAGTGCATGCCTTTAATCCCCAAATTTGGGAGGCAGAGGTAGTTGGACTGCTGTGAGTATAAGACAAGCCTGGGACTACAGATTGAGTTCCAGGTCAGCCTGGACTAGAGTGAGAGAGACCCTACCTTGAAAAAAAAATGATTAATATCTTAAGAGACTAAGAACATGAATAAAAGTTAATTTTCAAAATATAAAATAGTCACAAAAAATGTTAAAATGTTTGACCCCACTAATCACCAAAGAAATATAAATAAACACTAACATTCTTGATCAAGGATTTATATAAAATATGGTTGCACAGAGTGATGGAAGAGGGATAGAGATGGAATACATACAATTCATGCTGGTAAAGACTGGTATAAATTTTTTTTTAAAGCAACTGGACAAAATATCAAAAAACTTTAAGTCACTCACAAAGTCTACTTCCTAGAACTTTCCTTGGAAATATGAAAAATGCATATATACCTCTGTCATTTTAACAGAATATCCAGAAAAATACTTTAACCATTAAGCAAAAATATATACTTATATCATTAACAGTGATTACATAAATGCATATTTTTCAATAAGATAAGCAACACGTGATTTTTGTTAATTTTTAGTTAGCATAGAAACAGTGGATTTCCATAGGGCATTTTCACACATACATGTCATTGTTTTGCCCACACTTGCTTCCTCACAACTCTCCCTCTACCCTTCTCATCTAGCTCCTTTGAAGCAGTTTCAGCTAGAGATTGAGGCCCAGAGAAAACGAGGATATGCCACTCCACATGCCGGCTTGCCCAGACACAAGAAGAGAACTCTTGGCAGAAATGGAACTTGTGTCTGATCAAGACTGATACACAGCGCTCCCTGCTGCCCCTAGACTACCTAGACAGATGGCCCAAATGGGCTGGCCCAAGAGGGCTGGCTCTGGGGTCCACCCTCCAAATCGACAAACCAATCGGGTCTTCTCCTTGCCTATGAAGGCTGCTGTCTTCTTCCCGCCATCCATCCAGCTCTGCCCCACTCTGACTGTCTTCCTTGGGCCACAGGGACACATGTGAGTTTAGCTCCCCCCTCACCCAGCTTGGCTAGGTGTGAGGGGGGAGCATAAAACTGATCCTTGGTCTGGGAATAAAACTGTTTGTTGGGAACTCTCCTGCTTGCCTCTGCTTCTGATTTATAGTTTGAGGTGATTTCTCACTTTGAATACATGCATGATTTCCCTCCGGTCTCCTGACCTACCACGTGCATATTTCCCTTACACCCTAGACATACCATGTGGGTTCTTTCACTAACTCTAGGTCTGCTACCTGTGTCATTTCTTTAAACTCTGGATACCCATGAAGGTAACTTTCTTTGTTACTCATTTCTCCTCTGGATTTCTTGATCTCTGCTCTAATATTTTAATATTCTCCCGCTTATTTTCCTTTGAGCGTAACCATTTGCCCTCTTAACTTCTATTCACAGGAAAACACATGGCAGATGCCATGTGTGTTCCTTCTAAGTCTCCCTACATACACACCTATGTTCTATCTTCCACATGCTTGTGGCCCTACCTCAGTCTGTCCTTGAATGCCTCAGTTGAACTCCCCTTGACGTGCTTGTGGCTCTACTCCAGTTTTCCCCCCAAAACTTCAATTCCTCTCAAATGAACCTCATTAAACTATGAAATGTTTCCACATGAGAGTAGGTTTCCTACTTCCCACCTGTTTATGACTCTGCTCTAGCTCCTAAGTTCCCTTAAATAAACCCCACAATTTGTGATTTCTCCCTTAAATAAATTCAATTTGTGATTTTCCTCCCAATAAACTTAATAATTCATAATATATCCTTTTTGAGTTCATCTTTACCAATTCTTTGTTAAACGTGGGAAAGAACTCAAACTTGGGATTCATAAATTTGGGGGACCCCTCTGGAATCCCAAAAATCCTGCATCAGTCTGTGTGTGTATGTTTAAATCTAAATTCCACATTGAGAGAAAACGTGTACTATTTTACATTTATTCTGTTTCCCTCTCTTGTTTCCCATCTCCCCTCCTTTAGTTCTTTTCCTCCCCATTCCATCCATAAGAGAAAACACATAGTATTTGTCTTTAAGTGTCACATTTATTTCAGTCAACCTAATGATTTCCTTCCATTTTATTTCAAATGACACGATTGCATTCTTCTTTACAGCTAAATAAACTTGTGTGTGTGTGTGTGTGTGTGTGTGTGTGTCTTTTTTTCTTTATCCATTCATCTGTTGATGGACCTCTATCTAGGCTACTTCCTTATCTTGCCTACTGTGAATAGTGCAATAAATTAGACTCCTTCAGATGTACATGGAGGTGTGGTCATATGGTAGTTCTATTTTTAGTTTTTTGAGGAATCTCCATTTTTCTCTTTTGCTTTCAATATAATTTTTTGTTTGGTATTTTTAATGGAGAACTTTAATATATGAACATTTTGGAAACTGGTCATATTTCTGTTGGGTTATACTCTTGTGTGCCCCTCCCCTGCCCCCATTCCACTCCCTTCTCATCTTGACAATGACATGTAATGGAGAGGTCTCTGGTAATGTCTATTTGGGATAACCAATGGCTCTTGTATTTTGCTCTCCATTTCTTTCTTTTGATTTGGAACATTTTCGGCTGTTGTTTGTAGAATAGATTTTTCTATGCCTCTAGCTTTTGTCTTAGTTTTTTCTACTTTTTGGATTGTTAAGGCTTATATCTGGATCATGGCCCAGAGTTCTTGGAAACTGTGGTGAAGATTATTTCTATTTCTGTCTTCTTTACTGATATTTTAGTGTAGCATTATCTGAGCTTGGTCCTCCATTCTTCATATCCTTTCTTCTAATTGGTCAAGTCTATTGGTGATGTTTTCCATTGTTACTTATTTATTTGAGAGGGAGAGAAAGAGAGATTGGACATGCCAGGGCCTCTAGCCACTGAAAACGAAATCCAGATGCATGTGTCACCTTGTGCATCTGGCTTATAGGTACTATGGAATCAAAAATGGATCCTTAGGCTTCTCAGACAAGTGCCTTACCTCCAAATCCTCCCCCCCCCTCTCGCTCACTCACTCTCCTTTTTTTTTCCCCGAGGTAAGGTCTCATTCTAGCCCAGGCTGACCTGGAATTCACTATGTAGTCTCAGGGTTGCCTCCAAGCCTCCAACTCATGGTGATTCTCCTACCTCTGCTTCCAAAGTTCTGGTATTAAGGATGTGCACTATCATGCCTGGCTGCATTGTTTTTTAATTGAGTTTTTCATTTTCAAGATTCCTATTTAATCAAAATCTCACTTTCCTTGCTGAATTTCTGGTCCATGTTGTTGACTTTTCCCGCTCATATTATTGACTGTCTCATCCATGCTTCTGGCTTTCTTCTCCATATCTTGACTTAATTTCCTTACTTTATTCATCTGCTTATTTGTGTCCTCTTTTTAAGTCACTGATCATTTTTACAAGAAAACATTTGGAATTTTCATTTGGTGTTGACCCATGTCAGTATCACTGAAATCAGTAATTAAGGAATTGTGATCTTTTGAGGGACTCATGCTGCCTTGATTTGTCATGAATTGGCTTCTATGTTGTGGTTTGTACTTTTGTGAGCTTAGATTCCTCCTTCTGTTCTATTTGAGGATCTTGTTTGTGAGCAGCCTACTCTTGAGGGCTCATCTCTGGAATCTCTGAGAAAGAAGAAAAATCGCTATAATGGAAACAATACTGAACTGAGTAACATGTAGAAATACACTTAAAATTAGTTAAAGCCCACTAATACACCACTAATGACCACAGGAAAATGGCAAAGAAAATAATGTATAGTGTGCTATGCAGTTAAAAATCACACATAGGGGGCTGAAGAGATGGCTTAGCAGTTAAAGCACTTGTCTGCAATGCCAAAGGGCCCAGGTTCACAAGGTGGTGTATGCATCTGGAGTTTTTTCATTTGCAGTGGCTGCAGGCCCTGGCATGCCTATTATCTCCCACCCTCTCTCCTTCTCTACCTCTGTCTCTCTAGAAAAAAAAAAAACATAAAGAAAAACATCACATGGAGTAAATGTTGAACTAGTAAAGGAATTAGATAAAAACAGGAAAGAGGAAAAGGAAAAATAAGAAGCAAGTTTAAATAAAAGACAGGAGAAAAATGAAGGGTAAAAAACAATGCTATGAAGGAGAAGAGGAAAGAGGAAAAAGTTTAAAGGAAAACAAAAATGAAAAAGATTAAGAAAGAAAGAGAAATGTCCAATAATGAAAATTGTGTTTTAAAGAACTAGTAGATGTAAGAAGGAAAATAAAAAGATAAAAGCATAAACCTTTCTAAAAAAGTGACAATAAGATCATGTCAAAATACTACTAAAAGTATGATAGAAAGAAAATAGAGATACCTAAGAAGATGGGGGGGGGAGCAGGAAGAGAAGAGGAAGATGAGGAAGAGGAAGAAGTACAAATCTTGAGCAACAACCTTTTTGTTTCTCTCAAACTGGGCTCTGCCAAGTAGATGCAAGGAGAGGGGAGAGGGTCAAGTCAACACGTACACTTTTGTCTGGCCTCTGATTTGTGCTGGTACTGAGCCTTGGGACAAGTGTCAGATGTTCACCAGAGCTGTCTTCACTTCAGTAGCTTCCCTTCTATTTCTACCAGGAGTCTTTGCTGACCACATTTAGCTTTGCAACATGTGAGCCAGGCATGTTCTCCCACCTTCCAAAGACTGTCAGTTTATACCCCCTGGGGTGGCTAATGTCCTAGCTAGGATAAAGGTCTCCCTAGAGCATTAGGAGTAGGGAGTTACTACAGCAGTGAGGTCTTTACAGGTAGAACTGCCTTGATGCTTTAAACTGATCTCAGACCTGAGGTCAAACTTATCCACACGTTAGGAAGTCAACTTCTTGCCACTAAGGGCAAGGGTACCTCCCTTTGTAAACTTCAATGCTAAGCCAAGTCTCCAGTCACTAGTGCATTTCACCTTGTCAGTGTCTGGCCTGCCCACTCTCTACAGCCATTTCTCATGGCTATCTCTCATGCTGGGGCTGGGGCAGATTGACTTTGAACTCCTTGACTTCTAATCATCCTCTGTCCTCAGTTTTCAATAATAGGTTCCCTCTCAAGACAGTGCCTAGCAGCATCTCACCATGTTATATAGAATGACACAAGGGAACCTCACTCCACTGCTAACCCATCCCACCAGAATAGTCCCTGTTTCACCAAAACCTGCAATTGGATTTGAGGCTTGTGAGAACTGTGACCTGTCTTATGGATAGGACTACCAGACTCATTTTTTTTTTATTAAGTAGAAACTTTGTATAGACACGTCATGTGTTGGTACCACCATTTCCCTCCTCTCTGCCCCATTCCTCTGAGTACTCTCCTCAGTGGGATAGCTGCTATTTACCATGGGGTTGTGGGGGTTATGAGTCATAAAAGCAGCAGTCAGTCATTGTGGGGGAGCATTGCCTCTGGATATTCCCTCCCAATCTTACAATCTTTGCACCCCCTATTCCGCAAAATTCCCTGAGCCATAGTGGGTGTATTTTAAGCCTACTGTAGTGGTGAGCTGTCAGCAGCTTCTGGATTTCTGCTTTGGTACGTGTGAGTTTCCTCAGTGTCTGCCCTATCACCCTGGTGCAGATTGTCAGGCTTGCCATAAATGTAGCACTCTTGCTCTTCTCACCAACTCCTCTGTGGTTTCACCTGGGCCCTAGTTGATATGTGAGGGCTGGTTCATCTCCTGCCAAAGAATCAGCTATCTTTTCTTATCTTATTGATAGATTTTGGTTGTCCTTGGTTCTTGCTACCTTCTGAGAAAGGAAAAGATTCTCCAATGGAGAGTGAGAGCAGCATGGGTTAAAGGGGATAGGCATTGTTAATTTAGAAAAATTTTGATGGGTATAGCCTCAATTTTGTCCAAAAACTAGTGGGATCTTCCCATTGGAGTCCATTATCTTGGGCTCCATAGGATTCTGACTTAGTTTCCATCCAGTTCCAGCTGAGTTACTTTCCACTGAGCAGATCTCTTAGCCAATAAGAAAGCCATTGGTTACCCACCAAGGCTGGGTGCCAGCATTGCACAGATGTGTACGTCTTGTCAGGCTGGTTGGTTTCTTTTGTTTGTTTGTTTGTCTCTCTTTTTTTAAAAAAAGTAGGTTCTCATTCTAGCCCAGGCTGACCTAGAATTCACTATGTAGTCTCAGGCTGGGCTTGAACTCACAATGATCCTTCTACCTCTTCCTTCCAAGTTATGGGATTAAAGGCATATGCCACCACACCCGGCTTGGTTGTTTTCATATAGCATTGTCCCCTGATTGCTCACAACATTGTTAGCTATTTTCTCCCAGCAGCTCATGTAACAATTTAGTGCACTATATGGGTTAACCACCTGGGAACTTGCTTTCTTCCAGATTCAGCCAGATCTCTCAGTGTTCTATGTTGATAGCATGTGGTATGTTCAGCAATAGGGTCTTACCATTGACTTCAGGTGGATAATCAAGTGTTTTGAAAGAAGCTTGTCTTGTTTTGGGGACTTTGTAGGTCTTTCTGATCAACAGCTCAATGTGGGTTGTAACCAAATTCTGGTATTGGGAGTAACAAGCCAGAGCCAAATGTTTTAGGGTTAAGCTTCATCCTACCTGCTCCATGGTCCTTCTAACTAGACAACCCCCCCCCCCCCAGTACTTCTATTGAGGGTTTTATCTTTTAGTCTACTATCCAGGAGGAAGGCTTCTATGGTGCCAGTTCACTTTGGATGCAGTTTTGTATTTCCTCCACCCTCATATTTCCCTTCCCCCCAGACCCTTCTGTCCCTATTATCTGTCCCTCTAGTTGCATGTCGAGTATGCCTGCAACTCGAGCTGCTCCAGGATGGAACCACAGATGAGGGAGAACATGTGGCATTTGTCTGTCTGTACTTGTGTGAGTTCACTTAGTATGATCTTTCCCAAGTCTGTCTATTTTACAACACATTTCATGACATCATTTTCCCTTACTGCTGAGCAGGATTTCATTGTGTAAATGTATAGCATCTTCATTATCCATTCATCAAATGATGGGCATCTGCATTGATTCCAGTTCTTAGTTATTTTGAATTGAGCAGCTATAAACATGCTTGAGCAAATACTTCTGCAGTGAGGAGTGGAGCCCTTAGGGTAGATGCCCCATAGAGGAACAGCTGGGTCAGTCGGTAGCTCTATTTTATCCTTTTCAGGAGTTTCCATATTGATTTCCATAGTGGTTGTACAAGTTTGTGCTCCCACCAGGCACTGCCAGACTCTTCATCAGGGCCTTCGGGTTTAATTTTGGATGAGACTTCTGCTTTCCCTACCTCTGCCAGTCTTATAGGTAGCCAAACATTAGGTGTAAAGGTCACTGAAGGACAGATAGCACCTCCTGGTTCCCTGGCAATATTAAAAAAGGAAGCTTCTCAATTGTCCCTCCATAGGAAAAGGCCACTTCCTCCTGACCAGAGGATCAAAGTCCTCTGGTCCTAGGTGGAACCTGTCAATCTTGCACCTTGTCAAGAGACCACCCCTTACCTACAGACATGCTAAGGAGGGATAGTTATTCCCCTAATGAGATAATAACCTACAAACCTCTCCCCCAATGCAGTTGTTCAAAGGCCCTTGTGGAACCTGCCTGCTTTTCTGAGTTCTAACTCAAAAAATATAACTCCATTGTTTGCATTTCTTTTTCTTCTTTGGATGCCAGCTGAAATCCTAAGCATGCTTGCATTGACACTTTGTGGCATTTCTATCTTTTTGTCAATCAACTTTCTTCACCTTAATCACACCTCGCCATCCATGTGTCTAAGTTTTTTGTGGTCATGAGACAAAGAACTTAACATCAAAAAAAGAAGAAAGAAAGAAGGAAGAAAAGAGAAGAGAAGGAAAGTAAAAGAAAAAAAGGAAAGGAAAGAATCTTGCATTACCACGGAGGCATGTGAGGCTTACTTCTTTTTTTCAAGTTGCCCCAATGTTTCTCTGTAGTTTTCAACTGTCCTATCACTCTTGTGTGATTTCTGATGTTCTTTCTCTCTTTGGAAGTCCATTATTATTATTATTATTATTATTATTATTATTATCCTTACTCTTCTTCTCTTCCACAACACACATAGCCAGCTTTTCATCTCTCCTCTTCCTCAAAAGACCACATAAAGAATTTTTAAAAAGGAAAAGCATTAAATAACTGTATCCAGTTATTCTATTTGAAGAATATATGCAATGTGTATTAATATACATAGGTCATATACATATTAATTGTATGTGTTTTGACACACAAGAGAGGGCTTAATGGTTAAGGCGCTTGCCTGTGAAGCCTAAGAACTCCTGTTCAAGTCTCCAGGTCCCATGTAAGCCAGATGTATGGTGACATAAGCCCGCAATGTTGCACATGTGCACAAGGGGGCACACATGTCTGCAGTTTGTTCACAGTGGCTGAAGGTCCTTGGGCACCCATTCTCTCCTCCTTCTCTCTCTCTCTCTTCTCTCTCACTCAAAAATAAATTTAAAAAACTAAAAATGGCTAATTAACTTTTGATGTAGTTTTTATTTTCATTCACATGTAATTTCAAAAACTTCAATACATTATTTGTGAATTATGGAACTAATAAAAATTTAAGAGAGCTTTCTAAAACTCTGTGGTGCTTGTCCATCCTCAATAAGGTTGCCAATTCTGAGACTATTTTGAAAGCCATTGGGTGGATGACTGTGAAAATTACATATGCAACTAGAAACAGGCTTTTGCAAAGGTTTCCAGAGACTTCTCATTCCTCGTGAATATTACTCATACATCTAGATAAAGAACTCTTGGCTTAGAGGCACCAAACACTGGCTGTCACCTACTCTGGGTGTCACAATCCTGGCTGCACACAGCCCAAATATCTATGACAAAAAAGACCAAGTTTCTTTAACTCCATGTTTGGGAATGAATGATTCTATAATGAGACCTGAATTATTTATTCTCTCATTAGCAACATCACACTAGGAAATGCATGTAGTTTTCCAGAGGTGGCTGTCTGTTATTGCAAAGGCATGCAGTCCTTGGCCAGGATGGCCAAGAAACATGGAGCAATGTGTTTTCCTCTGGTCTGCTCTGACATCGTCCCAAATTTGAGATTTCACCAGTCCCACACTGGGTCTCTGCTATGTTATTCAGATACTTGCAGGACTTATGTAAAACTGAACTGTTTACCAATTTTTCAAGCATGTTTTAAGAATGTTTTAGGGGCTGGAGAGATGGCTCAGTACTTAAGTCGCTTGCCTGCAAAGCCTAAAGACCCAAGTTCCATTTCACAGTATCTACATAAAGCCAGTGGCACATGTGTCTGCAGTTCGTTTGCAGTGGCTGGAGGCCCTGGTGCACTCATTCATATTCTCTTCCTCTCTCTCCTTGCAAATAAATAAATAAAACATTTTTAAAGGAATATACACTACAAGTAAATTTTTTTTCAAAAAAAAAAAAACAATGTCGGGCTAGAGAGATGGATTAGCACTTAAGTGTGCTTGCCTGTGAAGCCTAATGACCCTGGTTCGACGTTCAATTCCCCTGTAGCCCCATAAGCCAAATGCACAAGATGGCACATGCATCCAGAATTTGTTTGCAGTGGCTGGAGGCCATGGTGCACCCATTCTCTCTCTCTCTCTTTCTCTCTCTCTCTCCCTCTTTTCAGTCTGTCTGACTCCCTCAAATAAAAATTTTAAAAATGTATTTAAAAAAAAGAATGTTGGGGCTGGAGGGATGGCTTAACGGTTAAGGTGTTTGTCTGCAAAGCCAAAGGATCCTGGTTTGATTCTCAAGGACCCACATAAGCCAGATGCACAAGGGGCGCACACATCTGGAGTTCTTTTACAGTGGCTGGAGGCCCTGGTGCACCCATTCTCTCCTTGCTTTCTCTCTCTCTGCCTCTTTCTCTCTGTCAAATAAAATAATAAAATATATTTTAAAAAGTAATGTCTTTGTGGGAAACATCACCTCCCTGCAAATTTCCAGTTTCCTGTGGATGTGGTTTGGATGTACAATGTCCCCACGGGTTCATGTATTTGAACACTTGGTTATCATATAGTGGTAGTGTTTTGAGAGGTTATGGAACCTTTAGGAGGTGGGGCAAAGCTGGAGGGAATGGCTCACTGTGGGGAGGGCCTGGAGGCTTATAAGCCCACCCTACTTCTGACCCTTTCTCTACTTCCTGGTCCTCTGAGTTGTGAATAAGTAGCTGCCTCACATTCCTGCTGCCACAGCTGTAAGCCACACCCAGCTCCATGCCTCCCTGTCACAATGGACTGTACCTGCAAACCATAAGTCAAAATAAATCCCCCTTTCTTTAAATGCTTTTGTCAATATACTTTCATTGTAAGGAGAAAAGTAACTAATGTGTCTATTCGATGTGTTTGAGAAGGCTGAATGACCCTTGCTGTCTTTCTTGGGTTTTCCCTGCCTCTGCTCACTCAGCTATCTCCTCTTGTACTTCCATTCTTTCTGAAGGAGGGTGAGGCAGGATGACCTTATGCTTCTTGCTACTGGAAGGCCACCAGTACTGGATGGAGCTCCAAACTGAAAACTCCTACTGCTAGGGCTGCAACAGATTGCGCCCTAGGGATGCATGTCTGACCAGTTCTCCCTTTCTAATGTGGGGCTCTAAAAGTGTCCTTATTCCCTTCATAGAAAAACCCTCTGGAGGCTACCATGATCACACCCCCAACCACAGCAATTGCTTCCCCTTCAAAGTACAGTTTAACCCTTTCTTCCCTCCCTTCCTCTCCTCCTCCTCACTTATAGCACTGGGGATCAAACCCACCTGGGTTTTTCTAAGTGTAACACAAATTCTCAACATCATAGAAACTGATAAATGAATGGGGACTTAGCATGCAAGGGCTTTTTACAAGGTAAACCAAATTGATAGATCTTTTATTTTGAGTCTGTGATTGTTTAGCTCAGTAGAAAGTGTTCATGATAAGAATTTAGAAAGGTAATCCCTAAAGATGTCTGAGCAGCCATATAACATGTTCATCTCAATATTTAAAGTGAACTATTTCAGACATGGGAAGCTTACCATTTTCTAGTGAAAGCTGAAAAAAAAGGTACGGAGCTTTTCAGAAGGTGCTGAAACATTTTCCTGCCACAGGCAGAGCACACAGGACATAGGTGGATGACTGTGAGGTCAGGTACGACCCCGGGTTGTGAGGTAGTGGTCTCCTCAGGGTGTGCATGTGTGCGGGTGTCTGCAGCTACACTATGTGACCTAGAGCTCCTGGACCAATGGCTTCATGTTTGCTTTCCTCAGTTTTTTGGTCCCCTCCCATGTTGCTCTCATGGTCTTGCCTCAAGCAAGCTGCAACCAAATCCCGCTTTAAATTTGCTATAAGCTGGGAAACTACTTAGCCAAGATTTGATTTAAAAAAAATGCATCCAAAGAAGAATCGATAATCTCTAAGTAAGATCTCACATTCTCTGCTGAGATTCTATCTACTTTCAAAGTCTTACTACTTTTAGCTTATGAAGTTTCTTGCATCTCATTTTCTGCACAATTGCCGCTAATAGTTTTGGTTTTTCTTTTTTAATGCCTGAATTCTAGGCTGTGTTTGAGAAAGGCAAGTTGGGTTAGTCAGTGACATTTGGTCAAATAAAATGTTATTGGATAAAATCAAATTCATACTAAAAGTGTTTACGAAAGAAATAAATGTGGTCCTTGGGAAAATGACACAGGAAAAGCAAAACTTAAAGCAAGCTGGAAGAGAGAAAAGGAAGGGCAGAACTCAGTGCTGAGTCTCACTGCTTCCACGTACTGGGATGAGACATATTGTCTCACATTCAGGATCCACAGTTAAGGCATGTAATAAGTAAGTGGAACTTACTTATCTTATACAACTAAAAGAAGTCCACAGGATGTGGCCTGAGATTTAACTTCTCAATGATATTCTCTTCCTGTTTGGCCATCATTCACAAATTGGCTGCATGCTTATAGATACAAGATGGCCATTGAAATCCCAGTTATCACACCCAATGTTCAAGGCACAGTAAAGAAGGCAAAGGCTTTATCCCTTTAACAATTGGTTGTTTGATTTGTAAGATTGGTCCTGCTTGATGGACTTCCCGCTTCATCTCCCCAGCCAGATCTAAGTCTCAGTTCCCAGGCCTATCTAGGACTGAATTGAAATACAGTCAGCAGAAAAGGAGTATAGGTCGGGAAGGGTACTGTTTAGGTCACAGACAATGTCTGTCACACAGATCTTGCCTTATTTGAGCCTAACAATAATTTTTCCAATAGGGAAACTGAGGCTTGGCTACAGCTACTTACCCAAGTACATCTGAACCCACTGTTTGGTCTTTCTGCGATCAAACCACAGCAGATTAAGTACCCCATTTACCTTCCAGAAAATCTACTCCAGCATGAAGAGTAAGGTCATTCCCAGATCACAAGGACTCTCCCAAGGATCACAATCATTGTCTTTGTTCCAATTTATACAGGCAGGGTTGCCATAGAGTAGGAAGAAAAGTGCTAAGCAGCTAAGAGCCTGTCTTTGTTTTCTTTACCATGCCTGAATACCACATGCTAGAAAACTTAACAAAACTAAAGGTTTATTTAGTTCTTGGTTCTAGAGGCTGGGAAGGCCATGGTCAAGGGGCAGTACCTGGGGAGTACTTTCTTGCTGGTAGGAACTCTATGCAGAGTCCCCAGGTGGCACCTGGTGAGACAGCAAGCGTTGAACACAGTATTCACTTTTACAACAAAGCCACTTCCTCAATAACATTTGAGTCCATAAATTGTTGAATTCATTCAAGAGAATAGAGTCTTCATGACCCAATCTCTTTCCAAAGGGGCCACCTAATACCTCTGGCATATGACTTTGAGATTATGCCTTTCTATTAACTACTTTTCTCATTGTGTTACCAAATACTTGACAACAAACAACAGGCAACTCACGGGAAGAAGGGTTTTGTTGTTGTTGTTGTTGTTGTTTGCTATAGTTTGAGAGAACAGGCCATCACGGTGGGAAGACAACGCAGCAGGAGTGTGGGGTGACAGGTCACATTATATCTGTAGTCAAGAAGTAGAGAGAGGTGAATGCTGGTGCTCAGCTGGCTCCCTTCTCGTTTTTCCTTTTATTCAGTCCAGAATCCCAGTTCATAGGATGGTGCTGCCCACATCAGAGCTGGTCTTTCCCTCCTCAGTTACACCTCCCCAGAAATGCACACAAAGACCCTCCCAGAGGAGTGTCTCTGAGGTGATTCCAAGTCCAGGTGGGCTAACAAGAAAGAACGACCCTCACAGTCTCCAGCACAGGACCTCTGGAGGAAGCCATTCCCACCCACCACAGAGCTTCCTGTACCTGAACCATCTGTCCCCTGGCTCTGGCATGAGCATCGTTCTTCCTACCTCTGGCCAGGGTGGCTAATCCATGACCACCAGCTTTATCAGTTCCCTGCCTCACCAGGTCCTGAATGCTCAACAGCCACAGACCTAACCTTCCCATTCTCCTCTGTCTCAGTGAACTGAGGCAAGGCAGTTGACTCTTCAGTACTTTTTCTCATCACAGAAGCACCATCAAGTTAGAACACACTATAGGAATTAAATGATAGTTCTTCTCTATTTTTATTAAAAATCCTTCCTGGAATACACGATAGGCAACCTCATTAATTTTCTTTTGTATTTAAATATTTCCAGAAAAAAAATAATGCAGTAAAGTATGAATGGAAAGTGATTGCACATTGATACTTTTTTCAGTATTTAAAAACTCCCTTAATTCCTATTCATCTCTATGTTACTTCCTAATCACTGTTCTGAAATGCTGGCCCAAGTGTGTTGGTTAAATGATTGGACTATATAAATATGTAATGTGATCTAGAAGAGGAATTGTTAAGCTTGGGATCCATACAAGAGCTTTCTGACTCCATTAGATTAAAAAGCAGAACTGTGCATGCACATGTCTTTATCTGGAGACAGAACCCGTAGATAATAGTGAAGTCTCTTAAGATTGTATGCATCACTTTCCTTAAGCAGTCATAATGAGTCCCACAGATGTGTTTCACTGAAACAATACAAATGTATTACCTCATAGGTCTGAAGGTCAGTCGTATAAAATCAAGGTCCCATGGGAGCCAAACTCGACTCCAAAGACTCTAGGAGAGAATAATTCCTTGTCACATCCACCACCTAGTGGCACCTGGAATCCCTTGGCTTGTGGCAGCATCATCCCAATTTCTGCCTCCTGACTTGACTGTCCTCCTTCTATTTTTACATGCCCTTTCTTATTTGTAATAAAGATACTTTCATTGGATTTAGGGACTATCATTATCTACCGTGATCTCACTCCCATCCCTATCTTAATTACAACTGCAACAACCTTAATCTCAAATAAATCCATAGCCTGAGGAGATAAATGGATGTGAATTTTAGGGGGTAGGCACACTAAATCTGAAACCAACACAGAGATCTATGATTCTAATTAATTAAGAATAAGAAATGTGTGGGAAAAAATCCCAAACTCCTATGATGACATTCCAAGGTCTTTAAGCTCTGCCCCACTCCCACACCTCTGACCGTGTCTTCTGTAGGGTGACATGCTGCTCACATTTCACTCCCAACCACTGCTCAGCTCTGCTTCTTACCCTGTCTGTATGTCTTCTCTAAGTACCCTTCCAACTCCCATCTTCACATACCCTGGATATTGATGCAACAAATTCCTCAACACCTGACCCTCTGCCTCCTTGCTCCCTTAATTCCTGAGGTGGTTACTCAACTGAGGTAGGTGTTACACTGTTCTCATTTTAAGATGAGGGAAATAAGGGTGAGGCAACAGAAGAGATTTGTCCAACATCACTTTCTAGCCATGAGAAGATTTAGGATTTAAGTCCAGATCTAGTCAATTTCAGAGCCTGGGATCTTGACTATAAAGAGTATACTTAGCATGTCAAGTAACAGGAAAGACAGTAGGGCTGAACGAGACATCAAGTGGTGGTATATAGAAAGTGGGATACATCCATGCCTCGCTGTAATATGGGATACTGGGGTATCTTTGAGAGTGACAGAGCCATTCTTGCCTCGTGGTTGAGTTCTAACTCAAGAGTTAGTGTGCCAGACCAACTCATACGAAATTAAGTCAGAGGCCTCATGGTTTCAACTTGTAATTTCAAAGAATGAAATCTATACATTGTAGAGAGTGGATCTAGAAAGATTTTTCATAGAAGTTAACAGAAGGAAAGAAGACAAAGCTCCTGGGTAGCAAGAGGGGTCCTGACTGGGGGATCCACCTGGTGACTCTGGAGAATTTACTATAATAAGGCATTACTGGGTGGGGGATGATCTGGTCAGTCCAGTCCTCATGCCAGGTGTCTAGACACCTTGCTGTCTTCATGTCAGGGTTCTAGGGAAGGGGAATGCCTCTAATGAAGAATGGATAAGGACAAAACAGTCTATTCTTGTAGCATTTATGGCCCTCGGTGTGTTCATATAAGGTTTCTAGGGAAGGGCTCCTTTAGGGGAAAAGAGATGAGGAAAAATTAGATCCACACTTTACAGGCTAAGGGATGCTTGGGCTTCTGTTCTCCCAGACTTCCTAGCCAATGTCTGTCTCAGTTAGATGGGACTTCCTATGAATGACAGGGTAAATGGCAATCCTGAGTGTGGCAG
Organism: Dipus sagitta; assembly: GCA_036346955.1. Taxonomy (NCBI): domain Eukaryota; kingdom Metazoa; phylum Chordata; class Mammalia; order Rodentia; family Dipodidae; genus Dipus; species Dipus sagitta. The sequence goes on along the minus strand of CM070770.1, from coordinate 262,715,153 downwards.
AAACCCATCAGGGATGCATTGGAGATCTTATAAAGACATTTGATTTATTTTTGCTTGTTTGTTATTGGGTTGGGAGGAATGTTCTTTTTTTTTTTATTTGCAGGAAGAGGGAGAAAGAAATGTCAACATGGGCTCAGGAGACTGCTCCGTGAGTAAAGTGCTTTCTGCACAAGCATGAGGACCTGTATTTGGATCCCCAGTACACATATAACTACTAGGCATGGTGGCAGAACTTTAATTCTAGTGGTCTACACATGAAGAGAAGATCTCTGGGCCAAGTTGTCTAGCTAGATTCGCCGAGCTGCAGATTCAGTGAAAGACCCCTTCTCAGTAAATAAGGTTGGCAGACATTGGGGAAGACAACATTGACCTCTGGCCTCCACACACATACATGTGTATACATGTGCATGCACCCATCACATATGAATACACACATATGCACACCATAAACGCATATGCAAATCAAAATGAAACCAACCACAAGATTATTTTTCCTTATAATATGCTAAATTGACACTTTCATTAAATCAAAATAAAACACAAACCTGGAAATTAAGTCAGGCCACTTTTGTTTTTAATGGATGAAACTCAATGATGTAGACATATGGTGGCATAATGGCTATAGCATATCTTTATGTCCTTCCACAAATGCTCCTGAACCTCTAGGCTAGTTAGCACCCATCCAATGTCCACTTATGTAACCAGAGCACTGACCATCTACCATCATGAACAATGACTCAATTCCATGCCCAGAAGTCAGGCAAGCCCACTCCACTTCCACACAGTAGCTGCAGAAGCTTCGGCCATTGCAATCTTGATCGTGGCAATGTTTGGGCTCCTCTCACTTTTCCTCTCCCTTTGGTCATCACAGCCGAGGCATTTCTCTGGACATATGTCAGATTTCTAATCCTGGCTCTGCCACCTGCCAGTTTTTGCAAGTCATGTACTCTTGTTGAGACTCAGTTTACTTCTCTGTAAGTCTTATAAAACTGTAATGAAACAAGATATAAAGCTGTTTGCATGGATGTTGGAACATAGTCAATGGTCCATAACAGGTAAAAATACTGATGGTGGGCTGACTATGGTGGTGTATAACTGTAATCTCAGCATTTGGGAAGCAAAGACAAGAGCATCTCAAATTCAAGGCCAGCGTGGGCTATACAGGGAAAGCCTATCTCAAAAACAAACAGAAAATATGCTGATGGAAAATTAATGATATTTAAAATCACTGTCGTCACTGTCCTTAGTGGGTTCAAAATCAAATATGGGAAGGATCAGGGAAATGATTACCTGCTGCTAGGTCTGCTAGGTTCTGGTAAAAGTCTTATGAAGAGGGCTAGAGAGATGGCTTAGCAGTTAAGCACTTGCCTGTGAAGCCTAAGGACCCTGGTTCAAGGCTTGATTCCCCAGGACCCACGTAAGCCAGATGCACAAGGGGGCACATGCATCTGGAGTTTGTTTGCAGTGGCTGGAGGCTCTGGCACACCCATTCTCTCTCTCTCTGTCTCAAATAAATAAATAAAAATTTTAAAAAAATCTTATGAAGGGCAGTGACAGCACAGATAGGATGGTTACCACATTGAAGGGAGCATGAAGCAGGAAGGCATCCAAGAGAAGGAAACATATTGAGATGGGGCCAGAGTTACTGGAGTTTCACCACATCCTTGGAAAGTTGCGTCTTGTCCAAGAGCTCAAAGTAATTCCACTCTAGAACCCCAAGTAAAGTCCTTGGATAAGCTTCCAGCACACCTGCACAGGCTTGTCTCCAACAATAGGGAAATAAAGATACAGGTAAACTATGTTTAAGCCATTATGTGGGAGTTTGGAAGACCAAAATGCTGAGAGAAATGCAGATAGTAAAGGTCTGATTCATGAGGTTTCAGAAGGGAATAAGGACTCTGTCAGGAACTAGTCTAGAGGTCATCTTTGTGATATGCTTTGGCAAAGAATATGGTTGCATTCTGACCATGTTCTGAGAACTTGAGAGAGGCTGGACTCAAAAGTAATGAACTAATTTGGTGGCCATCTCAAGACAGGATATCACTCAGGCTATGGAACTGTTACTGCACACTGCTCTTATCCAGCTCTATAGCAAGGCAATAGCAAGTTGAGCTGAAAGATATTGGAAATGTGAATTTTAGGAAGGAAAGAAGCATGAGTGAGTTTTAAGTTGCAGACAAGGTCTTAGGAGAGGTTTAAAGTGCTTGCTTGCAAAACCTGACATCCAGCATTCAATTTCCCAGAACTCATGTAAAGCCAGATGCACAAAGTGGCACATGCATCTGAAGTTCATTTACAGTGGCAGGAGGCCCTGATGGTCTCTCTTTCTGCCCCCCCCCCTCACCTGCCACTATGAATAAATAAAAATATTTTTAAAATAAAGTTGCAGACAAAGTGCAACTTGTCTGTTTTTGTTTTTTGGTGAGATGCAATCCAAAAAAAAAAAAATTAGATGGATAACCAGCTGTAATTATTAAGGGAATTAGTTTCATTCAAAAGAAATCTAGTACTTGGTACGGGGACAATAGGAAAGACGCCCTGAAAGCAAGACACTCACTACTCATCAAAGGCTCCAACTTGTAAAAACACAAATTCAGTTGAAAGTAGCAATCCTAAGCTAATAAGTACACTGAAGAGGTTCCTTGCTCAAAAATCAACTGACTAGGTACACAGAGCCTACTTCAAATGTGGTCCAAGGGAGCCAGTCTCTATCTTGAGCTGGCAACAGAATTTGGCAACGTCATCCACATGGCACTGGTTTTGAGGGTGTGCAAAACACAAGAGTAAAAGGAGTCATGGAGACTAGCAGCAGAGTTCTATAAAGCTGCTGAGACCAGGCAATGAATGGCAGAGTCAGATTCCCGGAAAAGAGGCCCTGAGAGGCCATTGTATGAAGCTATGTGGTTAAGCCTAAATTTCAATACAGACTCCAGGATGCTAGAGAGGCCAGGTCCATGGGACATCTACCAAGGAAATATGCATGCATAAAGTTGAGCTGGCCCAAGAGCGAGGCTATGTATGCTTCAAGTGAAAGAACTGGAGAAATGGAGCTACTCAAGCTCTTTGGGCCTCAGATAATTCCATCCAAAGTCTTAGATGCTCACACAGAGTTGAAAGATTTGGAGTTTTCCCTGATGGATTTCTCTCTGTTTTGGTCCAATCTTCACTTGCTAAGCTCCCATAAAATAGCAAAAGATTACACATACTTCCAATATACAATGACATAGGGCAAATATTCCCATTCCAAAGAAAGGAATGGAAGCCTCCTTCCCATTGCTGGGACAAAATACCCAACCAAAAGCAGCTTATGGGAGACGTTTTTTTTTTATTTTGCCTTATCATCTCAAGGTTAAGCTTCATGATGGCAGGAGAAAGCATGCCATAAGCAGAGGCTGGAAATCACCTCTGCCACAGCAGGTGGAAAAGAGCAGGAGAGAGTGAACCAACCAACACTGGCAAGCTCAAGACTAATAAACTTCAAGGTAGTCCACCTCCCAGCAGCCACGCCTACCGCAGCAAAGCTCCACCATCCCAAGTTGCCATCAGCAGGGGACCAAGCATTCAGAACACATGAGTTTTGGGGGGACATCTGATTTAAACTACCACACACAGAAATTTTGGAACTAAAGAATACACTTCAATGCTGAATAGACAGCTCAGTGATTAAAGGTACTTGCTTGCACAGCCTGATGGCTCAGGTTCAATTCCAAGTACCCCCACAAATCCAAACATACAAAATGACTTATACATCTGCAGTTAGTACTCTCTTTCTATCCCTCCATGTCTCCCTCTCTCCCTCCCTTCTCTTTTCTCATAAAAAAAAAATTTTTAAAAAGAATGAAATTCATGGAATAAAATTAATGCAATAGAGAATGTTAAAGGCAGACTCGACTGGGCAGAAGAACTTGAAGATGTTAATACTAACCACTCAGCTGTCACCTCAAAGGAAATGAGAGAAATTTTATTCTGAAGCCAAATATGAATTAACATGGCCAGGAACATAGATTTAGTTTACCCCAAAAGCCAACATCCTTTATAACATTTTTATAGTTACAGAAGAAAAGAGACAGTCATAAACCCAAGCACCTTTCAAACACATTGGCTGATCATCAGGTAGGCAGGTTACAGAAAAGCAGGGAGATCTCCACTATAGGCTTCAGATGTTACCTGATGACATTCTTAACCTTTGGGTTGGTAGAAGCTGGTGGTCTGTAAGTACATTGTCTGCAAATACATTCCAAAAATATCTCACCTGCTCACCTGGTAGTCACAAAGATGCTAGGTCAAACACAGAGGTGAGCAATAATGACTACTAAGGGTACTAAAGAGAGCCCAAGATAATTTGGCTCTGAATCTGCAATATTCCATCTCTCTACAATCACAGTAGTTCCATACCTCGATAATCCTTTTAAGATGTTGAAAGTAGGTGCAGCTACTTCTTGGGTACCTAAGTTCACGAAGATATACATATTTAAGGTATATAGTCAGAGATTAAAAATACTGAAAGGGGGCTGGAGAGATGGCTTAGCAGTTAAGGCACTTGCCTGTGAAGCCTAAGGACCCAGGTTCAATTCCCTAGGACCCACATAAGCCAGATGCACTAGGAGGCACATGTGACTGGAGTTTGTTTGCAATGGCTAGAGGCTCTGGCATGCCCATTCTCTCTCTCTCTGTTTCTTTCTCTCATATAAATAAATAAAAATAAAATATTTTTTAAAAATACTGAAAGGGAATAAAGTAGGGCTATAATATCTATGGGACACCATCAAACAAGCTAACATTCACATTAAAGGAGTTTCAGAAGAAAAGGATAAAAAGAAAGGGGTATGAAGATAATTTTGAAATAATAACTAAAAAAAATCCAAATCTGGTGAGCGATATGGACGTCCAGATATGTAAAACTCACATGTTATCAATCAGGTTAACACAAAGCAGACTTCATTGAGATGCATTGCACAGGTGCTCATCAACTTTCACCGAAGGTATAAGTTAAAAGTATAAGTAAAACTTCATTTACTATAATAACCTATTGAATACCATAGCTTATCAACACAGTACACTACTGAGTATCACCTATTTATCTGTGTGTGGCTGACTGGGAGTTGTAGCTCGCTATCATGGCTTAGCATCACAAGACGTTGCCATCCAGAGGTAGGAGGATCGCCATGAGTTCAAGACCACCCTGAGTGAATTCCAGGTCAGCCTGGGCTAGAGTGAGACCCTACCTCAAAAAAAGGGGGGTGGTTTAGGGGTTAAGGTGTTTGCCTGCAAAGCCAAAAGACCTTGGTTATATTCTCCAGGACCAACATAAGCCAGATGCATAAGATGGTGCATGCGTCTGAAGTTTGTTTGCAGAGGCTAGAGGTCCTGGAGTGCTCGCTCTCTCTCTCTCTCTCTCTCTCTCTCAAATAAATAAATAAAAAGAAAAAGAATTGGTCATCCATGTATTACTAGCCTCAGAAAATATCAAAATTTTATCCTCAAAGAGCAGTTGCTCATGAATGAGTTTATTTTTCACATCATCATAAGTGAGAAACCACCTATAATCAAAGTGTCAAAAATCAGTTGGAATTTTTTTGGTCATGAACAAATTGTGGGAACAAATTATTGGAATAAACTATGGGAATGACCTGAGAATATTTCTTATGGACCTTACAAATAGCTTTTGTGATAGTATTGTTAGGAGATGCTAAGTTTCTTACTTGTAACTTTATTTAAAGCTAATCTTATAGCTGTGTAATCTACCTGCTTAAAGTAATGTGACAAGGTTTTCTCTGCCTTGTGTTACTTTTGGCCTGAACAGCACAGATAACCAATATTGATAAACAGTGTTTAGAGGTGCTGACTGATCTTAAGATACGCGCCTTTCCTCGGAGGCCTGGTTGGACTCTCAACTCAGAACAAACATACATTCATAAGAAGTGCTGATCATGGTGTTGAACACAACCAGGTCAGTAATTCAGGGCCCACAGCTTTGTTGAAGGCAACAGGTGGGCTTAATGTGATTACTCTTGTGATCAGAGTGTATGTGTGTTCTGGATCAACAGAGTCCAGCCAGGTCATACCCATAAATCTCTTCCTTCAACAAATGTTTAAGGATTAGCCAAGGTCGAAAGTTCCTTACCTCTTGTCATGCACTGTACTACTTTTTCATGTATTACTGGTTCTTTGCTGTTCAAGAAAAGTGCCAATGAGGACCTGTGTGCAGAAGGGAGGAAGCCACTGCCACAGTGACGTCAGAGCAGTGGGGAGAGCACATGCAGCAGGGCTACTAATGGCTTAAACTAAACTCCTCTTTAGTTTCCTTGTTCCTCAGGCTGCTGCTAGAGGCAGCTAGCTAACTTCTAGGAGGGAGCACCAGCAGTAAGCTCTCTCTCCTCTCAGGCTCTGTCCCTACAAGCAGTTTGTCCACTTCTGGATAGAAAAGTTCCAGAGGCTAGTCCTCACTAAATTCAGGATTGTGTCCCCCAAATAGGACAAATTATGAAACAAGACAATGTAGTTCTTTACACACATGGGAATTTTCTTAAGGCTATCAGTGAATTTCTCAACAGAAACTACACAGGCCACAAGAATGTAGGATGACATATTCCAAGTGCTAAAAGAAAGCCTGCCAACTAAGACTACTATAGTCTGCAAAGATGTCCTTCAGAAAACAGAGATAAAGATACTCCAAGATCAACAAAAGCTGAGAAAATATGCCACTAGACTTCCCTAATACAACAAGCTAAAGTTGTTTCTTTGAAATAAAACAAAAAGACATGAAGCATATACTAATATAGTAATACTAAATTCACTGGTAATAATGGATACATAGTCAAATTAGGGATACACTTATGCCTCATTTCCTCCTCTTATAAATCTATCTTTTCTTAATCTCTATCCATTAATGCATTGAACATTTATTATAATGGTACTTCCTTGGGGAACATGAAGATGAGAAAAACCAGTGTTTCCAAGGAACTTACATTCTTTCATGGAAATCATTCCTTCTGACTTCTAAACAAAATACCTGGGTTCACATTTGGAACCCTGATTTTATGGCTGAACTTTATTTGCTTTTTTAAGCCACAAAGATTTCCAAAATTAGTTTCTTAAAGGCTAGGTAACTAAAGTTCATGCCTAATAGATACACAATGCACATCATAAAAGTGATTTTTAAATTTTCAATATTTACGATAAAAAAGTAAAACAGCCATGCATGGTGGTGCACTCCTTTAATCCCAACAGTTGGGAGGCAGAGGTAGGAGCATCTCCATGAGTTTGAGACCACCCTGAGATTACATAGTGAATTCCAGGTCATCCTGGGCTACAGTGAAACCCTACCACAAAAAAAGGAAAACAGAAAGAAATGAAATTATGCTTAGTAATATATTTTATTGGCCCCAGTCTATTCAAATATTAACTTGTACTATGTAATAAATATGAAAATATTTGTGATCTTTTCATACTAAGTCTTTAAACTCTGATGTATATTTTGTGTGTATATTACATCTCAATTTGGATTTCAAGTGCTGTGTAGCCACAAGTGACTACCATATTGGGCAGGTCAATTTTAAGAAAAGCAATGTATTACCATAGAAATGTGTTTAATATTTGTTCCTACTGAATATTAGTGGCATGACCATTATTTCAAATGTTGTACCTTTTGTGTTAACTCTGTCACAAAAACTTTGTCAAATTTTCCCATTTGTTGTTAAATAATTTCATGAGAGATTTTTATGCCAAATATTTTTATTAGCCATTTAATCACAACCTGATTTAAAGGTAGATAATATTCTCATGTCATTGTTGTGAAAACTGAGACACAGGTCAGATGTGGTGGCACATGCCTTTAATCCCAGCACTCAAGAGGCTAAGGTATGAGGATTGCTTTAAGTTTGAGGCCATCCTGGGGCTACAGGGTGAGTTCCAGGTCAGCCTGAGCTAGAGTGAGACCCTACCTCAAAACAAAAGAGACACATATAAGTAAATGACTTTTCTAAGATCATACAACTAGAAGATGTCAGGCTTTAAAAGTTTGTGTTCTTCCTGTTACAATAAGGTTTCATAGTATTTTCTGTGGAGGACCAGATAATCCTGTTTAGATCTCTGTGGGCCATATATCCAATATTGTGACTATTCAGCTCTACCATTATAGCGTGAAAACAGCCAAAGATAACAAATAGGTCTAAGTAGTAGTGTTTCAATAAAACTTTATTTACAAAAGCAAGTAGCAGGTCAGATTTAGCCCCTGAGCCATAATTTGTTGCTCTGTGGTCTTTAGCAGATTATTTATCTTATTTAACTCTAACATGTCTCGGATACTTGGAAAAGGATTATTCTAGACACCCCAACAGTCATTCCATGTGCATACATCCTCAGAATGAGATTGCATACAAAGGCTTACAGAGTCCCAATTAAATCTCATTCTGTTAAATGCACTCTTCAGACATGGGGGATCTTCCCACTTTCAGAGCTCAACACTGGGTGTTGGACTCTTACAGGTATTAGTGCCCTCATTCTACAGTAAAATATTGAGTGTTCTATTCTTGATCATCCCATCATGTCTCTAGTCTGAGTGTCCTGGCTCCTCAGTTTTCTTGAGGAACTAAATGTTGTCCTCTGAGAGTAAATCAGAGACATATTAAGATATACATATGGATTAGAACAAAGATCTGTATACTTATCTTACAGACCCAAGAACGATCTTGTGTTTTAATGCTAGACTATGTCTTGACTTTTGACATGATGCTATGATATGAAATAATGGATAGGTAGAATGATAGCTAGATATACATCAGATGATAGGTAGGTAGGTAGGTAGGTAGGTAGATAGATAGATAGATAGATAGATAGATAGATAGATAGATAGATAGATAGAAGATATTCAACATGGAAAAGAAAGACTGCTCAGTGACAGAGAGGAAGAAAACAGAAATATTGGGGCTTTCCATCTAAGTGTTATCCAAGGAGCAGTCTTCCCACTCCACCATCATCAAAATTTCACTCATCCATAGCAGATACATCCCTGCTATGGCTGAAGTACAGCAGGCCATGGCAACAAACTTCCAATCACACACCTAGTTTTACTCTATTGTCATTCTCAGCCATCCAATGATTATGATTTGACTTTCTACGAAGTTTTCTTGTACTGCAGGTTCCAATCTAGTGCTGACAGCTGCCCTGTCTCCAATCAATTGCTCTCTGTCATGCACTTTGGTTTCTGAGAGACCTAGTCTATTATCACAGAACACTTGACTTCTTAGTTTGCAAAGATGAAGAGATGTCCAAGATCAACCAGAGACACCTCCGTGTCCAGCTGTTCATGTTACAGGGATATTTTTTCTGAGTTTTTCCCACTTTGCTGAATGGAGGGCAACTTCAAATGAAAGAGAAAACACACACACACACACACACACACACACGCACACACACACACAAATTCAGTTTCTTTCCAAAGTCACCATTTTTCTCTTGTCTGTTTTGGAAGATACCAGCAAAAGCCTTTTCCAAAGTACTGTCCTAAAGTTAGTGCATCCTACCCTTGGAGGCAAACACCAGTGGATCCTCACACTGACCTGCTGACAATCTTTCCTCCTTCTCTGAATTATCTTAGGAAGAGGAATATCTAATATCCCTTGTCAGCCCTGGGGAGTTCACTTACCATTATGATAATTAGTATGTTCCCTCAAGAAAGCCGTGAGGAGCCAGAGTTGACTTGAAAATCCTAACATCTCAGATTTCCAATGAAAGCAGGCATGGGCCTTGTGAAGAATTCAGAAAGTAAGGGGCTGAAATGCTCTGAGATAAAAATGCAATACACTAGAAAAAAAAAATACTTCTCAAGGACACCTCACAAGTTTACCAGACACAGAACATGGTCTCAGGGCAAGAAGTTGTAGAAGAATGAGAATCAAGGGAAACTGTTATAATGATCTCAGGCTTACTGTGATGGTTAAGTTCTGTTGTCAACTTGATCTGTTTAGGAATCCACAGACAGACCTCTTTATTGGGTCTATGAGGTTGCTCCCAGGAATGATTGACTAAACTAGGAAGAACTTCACCCAGAGTGGGTGGTCCTCCCGGGGAGGGGTTTTATATGAGGAAACTCTGGGAGAAAAGTGCCCCTTCTTTCCATCTGGCTGTTGGTGCTGCTTCCTGTTGAGTGTCTTCACTTGTACATGCATCTATCCTGTTCCTGCTATCTTTTGTTGGCATTGGAATCAAGTTTCCTCAGCCTTCCAAGCCTTCAGTGCTGGGTTGAAATGGCTGAGGAATCCATCCCATCCAGCTATGCGGACTGTGCAGCTATAAAGTTCCTTGACTCTCAAGCCTACAGATTGCTATTGATGGACTGTTGTAAGCTAATGCAATAAATTCCCTTTTTAATACAATTCATTCTATCAGTTCTGATCCTCTAGAGAACCCTGACTAATATATTCACTGCTCCCTTTATCCAATTCTGGAACATGCCAGTATCTTTACAGCTCCAACACCTGTGCTGATATTTTTCATTTGTCCCTTTATATACATCTTTCATGACTTTCTCCACCCATGAGACTGCCCTGAGTGGATTATATCCATGGCCCTCTTGCTTTCTGTTGAGTGCTGTGAATGAAAAGTATGGAAGGGGCTGGAGAGATGGCTTAGTATTTAAGGCATTTGTCTGCAAAGCCAAAGGACTCAGGTTCGATTCCCCAGGACCCACATAAGCCAGATGCACAAGATGGTGCATGCGTCTGGAGTTCGTTTGCAGTGGCTGGATGCCCTGGCATGCCCATTCTATACCCCCCAACCCTGCCTCTTTCTATCTCTCTCTCTCTCTCTCTCTCTCTCTCAAATAAATATAATAAAAAATTTAAAAATATTAAAAATCTAAGAGTTGTTTTCAAAGGGGGAGAAATGGAGAAGGCCAGAGGGTGGGAGGAGAATGACCATACTGAGAGATGCTATTGGTGTGACTCTCTGTGGGTAGCCTTGTATATAAAAAACACTTTCTCTGTGCTTCAGCATGGCTTGTCCTCACCTTTTTCCTTTTGGCTTGGGATGGTAATGTGTCAGCTTGGAGCGTTCCCAGTTTGGTTGCCTTACACTCTGACCATACTTTTGTAAGTAGGCACTATTGATCTCTCCTCAGACTATCCAGATTGCACACACTGTCTCTCTTCTGCCAGAACCTTGACCACACTGCTGGCTGCCCTCCTCCCTGGCCATCTCCTCCTCATGACCACCTGCTGGCACTCTGAGTAGGTGCCTAAGAATCACCTCCTCTGCATGCTACTGCAGTAGGAAACAGTGACTGGAGTCCTGCCGACTGGGGACCATGTCCTGGCTCTGCTCCATGATCAAGGACAAGTTCAGTTCTCTGAAAATGAGGTGATGTCACCCAGGCAAAGGTTGTCCTGAGGATTAAGCAGATGCTAGTTCTCATCTGCATGACACCAATTGTGATTCACATTTTTTTTTACTCCCACGTCACTTTTTAACAGATTCATTGAAATGCCATTCATATAGAACAATTCACCCACTTACAGTGCATAATTCAGTGGCTCTTCATATATTGAGAGTTGTACACACATCACTACAATCAGCATAAGAACAGTTTCATTACTCTAAAAGGAAACCCCACTTCCCTTAGGCAAACTGTCCTCCACCCCTCTTCTCCGCTATCATCTCTAAGCAACCAGCAATCCACTTTTTTTACTCTAAATTTGTCTGTTTTGGATAGTTCACATGTAAAGAATTCTGCAGTACATTGTGCTCTGTGACTGGCTTTGTGCACCCAGCATAATATTTCAAAGTTCATTTATATTGTAACATGCATTGGCACTTCATTCATCTTTATTACCACATGATTTCCATTGTATGGATGGATATATCACATTTTGTTCCAATAACCAGTTGACAGACATTTGGATTGTTCCTACTTTTCTGCTGTCAGGAATAATTATGTTCAGGGTATTCATGGATTCCACAGCACTTTGTACAGGCCCACAGAGGACCTCTGGCCACACCATCCTAATCACTTGTTGACATGTCTACTGTTAGCCCCATTCCCCACTCACTCACTTTGTAAATAGAATTGTATTTTAGGAAATGAAGACTCATAAGGCTGGTAGCTTTCAAAAGATGTAAGATTATTGGGGTCCTGTCTCAGGAAGGCTGATGGAAGGGCAATGCAATGACTCTTGGCATGTGACTGTGTTCTAGAAGGTGTTTCATCTCTCCCCAGACAAAATGGCTAGCCCCAAGAAACAAATAAACAACAAACATTGGTAAGGATGCAGGGGAAGAGGAACCCCTCTACACTGCTGCTGAGAAACTACTCCAAACATTATGGAAATTAGAACAGAGGTACCTCAAAAATTAAAAACAGAATGGCCATATGATTAATTAAGCCATACCACTCCTGTGTATATACCCAAAAGAATCAAGGTCAAGTTATTTTGGAAATAATACCAATAATAACAATACCAATGCTGTTGTGGCAGGAAGAGCAAAAGTCAAGTTAGAACATTAGCCCACATGCCCATCAGTGGATATAGGCATAAATATGGGATAATCACACAATAGGATATTATTCAGCTGAAGGAAGAGAGAAATGATGTCATTAATGGGAAAACAGATGGAACTGTAGGTGTTCATGTAGGGTGCAATAGGCCAGTCTCACAAAAGCAAGTATCATATGGATTCTCTCTCATGAAGAATCTGGGGGAGGACATGAAAGTAAATGGAGATATTAGAGATATAGAAGGGGAAAGAGGAGAGGGAGAAGGACAAGGAAGGGTTACTGAAGGTCAATGAGATCACAGTACATTATACCCATGTATGGAAATTTAATAATAAAACCCATTGCTTTGCATAATATATGCTGATAATTAAAAAATAAACCATTTAAGGATGACATGATAAAATTTTAATAAGAATAAAAATGATTACAATAAAATATCCAACATGTAAAAAAGAAGGCATAGTCAGAAATAAAAATTAATGTAGAATCTGATAGAATACATAGATTTAGACTGAAAAGTAGCAACTCAATGTCTGATTTAATACTACATATGGAAATAAGACTTTGTGGAGACTCTTTTGGATGATATGCATGGGATTTTTAGAATGTAATGTGGCAGTGATTGGAAGAGGATTCCTGACTCAAAATTAGAAAACCATAACAGTTTTTTGAAAGATAATTTCTCAGTAAAAAAGAACACTTGAGCTTGTGAATCAAGTAAGGAATGTAAATGTAATTTTTTAAAAAAGTGTTTCGGTGAAAGTATGGTGTAGTTTGGGGGAGTTTCTGTATCTGCAGGGAATAAACTGAATGAGTAAGGGGGATATGTATTGAGCCCATGTGTTTCAGAATATCATGGCATGGTACCAACCTGCCATCTTTCTCTATCTTTATACGTATGATCCTACAAGTATGAATTCATTCCCATTGGCTCGCCTCTCATGTGTGGAAGCTGTGCAGTGTGAAGCAAACATCATATGATATGATAAAATTAATTGTCTCTAAATTTCTGAAGGTTATTGGGTGATGTCAGCTATTTCAGTAGTGGCAAATTGTTCTTCTCTTTCTTGCATCAACGAAAAATGATGGAGTTACCTGGAGAGCCATGGTAAGCCATCAAGAGAAGCCATAAAACATTCTGATGTTCAAGTGAAAGGAATAAGGTGCTGAGTAAGGTTCAAAGGTTTTTCTGTAAAATGGCTTCATAGTGAGAGAACATTTGACTAGAATGTCCTTGATCTGACCTCTAACAAAATAATATATTTCCAAATTTACATATCTTATCCTCAAAGCAACACAATGATAAAAGAGGAAAAAGGGATCTTGGAACACTATGTGGGACCTATAGCATAGTAGGAAATAAATTAGTCTTAAGAGTATACATATGCAACAAGAATCTGATCTAACATAAATGTTAAACTAACTGAAAACTATGTTGAACAGAAGTCATACTTTTGAATCCATAAAAATATGGATTAAAGAAAAAACAAAAAAAATATGGATTAACTTGAAAAAGATGACATTTATCTAAATATTTAATAATGGAAGCACAGCAAATACATCTTATTTATCAATGCTCATATAAACAGAGCACTTTGTACTCATGCCCTTGAAAAATTACACATATGTAAAGATGATAAATTACTTTTCCAATGTAGTTTTTATTTTCCAATAAATCTCTGCTTTTCTAAGAGAGGGCTATGGCAGAGGCATGGAAGGACAAGGTTTGATGTAAGGCAGCATAGAATGGAAGGCTGAACAGTGATGGGGTCTTCATGGACATGCCTCTCCTGTTTCCCCAGTCCTAGCTCTGCTTGTCTCTCTCAGATACCTTTTAACTCCTATAACTGAGCCAGCTCCTATTCAGTAAGAAATGATATTTGCCTCATAAAGTTTATGAGCTTTTCACAGTATAAAATAGCATCAGATAAAGGCATTCTTCATCCATCTATTATTACCCTCACCATCACAGATGCCGCTCAGCACAGCTCGCTATCACCATCTACTTCAGGAACTCATTCTTCAATTATTATAATAAAAATTTTAAGTAGGAAACAGTTTAAAACTAAGAATACAACAAACATATAACAAATCCATCATACACTCTTACATTTAGGCTCCTGGATAGGTGCTCTCCTGTTGAACTATGTTTATCCTTCTGTTTAACTTTATGAAACTAAAGAGTAGTTTGGGGTTGGGGAGATAGCATAGTGGTTAAAGGTATTTGCTTGCAAACCCTGATGGCCCACGTTTAATGCTCTACCACCCACATGAAGCCAGATGCAAAGCGGCACAGGCATGCATCTGTGAGCCCAATGTGCCTATGGCAATGGGAGATAGAGCCAGGAGAATTTGAAGTTTGTGGGCCAGCTAGTCAAATGTTCCTTTGCAGTCTAACTGTTCACTTACAGTAGCCAGTGAGAGGTCCTTTCACAAGGAAGGTGGAGCACAGATACCTTGTATCTGTCCTCAGATCTTTGTGTGCCTTTGTGTGAGTGTGCAATAAATAAATACTTTTTAAAAGAATAGTTCAGCGAGACATGTTGGCTCACACCAGTAATCCTAGCCCTTATGAGAATGAGAATTGCCATAGTTTGGGGCCAGCCTGGGTTACTAGATCAGTCCGAGCTACAGTGTGAGACCATGACCCCCTCACCAAAAAAAAAAAAAAAAAAAGGAAAACAAAAGCTCAGAAAATATCCACCTCCTATGTTCAGTGAGAGACTTTCTATGAAATGAGAACTGTCTGGCACAAACAAAAAATCTACACTCAAATTATAACTAAAAACATTGATATAGTAAGGATTTAATGCTGCCAAAATTTGAAAGTACATGATTATCTTCAGGAACATTAACATAAGTTTTGCAAATCAATTATTAAATCAATTTTGAATAAAAATAAAAATGAGTATATTTGGCAGATGAACTTGATAGATGACACTGATTCACCTAATGAGAGGATATTTCTGAAGAAAAAGAAAGTGAATAGATTGATGAAGTGATCCAATGTATAAAGGAAAATATATAAAACTAAGTATTTTTAATGACAGTGAGATAATCAATGATATAGTAGGCAAAGTAGATAATTAAACATCCTTAATAAAGCATATAATGGTCAAATTTTCAAAAAAAAAAAGAGAAACTGAAAAGTAGCTTTTTGTGTAGGCAAATGGGAAGTCAAGATGGGAAGGTTTCTTAGAAAAGCTATCTGTCATCATGACCTTCATTCCTTTACCTCCTAGATAATCAAACAATTTGTGACCTCCACCTATCCAACTACTTTCTCTCACCAAGAAAAGTAAGATCCTTCCTATAACTAAACCTAAAAGACACCATCCAATTCTTGTCTTATTTGGTGTCCTGCAACATTCATTACCACTGACTATTCTTTTCCAAGTCTCCTCTGATATCCCTGAGATGTCCATGGCCTGGCTTAGGAGATGTCGTGTTTTCCTGGCTTCCCACCCACCTTGTCTAAACACTTTGCTCGTCCTCTTTCTTGGATCCTCCTTTTCATTCTTTACCATATACAATCTTCCAGGCTCTATCATTCTTCATGACCTCACTTGTTCAGTTTCTGTGTATAGCTCCATCTTCTTCCAAGTTTCTCTTTTGTCTATATGCCCACACCCTCCACACCCATACTGCATCTTAGTGCTTTCCCATGAACTCCAAACAACTATACTTTATTTCCCTGATAAGATTAGACCTGGCCTTACCATTTCTCTCCACTTCAGACTTGTTTCTGGGCCATTGTTCCCTGCTTCTGTAAATGGCACCATTGTCCATTCTGTTGCTTAGATCAAAGATCTGTCAGTATCTACTCTTGTCTTTTGTGCACACTGAAAACTTAGCTCTAATAATTCAATATAAAAACATTTTCCACATCTGTGTTATTCTTTTCCCTATCACTATCACCTTATGCCAAACCATACATATTATTCAACTGGGCTTCCTTTAACCTCCCAGCAGCAAATTATGTGCCTCACTCCCAAATCTATTTCATTTCTAAACAAAAAGCTGGTCTTATTACCTACCCAAACCCACAACCCATAGATGCTTAAAAACTTTCAGTCTGCTTCTATTTCATAATACTATCTTAAAATTAAAATAATTTTATGGAATCTTCCTTCTTACATAATTCACCCATCACTATTTCCTTGTATGAAATCCTCAATGTGGCATCACTTCACCTCTCCTTGCATTGGCATATATTTTTTCTTCTATAGATAGACTTTTCTTTCTTGCTCATTTCTATCTTTTATCCTAGCCAACACTGACACACCAATTAACTTTTTCCTTAGTTGTTATATATTCTTTAGCAGGATTAAATTATTCTGGCTATATGTTCCCCTTTATCCTCTGAATTTCATGGATGCTTATCACACCATTAGTTGTAGCAAAAGGAAGGCACAGTTATCACTCTTGTTGTCACAGTTTTGAGTCTTAGAAATATGCCTGACACTAGTATATGTTTAATACATATTTTAGCTTAGTCTGTGAGGATGGGGACATACTGCAAGTGCTTGAACTAAAGAAAATGAATGACCAAAGGAGTGAAGAACAAGTGAAAATAAAGCTACCACAGATTTCTTATCTGCAAGAATATATGTCATAAGACAATCCAATAGGGGCTGTAAAGTATCAAAAGGGAAAAATTCATGGCTCCTTTTTCATTCATACTAACCTTCATGTGATAAAGATACTAGAGATATATTGGTCAAATATTATAAAATGCCATTTAAGTGTTATGCTGCCAATATTATTTAAATAAGCAATAAAGTTATATAAATGATATCTCTATATAAACAATCTGACACACATATAGCCATGCTTCATTTATGAGGATAAATGCTAAGAAACGCAGTTTGGAATTTCCTCATTCTCTGACAATGTGTCACATTCTCATGCAATCCTGCATGGTACTAAGCCATCACCTTAAGCTGCCACTTAATACTATCAAGAGATGCAGCAAACAAAATAAATGAGGTTATTGCTGGCATAACATGACATACTATTTAGTAGTCAACCATTTTTATAACCAGGTGTACATTCTAAAGTAATGATGACACAGTATAGAAGAGTGAATACATAAACCAGAGTCATAGTTAAATAATATTGTTTAAAAGGAGTTGTGCTAAGGCTAAGCCAAGCATAGTGGCACAAACCTTTAAACCCAGCACTCAGGAGGCAGAGATAGAAGGATTGTCATGAGTTCAAGGCTAGCCTGAGACTACATAGTGAATACCATGTCATCCTAGGCTAGAGGAAGACCCCACCTCAAGAAACCAAAAATAATAACAATTATTATTATGCCATAGGGCTGGAGAGATTGCTTAGTGGTTAAGGCACCTGCCTGCAAAACCAAAGGACTCCGGTTCGATTCCCCAGTACCCACGTAAGCCAGATGCACAGGGGGGTGCATGCATCTGGAGTTCGTTTGCAGTGGCTAGAGGACCTGCATGCCCATTCTCCGTCTCTCTCTCTCTCTCTCTCTCTCTCTCTCTCTCTCTCTCTCTCTCTCCACCCCCCTCTCTCTTAAACAAATAAATATTTAAAAATAATTATGCTATAAACAATCATTTGTGTTGTATTTTTATACCAGTGAAACACTGTTGAACTTTGAAGGCAAGTAAGGGTCTAGGAATCAATGGATAAAAGCATAAGCTGGTGATGAGAGAAGAGTAAGCTTTGACATTGCCATGCTACAGGTAGCAGGACTAGGGTCTGTTGGGAAGGAGCAGGAATAACACACTGTGTGGCCTCAACACATCAGCAGTGCCTCTGCTAGATGAGGAAGAGTAGCTGGTAGGGAGAGAAATAGTAGTCTAGTCTAGGAATTTACCTGGATGAGATCTTGGGTCAGAACTTCCCACACAGTTCTATTTTTCTCTTACACTCTAAGTAAACATGTAGTTTTATGAAAAATAGAACTTTCATAGGATTTTTCTGCTAGGATCCCTCCCCTCTAATCCATATTTTAATGAACCATATGTAGAAGATAGGATTACACAGTTAGAAGTATTGGACAATTTCAAGTTCTAAGATACCCTTAGGACTTTAGAACTAATATGTCTGATCTATGAAAGTTTGGGTTAAAAACAAAGAGTGAGCTAAGAAAAGTTGTCAAAAATTACTCATTCAGCATATTCATCATTTAGCATGAGGACTTGAAAGAAAAATGGAATTCATGACAAGCATGCTGAGGCCAAGAGAATTATGACCTACAGTATTCTAGCATGACAGCAATTAAATCTTTTCCATGATATATGTTAGCTCCATTTAACTATGAAGACATTTTAGGAATATATACAACCATATGCTCTCATGTCCTGTGAACTTTTAAGTAAAGAATTAAAAGATTGAGAAATAAAGATAACTAAGAAAAGAAGTTTTAGCTGATTTTTTAAATTTCTAGAATATAGTAGCCAAAGTTAATGACACTGCAGAGAATCAATGAGCTAAGCAGAGAACAAATATGGCAGCTACTCCAATGACACAGACCCTAAAGATGGCAGGTATTCCACTGACATGGGACACTAAAGATGACAGGTACTCCAGTTCACAGGACATGAGAGCATATTTTGAAAATAAGCAAGAAAACAAGACCTAGGAAGGCAAATACCAGAATGAGACCTATACCTACTGGGAATACATGGGAACTAATGAACACTTGTACTTAAAGCAGTAATAGTAGATATAAAAGAAAGTTTTGTATGCTTAATAAAGTGTTGGAATATTATAGATTAGTAGTGCTGCCCATACTCAATTTAGTAAGTAGGACACACAGAAGACATATTTGAAACAAACTCAAAAACAAGAAATTCCACAAGCAGACTAGCAGAACAAAAAACAATGTCATTATCTTCAAAGGAATAGATGTCATGTTTATCTCATATTTTTAATTTGAAATAATAAATTCTGAAAGTTGGTAGTTTTTTTAAATATACAAGACAGGAATGCTATATCAAACCAATGTTATCATTTATGATTAAAAGCTAACAGAAAGGTATTCTCACATTCAAAGAATGAAGAAAATTTTCTGTTCAATTATTTAATCTCAACTATTTTGAAAATAGTCCTTAAAAATTTACTCTACAGGATTCCTGGATACCCTGCACCTGACGGTGCATGTGGTGCAGAGTGAGTAGGCCAGATCCCTCATCCCTGGGGCGTCTCCCAGTTTCCTGGTCCCTATAGGACCCACCATGGCTGGCTTGGGGCTCCTTGGACTCCATAACCTTGCTGCAGAAGTGGACCCCTTGCTCTGCCTTTCTGATCAAAGTGCCTCTGGGTCCCCATTCCCATATACCCTGTGCCAGAGGATGCATACAGCAGGCAAGGAATGAGTAGGCCAGATCCCTATTTCCCAGGGCTCTGCCCAAGTTACTGGTCCCTGTAGGTCTCCCTGCACCTGGCTTGGGGAGGAGTGGTTCCTGTGTGGGGGCTGTGGAAACAGGCCTTTTGCTCTGGTATCTTGACAGGCCCTGGATACAAACATCCCTATTCCCCTGAGTCAGAGGGTGCACAGGCCACTGTAGCAGCAGGCCTCTTGCTTCTGGCTCTCCAGCTTCCTGGTGCCTGATTTCCCAACACATGATTCCCCTGTGCATAAGAGTATGTGAAAGTGGAGTGAGCAGGCCAGAGCTCCAAGTTCCCCAAGTACCTTTGATGTACCTGCAATCTCTACAATCTGCACATGTGTGGTTATAACCCCATCATATACCAGTATACCAATCTGGTTAACATTTAAAACAGAACACCATCTGAAGCTCCTACAAGGATAAAACCTTGCTTCCTCCTTAATAGAATAAAGTGTCTCCCCAAGATGGGTAGACCACAATGCAAAAAAGCCAATGAAAGTCAGAAAACTGAGTGATCTCCACCAAGGATGCCTAGTCCCACAATGGAAGCCTCCAATGAAATCATAGAGAAATCAACATAAATTCAATCTTAAAATGAAAACACAACAACCACTGAGACCCTGATAAAAATAATTGCTTAACTGTAAGCAAACCATCAAAAAACCAACAATCATATCAATGAAATTGAACAGAATCATCTCTTAGAACATTCAGCTTTTAACAGTAAGATTAACTTGATTGAATAAAATGTTAGAAACCTCAAAAGAAATAAAAATGAATTGAGGTGAGTCAAGAAATGGAAGATCTCAATAACTGATTGACTAAGCTTAATGAAGACTTGATCAAATGTAAGAGCAAAATCTAGGAAGCATCAAGAAAATCAGAACTCGAACTGAAATCATACCTCAAAGAAGAAATGGACATGATAGAAAATCACATAACAGAACCTCTGATCTGGAAGCCAACACAGAAGAAATTGATCAGGAGGCCAAAAAACTTTGGTAAGTTCAAAGAATCAAGGGAACAGAATATGAGGGAACGATGGGATACCCTAAAATGACGAAACATCTGGATCATGGGTATACCAGAAGGAGAGGAAATCGAGACCAGCAGCATAGAGAACATACTTAACAAAATTATTGAAGAAAAATTTCCCAATCTCTCAAAAGAGAGGCCCATTCAGATACAAGAAGCTCACAGAACACCAAACAGACAGGACCAAAAGAGAAACTCTCCAAGGCACATCATAGTTAAAACTCTTAACAATGAAAATAAAGAGAGGGTGCTAAAAGCAGCAAGAAACAATTCACTACATACAGAGGCAACCCCATAAGAATTACCTCAGATTTCTCAATGGAAACCCTGAAAGTCAGAAGGGCCTGGAATGGAACACTTCAAAGTCTAAAAAACTATGGCTTCCAACCCAAGCTACTCTACCCAACAAAAGTATCCCTCAGAAGAGATGGTAAAAGAAAACTTTCCTTGAATAAGTCAACTTTAAGCCGGGCGTGGTGGCGCACACCTTTAATCCTACCTCTCGGGAGGCAGAGGTAGGAGGATCGCCGTGAGTTTGAGGCAACCCTGAGACTCCATAGTGAATTACAGGTCAGCCTGGGCTAGAGTGAGACCCTACCTCAAAAAAAAAAAAGAAAAAAGAAAAAAGTCAACTCTATGATATATGAACACAAAGCCAAACCTACAGAGAATACTTCAGGGAAATAATACAACAGGGAAATAATAGAGCTCAACAACATGATAGATCAATTAGATCTATCGGACATCTACAGAATTTTCCACCCCAACTCTACAGAATACACATTATTCTCAGTAGCCCATGGAACCTTTACCAAAATATACCATACACTAGGCCATAAAGCATGCTTCTATACATTCAGGAAAATTGAAGTAACTTCCTGCATCATAACAGATCACAATGCTTTAAAGCTAGAAATCAGCAACAACAAACTGATCAAGAAATCCACAAGCTAGCCGGGCGTGGTGGCGCACGCCTTTAATCCCAGCACTGGGAGGCAGAGGTAGGAGGATCGCTGTGAGTTCGAGGCCACCCTGAGACTCCATAGTGAATTCCAGGTCAGCCTGGGCTAGAGTGAGACCCTACCTCGAAAAAACAAAAAACAAACAACAACAACAAAAAAAAAGAAATCCACAAGCTACTGGAGACTAAACAGCACACTTTTAAACAAAGAATGGGTTGTGAAAGTAATTTTTAAAAAAGTTAAATTCCAAGAATTGAATGATAATGAAAACACAAACTACCAAAACTTATGGGACACAATGAAGGCAGTCCTAAGGGGAAAATCATAGCACTAAATGCCTTCATAACAAAGACAGAAAGATCGCAAATTAATGACCTAACTGTCCACCTAAAGGCATGGGAAAAACAAGAAGAATCCAATGCTAATAGCTCCAGGTGGAAATAAATAATCAAGATCAGAGCAGAAATTTTTGATTTGGAAACAAAATTTGATAAACTGAAGAGCTGGTTCTTTGAAAAAATGAACAAGACTGATAAACCCCTGGCCAAGTTGATCAAGCAAAAACAAAAAACAGAAGTCTAAAATTAACAACGTCAGAAATGGAAAAGGAGAGGTCATAACAGACTTCAATGAAATCAGAAGACTCATCAAGGCATACTTCCAAAATCACTACTCCACAAGATTGGATAATCTGGAAGAAATGAACAAATTCCTAGATACATACCACCTACAAAAACTGAACTCAGAGGAGATTATCTCCTAAACAAACCTATCACATCCATTAGTGTGAAAAGGTAATCAAAAATTACACCAAAAAGAAAGTTCAGGCATGGATGGCTTCTCAGCTGAATTCTATCAGACCTTCACAGAAGAACTGAAACCAATTTTTCTAAAACTGTTTCACATAACCAGAGACCATAGATTCCTCCCCACCTCCTTTTATTTTATTTTAATACCAAAACTAGACAGAAATGAAACAAGAAAAGAAAACTATCGGCCTATATCCCTAATGAACTTAGATGTAATGATCCTGAACAAAATCCTTGCAAACTGAATTCAACAACATATCAAAAGCATTATCCACCTTTATCAAGTAGACTTCATCCCAGGGATACAGGGATGGTTCAACATTTGGAAATCGGTCAATGTAATATACCACATAAATAAACATAACCATAAGAACGACATGATTATCTCAATTGATGCAGAGAAGGCCTTTGACAAAATACAACACCACTTCATGATCAAAATGCTGAAAAAAATAAAATAGGAATGGAGGGTTTATATCTCAACACAATAAAGGCTATATATAAAGCATCCAAAGCCCAAATAATACTTAATGGAGAAAGACTCAAGGAGTTCCCATTGAGATCAGGAACAAGACAGGGCTGCCCACTTTCACCATTGCTCTTCAATATAGTACTATAAGAACTAGCCCAAGCAATAAGACAGGAGAAAGACATAAAAGAGATTCAAATCAGAAAGGAAGAAGTCAAGTTAGCCCTATTTGCAGATGACATGATCCTATACATAAGTGACCCAAAAGTCTCCATCTCAAAACTTCGAAATGTAAGCCAGACGTGGTGGCGCATGCCTTTAATCCCAGCACTTGGGAGGCAGAGGTAGGAGTATCACCATGAGTTTGAGGCCACCCTGAGACTACATAGTAAATTCCAGGTCAGCCTGAGCCAGAGTGAAACCCTACCTCAAAAAAACAAACAAGCAAACAAGCAACAACAACAAAAAAAACCTTCTAAAGGTGATTAATTCCCTCAGTAAAGTGGCGAGATATAAAATCAATGCATAAAAGTCAGTAGCTTTTCTATATGCAAAGGACAAGTATACAGAGAAAGAACCCAGTGAGGCTGTCCTATTTTCATTAGCAACCAAAAAAACAAACACCTTGGAATAGCACTAACCAAGGATATAAAATACCTACAAAAGAAAACATTAAAAAATTCAAGAAATAAATTGAGAAGGACTTGAGAAGATAGAATGACCTCCCATGCTATTGTTAAAATAGCAATTCTACCAAAAGCAACATACAAATTTAATGCAATACCAATAAAAATGCAAGCATCATTCTTCACAGTGATTGAAAAAATGATCTCAAAATTCATATGGAATGGCAGCAGGCCTTGTATATCCAAACATATCCTCTGGAAAAAAAAAAAAAAACAGCAGCATGGTACTGGCATAAGAACAGAATAATAGACCAGTGAAACAGAGCTGAAGACTCACAAAGTAGAACTACAGCTACTTGATCTTTGCCAAAGGAGCCACTAATGTAGACTGTCAAAAAGACAGCATCACCGGGTATTGTGGTGCATGCCTTTACTCCTAGCACTCGGGAGGCAGAGGTAGGAGGATTGCCATGAGTTTGAGGCCACCCTGAGACTCCATAGTGAATTCCAGGTCAGCCTGGGCTAGAGTGAGACCCTACCTTGAAAAAACAAAACAACAAAAAAAAGACAGCATCTTTGCCAAATGGTGTTGGACAAATTAGATGACCATATGTAGAAAAATGAAACTAGATCCAATCAACTCTCCATATACAAAAATCAAATCCAAATGGATTAAAGGCCTCAATGTAAGACCTGAAACTCTTCTCCTACTGGAAGAAAAAAAAATAGGAGGCACTCTCCATGATATAGGAATGGATAACAACTGAAACAAAATCGCAGTAGCTCAGGAAATTAAACCATCACTCAACAAATGGGATCTCATGAAGCTAAAACATGTTTGCACAGACAAACACACCATAAGCAGAGCCAATAGATTACCCACTGAAAGGGAGAAAATTTTTTCCAGCTATACCACTGACAGAACCCTAATATCTAGAATCTACAAATAACTCAAAAAACTAAGCAATAAAAAATCAAACAATCCACTCCAAAAGTGGGGTAGAGAAATGAATAGGGAGTTCTTAGAGGAAGAATTACAAATGGCCAACACACACTTAAGAAATTCAATATCACTAACCATTAGGGAAATTAAAATTAAAACCATGAGATTCCGCCTTACTCCAGTAAGGATGGCAAACATTAAAAAAATCTAACAGCAACTTCCAGTCAATATTGCATTTGCCTAACCATGCTTCACCTCATGAGGAAGAAAAGGCAAGATCCTTGGGGTCTTAGGGGTTTGCAGATCCTAGTAGAACTCCAGTGGGAGGGTCCAGAAGAGCAAAGTAGGAAATCTGCTGCTTCCCACACTCTCAGATAGCCTACCAGTCCCCAAATCCCCCCAAGCAGCCGTCCCAGCCACAGGACCAGCCACTGTCCCAGACTCCCCACCACCAGGTTTCTCCTGCACCACCCACAGGCTAAGTGAACCCAAGCCAGCAGGCTACCTTTTGCTCCATCCCGCAGTTTTCCTGCCACCGGGGACCTCCACACATGACTGCAGTGCAAGCTGCCACCCTGCTGTGTGCAGACCAGGTCCTCCTGCAGGCTACTTGGATCCAGGTCAACAAGCTAGCACTCCCCCCTCCCTCAGTTTCCCTCCACATTCCTGCCACCAGAATGGCTGCCCACACCCCCCATGAGTCACCTGACCTGCATCAGTTCCGTATCCCTGCCCCTCCGTGTCACAGGACCTGACAGACCTATGCACCCTCTGCTACACAGCCCCAAAAGACCCTGCTGTCCCATCCCCTAACCCATCAGCATCACAGAACTACCATGTAATCCCACCCTGCCCCACTGCTGCCCCACTGTAACACCAGTCTGGTTTGTCCCATTCTCCCCTACCCACTGTCCCCTTGGGACACCTGACCATGCAGTCCCATACCTGAACTACCAACCAACAAGCCCATTCATCAGGTCCTCAGGCCCCCACCAGAGCCTCTCAGACTCCTTCCCTCAGTGAAGACAGTCCCCATTGCTATCAGAAGCCTAATCAAATTAAACATAAAAGGGAATAATCACTGAAGACACTTCAGAGGTAAACTACAGCTTCCTCCTAAATTGAATAAGATTCCTACACTGTGATGGGCAGACCACAGTTCAAAAGGAATAACATGAAAAATCAAATGCAAGTAAATCCAACAAGGTTGCCCAGTCCCAAATGGAAGTATCTAATCAAAACATAGAAGAGACAATAGGATCAGAACCCCAAAATGAAGATACAAGCTGTGCAACCCTGGCCAAGCAATTAGCAGAAGATGCAGAAAATCAACAAAGGTCCAATAATTGCATGAATGCCATCCTCACTAAATTAAACCTAATAGAAAAGAACCAGGAAGGGTTCCAAAAACAGTTAAATGATCTGAAGGAGAGAGAAAAAAAGAGGACCTCAATAATCAGCTGGCTAAGTGCAATGAATACATAAAGACATGCAAGGATGAATTCCAAGAAGCATTAAGAAAAGCATAAAATGACCTGAAAAGGGCACTTTACAGAGGGATGGATACTATACCAAAAAAAAAAAAGGCAGTAGAAAATATAAACCAAATTGAACAAGTCCAAAACTCTATAGAAACTCCCAAGAATAGAGTCAAGAATGGAGCATAGATGAAGGCAGTCCTTAGGGGAAAATTCATAGCACTAAATGCTTTCATAACAAAGACAGAGAGATCCCAAATCAATAACCTAACCATCCACCTAAAGGTATTGGAAAAACAAGAAAAATCCAACCCAAAGAGCTCCAGATGGAAAGAAATAATTAAGATCAGAACAGAGATTAATGAATTGGAAACTAAGAAAACAATTAAGAAAATTGATGAAACAAAAGGCTGGTTTTTTGAAAAAATAAACAAGATTGATAAACCTCTGGCCAAGTTGATCAAGTGAAAAAAGAGATGCTTCAAATTAACAAAATTAGAAATGAAAAAGGAGAAATCACAACAGACATAAGTGAAATTCAGAGACTCATCAGGACTTACTTCAAAAACCTCTACTCTACAAAACTGGAAAATATGGAGGAAATGGATGAATTTCTGGACACATGCAACCTACCAAACCTAAACTCAGAGCAGATTAATCTCCTAAACAAATCTATCACACCCATGAAGATTGAAAAGGTAATCAAAAACCTCCCCAAAAAGAAGAGTCCAGGACCATATGGCTTCTCAGCTGAATTCTACCAAACCTTTACAGAAGAACTGAAACCAATTTTTCTCAAACAGTGCCACATAATCAGAGAACAGGGAAAGCTCCCCAACTCCTTTTATGAAGCTAGTATCACCCTAATACCAAACCAAGGCAGAGATACCATAAGAAAGAAAACCATAGGCCTAATTCCCTAATGAATTTAGACGCAAAGTTCCTGAACAAGATCCTCGCAAACTGAATTCAACAACACATCGAAAGCATTATCCACCTTGATCAAGTAGGCTTTATCCCAGGAATGTTGGGTTGGTTCAACATACAGAAATCTATCATTGTAATATGCCAGGTAAATAAGCTTAAAACACAACAGCCACATGATCATTTCAATAGATGCAGAAAAGAGAGACCTGGTTGGAATCTGGAAGAGAGTCAGTCCCCAGATAATTAGCTTGTCTAATGCCAGAAGTTGCTACATGAGCAACTAGGGGAAAATGACCAACATCTGTCCAAGCAACTCCTGGTCTAAACTACTCAGCAGCAAACAACCTGACATGATGTTCACTCAAGTGCAATAGTGGCACATAACCATGGTGGGTAACCAACTGCTCTTAAATTGGCTAACAGATCTGTTCAGTGGAAAGGAACCCATAGCTGGAATTGGAAAACAAGTTACAATCATATCCAAAAATGATTTTGCTCTACAATATCAAGGCCCCACCAATCTTGGGCTACAAGAGGGCCAATACAAATTAAATTATCTCTTAAATAACAATTGTTATCCCCTTTATCCAGTGCTGACCTCACCTTCCATTGGATAATCTGCTTCTCTTTTTCAGATGGACACAGAACCTGAGGAGAGAATCAGCCCATTGCACTTCACGAGGGCCCCAGCTGAAACCATAGAGTAATTGGAGAAATGATCAAGAGTGCTGCTTTCTTGGTGAACCTGGTATCAGCACAAGGGTGAAGGAGATAGACACAAAGAACCCTCAACCCCTACTAAACCAGAGACACAGAGGGTCCCAAGACCTCATCACTGAAGTAGACCTAAAACAAACCCAACATGGCTCAGGGAAATTCACCAAAGGGGAGGGGCAGAAAGATTGTCAGAGCCACAAGTTGGGACATTATGCACAGAGACATTGCCTCTTCCCCATGACTGATGGCTACCCCCAAAAATGTATGACCCACAATCCCCAGCAAAGAGGGTCCTTTTGCAGGGGGGGAAGGACAGGGAGACTAATGATGGTTCCAACATGTGCTGTTTACACACTAAGTATGTACATAACTAATAAAGAAAAAAATCTAACAGTGACAAATGTTGGCGAGAGTGTGGGGAAAAAGGAACCCTCATCCACTGTTGATGGGAATGTAAACTTGTGCAACCACTGTGGAAATCAATTTGGAGATTCCTGAAAATGATGAGCATAGAGCTACCAAGAGATCCAGTTATTCCTTTACTGGACATTTATCCTAAATGCTCCATACATCAATACGGAGACATTCGCTCAACCATATTTATAGCTGCTCAATTCATTATAGTAAAAAAATGCAATCAACCCAGGTGCCCATCATTGGATGAATCGAGAATGAAGTCATGGAACATTTGCACAATGGAATTCTACTCATCAGTAAGAAAAAAAATGATACAATGAAATTTGTAGAAAAATGGACAGACTTGGAACAGAACATACTCAGGGAACTCACACAATCACAGAAAGACAAATGCCAGGTTGAAGAGATGGCTTAGTGGTTAAGCACTTGCCTGTGGAGCCTAAGGATCCCAGTTCAAGGCTCAATTCTCCAGTACCCATGTAAGCCAGATGCACAAGGGGGCACATGCATCTGGAGTTTGTTTGCAGTGGTTGGAGGTCCTGATGTGCCCATGTGCCCATTCTCTCTCTCTCTCTCTCTCTCTCTCTCTCTCTCTCTCTCTCTCCATCCATCCCTCCCTCCCTCCCTCTTTCTCTCTCTGTCTGTGGCTCTCAAATAAATAAATAACAAAAAAAATTTTAAAAGACAAATGCCACATGGTGTCACTTATCTGCAGTTCCTATCCTGCACCTGCTTGAATTGCTGTTATACCTGATAGGCAACTCAGGACCCAGACCATTGTGATGGAAGGGTTTGGGGTGATGGGAGAGGAAAAAGACGGAGGAAAGCAAACACAAAATTAAACCCAAGATGAGCTGATACCATAGAAACCTTTATCCTTGGAGATAGCCTCCTCAAAAGGAGTAAGGGGGGCAGCACCTGAAAAAAAAGGGCTCTACTGAGGGTGGAATGAAGTCTAAGCTTAAAAGGATTATTTTTCTGTCTCTGACCTGTTACTCCCAGTACCAGAGATTGGTTGCTACCCACATTGAACTATTGATCGGAGAGACCTATGAGATCCCCAAATCAAGACAGCTTCCTGTCAAACCATTTGATAACCTGATTGATGTAAAAGATAAGACTTATTGCTGAAGACACTATATACTGCTGACACAGAGAATGGAGAGACCTGGCTGGAATTCAGACAAAAGCCAGTCCCCAGAAAGTTAGCCTGTCTAGTGCTAGAAAGCTCTACATGAGCTACTGAGGGGAAATGGCCAATAACAGTCTGAGCAACCAGAGGTCTAAGCTACTCAGAAGCAAACACCCTGATACAAAGTAAATGCCAGTGCAATAGTAACACACAGCCTCAGTGGGTAACCAGTAGCTTTCTGATTGGCTAAGAGATATGCCCAGTGTATAGGAACCCATATCTAGAATTGGGAACCAGATCAGAATCCTATGGAGACAAAGATTATTATCTCCAGTGTCAAGCTCTCACAAGTCTTTGGCTAAAAAGGGGTTACATACATCAAATTCTCCCTAAATTAATCATGTTTATACATTTAAACTATACTGACTTAACTCTCTGTTGGAGAATCTGGTCTTCTTTCTCAGAAGATAGCAAGGCCAGAGTAGATAAACTACCCTTCACACTTTATCCAAGCCACAGCTGAATCCACAGAGGAATGGGGAGACAAGCAAGAGTACTGATTCCATTCTGGTCCTGATAATCAGCACCAGGGTATAGGAGACAGACCCTGAAGATACCCAACACCTACCAATGTAGACATCCAGAGGTTCCTAATAGCACATCATTGAAGTAGACTTAAAACTCCCACACCATGGCTCAGGAAATTTTGCAGAAGAGGGAGCATAAAGATTATAAGAGCCACAGGTTGAGACATCGTGCCCAGAGGCATTCCCTCTCCCAAAAAATAACTTAATACTGTTCCCACAATGCATAGACTACAACCCCATGGAGAATACCTGCAACCCCACTGAAGAGGGTCTCCAGTGGAATGGGGTCAGGGACATGGTAAAAGAGGGTACCAACACATAATGTATCCATATGAAACATCTTATGAATAATAATAATAATAAACATTTCAATATATATTTATTTAAATATATTATATATTAAATATATATATACTAATATATATATTAAAAATTACTCTCTGGAACTAAGCATGGTGGTACACACCTTTAATCCCAGCACTAGGGAGACAGAGGTAGGAGGATCACTGTGAGTTCAAGGCCAGCCTGAGACTACAGAATGAGTTCCGAGCCAACCTGTGCTAGAGTGAGAACCTACTTTGAAAAAACAAAAAAAAATTACTATTCTGGAAATAAAAATATGTAACTAAAACAAACATAATGAGCATTAAATATATGATTATATATGTCCAATATAAGTATGTATATTATAAATTTTAATATAATATGTACTATAACAGATATAATTATACTGTGACTGTATTTCAATAATAACAAGCTAAATTTATACAAAGAAGTAACCACTAATCAAAAAGTATTATAATTATTAAGTCTATTCAATTCATTTAAATGTATTATTACCCACCCAACCCCCAAATGAATGAAGGGCCAAAAATTTATGAAAATTTGGGTAGGGTTTTTTCTGTTTGTTTTAAATTCAAAGTTAGTATTTCTACACTATGTTGTAATGAAAGGTTGGTCAGTATTGCCCAGTTTTACTTCAGCCTTTTTTTTTTTTTTTTGACAAGTGAATCTGAAGATCTTTATTATTAGCAAGAGATCCTCATCATACCAATACATATATACATATAAACACACATGGGCTGGAGAGGTGGCTTAGCAGTTAAGCACTTGCCTGTGAAGCCTAAGGACCCAGGTTTAAGGCTCAATTCCCCAGGATCCATGTTAGCCAGATGCACCAGGGGGCACATATGTCTGGAATTCGTTTGCAGTGGCTGGAGGCCCGGACATGCCCATTCTCTCTCTCTCTCCTTCTCTCTTGCTCTAGCTCTCGCTCTCAAATAAATAAATAAAAATAAACAAATTTAAACACACACGTACAAATAAATACATTAAATTTAAAAAATTGCTTCCCTAAGAAAAGCTTTTTATTACAATTGTGTGCTACTTTTTTTTTTACCATTTTTCTTTATTAGATATGTACATACTCAGTGTGTAAACAGCATATGTTGGTACCATCCTTACCCTCATCCTTGTCCTCCCCCCCTCTGAAGGGACCCTTCCCTTTGGGGATGCCAGGTATCCCCATGGAGATTGTGGGCTGTGCATTGTGGGGATAGCCATCAGTTATGGGGAAGATCAGCCTGCTTTTTGAAATAACTGGTGCCAGACTAGACTTCTTACCATAAACAAACTATGAAACAGCTTTATGCAGATGATGGAGAACAACATCTCCATAGTGCAGGACTATGAGCTCCAAGGGGAGGAATCAAATGAAGACCCCACAGTCACCTGGCTTTCTTCTTGAAGGCTCTTCTAAGAGGGCAGCACATATAGGGGAAGCCAAGGGAGTCCTGCTGTGCTGAGGAGATGAAGACTGACTTGGGAGAAGCTGAGGCAGCTGTGCTTTGCAGGGCATATATCAGAAAAGTAGAAACTAGGGGGCTGGAAATATGGCTCAGGGGTTAAAGGCATTGCTTGCAAAGCCTATGGCCCAGGTTCAATTCCCTAGTCCTCACATAAAGCCAGATGCACAAGGTAGCACATGCATCTGAAGTATCTCCGCAGTGCCAAGTGGCTCTGGCATGCCCATGCTCATTCCCATTCATTCTCTCTCTCTCTCTCTCTCTCTCTCTCTCTCTCTCTCTCTCTCTCCTTGCAAATAAATAAGTAAAAATATTTTTCATAAAAAGAAAAGCAGAACCGTATCTAGACAGAACTAAATAAGTCTGTATAAGGGTCTCTTTGTATATGTTGGTGAATATTAAACTATCTATGTGAAGGATGAAAGAACTCTAAATTCAAGCATTCCCCAGACTAGGAGATTTTCATGTTTCAATCACCAGAATGAGAGAGTTTATAAGACACATCTATGTAAGATGTTTCCCATAAGCTCATATGTTTGCACACTTAGTCCCCAGCACCTGGTGCTGTTTGTGAAGGTTGTGGAGCTTTCAGTAGGTGAATCCTGGCAAGAGAAAGTGGGTCACTG
The DNA here is from genome assembly GCA_036346955.1 of Dipus sagitta. Lineage (NCBI taxonomy): Eukaryota > Metazoa > Chordata > Mammalia > Rodentia > Dipodidae > Dipus > Dipus sagitta. The sequence goes on along the minus strand of CM070770.1, from coordinate 262,682,763 downwards.
GGAGTGAACCTTGAGGATTTGTAGTCTTGCATCACTTCCTGTTAGCGACCTGACCAGAGAGATTCTGGCCCCCATTGCCATGCTTCTCCCACTGTGATTGTCTATATCCCCTGGAATCATAAGCCAAATAAACTATTTCTTCCTTAAGTTGTTTTCTGTCAGGTACTTGGTCACAGTGACAAAAAAATTAATGAATACATTGTTTAAAAACAATAGGTACCAGGTATTGTGGCTCACACCTATAATCCCAGTACTTGGGAGGCTGAAGTAGGAGGATCACTGTGAACTGGAGGCTAGCCTAGGCAACAGGGTGAGTTCCAGATCAGCCTGGGCTATAGTGAGATCCTGCCTCAACAGCAAACAAAACAATACAACAAAGATCAGGGCTGGAGAGATGGCATGGGGGTTAAAAGTGCTTGCTTGCAAAACCTGACAGCCAAGGTTTCATTTCCTAGTATCCATGTAAAACCAGGTGCACAAAGTGGTGCATTCATCTGAAGTTTATTAGCACTGGCATGAGGTCCTAATGAGAGCTTGGTGAAATACAGGACTGCTACATCAAAAAACTGCTAATAAAAATTAAAGAAGCCAGATGTGGTGGCACACACTTTTAACCCCAGGAGGATTACAGTGAGTTCAGGACCAGCCTGAGACGCATAGTGAATTCCATGTCAGAGTGCAATAGAGTGAGACCCTACCTCAAAAAAATTAAATAATTGGGGGTAAATATCATATTTATGTATTGAAAGGTTCAATGTATAACATCAAATATCATAAAATTAATCTATGGGTTTTTTGCATGTGTGTAGTATTGTGGCATGGTGTATATAGTGTGTGTGGGGATCTGTGGTGTATGCACATGTGTGTGCATATGTGGCACCTTGAGTGTGACCCTGCAGTGCCCCTTGGGTTTGCCTGCAGTGACCACAGAAGAGCATCAGGTATCCCCCTCCATCACTAACCCACCTGGTTATTTTCCTCGTGATGGAGTCTCTTACTGATTCTAAGGCTTGCCTTTTATGAGTCCTAGTTATTTTCTAGTCTGTGCTCAACACAGAACTGAGGTTACACACACATGTGGTCACATCCAGCAGTTTACATAGGTTCTGGAGATTTGAACTCAGGCAGTGTCAAGTCCCCTCAGACACTCATGCTTGTGCAGGAAGTGCACAAAACTGATAAGCCATTTCTCCAACCCTAACCTATAGAGTCAATACTATCACCATTAAGATCTCATTTAGTTTTTGTAGAAGTTAATAATGTGATTCTAAAGGGCATATGATAATGTAAGCCAGTGAGAACACTCAATAATATTTTGAAAAGGAACTAAATACTACTTATACTACCTGACCTCAAGTTTACTGTAATAATGGTAACACAATCTATAATCTCAGTTCTTGAAAGGTGGAGGCAAAAAGATCAAGAATTCAGGGTCTGATATCACGTGACTGTGCCTCCTTCCAATGGAGCCTGTGGAACTCTAGCTGCTGACTGCTGCTACCTCCAAGGTGGGTGCTCCCAACACCATGGTAGCCTGAGCTGTGGGCTAGGAAGGTTTCCAGGTAAATATATGAATGAAAGAATAAGAAATACTAGGACTTCCAGGTAAGATGGCTACATAGGAATCACAACAATCCAGCCTAGGGAGGGATTTAAGCAAAACCACAGCAAAATACACTCTTCCTCCAAAAAACAAAGGTGCATAGGTTTTTTATCAGCCACAGAAGAGAAGCAGGAGACACTAAGATCTATGAGAAAGGAGAAAACTGGCCAGAATCCCACTGAGGCGCATGTGGACCCAGATCCAGTCCACACGGATCCACAGGAATCCACACAGATCCATGGGCCTGCCTGATGCCAGCTGCAGGAACAGAGACCAAACAAGGGGATTTTCCAACCTCATGAGGCTCCTTGCAAACTCAAGAAACCTGAAGGGGAGACAGCAGAGGAGCTGCTGAACAAGACACAGGTGGGACCAGCTGAGCAGTTCCAGTACAACTCCAGGCTTCCTGCACTCTCCCGGCCCCCAGCCGACAGCACTGTGACCCTCCAGAAAACACATTCAGTTCCTGGCGGAAGGGCATCCAGCACAGCTGATCAGAACACCAGATTCACAACACAAAATGGAGGGATCAAGGTGGACACTCAGCATTGGTGAGATTTGAAGCTACCCCAAAAGGTAACAAGGCCAGACAGAAAAGCAGTTATATAAACCTGCACTGCAAGTGCTAATCTCTCTTTCCACATCAAGGTAGGTTATGGGTTACATATTCTTGGTTGGATTTACCATTCCCAAGTAAGCTGTATTTATAGGTTGAATATTGTTGCCTTTGATGTTTTCAGATTCATAGGGACTTTGTCTTTTTCTTCTGTTATTATTGGGGGCAGGGACTAACTCAGACCCAGGCTAACCTGGAACCCATTTCAGAACAGAAATCTCAACCTCTCAGCTGACAGGATTAAGGGTGTAGAGAAATACACACCCTTACAGATTTTGTCTTTATATGGTTATCTGTTTGTGTTTCAATCCCCATACTTGCATACTCTGTGCTGGTTTTTATTCAATGTGTATATTGCTCAGTTGGATTTTAGAATCTGTCAGTAAATTGTTCCACCTAGCCCATTAGAATACTTGAATAACAGGCAAACTCAACACCTAGGATTAATTCTGTGGTTGGATTAAAATACAAGAACCACACATGGAACTCCTACTTTGAAGCTACAAAAAGTTGGATTTCCAAATCTAAAAGCACCAGAGGTAATGAGAAAACCCAAGCATCAAATGGCTTCAGAATGCAAAAATTGCTATATTATAATATAAGAAACACAAAGAAGCCAGGCGTGGTGGCGCACGCCTTTAATCCCAGCACTCGGGAGGCAGAGGTAGGAGGATCGCCATGAGTTCAAGGCCACCCTGAGATGACAGAGTTAATTCCAGGTCAGCCTGGACCAGAGTGAGACCCTACCTCGAAAAACCAAAAAAAAAAAAAAAAAAAAAAAAAAAAAGAAACACAAAGAATCAAAACAATACAATCCCATCAAAAATTATAAATCTATCATAAATGGCCCCCAATGACACTGTTTTAGATGAAATGCCAGACAAAAATTTCAACAGAATGACTTTATCTATGCTCAAAGAAATCAAGAAGAAAAAAAAGGAATTAAAGAAGAAAACAAACTCCTGAAGGAATTCCAATAGAACACAGGAAACAATCTTCATAAAATAAGGAGGTCATTACAAGACATGAGTAAGAAAACTAGAAATACTGAAGAAAAACCAGGCAGAAATTCTAGCACTAGAAAAACACAGTCAAATAAAAAACTGTGGAAAGTCTCACCAGGAGAATGGATAAAGGAAAGAACAGAATATATAAACTAGAAGACCATGTGGCAGATCTAATATCAGCCCAACAAAGAGAAAGACAAGCTAATAGGAAGGTATGAATGGGAACTGCAAAATACCTGGGACACTATGAAAAGATCAAACATAAGAATCCAGGGTATAGTGGGAGTAGAAGAATTTCAATCCAGAGGCTTAGCAGAACAAATTCATAGAAAAATTTCCCCAGATTGGGAAAGAAATGCCAATGCAGATACAGGAAGCCTTTAGAACACCAAACTGACAAAACCTGGAAAGAAACTCCTCACCATGTTACAATTACACTACTACACTCACAAAACAAAGAAAATATATTGAAAGCTGTTAGAAAGAAAAAGCAAGACAACTACAAAGGCAAGCCCATCAGGATCACAGCAGATTACCCAACACAAACCTTAAAAGCCACAGGGCTTGGAATGATGTATTCCAAGTTCTGAAAGATAACAACTGTCAACCTAGAATACTTTATCCTGCAAAGTCATATATCCAAATTGATGGACAAGTAAGGACATTCCACAACAAAAACAGGCTAAAGGAATTCATGGCAAGTAAACCAGCTCTACACCCCACCCCCCCCAAAAAAAAAAACTTCAAAATATCCTTCATGTGGAAGAGAAAGCAAAGCACACACATGAGTTAAGAGGAAAAAAATAAACCACATTCAAATAACAGTTAAGCCAGGCATGGTGGCACATGCCTTTAATCCCAGCACTTGGGAGGCAGATGTAGGAGGATTGCTGTGGGTTCAAGGCCACCCTGAGACTACATAGTGAATTCCAGGTCAGCCTGAGCCAGAGTGAGACCCTACCTTGAAAAATGAAAAAAAAAAAATAATAATAACAGTTAAAAGAAGAGAGTAATGGAAACAGGAAACACTACAATATAAGAAGAATGGTGAGAATAAATGCATACCTTACAGGAATAACTCTTAATATCAATGGCCTTGATGCCCCAACCAAAAGATACAGGCTTATAGATTGAATTAAAAGGCAGGATCCTGCTGTTTGTTGCCTCTAGGAAACTCATCTCTCAATAATAGATAGACATTGTTTTAGGGTGAAAGGATGGAAAACGGTATTTCAAGCAAACAGGCCTAGGAAACGGGAAGGGGTTGCTAATCCTAATATCTGACAGAATAGACTTCAAACCAACATTAGTGAAGAAAAATAAAGAAGGTCACTCTATACTTATTAAAGGAACACTCCAACAGGAGGACATTACAATCCAAAACATATATGCACCTAACAGGAGGGCTCCTCCCAATTTCATCAAACAAACACTATTAGACATAAGGTAACAGATAACACCAAACACAATGGTAGTGGGTGATTTCAATACCCACTCTCATCAATTGACAGGCCATACTGGCAAAAAATAAACAGAGAAACATCAGAATTAATGATGTCATGGAACAAATGGACCTAACAAATATCTACAGAAAATTCCATCCAAATGCTGCAGAATATACATGTTTCTCAGGAGCACATGGAACATTCTCCAAAATAGACCACATATTAGGATACAATGCAAATCTTAACAAATACAGGAAAATTGAAATAATCCCTTGTACTCTATTTTACCACAATGGGATTAAACTAAGAAAATCTATAGAACATACAGAAATTCATGGAGACTAAACAGTACACTATTGAATGATGAATGGGTCATTGAGGAAACCAATAAATTCATATAAGCAAATGATGATGAGAATACAGCATACCAAAACCTTTGGGACACAATGAAGGCAGTCCTAAGAGGGAGATTTATACCTGTAAGTGCCTTTATTAAGAAATTATAGAGTTCACAAACAAACAATTTAATGCTTCACCTTAAGGCCTTGGAAAAAGAAGAACAAGGCAAACCAAAAATCAGTAGATGGAAAGAAATAATAAAGATTAGGGCAGAAAATAATGAAATAGAAATGAAAAAAAAAATCCAAAGAATCAATGAAACAAAGGGTTAGTTCTTTGAAAGGATAAGCAAGATCGATAAACCCTTAGCAAATCTGACCAGACAAAGAAAGAAGAGACAAAAAATAATAAAATTAAAGATGAAAAGGGCATCATTACAACAGATACCAAAGAAATTCAGAAAATCATAAGGACATACTATAAGAATATATATGCCCCTAAGTTTGAAATTTTGAAAGAAATGGATGATTTCTGTGTCTCATATGACCTACCAAAATTAAATCAAGGTTAGATAAAGCATTTAAATAGACCTATAAGAAGTACAGAGATCCAAGCAATTATAAAACATCTCCCAACTAAAAAAAAAATGTCCAGGCCCAGATGGATTCACTGGTGAGTTCTACCAGACCTTCATTGAAGAACTAACACCACTGCTTCTCAAGCTTTTCCATAAAATAGAAAAGGAAGGAATTCTACCAAACTTCTTCTACAAAGCCAGCATCACCTTGATACCAAAACCAGACAAAGATAGAACCAAAAAAGAAAATCATGGACCAATCTCCCTCATGAACATAGATGCAAAAATTCTCAACAAAATATTGTCAAATAGAATACAAGAATATATCAGAAAGATTATTGACCCTGACCAAGTAGGCTTTATCCCAGATATACAGGGATGGTTCAACTTATGCAAGTTGATAAATATTATATGCTATATATATGCACTGAAGGACAAAAATCACATGATCATCTCTATAGATGTAGAAAATGCTTTCAACAAAATCCACCATCCTTTCATGGTAAAAGTCCAACAGAAACTGGGAATAGAAGGAACATATCTCATCATAATTAAAGCTGTTTATGGCAAACCTATAGGGAATGTAATGCTAAACAGGTAAAAACTTAAAGCTTTCCCACTAAATTCAGGAACAAGACAAGGGTGTCCACTGCCCCTCTTTTATTTAATAGAGTACTGGAAGTCCTAGCTATAGCAATAAAACAAGAGACACTCATAAAACAGATACAAATTGGAAAGGAAGAGAACAAGTTATCATTATTTGGAGATGATATGATTCTATACATAAAGCACCCTAAAGACTCTATCAGCAAACTGTTAGAACTAATAAACACTTTCAGCAATGTAGCAGGATACAAAATCAGCACACAGAAATCAGAAGCTTTCCTATATACTAACAACAAACATGCAGAGGATGAGATCAGGGAATCTCTCACATTCACAAATGTCTCTAAAAGAAAGAAAGAAAGGAAAGAAAGAAAGGAAAGAAAGAAAGAAAGAAAGAAAGAAAGAAAGAAAGAAAGAAAGAAAGAAAGGAAGAAAGGAAGGAAGGAAGGAAGGAAGAAAGGGTGAACCTTGGAATAAGCCTAACCAAGGAAGTGAAGGATCACTACAATGAGAACTTACAACACTCAAGGGAGATATTGCAGAAGACACTAGGAAATGGAAAGACATCCCATGTTGTTGGATTGGAAGAATCAATATTGTGAAAATGTCAATCTTACCAAAAGCAATCTACACATTTAATGCAATCCCCATTAAAATTCCAATGGCATTCTTCACAGAAATAGAAAAACAATTCTAAAATTCATTTGGAAGCACAAGAAAACCCTTGAATAACCAAAACAAGTTTGAGCAATAAATAAATAAATAAATAAAATAAGGCTGGTAGTATCACCATACCTGATTATAAGCTATATTACAAAGCCATCGTAACAAAAGCAGCATGGTACTGGCATAAAGACAGACATGTAGAGAGCACACAGATGTTAATCCAGGCAGCTATAGTCATATGATATTTGACAAAAATGCCAAAAATATTCATTGGAGAAAAGACAGAATCTTCAACAAGTGGTGCTGGGAAAATTGGATATCTATATGTAGAAGGACAACAATAAATCATCGTCTCTTTCCATGCACAAGAATCCAGCCCAAATGGATCAGAAACCTTAATATCAGACCTGCTACTCTGAAAATGCTAGAGAAAAAAGTAGGGAAAACCCTTTAACATATTGGCCTAGGCAATGACTTTCTGAATGTAACCCCAATTGCTCAGGAAATAAAACCACTGATCAATCACTGGGATCTCATGAAATTACAAAGCTTTTGTACAGCAAAGGTCACTGTGAATAGAGCAAAGAGACAAGCTACAGAATGAGAGAAAATCTTTTCCAGCAATACATCTGACAGAGGATTAATATCCAGAATATACAAAGAACTCAAAAAACAAAACAATAAGAAACCAAACAATCCAATTAAAAAATGGACTATGGAACTATACAGAGAGTTCTCATCTGAAGAAACACACATGGCATATAAACATCTAAAAAGTGTGTTCTACTTCCTTAGCCATCAGGGAAATGCAAATTAAAACTACTTTGAGATTCTGTCTCACTCCTGTCGGAATGGCTACCATCAAGAAAACATCAACATTAAATGTTGGTGAGGATGTGAAAAAAGGGGAACACTTTTACACTGTTGGTGGGAATGTAATCTGGCACAGCCATTGTGGAAATCAGTGTGGAGGCTCTTGAGACAGCTAAGAATAGATTTACCATATGATCCAGCTATAGCACTCCTAGGCATATATCCTAATGGCTTTTCCCAGTACCTAGGAGATACTTGCACAACCATGTTTATTGCTGCTCTACTCACAATATGTAGGAAATGGAACCAGCCTAGATGTCCCTCAATAGATGAATGGATAATAAAGATGTGGTACACTTACACAATGGAGTTCTATTCAGCAGTAAAGGGAAATGAAATAATGAAATTTTCAGGGAAATGGATGTATCTGGAAAGGATTATGCTAAGTGAGGTAACCCAGGCCCAGAAAGCCAAATGTCACTTGTTCTCTCTCATATGTGGATCCTGGCTACAAATTTTTAGACTTGTGTGAGAGCTGGAACCAAATATCAGTAGCAGGGGCCAGCAAGCTAGAAAAGGTTTATAAGGGAAGGAGAAGAAGGAAGAACTTTAGCGGATGGTATTGTATATATATATAAGTAGAACAGATTATACAGATTATAAGGAATGGAATGGCCTAAGAGAGGCCAGGGGCAAAAAAAAAAGGGGGGGGGGTTGGGGGGAAAGTCAATCAAAGTTCAAGATATTCTGAATAAGATATATGAAATCCTACTTTTTTGGATAATGGCACATCCAGAAGCCATAGCTTGTTACTAGAAAATTTTCAGTGCCAGGGATGGGATAACTTCCAGTGAGTTGTTGGCCAGGGAGGTCCCTATTCCCTCCAGAACATTACAGGCTATTGCCAAGTCCCTTGGTTTCCCATGAGTAAAAGATGGTAAGACCCTATTTCTGAAGACTTCACATGTCTTAGTGGCAAGGTCTCTGATTAATAAAGCTAGTGCTTAGCTGAAAACCTTCTCCCTGTAGATCATCCAACTGAAAGCTGGAAAAAGCTGCACTGCATGCAGCCCTATGGGAGACAGAAGTCATCAGTGATGAAAATAGTGGATACCGGACTCCTCAAGTTTGGCCAATCAGGCCAAATGACCGAAAATGTGCAATAGTGGCCTGTCTGCTCTGGGGAAAACCAACCGCTCTCTAATTGGACTGGAGGCCCACTCTATGGGAGGGAATACATGCCTGGTACTGAAAACCTAATCAAACCCTATGGAAGGGGAGGTCATGAGCCTTAGAGGTATAAAGCCTGTTCTTGTCTGGCTAAATGCATACATTATTCTCACCAAACTGCCCTGTAAGAACTTCACTTTATGTTCCTATTCATATATTAATGTTACTCTCACTGTGGTTAGAGAAGCTTCTCTTTTCAGATGGCAGTGACAATTGGGATGGCCCAAAAGGCAACATAGTGCTCAGAAGAAGTGACAGAGGAGTGACCATTACTGAAACATCTCTATCACACCCTCCAAGACTCAGGGTCCATTGTGAAGAGGTGGCGGAAAGAAATGTAAGAGCTAAAGGAAGGGTACCACTCCTTACAATGCAACTGTCCAGACAGAAACTAGCCTCAATATCCATGACCTTGCAGTGCTTAGCAATACCTTCACAAAACCATCATAATAGGAGAAAAAGATGATGACATCTAAATAAAAGAAAGACTAATGGGGAGAGGGAGGTGATATGATGGAGAGTGGCATTGTGAAGGGGAAAGTGTAGAGGGGAGGGAACAATCATGGTTTATCGTCTATAAGTATAGAAGTTGTCAATAAAAATTTAAAAAATGAATTCAGGGTCATTCTCAGCTACATAGAAAGTTTTATGATAGCCTGATCAACATCCTTTATTAATGTAAATGAAAATATCATTGATAAAATACTATAAAACTAAATCTATTAACATATCAAAACTGTCATATAGAGGATAAAGATATTGCTTAGTGGTTAAAGGTGCTTACGTGAGATCTGGAGAGTCGAACATGGGTCCTTAGGCTTCACAGGAAAGTGCCCACTAAGCTATCTCACCAGCCCCAGAGTCCTACTTTTCAAAGGTTCAATGATCATATCAAGAATGCAAGTAAACACAAACAGATGAACAAAGTAAAGAAACTAATTCAGATAAGAGTTACCAAGGTGGACAAAATGTTCAGTAACTTGGAGGAGAAATCAGTAAGAAAATAGAAACTGGAAAAAAAAAACCCAAATAGACATTCTGGGAATGAATCAATTAATCAAATATAAAATGTAATGTAAGATCTGAGGAAATAGCTCAGTGAATAAAGTGCTAGCCTCAAAAGCACGAAGACCTGAGTACCCACAAAAGTGCCCAGTATCCACATAAAAATGCCAGGTATGTTTATGCACATGTGTAATCCCTGGTCAGCTAATCTAGCCTAATCAGTGAGCTCTAGCCCAGTTGCATAGTCTGTTTGAAGAAGAGGTGGATGCATACCTGAGGAAAGACATTCAAGGTCATGTATTCTCTGGTCTCCCACATGTGCATCTGCACACATATTATTAACACACACACATACACACTATACACATGCCAAAGGAAAGCATCATCAATAGGCAAAACTAAGCAGAAAAACAATGCTCAAGGGATGAGGCTGAGACAATAATAATTTCAAATACATACATACATATACATACATATATATCTAAAATAAAAGTATATATAACATATTCACTGAAATTGTAGTAGAAAATTTCCCAAATCTACTATAGGAGTTACCTCTGATTATCTGTAACAAAACACCTGACCAGAAGCAGATTAAGGAAGGAAAGAATTTATTTTGGCTTACAGTTTTGAAAGAAAGTTTCATCGTGGCAAGAAAATCATGGCAAGAACAAACATTTGGGCAGGCACCTCAGCAGCAGCAGGAAGGAAGCAGTCTGTATACTGGGCGTGGAGTTGGTCTATATTATCCTCAGTCATGCCCCATGGAAAGTTCCACTCCCCAAAGGCCCCACAATTTTCCCAAATTACTACCAGCTTGGGACCAAATATTCAAAACACATGAGCCTGTTGAAGACATTTCATTCAAGTCAACATACCCACAAAAAGAAATGGGCATCAAAACACAAAAGGCATTTAGAACCCCAAATAAACATGTCCAAAAAGTAACCCCTCCATGTCCTATCATGCTCAAAATACCAAATACAGAGCTGGGAAGATGGTTCAGCGGGTAAAAGCAGTTGCTGCCCAAGCAGGGGGACCTGAGCTCAACTCCCATGACCCATGTAAGAATCCATATGTACCCATTATGCCAATTTTAAAAGGGTGGAGAAAAAAGGATTGCTGGGGCAGGATGATAGTCTAATCAAAAAATATAGCAAGCTTTGGTTTCCGTTTGATACTCTGTCTCAAAGAAATAAGGCAGAAGAACAAGGAAAGGACACCTGATATCCTCCTCTGGCCTCTGTATGCATATGCAAGGAGCACATGCAACTACATATACATGTGTATACATGATGTACACACATACTATACATACGACACATGCATACAGCAAAAAAATTAAGACCTCAAAAGTGCAAAGAAACAATATTAAACACTTTGAGGGATAAACAGCAATTCACATACAAGGACAGAAACAAACAAACAAAAAAATCAGATCCTTAACAGGTAGAAAACCATGGCATGATATATTTCAAGCCATGAATGTAAATAACTATTCTTCAAATTTACTATATCCAGCAAAATTATCTCTTAAAATTGATGGAGAAATAAGAACATGCATGAAAACACCAAACCACATATACCATCACAATATGGCAGGGATCAAATCAAATCTCACAGTTATTACCCTAAATATTAATGGCCTTAATTGACCCATCAAGAGACACAAACTAACAGGGTGGATCAAAAAATTAGACCCCTCAATCTGTTGTCTTCAAGACACCCACTTCACCACTAAAGACAGACACCTCCTCAGGGCGAAAGGGTGGAAAACAATATTCCAAGCAAACAGGAATAAGAAACAAGCAGGTGTAGCTATATTAATATCAGATAAAATAGACTTCAAACCAAAAATAATCAAAAAAGACAAAGAAGGCCACTTTCTACTTATCAAGGGAACGATCCATCAAGAGGATATTACAATCATAAATCTGTATGTACCAAACACAGGGGCACCACAGTTCATAAACCAAACCTACTTGACAATAAAACAGAAATAAGCACCAACACTATCATAGTTGGGGACTTCAATACACCATTATCAGTAATAGACAGATCATCCAAACAGAAACTCAACAGGGAAGTAAGAAAGCTCAACAAAAAAATAGATCACTTAGACCTAACGGACATTGACAGAACTTTCCATCCCAAATCCACAGACTACACATTCTTCTCAGCAGCCCATGCAACATTCTCTAAAATAGACCATATACTGGGTCACAAAGCCTGCCTCCACATATTTAGGAAGACTGACATAATTCCCTGCATGATATCAGATCACAATGCTATATTGCTAGAAATTAACAACAAAAGACCCACCAAGAATCCCAACGTCACCTGGAAACTGAACAGCACACTTTTAAACAATAAATGGATAGTGGAGGAAATAAAAAATGAAATTGCAAAATTTCTAGAATTGAATGACAATGAGAACACATCGTACCAAAACTTATGGGACACAATGAGGCGGTCCTCAGGGGAAAATTCATAGCACTAAATGCCTTCCAAAAAAAGACAGAGAGATCCCAAATCAATAACCCAACCATCCACCTAAAGGCACTGGAAAAGCAAGAAAAATACAACCCAAAGAGCACCAGAAGGAAAGAAATAATTAAAATCAGAGCAGAAATTAATGAACTGGAAACTAAGAAAACAATTAAAACAATTGACAACACAAAGAGCTGGTTATTTGAAAAAATAAACAAGATTGACAAACCCCTGGACAATTTAATCAATCAAAAAAAAGAGATGCTTCAAATTAACAAAATTCAAAATTAAAAAGGAGAGATCACAACAGACATAAGTGAAATTGGGAGAATCATCAGGACTTATTTCAAAAACCTCTACTCCACAAAATTGGATAATGTGGAAGAGATGGATAAATTCCTGGACACATACCATCTATCAAAGCTAGACTCAGAGCAGATTAATCGCCTAAATGAACCTATCACACTCCTTGAGATTGAAAAAGTAATTTAAAAAAAAAAAAAAACTTTCCAAAAAGAAGAGTCCAGGACCAGATGGCTTCTCAGCTGAATTCTATCAAACCTTCATGGAGGAACTCAAACCAATCTTCCTCAAGTTGTGCCACACAATTGGAGAACAAAGAAAGCTACCCAACTCCTTTTATGAAGCTAGTATCACCCTAATTCCAAAACCAGGCAGAGATGCCAAAAGAAAAGAAAAATACCAGCCTATTTGCTTGATGAACTTAGATGCAAAGATCCTGAACAAAATCCTCGCAAACCGAATCCAATAACACATCAAAAGCATTATCCACCTTGACCAAGTGGGATTCATCCCAGGAATACAGGGGTGGTTCAACATATGGAAATCTGTCAATGTAATACACCACATAAACAAGGCTAAACACAAAAACCACATGATCATTTCGATAGATGCAGAAAAGGCCTTTAACAAGATACAACATCACTTCATGATAAAAACATTGGAGAGAATTGGCATGGTTGGTTCATATCTTAACATAATAAAGGCAATATACAAAGCTCCTAAGGCCCAAATAATACTTAATGGAGACAGACTGCAGGAATTCCCAGTAAGATCAGGAACAAGACAGGGTTGTCCACTCTCACCTCTGCTCTTCAATATAGTACTGGAAGTCCTAGCTCAAGCAATAAGACAGGAGAAGGAAATAAAAGGGATAAAATTTGGAAAGGAAGAAGTTAAGCTAGCTCTATTCGCTGATGACATGATTATATATGTAAGAGACCTGACAGACTCCATCCCAAAACTCCTGAGGGTGATTAACTGCTATAGCAAAGTAGCAGGATACAAAATCAATGCACAAAAATCAGTAGCCTTTCTATATGAAATTGACAAAGATACAGAGAAAGAAATAAGGGACATGGTCCCATTTTCAATAGCAACAACAACAACAACAACAACAAAAATACCTTGGAATAACGTTAACCAAGGAAGTGAAAGATCTATAAAATGAAAATGTAAAAACACTCAAAAAAGAAATCGAGGAGGACTTGAGAAAATGGAAAGACCTCCCATGCTCCTGGATAGGCAGAATTAACGTTGTGAAGATGGCAATCCTACCAAAGGCAATATACAGATTTAATGCAATTCTAATTAAAATCCCTACAGTGTTCTTCACAGAGATAGAAAAAATGATCTCAAATTTCATATGGAAAGGCAGAAGGCCTTGCATATCCAAACATATCCTCAGCAAAAGAAACACCTCTGGAGGCATCACCATACCTGATCTAAAGCTATATTACAAAGCCATACTAATAAAAACAGCATGGTACTGCCATAAAAACAGGAGTATAGACCAATGGAATAGACTCGAGGACCCAGATTTTGGGTCAAGCAACTATAACTACTTGATATTTGACAAAGGCCCTAACAATATAGGCTGGAAGACAGACAGCATCTTCAACAAATGGTGCTGGACAAACTGGATAACCATATGCAGGAAATTGAAACTTGATCCACACATCTCATCATGCACTACACTCACGTCCAAATGGATCAAAGACCTCAATATAAGAACAGAAACTCAACTACTATTGGAAGAAAATTTAGGAAGTACTTTCCATGATATAGGAATGGAAAAAGACTTCCTGAACAAAACCCCAGTAGCTCACAATCTTAAACAGTCACTCAACCAATGGGATCATATGAAGCTGAAGAGTTTCTTTACAGACAAGCATACAAAAACAAAGCCAATAGATTACCCACAGAATGGGAGAAAATATTTGCAGGTTATCCAACTGATAGAGGCCTAATCTCTAGAATCTACAAAGAACTCAAAAATCTAAACAGTAAGAAGTCAAACACCCCACTCACAAAATGGGGCAAAGAGCTGAACAGGCAGTTTACAGAGGAAGAAATAGAAATGGCAAACATACACTTAAGAAAATGTTCATCATCCCTAATCATCAGGGAAATGCAAATTAAAACAACTATGAGATTCCACCTTTCCCCAGTAAGGATAGCAAACATCAAAAAATCAAATGAAAATAAATGCTGGCGAGGATGTGGAGAAGTAGGAACCCTCATCCACTGTTGGTGGGAACGTAAGATGGTACAACCACTTGGGAAAGCAATATGGAGACTCCTGAAAAAGCTGACTATAGAGATACCAACAGACCCAATTATTCCCTTACTGGGCATCTATGCTAAAACCTTCAAACCACAGGCCAGACAGATTTGCTCAACCATGTTTGCAGTGGCTCAATTTGTAATAGTTAAGAGCTGGAATCAACCCCAATATCCATCACTAGAAGAATGGATAACTAAGATGTGGTATATCTACACAATGGAATTCTACACAGCAGTAAGAAAAAATGACACAATGAAATTTGAGGAAAAATGGTTGAACCTGGAACGGATCATTCTCAGTGAACTTATCCAATCACAGAAAGATAATTGCCACATAGTATCACTCATCTACAGCACCTAACCTGAATCTACCCCTGATGCTGACATACCCAGCAAGCATCTCGAGGACTAGGCAATAGGGTGGGTGGGGAGGGAGGAGAGGGCACAGGAAGGGGTGGGAGACACAAATCTAGACCCAAACGGCAATGGTACCATAATTTTCTACTTACTAAAAGACAGTCCGAATGGCTGATCCTTCACCAGGCCCTTAGAGGGAACACCTGAGCTACAAGGCAGTGGAGAGGGTATGATGAAGACTGCCCTTAATCTTCTATAGCTTCTCTCTCTCTCTCTCTCTCTCTCTCTCTCTCTCTCTCTCTCTCTCTTCTCTCTAACTTTTTATATTAGTTATCTTTTTCTTCCTTTTCTTAGTGGGCACTGACCTGTAACTCCCAGTACCAGCATGTGGCTATCTTCCACAATGAGGTTTTGATCAGAGAGACCTACAAGGTTTCCTAAAAGACAGACAGATTTCTGTCAGAGTACTTGATGACCCACCAAAGGTTAATGATAAGACCCTACTGTTGAAGACACCTTATGTGGTTGACACGTTAAATGGAATGGCATGGCTGGAGGCTGAAAGAGAGTCAGTCCCCAGACAGTCAGTGTGTCTAGGGCCAGAAGGTGCTACGTGGGCGACTGGGGGAAAATGACCAATATCTGCCCAAGCAACTCATGGTCTAACCTACTTAGCAGCAAATAACTTGTTGTGATGCCCACACAAGTGCAATAGTGGTGCATAGCCATGGTGGGAAACCAGCTGCTCTTGATTCAGCTAACTGATCCCCTCAGTGGTATGGGACCCATAGCTGGAGCTGGGAAACAAGTCAGAACCATATCCAAACATAAGCCTGCTCTCCATTGTCAAGCTACCACCAATCGTGGGCTATAAGAGTGCCTACACCTATTAAATTCTCTATAAAAAAAGTAAGGGTTATCTCATTTGTCTGGTGCTAATTTACTCTGCGTTGGAGAATCTGCTTCTCTTTTTCAGATAGATGTAGATCCTAAGGAGAGAGCCACCCATCGGGCCCCAGCTGAAACTAAGAAAAATTAGCGAAACAAGCAAGGGTGCTATTTTTTTTTTTTTTTTTTGGTGAACTGGGTACCAGCACAAGGGTGATGGAGATCAACATAGCGAACAATCAACTCCTACCAAATCAGAGATCCAGAGACCCAGAGGCCCCCAACACCTCATCACTGAAGCAGACCAAAAATGAACCCAACATGGCTCAGGGAAGTTTTGTGGAAGAGGGGGCAGAAAGAATGTTAGAACCACATGTTGGGTCATGATATGCAGAGACATTTATCCTACCCACAACTGTTGGCTAACTCCAGAATAGATGACCCATATACCTCAAAAAGGAGGGGTCAAGGGGAGGGGGTAGGTCATGGATGAGCCTAATAATGGTACCAAATTGACTGTATTCGCTGAGTACAAAACTAATTAATAAAAAAAAAAGATGCAGACTAAATGAATTAAAAAACTAAATTCAACTAGCTGTTGTCTCTATGAAACACAATTCACTGACAAAGACATCCAAAAACTAGAGTGTTAAAGAATGGATACCAGCCTATCAAACAAATGAAAGTTGTAAACAAGCTGGTCTAGCCATTCTCATATCTAATAAAGTAGATTTCAATTCAAAAGCAGTCAGAGGAGAAAAATAAGGCTCTTTATTAGAGGGAATAATTCAACAAGAATATATAATAATTGTAAATATTTTTCACCTAATGTTCAAATTCATAAAACAGACTAAAATAGGGCTGGACAGATTGCTTAACAGTTAAGGTGCTTGCCTGCAAAGCCTAAGGACCCATGTTCAAATCCCCACATCCCACATAAGTTAAGACACACAAAGTAGCACATGAATCTGGAATTTGATTATAGTCGCTGAGGTACTGGTGCATCAATTCCCTCTCTCTCTCCCTCTCTCTCTCTCTCTCTCTCATAAAAATAAACCTAAAACACAGTAAAGGTAAACTTGGTCCTGATGCAAAAATAGTGGTAGAATTCAATATCACTCTCTCATCTTTAGATAGGTCTTCCAAACTAAAAAAGAGCAAAGAACTTTCATAGGTAAAATTATACCATAAATCAATTGGATTTATCAGATACATGTAGGATATTTCTTCTAACATATAGTGAATATACATTCTTCTGTATGGCACATGGAAGCTTCTCTAAAATCAATCACATTATAAGCTACAACCAAACCTTAATAAATGTAACTGTGAAGTAGAATATGAATAGTATAATAAAATTATAAAACAGCAGCAAGAAAAATTACAGAAACCAACAAATACTTAGAAATTGGACAATAAAATTTTAAATGAACAGTAGGTGATTAAGGAACTCAGAAAGGAAATTTTAAAACTACTAGAATCAGGCTGGAGAGCTAGCTCAGTTTGCAAAGCCTAAGGACCTGGGTTTGATTCCCCAGTACCCATGTAAAAGCCAGATGTACAAGGTGATGCATGCATCTGGAGTTCATTTGCAGTGTCTAGAAGGCCTGGCATACTCATTTCCTCTCTTTCTTTTTCTTTGTCTCTCTCTCTAATAAATAAATAAAATAAAAATTCCTAGTATCAAATGAAAATAATAGCACAATCTGCCAGAACTTCTTCAATATAACCACTGAAATTTTTTGAGGAAAGTTTACAGCCATAAGTTCTCACAACAAAAAAATATAGAAGTCAAATAAATAACCTAATGGTGTATCTCAGTGTTCTAGAAAATCAAGAACAAGCTACATCCAAATGCAGTAGATGGCAAAAATAATGAAAATTAGGGCATAAATTAATAAAATGGAGATAATACATAGAATAGTAACTGAAATAAATCCTAAAATCTATAGTACTCTTAGGAAGCAGGAAACTGAATTCAGAAGGAAGTAGAAGGATGCATGAAATAAATAAGCAGAGAAGTTGGTAAACATTTCAATAAATAGGATGAGGAAGAGGACCAGGAGGTGAGGATCAGAAAGGAGGGAACCAAGAAGGAGAGGAGGAGATGAGGGGGAAGGGAAAGAAGAAATTATAATAAGGAGAACAATAATGAGGTATAAAAACAAAGTGGGGGCTAGAGAGATGGCTTAGCAGTTAAGGCATTTGCCTGCAAAGCCTATGGACCCAGGTTCAACTCCACAGAACCCATGAAGCCAGATGCACATGGTGGTGCATGCGTCTGGAGTTCATTTGCAGTGGCTGGAGGCCCTGGTAAGCCCATTCTCTGTCTTTCTCTTTAATAAATAAATAAGTAAATAAATGAATAAAATAAAATATTTTTAAAAAATACTACTCAGCCATAAAAACAAATGGGCTTCATCTATTTGGAAAGAGAATGATGATATGAATTAACTTCAAACATCTACTCAGTATGTGCATTTAAAAAATTTAAGACACTAAAAATATTGAAAAAGGATACATAATTTCTAAGTCAATTGAGAAAAAGTTGATTAAGTCCACAGAAATTAGAAAGAGGAAAAAAGAATAAAGTGTCATCCTAAAGCATTTTTAAAAAATTATTACTTCCAGTAACATAAATAATAACATATTAGAAAACATTAAGGAAATAGTAATCCACTTCATGGCGATAACAAAAGCATCACACTATTTACAAAGCATAAATAAAACACGGTACATGAAGTGTGAAGAAAACTACAGCTATTGTGAATGTGCTCTGTTCACACTGTCTAATCTTGAGAGATAAGGAAAGGAGGACAAGCATCACGTGGGCCCAAGACTGGTATGTGGGGAGGAAAGCAGAAGGAACCAACCTGCCCCCCAATCTAACCACAAGGGTGCTCCAGCATCCACCATGGAGAACAAGCTTGCTAAGTAAGAGAAGAGTGGACAGCTGCTCCTGACCATGGGCACCAGGAATAAGCAGCCTGCGAATGAGCCCCTATTCTCCAGTGCATAAGCTGGAGGGTGCTGGGGAACTGAGGGCTCTTCCTGAATTGGGGTACAGCTCTCACAAAATGTGGTGGCTGACCCAGGAGCAAAGGTGGGGAGCTCAACCCTCCTTTCCTCTGCAACAAGCCTGTTGGAGGTACCTAGGGCCCAAACAGACCACATCACGACTTCCTCCAGCCACAGAGACAACACCCAGACATCCAGGACAGGAAGGGTCTGGTCTCAGAACCATGAGAAATAGGAAGCAGGCATGGTCCTTGTATCTTGGTGTCTGCTCCTACCAAAAAGAGAGTGTCACCCTGGTCACAACATTAGTGAGGTGTACATGGCTCAAGGTTCTCCTCTGGATGGGCTTGGGATGATTGGACTTCCTTCTCCCCACTCAGATCTTAACTGCTCTAGTTAATTAGTAATCCAGCTACAACACTATACATGCTTCCTGAAAAAAGTGTATGCTAGGGATTGAATAAAGCAAGCTCCATTCCCGAAGAGTTGCTAATCACTCCAAATGAATGTATAGGTTTGGTTTACTAATTCCAACCAATATCCCAATAGAACAAGTTTGGAACTCAACAAAACTGTGTTAATAACTAGAACTATTTTCAAGTATAACAAATAAAAGCACTAGTTTACATACACACATTGGTAATCTCAGCACTGGAGGTGGGGAAGACTGAGGCAGGAAACCAGAAGGTCAAGGCCAGCCTGGACTACACAGCATGTACATGCTGACACCCCCCCCACACACAGACACATGCACAAACATGCACATGTGCATACACACACACACACACACACACACACAGAGGACTGGTGATATAACTCAGTGATAGAATGCTTGCCTAGCATGCATAAGGCCTTGGGTTCAATCTCCAACCCCCTCAAATAATAACAATAAGACAATAATAATAGTTATTATTAAAGTTTGTTCTGTACCAGATATTAATCCATAGTTTGTATGTATTTCAGCTCCATTAATTCTCACAACTACACAATGAATATACCATTATCATTCCCATTGCACAGATAAGGAAGCTGAAGCACACAGAGAGGTTAAGCAGCCTGACCAGGCACTTTAAGGCCAGAAGACATCAACTCAGGGTTTAAAATAAGTGAATCTGCACCAAAGCCCATGATCTTAAACTCCTCTTCAACTCGACTTTTAAAATGAAACAAGCCAGTCACGGTGGTGCACACTTATAATCATGGCACACACTGATGAAGGCTGACAGAGGAAAATGGCTGCAAGTTTGAGACCAGCCTGGGCTACACTGTGAGTACCAAGTCAGACAGAACTACATAGGAAGAAACTGTCTTGGGGCTGGAGAGATTGCTCAGTGGTTAAGTGCTTGAAGGATCCAGATTCAACTCCCAGTACCCACATAAGCCACATGCACAAGGTGGTATATGCATCTAGAGTTCATTTGCTGGAGGCCCTGGCATGCCCATTCTCTCTCTCCCTCTCTCTCTCTCTCTCTCTCTCTCTCTCTCTCTCTCTCACACACACACACACACACACACACACACACACACACATAAATAAATAAATAAATAAATAAAAGATTTTTTTTAAAGAAGTAGAGAAGTGAAAATTTTTAAAAAGAACGTCTTGGGGGAGCGGAAGAGTAGGGGGTAGATGTATATATAAAAATGTGTTCATGACCCATCACTAAGGTACAATGAACATTTTCACATTTAAAAACAAATGAATGAAGAAAGAAACAAATAAAGAAAAGAAATTAGGGCCCAGTGTGGTGGTGCACGCCTTTAATCCCAGCACTTGGGGGGCAGAGGTAAACAGATTCCTGGAACTGCAGTGTGAGTTCCAGGTCACCTTGGGCTAGAGTGAGACCCTACCTCAAAAATACAAAAGAAAGAAAGTGGGGAGGAAGGAAGGAAGGAGGAAGGAAGGGAAGGAAGGAGGGAGGGAAGGAGGGGAGAAAGAAGAAAGAAATTAGGGGTGAGGGTGTAGCCTGCCTGATATGCACAAAACCCAAAGTTTGATTGCCAAAGCCAAATAAACCAGGTGTGGTGGTTTGATTCAGGCGTCCCCCATAAACGTAGGTGTTCTGAACGCTAGGTTCCCAGCTGATGGAGAGTTGGGAATTAATGCCTCCTGTAGGGAGTGTATTGTTGGGGGCGGGCTTATGGGTTTTATAGCCAGTTTCCCCATGCCAGTGTTTGACACACTCTCCTGTTGCTATTGTCCACCTTATGTTGGCCAGGGGGTGATGTCCACCCTCTGCTCATGCCATCGTTTTCCCTTGACATTGTGGAGTTTCCCCTCGAACCTGTAAGTCAAAATAAATCCGCTTTTTCTCATGAGCTGCTCTTGGTTGGGTGATTTCTACCAGCAATGTGAACCTGACTGCAACACCAGGCAAGGTGGTACATGCCTATAATTCTAGCATTTAGGAAGTGGAGGCAGGAGAATCAGAATTTCAAGGTCATCCTCAGCTATATAGTGAGTGTGAAGTCAGCCTTGGATATATGAGTCCTTATCTCAAGACAAAGCAAAACAAAAACACAATGTTATTCTTAAATAAATTAATTAATTTAATTAAATAAATAGATAAATAAGTTGGAATAATGAATAGCCAAGATTATAACGAACAGTATGACTGGAAGCAGCCCAAATTGGGTGGCTGTCTAAGACTGTGAGGTGCAGTAAACAGGGTGTCCATGAACACAGAGAAAGAGAATCAAAGAGCAAAGCCAATCGTTCAGAGCTGATCTATTGTGTACATTAATTTAGTTAAAAGTATTTCCTAAATCTGAGCCAGACATTTCAATAAATTCTGTTAGCACAACAGGCTAACAACTGCATGAGGAATGCAGAGATTCATTTTCAGATAAGAATCTCTCCTTTCACTGTTCACAAACATTCCAGCTAAATTAAGCAGTTAAATACAACAAAATTACTCATAAAAATAGAACAAATAGCATTAAATGTCTCTCAAGCTCTTGAGGGAAAATGAATGCCTTGGTAATGAATTATAAAAACAGGGGGGAAAAAAGCCAGGCATGGTGTCGCATGAAAGATCCCAACATCCAGGAAGCAGAGGTAGGAGGATAGCTGTAAATTCAAGGTCAGAGACTGCATAGTGAATTCCAGATCAACCTGGGCTAAAACAACCCTACATACATACATATATATATGTGTGTGTGTGTGTGTGTGTGTGTGTGTGTGTGTAAAACCAACATGCCTGTAACCTCAGAACTTGGGAGGTGAGGGCAGGAGAATCAGAAGTTCAAGATTATCCTCAGCTACAGAGTAAAATCAAGGCTAACCTGTCTCATATATATATTAAAACCCAGCAGTAAAACTGAAATAGCAGAAAATCCACAGGAGTGACACTAAGGTCAATAAATTTGTTTTAATTAACTGTAAGATGGAAATTAAAATGATGAGATATTGTCCTTTGTAGACAAAGATATTTTAAGCAGTGTGATAATTCTGGATTATAAACATAACTCAGGCAAACTTGGTTCCACGATGTCTGTCCTCTTTTTTCTTGCTTATCTTAATTTTATGAAATAATCACTTTCCTTTTGACATTCTCATGCACATATATCATGTACATTGATGACATTCACTCCTCGTTTTCATCTCCTATCCTCTCTTTTGATGGTATCCTTCATCTTCCCAATCAATCAATAAATGTAGTGTGCCATATAGATAACCTCAAAGCCATTATTATAGTCTCAAAAATCACATGATCACCTCAGTAACTACAAAGAAAGGCATTTGACAAAATTCAACATCCCTTCGTGATAAAAGTCTTGAAGAAACTGTGAGAAAGAACAACACAGTTCACACAATAAAGGCTATGTACAACAAACCTGTAGGCAACATTATACTAAATGGGGAAGAGCTGAAAGCATTTCCACTAAAATCAAAAACAAAACAATTATGTCCACATTCTCCACTGTTATTCAATGTAGTACTGGAAATCATAGCTAGAGCAGTAAGAAAAGAAAAGCAAATAAAAGGTAAATAAATATGAAATGAAGTAATCAAGTTGTCTTTATTTGCAGATGATATGATTATATACATAAGAGCCCCTAAAGACTCCACCAGAAAACTGTTAGAGCTCTTAAGCACTTTCAGTAAAGTAGCAGGATACAAAATTAACACACAGAAAACAGTGGTGTTCCTATATACAGCAGCAAACATGCTGATGATGAAATCAGAGAAATAGTCCCATTCCCAACTGCCTCAAAGACAATTAAAGAAATAAAATACCTTGGAATAAACCTAACCAAGGAAGTGAAGGATCTCCACAGTGAAAACTTTAAAGTATTCAAAAGAGAAATTGAAGAAGACACTAGGAAATGGAAAGACATCCCATGCTCATCAACTGGAAGAATAAATATTGTGAAAATAGTTACCTTACCAAAGGCAACCTATAGATTTAATGTAATTACCATCAAAAGTTCAATGGCATTCTTTGCTAAAATATAAAAAAAAATCTTAAAATCCAATTGCAAGCACAAAAGACTTCAGATAGCCAACCAGTTCTGACTGGGGAGGTAAGGGGAACTATGGCCAGAAGAACCACCATTCTTGATTTCAAGGAATATTACAGAGCTATAGTAATAAAAATATCATGATACTGGCACCAAAAAAATTAGACATATAGATTAATGGAACACAATAGAAGACCCAGATATAAACCCAGGCAGTTTCAGCCATATAATTTCTAACAAAAATACCAAAACATTCACTAGAGAAAAAAATATTTTTAACAAATATTGCTGGAAAAACTGGCTATCTAAATGTAGAAGGATGAACATAGAGCCTTACCACTCTCCATGTTCAAGAATCTACTCCAATTGGATAAAAGACCTTAAGGTCAGACCTGAAACTCTGAAGCACTTTAACATAGAGGAATAGGTAAGGACTTTCTGAGCAAAACTACAGTTCCTTAGAGTAAGGCTAATAATCAAAAGGGGCACCTCATCAAATTAAGAAGCTATTTTAATATTTTAGTTTTTAATTTATTTCTTAGACAGAGAAAAATAGGCAGACAAAGAGAGAATGGGTGCACCAGAACCTCTAGCCATTGAAAATGAACTCCACATGCATGTACCACCTTGTTCATCTGGCTTACATGGGTACTGGGGGATTGAACCTGGCTCCTTAACAATAAAAAAAAAAAATCAAACAACATACTCAAAAAATTGAGTAGAAGCCAGGCGTGGTGGTGCACACCTTTAATCCCAGCACTCAGGAGGCAGAGGTAGGAGGACCGCCGAGAGTTCGAGGCTACCCTGAGATTACAGAGTGAATTTCAGGTCAGCCTGAGCTAGAGTGAGACCCTACCTCGAAAAAACCAAAAAAAAAAAAAAAAAAAATTGAGTAGAGAAATGACCAGGGAATTCTCCATTCAATGGAAGAAATACAAATGTCCAATACTTAAGAAAAAAATATATATATGTAGTTTTTAAAATAGTTTAGGCAGAAGTACCCTGTAGAATGAATAATGCTATTCCAACAAGCCATACATCATTACAGGAAAATTTCAGTGTGAGGAATAGGATACCGCCCAGTGAGTAGTTTCTCAAGGAGGCCCCAGAGAATCCCAAAACAATACAGGCTGTTGTCAATGCTTTGGGTTGCCCACCAGAACTACATGGTAAGAGCCTATGACAGAAGACACCACATGCTTCTGTTTAGGACACTGAGAAATGAAGCTCAAATTGAGCTGGAAGCCAGATGTACAATGTGGTGCATGTGTCTGGAGATCATTTGCAGTGGCTAGAGGCTCTGGCGTGCCCAATCTCTCCTCCCCCCCCCCCCCGTCTCTCTCTCTCTCTTAGGTATATAATGCATGAAGGCAACATCAGTATAGCCAAAGTCCTCATTAAGAAATAAATGTTACTTGTTACATAAATGCCCCAAGATTACAAATCTACCTTCTTTCTATATGTTTAGAGTAATTCCTAACCTCACTGCTTTGAAGGAAATTATCTTCTTTTCTTTTATAATTTTGGGATATGACATATATGTTCTTAACACTATTTGGGTATACTTGCTTTTGAAATTTATATAAATAGAAATATACCATAAATAAAGAATCTACATACCCATAAGAAATGAAGTAAATAATTATAGTAAAGGGAAAAATAATACACTAATAATACACTAGAGAATAGATTTGAACTGATATAACTAGAGATTATTATTTGAAATGGACAATTGAACTGAGAATAAAGTTTAGTAAGGAAGAGAAAATATAGATAGAAATATTTGAGTCTGAAAATTTAAATATATAGCTCTTTCTCAGAAAAGTCTGTTTTAAGTATAGCCATATAGCAGTACTCAAGATACTGGGATGGGAAGATCATGAGTCTGATCCTCATATCCCATTATATAGCCAACCTGGGCTATATGATGAACCCTATTTCATTACAAAAGTATAGCGCATAAAATCAAATAATTATTAAATAAACTTCACTGGGAAGCATACTAAAAGACCCATAGTTACAGAAAAGTGAAATGTAAGAATGTGAAGGTGGCTCTACTAATAGGAAAAGCTGTTCCTTTAAACGTAAGTGAGAAAGCATTTAAAAACGTGCAGCACCAATGCCTCATTACTAAAGTCTCCCAATAACATGTGCTAAGGTTTGGATAAGGTTGTGTTCCCCAAAGATTCACATGATGAAGACTGGTCTCCCATGTGCAGTATTAAGTGGTGGTAGGGGCTTTTAAGCAGTGGGGATGGCATCCAGGCCACAGGGTATCCAACATAGCTGATCAGAATGCCAGATTCACATCACAACACAGAGAGATCGAGGTGGGCAATCAGCATTGGTAAGATTTGAAGTCACCCCAAAAGGTAACGAGGCTGACTGACAAAAAAGCAGGTACATAGACCTGCACTGGAAGTAATAATCTCCCTTTCCATGTCAGGGCAGGTTAGGGGTTACATATCCTTGGTTGACTTTACCATTCTCAACTAAGCTGTATTTGGGGGTTGGCTATTGTTGCCTTTGATGCTTTCAGATTCATAGGGACTTTGTCTTTTTCTTCTGCTATTGTTGGAGGCAGTGTCTGATTCAGACCCGGGCTGACCTGGAACCCATTTCAGAACAGAAATCTCAACCACCCTGTTGACAGGATTAAAGATATAGAGAAACACACACCCTTAGGGATTTGGGCTTTATATGGGTTTCTGTTTGTTTCAATCCCCACACTTGCATACTCTGTGCTGGTTTTTATTGAACATGTATATTGCTCAGTTGAATTTTAGAATTTGCATGTAAATTGCTACATTGAGCCCGCTATAATACTTGAGTAGCAGGCAAACACAACACATAGGATTACTTCTGTGATTAAATTAGAGTGCAAGAGCTACATTTGGCACCATAAACTCCTACTCTGAAGGTACATAAAGTTGGATTTCCAAATCAAAAAGTACTGCATATTATTAGTAAACCAAAGCATCAAATCAACTCAGGATGTGAAAATTGCTACATTATAATATAAGAAATACAAAGAGTCAAGACAATACAATCCCACCAAAAATTATAAATCCATTAGAAATGGCCCCCAATGAGATTGTTTTAGATGAAATGCTGACAAACATTTCAAAAAATTATTTTTATCTATACTCAGAGGGGAAAAACAAAACAAGGAATCAAAGGAATCAGAGAAGAAAACAAAGGAATTAAAGAAGAAAAATAACTTCTGAAAGAATTTCAAGAGAACACAGGAAACCAGCTATATGAAATAAGGAGGTCATTATAAGACATGAGTAATGAAACAGAAATACTGAAGAAAAACAAGGCAGAAATAATAGCACTTGAAAACATAGTCAGTTGAATGAAAAACTCTGTGGAAAGTCTCACCAGTAGAATGGATGAATGAGAGAACAGAATATTTAAACTAAAAGACCAGATGGCAGATCTAATACAGTTCAACAAAGAGAAAGAGAAACTAATAGGAAGGTATGATTGGGAATTTCAATATATCTGGGACGCTATGAAAAGATGAAACATAAGAATCCAGGGTATAGTAGGAGAAGAATTTCAATCCAGAGGCATAGTAGACATTTTCAACAAAATCGCAGATGAAAATTTTCTCCAAATTGGGAAAGAAATGCCAATGCTGCTACAAGAAGCTTTTAGAACACCAAACAGACAAAACCTGGAAAGAACCTCTCCTTGCCATGTTATAATAAAACTCCTAAACACACAAACCAAAGAATATATTTAAAACAGTTAGAGAGAAAAAGCAAGTCACCTATAAAAGCAAGACCATCAGGATCACAGAAGATTTTTCAACACAAACTTTAAAAGACAGAAGGGCTTGGAATGGTATTCCAAGCTCTGAAATGTAGCAATCGTCAACCAAGAATACTTTATCCTGCAAAACTATCTATCCAAAGTGAAGAAGTAAAGGCATTCCATGACAAAAACAAGCTAAAGTAATTTATGATAACTAAGCCAGCTACACAAAAAAATACTTGAAGGAATTCTTCACCCTGAAGAGAAAGCTAAGCACAAACAAGAGGAAACAGGAAAGAATGAACAATACTCAAATAACAGTGAAAACAAGAGAGTAAAAGGAAACAGAAAGTACTACAAAACAAGAAGAATGGCAAGAATAAACACAAACTTTCAATAATAACTCTTAATATCAATGACCTCAATGCCCCAACCAAAATACACAGGCTTTCAAACTGGATTAAAAGGCAGGATCCAGCTGTTTGTTGCCTACAGGAAACTCATCTCTCAATAAAAGATACATTGTCTTAGGGTGAAGTGATGAAAAATGGTATTTCAAGCAAATGGGCCTAGAAAACAAGTAGGGGCTGCTATCTGACAGGATAGATTTCAAACAAACATTAGTGAGGAAAGATAAAGGTGACTTTATACTGATTAAAGGAACACTCCAACTGGAGGACATTACAATCCTAAACATATATGCACCTAACATGGGAGCTCCCAATTTCATCAGACAAACACTAGTAAACCTAAGGTCACAGATGACAGAAAATACAATTGTAGTGGGTGACTTCAATATTCAATACCACATTCTCATCAATTGACAGGTTATCCTGGCAAAAAATAAATAAATAAACAGAGAGACATCTGAATTAAATGATGTCATGGAACAAATGGACCTAACATATCTACAGAACATTCCATCCAAATGCTGCAGAATATACATTTTTTCTCAGCAACACATGGAACATTCTCCCAGATAGACCATATATTAGGACACAAAGCAAATCTTAACATATACAAGAAAATTGAAGTAATCCCTTGTACTCTATCAGACCACAGTGGAATTTAAACTACAAATCAGCAACAAGAAAAAATACAGAGCATACACAAAATTCATGGAGACTAAACAGTACACTATTTAATGATGAATGGGTCATTGGAGAAATCAAAAAGGAAATCAGTAAATTTATAGAAGCAAAGGATGATGAGAATGCAACACATCAAAACCTTTGGGACACAATGAAGGCAGTACTAAGAGGGACATTTGTGCCTATATTTAAAAATTAGAGAGTTCACAAGTAAACAATTTACTACTTCACCCTAAGGCTTTGGAAAAAGAAGAACAAGGCAAACCAAAAATCAGTAGACAGGAAGAAATAATAAAGATTAGGGCAGAAAATAATGAAATAGAAACGAAAAAAAAATCCAAAGAATCAAGGAAACAAAAAAATGGTTCCTTGAAAGGATAAACAAGATTGATAAACCCTTAGCCAATCTGACCAGAAGAAAGAGAGAAGGGACTAAAATTAGTAAAATTAGAGATGAAAAAGGCACCATTACAACAGATACCAAAAAGTTCAGAAAATCATAAGGACATACTTGAAGAATATAAATGCCTGAGTGTGAAAATCTGAAAGAAATGGATAATTTCCTTGATTCATATGACCTACCAAAATTAAATCAAGGTTAGATAAAGCATTTAAATAGACCTATAACAAGTACAGAGATCCAAGCAATTTTAAAAAGTCTCCCAACTAAAAAAAATGTACAGGCCCATGTGGATTCACTGGTGAATTTCACCAGATGTTCACGAAAGAACTAACACTGTTGCTTCTCAAACTTTCCCATCATTAGAAAAGAAAGGAATTCTACCAAACTCCTTCTACAAAGCCAACATCACCCTGATACTAAAACCAGACAAAGACAGAACAAAAAAAGAAAATTAGAGGCCAATCTCCCTCATGAACATAGATGCAAAAATTCTCAACAAAATATTGGCAAACAGAATACAAGAATATACCAGGAAAATTATTTACATCAAACAAGTAAGCTTTCTCCCAAAGATGCAGGGATGGTTCAACATATGCAAATAGATAAACATAATACACTATATAAATGCACTGAAGGACAAAAATCACATGATCTTCTCAATAGATGCAGAAAACGATGCACCATCCCTTCATGGTAAAAGTTCTACAGAAAATGGGAATAGAAGGAACATGTCTCAACATAATTAAAGCTGTTTATGACAAACCTACAGCCAACATAGTACTAAATGGGGAAAAACTTGAAGTTTTTCCACTAAATTCAGGAACAAGACAAGGGTGTCCACTGTCCCCACTTTTATTTAATATAGTACTGGAGGTCCTAGCTATAGCAATAATGCATGAGACACTCATAAAAGGGATACAAATTGGAAAGGAAGAGATCAAATTATCATGATTTGGAGATGATATGATTATATACATGAAGGATCCTAAATACTCTACCAGCAAACTGTTAGAGCTGATAAACACTTTCGTATATGCTAACAACAAATATGAGGAGGATGAAGTCAGGGAATCTCTCCCATTCACAATTACTGCAATATATATATATATATATAGTAGCTTGGAATAAATGTTACCAAGAAGTGAAGGATCTCTACAATGAGAATTTGAAACACTCAATGGAGATGTTTCAGAAGACACTAGGAAATGGAAAGACATCCTATGTTGTTGGATTGGAAGAATCAATATTGTGAAAATGTCAATCTTACCAAAAGCAATCTACACATTTAATGCAATCCCCATTAAAACTCCAATGGCATTCTTCACAGAAATAGAAAAACAATTCTAAAATTCATTTGGAAGCACAAGAAAACCTTGAATAGCAAAAACAAGTTTGAGCAAAAATAAATAAATAAATAAATAAATAAATAAATAAATAAATAAGGCTGGTAGTATCACCATACCTGATTATAAGCTATATTACAAAGCCATCGTAACAAAAGCAGCACGGTACTGGCATAAAGACAGACATGTAGAGAGCACACAGATGTTATTCCAGGCAGATATAGCCATATGATATTTGACAAAAATGCCAAAAATATTCACTGGAGAAAAGACAGAATCTTCAAGTGGTGCTGGGAAAATTGGATATCTATATGTAGAAGGATGACAATAAATCATCATCTCTTTCCATGCACAAGAATCCAGTCCAAATGGATCAGCAACCTTAATATCAGTCCTGATACTCTGAAAATGCTACAGGAAAAAGTAGGGAAAATCCTTCAACATATTGGCATAGGCAGTGATTTTCTGAATATAACCCCAATTGCTCAGGAAATAAGACCACTGATCAACCACTGGGATCTCATGGAATTACAAAGCTTTTGTACAGCAAAGGTCACTGTGAATAGAGCAAAGAGACAAGCTACAGAATGAGAGAAAATCTTTACCAGCTATACATCTGACAGAGGGTTAATATACAGAATATACAAAGAACTCAAAAAACAAAACAATAAGAAACCAAACAACCCAATTAAAAAATGGGCTATGGAACTGAACATACAGTTCTCGCCTGAAGAAATACAGATGGTTGAGCTGGAGAGATGGTTTAGCAGTTAAGTGCTTGCCTGTGAAGCCTAAGGACCCTGGTTCGAGGCTCGATTCCCCAGGACCCACGTTAGCCAGATGCACAAGAGGGCGCACGCGTCTGGAGTTCGTTTGCAGTGGCTGAAGGCCCTGGCATGCCCATTCTCTCCCTCTCTCTCTCTCTCTCTCTCTTTCTCTCTCTGTCTGTCTCTCTCAAGTGCATAAATAAAAATTGAATAAAAAAGCATTTAAAAAAGAAATACAGGGGCTGGAGAGATGGCTTAGTGGTTAAGTGCTTGCCTGTGAAGCCTAAGGACCCCGGTTCGAGGCTCAATTCCCCAGGACCCACGTTAGCCAGATGCACAAGGGGGCACACACATCTGGAGTTCGTTTGCAGTGGCTGGAGACCCTGGCGCACCCATTCTCTCTCTATCTGCCTATTTCTCTCTCTGTCTGTCACTCTCAAATAAATAAATAAAAATAAATGACAAAAAAAATTTTTAAAGAAATACATATGGCATATAAACATCTAAAAAGGTGTCCTACTTCCTTAGCCATCGGGGAACTGCAAATTAAAACTACTTTGAGATTCTGTCTCACTCCTGTCAGAATGGTTACCATCAAGAAAACATCAACAATAAATGTTGGTAAGGATGCCGAAAAAGCAACTTTTCTACTCTGATGGTGGGAATGTAATCTGGTATAGCCATTGTGGAAATCAGTGTGGAGATTCTTGAGACAGCTAAGAATAGATTTACCATATGATCCAGCTATAGCACTCCTAGGCATATATCCTAATGACTCTTCCCCCTACGTAGGAGATACTTGTACAACTATGTTTATTTCTGCTGTATTCACAATAGCTAGGAAATGGAACCAGCCTAGATATCCCTCATTAGATGAGTGGATAATAAAGATGTGGTACATTTACACAATGGACTTCTATTCAGTGGTAAAGAAAAATGAAATTTGCAGGGAAATGGATGGATCTGGACAGGATTATGCTAAGTGAGGTAAAACAGGTCCAGAAAGCCAAATGTTACATGTTCTCTCTCATATGTGGATCCTAGCTACAAATTTTAGACTTGTATTTGAGCTGGAACCAAAAATCAGTAGCAGGGGCCAGTAAGTTAGAAAAACTTTATAAGGGAGGAAGGAGAGGGAAGGGCTTTAAGGGATGGTATTGTATATATGTAAGTAAAAGAACAGATTACAGGTAGGGGAATGGCCTAAGCAAGGATAGGGAAAGAGATTGGGTAGGAAAAGGGTCAGGGAGGGTGAATCAAAATTCAAGATATTGGGCTGGGCCAGGTGTGGTGGCACATGTCTTTAATCCCAGCACTTGGGAGGCAGAGGTAGGAGGACCACTATGAGTATGAGTTCGTTTTCAGTGCCTGGAGTCCCTGACATGACCATTCTCTCTCTCTGCCTCTTCCTCGCCCCCCCCCCCCGCTCTCTCTCCCTCTCCCTCTATCTCAAATAAATAAAAAAATTTAAAATAAAAAATTTTAATTCAAGATATTATGAATAAGACATATGAAAGTGTACTTTTTCTCCTGGCACATCCATAAGCCATACATTGCTACTAGAAAATTTTCAGTGCCAGGAATGTGATAGCTTCTAGTGAGTTGTTGACCATTGAGGTCCCTGTTGCCTCCAAAACATTACAGGATATTGACAAGGCCCTTGATTTCCCAAGAGTAACAGATTGTAACACCCTATTGCTGAAGATTTAACATGCCTGGGTGGCAAGATCACTCAGAAATCAAGCTGGTGATGAGCTGAAAATCTTCTCTCTGTAGACCAGCCAAATGAAAGCTGGAGAGAGCTGCACTCTAATTTGGAGGAAATACATGCCCGGTACTGAAAGCCTAATCAAAAACCTATTGCACAGATGGTCATGAGCCTTAGGGGTATAAAGCCTGCTCGTGTCTCCCTAAATGCATGTATTATTCTCACCAAACTGCCCTGAAAGCACTACACTTAATGTTCATGTTCATTTATTAATGCTACTCTCACTGTTGGTTAGAGAAGCTTCTCTTTTCAGATGGTGGTGAGCACTGGGATGACCCAAAAGGCAACATAGTGCTGAGAAGATGTGACAGAGGAGTATCCACCATTGAAACATCTCTATCACACCCTCCAAGGCTCAGGGTCCACTGTGGAAGAGGTGGTGGAAAGAGTGTAAGAGCCAGAGGAATGGTACCACTCCTTACAATGCAACTGTCCAGACAGAAATTGGCCTCTATATACATGACCTTGCAGTGCCTAGCAATACCTTCACAAGACCCTCATAATAGGAGAAAAATATGGTGAAATCAAAATAAAAAAGATACTAATGGAGAGAGATAGGGGATATGATGCACAGTGGAGTTGTGAAGAGGAAGTGGGGGAGGGGAAGGAATTATCATAGTTGATTATCTGTAAGTATAGAAGTTGTCAATAAAATAAAAAGGAGACTACTTAGAAGAAGAATGGGGACCAATGGTAGAGAAAAGGAAGACCCTATGGGCATTGGGGGAAGGAACAAATACAAGATACACAATGATATACAAGTTTGAAAATTTCATAATGAAAGCTATTATTTTGCATGCTCACTAAAACAATAAAAATGATGGTGATAATTATGTGTGTACCTTTACAATATTGTAAATATTTAAAAAAGAAAAAGTGTGGACAAGAAAGGCTGGGAGCTGGCCATGCCCCATACCATTGTGAGTCGGGACTGAGCTGGCAGTCACACCTCAAGTGTAGATCCATCCCTGGGCAGCTGCCTGGGAGGGCAAGGGCAGTGTAATAAAGGCTGGGAGCAGGGCCCAACCACCTGCCATTTTGAGCATTGTCAGTAGGGGCTGAGCTTGAAGCACTCAGCTCAGACACTAAGAAAGTCAGGTCTCCAAAGGTCTTACTGAGAATTGCCCAGAGGAGTCACACTCAAAGTAGACCCTGTTCAAGCTCGAATGCACCCACCCCAATACAGTGGATAATCTTCAATCCCACACCCACCTTGACCAGGCCAGCCAAACAGCCTACACCAAAGCGATTAATTCTACATCCTCAGTGAGACATCTGAACTCAAGATGGGCAGACCCCAACACAAAGCAAACAACAAACACCCAGCAAAGGGATTCCCACCAATATTACCTACTCCCACAATGAAAGCCTGCAATGAAAGCTTAAAGAAACCCAATACATAGAAGACCAGAATGAAATCTCAACAAGTATTTTAATGAATGGAATGAAATCATAACAAATGATTTGTTGAATGGAAAGAAACAGGACAAAGAGTAATCAAACAGGAACTCCAAGAATTGCTGAAGGAAACATAAGAAAATCAGCAAAAAGAATTCAAAACACAGGGCTGGAGAGATGGCTTAGCAGTTAAGTGCTTGCCTGTGAAGCCTAAGGACCCCGGATCAAGGCTCGATTCCCCAGTACCCATGTAAGCCAGATGCACAAGGTGGCGCAAGCATCTGGAGTTCATTTGCAGTAGCTGGAGGCCCTGGTGTGCTCATTCTCTATCTCTCTCCCTCCCTCTCCCTCTTTTTCTCTCTATGTTGCTCTCAAATAAATAATAATAAATAAAAATAAACAAAAAATTTTTTAAAAGATTCAAAATACAAATCAAAGGTTGGCTCAATAAATTGGAAGAAAGACAACAAAAAGAACTCAAAGGATGGATGAAGAAAATGGAATATACTCAACAAGAACATCTCAACAGGTGGCTGAAGGAAACCACAGAAACAGTACTCCATGAATGGCTTAATGAAATTGAAGACAATCAGAAAGAGATCAACAGAAGGCTAAAGGAATGTGAGGAGAACCAACAAATAAAAGAGCTCATGGACCAATGGAACAAACTCGGTGAGGATATATCCAAATGTAGTAATGAACCCCAAAAAGAATATAAAAAGGTCAAATCAAGAAATGAAAATAGAATTCAAGCAAGAGATGTAAATGATGAAGAAAAAAATGACAGAAGACAGAAATGCAATAACTGTATTAGAAGGCTCCCAAGAAAGCCTTACCAACAGAATTGACCTGTATTGAGGACAGAATTTTAGAACTCAAGGACAAAACAGAAGAAATAGACCAGGACTTCAAAAATTTTTTTTAAGTTCCAAAAAAAATGTGCCAACAAAACATGAGGGAACTTTGGTTCACCTTTAAAAGACCAAATACTGGGTTGGAGGGATGGCTTAGCAGTTAAGGCACTTGCCTGAAAAGCCAAAGGACCCAGGTTCAATTCTTCAGGACCCATATAAGCCAGATGGACAAGGTGGCACATGCATCTGGAGTTCATTTTCAGTGACTGGAGGCCCTGGTGTGCCCATTTTCTCCCTCCCTTCCTCCCTGTCTCTCTCTCTCTTTCTCTCTCTCTGTCATAAATAAATAAAGATAAAATTATTTTTAAAAAGACTAAATATTAGGATGATAGCATACAGGAAGGAGAAGAAATAAAGGCCATGGGAATACAGAATATCTTCAACAAAATGATCAAAGAAAATTTTCCCCATCTTACAAAAGAGAGACTCATCCAAATACAGGAGGTACACAGGACACCAATAGATAGGACCAGAGAGGAAACACCCCATGACACATGATAATCAAAACACTAAACACAGAAAATAAGGAGAGATCACTAAAAGCTGTCAGAGAAAAACAGCTCACTACATACAGAGATAAGCCCATAAGAATTACCTCGGATTTTTCAATGGAAATGCTTAGGGCAAAAAGACCTTGGAATGGAATATTTCAAAAACTAAATGACCATGGCTGCCAACCCAAGCTACTATACCCACCAAAATAATCCCTCATACTAGAAGGTGAAAGAAAAACTTTTCATGACATAAACCAGCTATATGATTACATGAGCACCAAACTAGCCCTATGGAGAATACTGCATGGAATACTCCACACTCAGGAGATGAACCAACAGGCACAAGAGGGGATAAAAAAGAAACTTCCAGTCAAGATGGCATCCACCTAACCATGCTGCACCTCCCGGGGAAGGAAAGGCAAGACATTAAGGGTTCATTAGGTTTTATAGGGGGAGCAGACTCTAATAGACCTCCAGTGGAGGGTGCAGAGGACAAAAAGGGAATCAGCTGTTTCCCACGCTCTTGGGTAATCCACTAGTCCCCCAATCCTGTCAAGCACCCTTCCTGCCCAAAGTCTCAGCCACAGGTTCCCCCTGCACTAACCACACCACCTGACTCGCCCACAAATACCGTCCCACTCACCGCCACGCGGGCCGTCCCACTCACCACCTCACGCACGAATGCCCCCAATTCGCCACTGTGAATGCCAATGCCTGCAACTCACCGCCACACACACCAATGCCATCCCATTCTCCAGGGCCCCCCACCCCCATGCCCAGACCCAAGCCAGCAGGCCAGATTAGCTCCACCTATGCCTCCAGGTTCAGGAACACCATCCCACTTACCAGCAACCCCCACCCCCATGCGTGGGCCCAGGCAGGCGAGCGTAGCTCCACCCACACCTCCAGGCTCAGGAATGCCAGCCCTTTCTTGCTTTTCTGCAAATTCTGCTATTTGCTTGGTGAGGGTTTCATAGCTTATATCTTCATTTTCAGGTTCTGATCCTGTTTTCTCTTCTATGTTTTGATTAGAGACATCCATTGTGGGACTGGGCAATCTTATTGGATCTACTTGCATTTGATTTTTTATGTTTTTCCTTTTGCACTATGGTCTGCCCATCACAGTATAGGAGACTTATTTAATTTTGGAGGAACCTATAATCTACCCTTGAAGTGTCTTCAGTGGTTATTCCCTTTTATGTTTGCTTCTATTAGGCTTCTGGTGGCAATTGGGCCTGCCTGCTCAGGGGGAAGGAGCCTGTGAGGCTTTGGTGGGGCCCAAGGACCTCATGTAGGGTGTTGTTACTCTGTGATTTGGGGTATGGGAGTGCGTGGTCAGGTGGCCTGAAGTTGACAGGGGGATGGGGTTGGTGGCATGTGCAGGAAAGATAGGGTCATTGAAGTTACAACATGGTTTTGTAGTTTGGAAATGACCATGAGCAGTGTGAAGCAGGCTTGTTAGATTATCTGTGTGAGGCCCGATGGAGTCATGTGGATGAACTGTGGGTTGCAGTAGAAACCCAGTGGAGATGCCAGTACTATTGGATAGCTGTCAAGAAAAGCTGCCAGCAATGGATGAAGTTCTCTGGGACTGTGAGTAAGCCTGGCTGGAGGGGTAGAATTGGAACTCCAGAGACTTGCTGCTGGTTCGAATTATCAGACTTAGAGACTTGTCACTGGATAGAGTTGTTGGTCTTGGACCTACAGAATTTGATGTTTGCCCTGGTTGTTTTAAATTTTGTACTGGTTGAATATTTATTTGCTATGCCCAGTGCCATCTTTTGCAGTGTTAATGTTTATTCTGTGTCATTATGGGTGTTGGGGAAGTTGGTATTATGGCTCAGTTAAAAGACCTTGGATTATGGGGATGTTTGAATGTCATTATGATTCATAAAAAAATGTGGGGACTTTGAAAGTTGGACTGAATTCATTGCATTTTACATCATGGATAGTTATCAGTTTATAGTTGCAAGGGGTGGAATGCAGTAGTTTGATTCAGGTGTCCCTCATAAACTTAAGTGTTCTGAATGCTAGGTTCCCAGCTGATTGAGATTTGGGAATTAACACCTCCTGGAGGCAGGCTTATGAGTTTCCCTTGCCACTGTTTGGCACACTCTCCTATTGTTTTTGTCCACCTGATGTTGGTCAGGAGGTGATGTTCACCCTATGATCATGCCACCACTTTCCCCTGCCATCATGGAGCTTCCCCTTAAGACTGTAAGCCAAAATAAACCTTTTTTCCCACAAGCTGCTCTTGGTCAAGTGTGTTGCCAGCAATGCGAACCTGACTGTAACAGGGGGCCAGGGGCAGGATGTGGTGATTTGATTCAGCTGTACCCCATAAACTTATGTATTCTGAATGCTTAAGTCCCCCAGTGGTGGCAATTTGGGAATTGGAGCCTCTGGAAGGCAGTGTGTTTTGGGGGGTGGGCTTATGGATATTATAGCCAACTTCCCCTTGCCAGTGTTTGACACACTCTTCTGCTGTTGTCCACCTGATATTGGCCAGGAGTCCACGCTGTGCTCATGCCATCATTTTCCTCTGCCCTCATAGAGCTCTACCTCGGATCTCTAAGACAAAATCAACCCTTTCTTCCCACAAGCTGCTCTTGGTTGGGTGTTCTCTGATAGCAACATGAAGCTGATTGAAACAGCTCCCAAACTCCTTCTATGAAGCTAGTATTACTCTACACCATAAATCAGACAGAGACAGAACAAAAGTAGAAAATTATACACAAATTTTCCTAATGAACATAAATGCAAAAATGCTCAATAAAATCTTTGCAAACCAAATTTCAAGAACATATCAAAAAATTATCCACCTTGATCAAATAGGTTTCATTCCAGGGATTCAGGGATAGTTCAACATATGAAAATGGATTAATGTAATTCACCACATAAATAATTCACTACAATGGATTACCATGCTATAACCAAAAGGGTAGCTCCCTCCTGGATATCTTCCATAGTGTTGGAAAGCACTACAGGAGCAGCTGGAAGAAAATGGTCAGCAACAGCATGCATAAGCAGAGGACCGTGCAGACTACAAAATCAACCAGCTGGACAAGTACACACTTGTGCAATAGTGGCACACAGTCTCTGCGGGTAAACAACTGTTCTCTGATTGGACATGAAGCCTGCTCAGTAGGATAGATTCCCATTCTCAGGAAAGTTACACTTCAGAGAGAAGCTCCTCCCCAGCCCCCACTGCACTCTGGAGAAGAATAGCAGAATTACACACCAAAGATCTCTTTGCATATCCACATTAACCTAATCTGCTTTCACTCTAGTTTGGAGAATCTGGTTAATTTTGCAGATGACAGAGGAGTCAAAATCCATTGATAAGACAAGAAGATAACCAATTGCCCACCAAAAGACTTGCCACCTCTTCCACTTCTTCCAGGGCCCAGAAGAACTTGCAGTGGAAATGGCACCATGAATACCACTCGCACTGCTAACCTGATAACCAGTTCCAGGCTAATGGTGGCAGACAACGTGATCAAGCACAACCTATCAAATCAGAAATCCAGAGGCTACCAAAAAAAAAAAAAAAAAACCTCAAAACTAAATCAGACTGCCAACGGACCTGCCATGGCTCCGGGGTTCATTGTGGAAGAGGGAATGGAAAGACTATAAGAGCCACAGAATGGGTGGGAATACCATGAGACACAATCCCCCCACTATCCCATTAGAACTGACTGAGGCCTTCATGACCCCACAGTTAATTCCAAAACCCCAAAGAGGAGGGCCACAGGTAAATGGAAACAGGGGAAAGGGAATAAAAGGGTATAATCTGTTCAAAAATATTTTTTTTTAAGTTAGGAGAAATTTTTTAAAAAGAACAGTGGAGTTCCTTGCACAGTCAGTGCGTGAGTGGATGCAGCAGTTTGTAGTGAGTAGGCCGGACCCATTTCTGGTCCCTTCCCACCACCTGGGTCTGACTTCCTTGAGCTGTCAGTGTGTGGGCTGGGCGGCCTGGAGTGAGTAGGATGGACCCATTTATGGTCCCCTCCCACTGCCCAGGTATGAGTTCCTTACAAGTCAGTGTGTGGGTGGCCACAGCCCTATGGAGTGAATAGGCCAGACACCTGTATCTGGGCTCCTCCCTCCTCTCCAGTCTAGGTTGCCCACACAGGTCTATGTCCTAGAGGACTCAGCACGAAGTAGGCCAGTTCCCTGTACCTTTATTCCTCTTAGTACCCTGATCCTGGTAGGTCCCATTGTGGCTTCCTCAGGGAGGCATGGCCCCTGTTTAAGCTGTGGAATCAGGCTTTTTGCTCTGGTATCTTGACTGGACACTAAGTACCAACATCCCTGCTCACCTGAGTCAGAGGATGAGTGGGCCAAAGGACACAAACTTGCTTCCTCCTCAATAAAATAAAGAGTCTTCCTGAAATGGGTAGACAACAATGCAAAAAAGCCAGCAAAAGTCAGAAAACTGACAGATCTCAACCAAGGATGCCTAGTCCTACTATGAAAGCCTCCAGTTAAATCATAGAGAAATCAACAGAAATTAAATGAAAATACAACAACCAATGAGACCCTGATTAAAAAAATAATCACTGAACTTGAAGCAAACTATCAAAGACCCAACAATCCTATTAATGAAATTGAACAGAATTGTCTCCTAGAGCATTCAGCTTTTGACAGTAGGCTTAACTTGATGGAAAAAAAAAAAATTAGAACCCTCCAAAGACACATGAATAAATTGAAGGTAAGTCAAGAAATGGAAGACCTCAACAACCAGTTGATTAAGCTTAATGAAGACTTGATCAAATGCAAGAATGAACTGTAAGAAGCATCAAGAAAATCAGAATTCGAATTGAAATCATACCTCAAAAAAGAGATGGACATTATACAAAACAACACAACAGAAAACAAAAATCAAATAGAATTTATGAAAACCTCTCTAGAACTACTCACCAACAGAGTTACTCATGTGCAAGACAGAACCTCTGACCTGGAAGATGAGACAGAAGAAATTGACCGGGAGGCCAAAGACTTTGCTATGTTAAAAAAAAATGTGAGTGGACAGAATATGAGGGAACTATGGGACACTCTAAAATGACCAAACATCCAGATCATAGGTATACCAGAAGGACAGGAAATCCAGACCAGAGACATAGAAAACATACTCAACA
The DNA here is from genome assembly GCA_036346955.1 of Dipus sagitta. Classification (NCBI taxonomy): domain Eukaryota; kingdom Metazoa; phylum Chordata; class Mammalia; order Rodentia; family Dipodidae; genus Dipus; species Dipus sagitta. Next base: position 262,641,972 of record CM070770.1, on the reverse strand, counting down.
AAATTATTGAAGAAAATTTTCCAGATCTTGCAAAAGAAAGGCCCATCCAGATACAAGAAGCCCACAGAACACCAAACAGGCAGGTCCAAAGAAGAAACTCTCCAAGACATATCATAGTTAAAACATAGTTAAACATAGTTAAAACATAGTTAACAATGAAAACAAAGAGAGAATGTTAAAAGCAGCAAGAAAGAAGCAATTCGCAATATACAAAGGCAATCCCATTAGAATAACATCAGATTTCTCAATGGAAACCCTGAAAGCTAGAAGGGCCTGGAATGGAACACTTCAAAGTCTGAAAAACTATGGCTTCCAACCCAAGCTACTTTACCCAGCAAAAGTATCCCTCATTATAGATGGTGAAAGAACAACTTTCCATGAAAAAAGTCAACTCATGAACACAAAGCCAAACCTACAGAGAATAGGTGAAGGAACACTCTGCACAGAACAGTCAAACAACCAATCTCAGGAGCCAACAAGAAGAAGGTCACAGTAACCAAAATAAACCAGGCTCAAAACAATACATAACACAAGTAAGAACCCAACCCCATAAAACACCTCATCATCACAGGGATTATTTGCTCAACCATGTTTATAGCTGCTCAATTCATGATAGCTAAAAACTTGTATCAACCCAGGTGCCCATCATTGGATGAATGGATAACCAAGATGTGATATATCTGCTCGGTGGAATTCTACTCAGCAGTAAGAAAAAATGACACATTGAAATTTGTGGAAAAATGGTCGAACTTGGAACAGATCATTTTAAGTGAACTCACACAATCACAGAAACACAATCATCGCATGATCTCACTCTTCTGCAGCTCCTAACTTGATCAGCCCAAGTTGCTTGGACAATAGGGAGGATAGGGCTTGGGGAAAGGAAAAGGGTTTGGAGGGGACACAAAATCTGGACCTAAATTGAACAGATACCATAGAATCCTATATCCTAGAAATCATACTGAAAGGTGGAACCCTCAAGTGAACCTTAGAGGGAGCACCTGAATCAAAGGGCCCTGGAGAGAATGAGATAAAACATATCCTCAAATTTCTCCTGTTTCTCTTTCTTGTCTGGCCTTTTATTTTTTCTTTTCCCTTGGCACTGGCCTGCAATTCCCTGTACCTGGATGGGTCTACATCCACAATGAGCTGTTGATCAAAGAGACCTACTAGATCTCCCAAAGTAAACAAAACTGACCTCTGTCAGAGCATTTGATTACCCACCAGAGATTAATGGTAAGACCTACTGCTGAAGATACCAATTGCTGTCAGCATGGACCATGGAGAGACCTAGTTGAAATCTGGAGGAGAGCCAATCCTCAGATAATTAGTCCATCTAGTGCTGGAAGGCACTGCGTGAGCTACCAGGGGAAAGTTGCCAAATCTGTCCGAGCAACTCAAAGTCTAAGCGACTCAGAAGCAAATGACCTGATGTGATGTTCAGACAAGTGCAACAGTGGCACACAGCCATGGTGGGTAACCAACTGCCCTTGGATTGGCTAACAGATCTGCTCAGTGGAAAGGAAACCATATCTGGAACTGGGAAGCAAATCAGAATCATATCCAGATAATGATTCTGCTTTCCATTGTTAAGCTCCCACTAACCTTAGACTATAAAAGTGTCTAAACCATTTTAATTCTCCCTAAATTCATAATGGTTATCCCATTTAGCTGGCACTGACTTCACTCTCTGTTGGAGAATCTGCTTCTCTTTCTCAGATGGGTACTGAACTTACGGAGATAAATGACCCAGTGCACTCCACCCCCCACCCTAGCTGAAACCACAAAGGAACTGGGGAAATGAGCAAGAATGCTGCTATCTTAGTTAAGCTGATATCAGCACAAGGGTGATGGAGAAAGATACTGAGGATACTCAACACCTACCAAACCAGACATCTAGAGGGTCCTAAGTGCCAATCACTGAAGTAGACTTAAAATGTTTCCAGCATGGCTCAGGAAATTTTGCAGAAGAGGGGCAGAAAGATTGTTAGAGCCACAAATTGGGACATTTTGCACAGAGACTGCCTCTCCCCCATAACTGACTACTGCCCCCATAATGCATGACCCACAATCCCCATGGGGTTGACCCGCATCCCTAATGAGGAAGGCCTCTTCAAAAAAGGGTCAGGGAGGAGGGAAAGGATGGTACAAACATGTGATTTTACATACAAAATATGTCCATATCTAATAATAAAAAATAAAACTAAAAAAAAGAAAAATGTGGTCAGGCTTATCCTTTTTTTACCCACAATACATACACACACATACACACAGCACATCACACACACACACACACACACACACATATGTGTGTGTGTGTGTATATATATATATATATACCAGTTGTAAACTATTAAAATAACGAGATTTGAGTCTTGCCATCCTGGTTACTCAGAAGTTAATGGTTTGGAAAATCTTTTGTTTGTGATGATGAATAAGTGCCAAAGGCTGGTGGCAATGGTTGTGTGGCCTTGTGAATGTACTTAATTCCACTAAATTGTGCATTTAAAGTGGTTAAGGGCTGGAGAGATGGCTTAGTGGTTAAGGTACTGGCCAGAAAAACCTAAGGATCCAGGTTCAATTCCTCAGTACCCATGTAAGCCAGATGTACAAGGTGGTGCATGCATCTGGAGTTCATCTGCAGAGACTACAGGCCGGGGCATGCCCATTCTCTCCCTCCTTCCCTCTTTCTTTCATCTCTCTCTCTCCCCCATAAATAAGTAAATAAATAAGATATTTTGAAGTGGCTGAGATGGTCAATGTTATGTTATTTATATTTTACCACAACACAGAGAACTCAGTGTCTTAGACTGCTTGGAATAAAATGCTTAATAATCATTTTTGACTGTATGATCAGTTTTGAAAAGATAACTGGGGAAAATCCATTTATACTAGAAGAAAGAAGGAGGGAAGAAGGGGAGGTAAAGAGGGAGAAAGGGAAGGGAGGGAAGAGGAACAGAGAAAAGGAAAAAGAGGGATGGAGGGAGAGTAGAAAAAAAAGGCAAGAGGATATATACAAAGTTGAAAATGTTTATTAAGGGATATCAAAGAAAACTCATTTCTTTTATTTATTTCAAAAAATTCATTTATTTGTTTGAGAGAAAGTGTATGGGGCTCTTCCTGCTGCAGACTCCAGACACATGTGCCATTTTGTGCATCTGGCTTTATATGAGTTCTGGGGAATTGAACCCAGGCCAGTAGGCTGTGCAATCAAGGGTCTTTAACCACTGAGCAATCTCCCCAGCTCTCAAGTTTCTTTTAAAGCCATATTATGTTCTTAGATGAAATATTCAGTATTGCAAAGGACTAAAAATTCCTCAAATTAATCCTCAAGTGCAATTCAATTCTAGTCAAAATATCAGCAGGATTGATCTTACAGAATTTGACACAATAATTGTAAGGTTCATCTACAGTGATGAATGAGTGAGCGCAGCTGAGATTCTGAAAGTTTATAAGAAGAAGTAATGCCATTCCAGAAATGCATCATGTGCTACCCAGTCATTTGAACTTCCTTCCAGAAAAAAAATGTGAGTCTTGGCTTCCTCTAGGTCACTCATGGTTGTCCACAGAATGAGCATTTTACATATATATAAGAGATTTGAAGCTGTACCTCAGTGATAGAGCATTTGTCTGGTATGTACAAGGGCCTGGATTCCATTCCCCAACCCAGAAAGAAAATGAATAAATAAATGGTATTGGTAATGGTATCACATATGCCAAGCAATTAGAATATAATGGATCAGAATGTAAAGTTTGAGGGTATAACTCAGTGGTAGAGCATTTGACTACAGAATGTGGAATTTTAAAAGAGCAGTGCAGGGGACTGGGGAAATGGCTTAACGGTGATGGCATTTGCCTGCAAAGCCTAAGGACCCTGGTTTGATTCCCCAGAACCCATGTAAACCAGATGCACAAGGGGGAACATGTGTCTGGAGCTCATATGCAGTGGCTGGAGGCCCTGGAGTGTCCATTCTCTGTTTCTCTCTGTCTCTTTCCCTCTCATAAATAAAATATTTTTTAAAAAAAGAGCAGTACAAGTGATAGTACATGCCTTTGATCCCTGCACTCAGAACATAGAGGTAAGAGGATCTCTGTGTCTTGGAGGCCAGCCTGGGACTACAGAGTGAGTTCCACGTCAGCCTTGGCTAGAAAGAGAATCAAACTCAAAAATAAATAAAATAGCAGCATATATAGATGTGTGTATAGTATGTTTCATATTTTTTAAATATTTATTTATTTATGAGAGAGTGAAAGAGGCAGATAGAGTGAGCATGCCAGGGCCTCCAGCCAAGGCAAACAAACTCCAGATGCATGGGCTACCTTGTGCATTTGACTTACGTGGGTACTGAGAAACTGAACCTCTATCCTTAGGTTTCCCAGGCAAGTGCTTATATGCTGAGCCATCTTTCCAGCGCATTTCATATTTTAAGCTAGTAGAAAACTGCAAAAATTCAACATTTACCTTTGAGGGTTCTGACACCTCCTCTGCGGGGAGAAATAAAGCTAATTTTATAAACTACAGTGCATAGTCAAAGGAATCCCACATGGATTAAAGAGTTAATTCCTTCCTACATTTATCAATTACTTACCAAGGAGAATATTACATGCAAGAATATGGTGACGCCCTGAGGACCTGACAGTGAAGAAAACCCCAGGAGCCTCCATCCTCATGTGTCGCAGTCGGCTATGGTCTCCCATCATTTAGGAGGACTTTGTCCCAGATGGGATGCAGGAGGTCCAGTCCCAAATATTCCAGGTAATAATCATCTTCCACCTCTCTGCCCTCACCTGGAACACCAGGTGAGCCCCTTCACTGGTACATCTCCCTTCATGAGAACGGACCTCAGATGGTCTCCCTGATCACCTTTGGGAATGATCAGGCAGGAAGGGAGGCGATCAGCATGAGAAAATTTAAAAGTCAGCTTCTTTGTCAATGATGAGCAGCAGACGCTGAAGATAAAACCAAAAGTTCATAGGAAGGCAGAGGGATTCTCCCAGAATACAGGGCAGAAGTAGGCTATAATGAGATCACCTGTCCTACTGTCCCAGATAACATTTTTTTCCATCAGAATCAGCTAGACAAAAGAAGAGGAAGCTGCTTATAAATCAATCTCTCTACCTCTATGTCTATCTATCTCTCCCTGAACCAACAAGTATGGCTCAAGGAGGGGCATGTGGCCAATTAAACTGTCTCCAATCCTACCTTCCAACTGTTTCCACCTTAATTGGCATGGCAACCACAGCGTACAGATCAAAGGTCTAATTGCACAACCCACTATTTAATTACCTTTGTCACAATGCCAAAGAAGTTCAGAGTCAGGAATTCATAGAGCAGGGGCTCTGACCAAAGACCAAGGGTTAAGCAAGGCTTCCCTAAGGACATTTGAGAGCTCTGAAGGGGAAGAATGAATAAAAAGGACAAGTGGCTCAGGCAGAGGGTGACCCAGTGCAGAAAAGACTGGCTGGAAAGGATAAAATTGGTTGTGTGAGTGGCTGGAAGACAACCACTGGGTAGAATGAATGTGTCATGTTGGGGGAGGCAACAGTCACAAAGGGCCCCACAGGTCCAGTTAGAGATGGTCATCTTCATTCTGAGAGTAATGAAAAGCTACTGAAAGACCTTAAGCAAGAGAGGAACATGACCAGACTCGCCATTTTTAATTTTCAATTAATTTATTGAAAGACAATTTCATACATGTAATGCATTTTGGTCACATTCACTCCCATTACTCTCTCTTATTGTTAGGTCAGAACAAAATGGAATTACAACAGGAGGGCAACAGAGACGTAAGGAAGTAGGTCATCCACATTCCTCAAGAAACCACCCAGCCATTATCCCTTCATTGCCCAACAATGCCCCAGGTCTAGGTTTCCTGCCCCCTTATCTCTCAGGTCACCTGGTCACTGTTCTGGTCTCACACCCTAGCTACTTGAAATGTAAAGAACAAAGGATTTCTGTTCCCTTCCTCACCTTCCCCCAACTGAAGAACTCTGTATAGCCCACAGTCTGTAATCTCAAAATTGACTGTGCTCTGCTCTTGAGAGTCAGTCCTGGAAGCTTGTGTTTTTTCCCCTGAATAAAAGCTTTCATCTTTGCCTCAGAGTGGTCTCCATGGTCTTGGTCACTTCTGAACCTCACATTTACCACCCTCCCACTCTTGTTGAACCCCTTCTTCTTCCCAACTGGTACCTCTCCTACTTTTATATCTTCTTTTTTGTAACCCACTAAATTTAGGGTTGTTTGTACAAGCATGTGGGTGGGGGACTATTGACTGAAACATAGGCACCTTGCCAGTGGCTTTACCACTGAAGCAAATGATGCCCCTTCCACAAACATTAACTGCCAATAGCCCCTCACATGGGAGTAGAAACTCATGATCTCGTCTCCTATCCATGATGGACTGTTGATGGAACCAATCTTTTGTAGAAAACTATAGCTGCTGTGGGATCATGAGAGCAAAGGCCATGTCGTGTCTGGAAGATGGAATTCCACAGCACCTGTAGCAGACAGCTTCAGGTTCACTGAGATGAACTTCCAGACCAGGCACAGTTATGGAGGAAGGGATATTTATTGAAGCTTACAGATCCAGGGGAAGTTCCATAATGGCAGAAGAAGATGGCCTGCCTTCACAGTACCAAGCAGAGAGAGAGAGAAGCACAAGCCAAAAAGCCAAACAGCACAGCACACTTCAGGAACTCCTGCTAGGCACACTTTGCATATCTTTAGATTGAAATCTGAAACCCACCACCACACCTTAAGATCCACCCAGTGACACCACCTCCAGCTGCAGGTGGCTGCAGATGCAAACTACAAACAAATAAAAAACTGAGTATATTGGGGGCCATCTATTCAAACCACCACAGCACCCCTCCTGTCCTCCATCTCTTAGACTATATCCACCCCTCCTCCAATGTTCCTTGAGCTTTGGAGTGGGTGATGTAAATGTCCCATTTAGGGGTGAGCACTCAACAGTGACTTATTCTCAGAGCTTTGACCAGATAAAAATCTACATTACAACTGCTCACTGCAAAAAGAAGCCCTTTCTGAATCAAACTCAGACTCACCTTTTGAATGTGTCTCTCTGGCTAATGGAGTAGATGACTAGAAGCAATGAAAATCAAATCTACTGAGCAAGATTTACAATGATGATGTAGAGAACTAAAGCAAGACAGGGAAGGAGAAAGAGAGAGAGTGACTATATAAACCAGAGCTTGGGAGCTTCTCTTCTGTGGACCTGAGACCAGGGACAATGGTAGAGACAATCTAAGGCCTCCAGATTGGCCAAGGAGACTAAATGTATTCTGTCTGCATGATCACAAACATGGGAGAGGGCTGGAGTTTAGCAGAAGGAGGCAAGGATGGAGAAACAACTTGAGTTTGGTTTTGGACTCATGGATTTATTTGGCAGTGGCTATGGGAAATCCAGGGAGATAAGCAGGAAGTGTTGGGACTTTGGTCTTGAGTTGAAAAAAGAGTCTAGGCTGTAAAAGTAAATTTGGGACCATTAATTACAAATTGTCATTGGAGTCATAAAAGAGGATGGATGTGGCATCCTAGAGAGAGGATGGCATGAGAAGATAAAGAAACCAGGCCTGAGTCTTGAGGAACTTCAGTATTTGAAATTTGGGGAGCTGGAGAGCTAGCTTCGCAGTTAAGTGCTTGCCTGTGAAGCCTAAGGATCCCAGTTCAAGGCTCAATTCCCAAGTATTCACATAAGCCAGACGCACAAGGTGGTGCATGCATCTGGAGCTCATCTACAGTGGCTGGAGGCCCTGATACACCCATTCTCTCTCTCCCTCTCCCTCATTCTCTCTCTGTCTATTTCTCTCAAGTAAATAAATAAAAATAAACAAAAAAATTAGAAAAAGGAAAATTGGGTTATAGAGGGTTTGATCTCACAAAGAATGCCTAGAAAAACACAGTGTCTAGAAAGGGTGGTGTGATGACTAATCTTGGTTATCAACTTGATGGGATTTAGAATCATCCTGTAAGCACAACTCTGCATGTGTCTATGAGGCTTGAAATTTTGTTTAGTCTGACTTTATTTCCAGAGAGGCTTCACAGAGGAAGAAAGACTCACCCTGAATGTGGGTGACACCATCCCAAGGACTGCATAAAAAGGAGAAAGAAAGCTGAGCACCAGAATTCATCAGTCTCTGCTACATGGCTATGGATGCAATGTAACCAGCCACCTCACACCCCTGTCACCAGGCCTTCCCTGAAAGGATGGCTGTAACCTCAGATTGTGAGCCAAAATAAACCCCTCATCCCTTGAGTTGCTTTTGTCAGGTATTTTGTCACAGCAATGAGAAAAGTAACTAATCTGAGAGGCCATGGCTGAAACAAAGGAGTAATACACCTCAAAGTAATGGAGAGCAGGAACCAAAAAGTCAAAACAATGTTATAATAAAAGTACCATTTTAAAATGGGGCAAATGTTTTTCAAGCTTTGGGTTGCATTTGTGCACTTGCACACACACACACGTGTGTGTGTGTGTGTGTGTGTGTGTGTGTGTTTTGGAATTGTGGGGGACAGAAAGCGAAAATTAAAGTAAGACAGGCAAAATTGTGCTATTTGTTGAAGACAGATAATGGATTCATGTGAGCTTATCTGTTTTTCACCTGTACGTAGTTTTAAAAAGCTTTGTAATAATAAAAAATATGTAACTCTGGAACAAGAAAAAACTGAGATAAATATTCAAAGGAAGGAACATTCCTTTTGATAACTAAGCCAACTCTTAAAGAAAATGTTGCTTTGAAATTTAAAAAAAAAAGAAAGAAAAATGCTAGATGCAAAATAGACTAGAAAAGCAAGTCATGCCTACTTAAAAACAGGAAGGTAGTTCATTTAGGTTTATATCCTGGATGGAGTTATTGTCTGCAGGTGAATATTTGTTTGAAAGAAGTTCTAATATGGAAATGCAACTTCTAAGTGTCGTAGTGTGATAGTTCATTTTATGTGTCTACCTGACCAGGCCTGAGGCTGGCCAGACAGCTGTGAAGGTATTTCTGGGACAGACAAGTTTTTGAATGAGTAGACTGAGCAGACAGCCCTATCCAATGTGCATGAGCATCACACATCCTCTCAAGGCCTGAATTTATCCTGTTGTCTAACTGCTCCAGCAGAAACTCAATTCTTCTGCCCCTCAGCATTCCTGGTTCTCAGGCCTTCAGACTCAGATAGAATCTTCACTCTTGGCTTTCTAGCTCTTCGGCCTTTGCACACCATACTAGCTTTCCTCAGTCTCTACGTTATAGATGACAGATTGTGGAATTTCTCTCAGTGGTTCGAGTCAGCTGTTCCTCATAAACTCATGTGTTCATAATGCTTGATCCCAAGCTGAAAACAATTTTTTAGTTGGAGCATTTTCTGGAGGAAGTATGTTCTTGGGGGCAGTCTTAGGAGTGTTATAGCCAGCTCCCTCTTGCAAGATTTTGGATCACTCTCCTGTTGTTGTTTTTCCAACAGCTGTAGCAGAGGTGATGTCCAGCCTCTGCTCATTCCATGCTTTCCCCTGCCATCATGAAGCTTCCCTCTAGACTATAAGCCAAAATAAACTTTCCTCCCACCAGCTGCTTTTGGTTGGGTCTTAACCCCAGCAATAAGAAGGTAACTGCAACAGCCTCTAAAACCCATGAACCAATATATTACAATAGATTTCTTTATACACATACACTGTATTATAATTTGATATAGGCATAAATAATTGGTTCTGTTTCTCTAAAGAACCCATTAGTACAGATTTCTTAGTTCAAGCTGTTGTCACACAGTACCACACTTGGGTTGCTTCAACAACAGAAAATTTCCCTCACAGTTCTTAGAGCTAAAAGGCCGAGATGGAGGCAGATGGGTTGTCTGGGGAAGCCTTCTTCCTAGTTTGCAGGTGGCAGGTTGGTATCTTCCCATGAAGGAGCAGAAAGTGATCATGTCTTTTGTGTTTCTTTTGATAGGGACACTGATCCCATTGAGATCTTCATCCTCAGCTTCCCAGTCAACTTCCAAAGGCCCCACCCTTAGCAACATCTCACTTTAGGCTTCAGCAGATGAATTCTAGGAAGATTCCAACATTCAGTCCACATCATAGTGCTAGCACTTTTATTATATCCAGTTTCATTTTCATCTTCTGAGCAATGGCACCATGCTGTTTTCCTCATAGTTAAAAATCTTTAGGGCTGGAGAGCTGGTTTGGCATTTACTTGTGAAGCCAAAGGACCCAGCTTCGATTCCCCAGGACCCACATAAGCCAGATGCACAAGGTGGTGCATGTGTTTGGAGTTTGTTTACAGAGGCTAAAGACCCTGGTGTGCCCATTCTCTTCTCTTCTCTTCTCTCTCTCTCTCTCTCTTTCTCTCTCTCTCTCTCTCACTCATCTGCCTCTTTCTATCTCTCAAATAAAATAAAAATTAAATGAAAATTTAAAAAAGATTAAAAAAATCTTTAAATCTGCATTGTTTTCAAACACTTGGAAAAATAATATAATTCATTAAATTAATAATAAGTTAATAGTATGCCCAGAATGAAATACAGGCTTGGCTACCCAGGAGGGTTCCACAGGACTCTTATATTGACCAAGACCTCATATCAACTATAAACCTGGTATCTAGTAGAAAAAAAAAAACCTGACTCATTAATCTCTTCAAAATTCTACTTCAATTTTGCTCAAAATGTCCAATTCTCAATTTAGAGGATAAAATTCAAAGAGCTAATAAATATGAAAAATGTTCATCACTCAACTAATCAAGGAAATGCAAATAAAACAACAAGGTAATGATTTTCATATATCAAAATTGCAAGAGTTTTAAATGTCAATATCAAAGTTGACCAAGCTGAGGTGCAACTGGAATCATAGTGATCATGACAGCCCAAACTGAAAATTTTTGGCAAAATAGAGCCCTGAAAATAGTCATATCCTCTGGAAAGAAGGCTCAGCAGTTAAAAGCACTTGCTTGCAAAGCCTGCCAGCCTGGTCCCATTCCCCAGTAGTGCATGCATCCGAAGGAAGCTCTAGTGCACTCATATTCTCCCTCTCTCTTTCTCTCTCTCTCTCTCAAAAAAAAAATAAATAAATAAAAATGCATTATACCCTTTCATCCAGTAGATTTTCTGAAAGAATAACACCATAAGAAAAATGGTGCATCAGGCAGTCCCTGAGAGGCTGAAGCAGGAAGATCCATGAGTTTAGTACCAGCTTGGGCTACACAGGAAGGTCCTGTCTCAAAAAAAGAAGAAAGAAAGAAAGAAAGAAAGAAAGAAAGAAGGAGGGAGGGAGGGAGGGAGGGAGGGAGGGAGGAAGGAAGGAAGGAAGGAAGGAAGGAAGGAAGGAAGGAGGAAGAAAGGAAGGAAGGAAGGAGGGAAGGAAGAGGGAGAAAAGAAAAAAAAAGAATGTGATCAAAATCTGGGCAGAAATGCAGAAAGACTCAAGGCCATGGCATAAAACAAACACAGCCCATATCCCTAGCTGATGAGTCATCATTTTCAAACTGAGATCAGCAGTCCTGGGGCTGGACACATGGGGAAGTAATAGGACCAGAATGGCAAGTCGTTCATATGCTATGTCACACAATTCTGCTTTTGTCTACCTTAAATGTGGAGCTCTGGTCAAGATTCATATTATAATTGTCAGTCTTTCCAGGCTGGACTGCAGGACCCATAAAACACTTATCTTTGAGCAATGGGCTCTCAAACTCTCAAAGCTAAGTACAGTGCTTGGCTCACTGTAGGTAATTCAACAGATAGATGATGTGTCTTGTAGATTTTAGTATATTTTCCTGATTAAAAACAGGCTTGAGCTCTATCCATTCATCTTTCCTCTACCTAACACCTGGCAAGTACCAACTGGGTCTGATCCAACACAGCTCACTTGAAGGTATTTAGCGAAATGACTCTGTGTGAGACAAGAATGGAACACATTCCGCTTATGGTTTGCATGTAAAGTGTCCTACGCAGGCTCACGTGTCTAGAACACTTGGTGTTCAGCTGGTGGTGCTGTCTAGGGAAGTTGTAAACCTTTTGGAGGTAGGCCTAACTACAAGAAGTGGAAGCCTAGGGGGTAGTCCTGAGGTTTGTAGCCTGGCCCCACCTCCTGGCAAGTTTCTAATTCCTGGCCCATGGAGAGGAGAGCAAGCAGCCTCATATTCCTTCCACACAGCCTCAAGCCATCCAGCCTCCATGCTTCCCTCATTATGATGGACTGGACTCTTATTAAATCATGAGCCAAAAAAAACTTCTTCCTCACTGAAGGCACTTCTTGTCAGGTGTTTGGCTATAGTGACAAGAAAAGGAACTGATACAATTCTACTACATATTTATCCAAAGCCAAAGAATACCCATCAAAAGTGACCTGATATAGGGCTGGAGAGATGGCTTAGCTGTTGAGTGCTTGCCTGTGAAGACTAAGGACCCCAGTTCGAGGCTCGATTCCACTGGCGCACCCATTCTCCCTCTCTGCCTCTTTCTCTCTCTGTCACTCTCAAATAAATAAATAAAAATAAACAAAAAAATTTTAAATAACCTTTAAAAAGTGACCTGATATAAAGTTTAGGTTCTAGGTAGCAGCTCTGTGCCAATAAAGGTTCATCAATTTTAGCAAATGTGCCATTCTGGTGAGGGATATTTGTCTACCACACCTGCACAGTGAGGAGCTACTGCACATCACAGCTCTGTGTTCAGAGATGTCTTATTGAGAACTTGAAACCAATACAGAAACTGGCAAATATTACAAATCAAGCCTTGATTTCTTGTCTTGTTAATCTTCTAGCCTTAAAAACGTGGTTTGAAAGATTCAAATAATTCAGATTAAAATTAGTCAGAGCAGTACAAAAATTAAAGAAAGATTCTTCTAGTGTTCAAAAGCTATGATTCAGTTTAACAAAGGAGTCACACTTGTTACTGACAAACGTCCTGCAGATTCCCTTGGTGGTTTTACTTTCATCTTACTAATTAGTATACATCAACTAACATTTCTATTGTAATTAGTCATGTTGGCCAGTTGTAAACATATATTGGCTGTGAATATAAGGTTATAAGTTGGGTGCTTTATGAGATCATCAGCTGTATTGAATTTATAATGACACATGTGGCATATTTTACCACTGCTTGTGAATTGTGTTCTACACAGGTTTTTTTTGTTGTTGTTGTTGTTGTTTTTTGAGAGGTGGTCTTACTCTGTAGCCCAGGTTGGTCTAGAGCTCACTATGTAACTTAGGCTGGCCTGGAATTCATGGCAATCCTCCTGCCCCAGCAGTAGCGTTATGACAAACCAGAGTGCTCACAGATGTACGTGTTGCTCTCTGAGAGCCAACTGTTAAGCATTTACCAGCACAGCTGTTCCTCAAACGTTTTTTGCAGTAGGGTTACCAAAATAAATGTTATTTGCAAATGTGGCCACAGCTGAAGAAATCAAGCAGCTAATGGGAAGGGATCACTATAGCAAAAAAAAAAAAAATATGAATGTAGAATGACAAAGCCCTTCTTTCTAACTCGGGCTAAGAGGAAGTAAGCAATTGGGTTTTACACCTTTTGCAGAGGGAAACTGAATGAGTTAGTTCATCTTTCACATTCTGCCACACATAGAAAAAGAAAGTAAGAAATTTGAGAGCAAGAGAGTTCAAAAGACCATCTCTATAATTAGCTTAAACAGGCAAATTAAAGTGCCTAGACTCCCAGAGGCTAACACAGAAAGAAATGAAGTCCTCCAATATCCACCTGACTCTCTGAACCTTCTGCCAGTCATCCAATAAATTCCACTTCCTTTCCTAATTAGATGATAGCCTAGTGTGGTAAACCAGATTCCCCTTGCTTATAAACAGTGCTTTGTAATTTTCAAATTCAATTATGTTATTATCTCACTTGATTCTCACAACAGTTTTAAGAAGGAAGAATGGCTACATAGTAAAAGGGTGGAGAAATATGGAATTCCATGTGCTTAATTTAGCCCAGGTTTTAAAACCAAACTCAAGAAAAACTGCTTATTAATGTATATTTCTTTTGAGTGCACTCAGATCTGATTCCTTGAACATGTCACCATGGCTTTACTTCTAAAGAATTTGCCCTTTACATTACATTCTTCCTGGAAAAGACCAAATTACCTAATTATAATTAACTAAAGGGCAGCCATTGGCTTTTTAAAACCCTGGTCTCTGCCTTTATCCTTAAATTTTCTGAGAGGTAGATGGTCTCTTTTCTTTGTTTTCTGCTTACTTTGGACACTTGTACACAAGAACATTGTGTAGGAGTTGTTTCTGGCCTGTCAAGTATTAGTATGTTGGTTATTTTTCTTGCCACTTTGAGAACATACGTGAAAGAAACAACTGAAGGAAGGAAGGATTTATTTTGGTTCATGGTTTAAGAGGGTTCAGTCCATCATGGTAAGGAAGATGGTCATGGGTGGCGCTGAAGGGCAGGAGTGTATGGCAGCCGCTTGCTCATATCTTGAGACATTGAGAAGCAGAGAAAGGGGAATGCCAGAGTTGAGGCTTTTCCCTCTTTGTCTTTTATCCGAATCCAGAACCCTAGCCCATGGGATGGTGTCCCACACACTCAAGGTAAGTCCCCCAGGTTAATCCTTTCTAGCAAAACCCTCACAGACACACCCAAAAGAGTATTTCATTAATGCCCTAGGTGTGAATAAATCCAATCAACTTGACATCAAAATTAACCATCATAGAGGGAGATTCTCAAGTTTTCACAGCACTATAAACTTTCCCAGCAAACTCATGAGGGAGGACTGTTCTCAGTTACTAGGGAGATAGAGTAGTTACAGTTAATCCTCAAAGAGCAGGTGTATGTAGAAGGAACAGAAGAAAGAGTAGGATAAGGAGGCTATCATGTGTTCCAGGAACGCTTGGTAACTTTATGTACAGAACTTTATGTACAGTCTGATGAGGTTGCCACTGAGCTCTGTTTATAGATGATTTTTCAAAAATGAGCTTAAAAGAGGTTATTTTCTAGCTTAGTAAACATCTAGCTAGGAGGCTGGGTGTGTAGCTCATTTGGCAGAGTGTTTTCCTAGCCCACAGAAAGACATGGGTTCAGTGCCTAGAATTATAAAACCCAAATACAGTGCTGCATACCTGTAATACTGAGGTGGTGGAAGCAGGAGTGTCAGAAGTTCAAGGTCATCCTTAAATACATAACAAGTATGAGGACAGTATGAGATATATGGAACCCTATCTCAAAAATAAGGCAATAAAATAAAGTAAAATAATATAACAGCCCAGCTACCACTGCACCTGTGACCTTGAAAGTCACCCTTTACCTTTGGACCAGAAGCCTTCAGTGTAGGTCCTAACCAACAGTAATAGCATCACCTGGAGTTGACCCCAGACCTGCCAAATCAGAAGTTATAGGGGCTGGAGGGGGGCAACAATCTGTGTTTACAAGTCCCCTGGTTATTCTGATGTATCTTGAAACACAAGATTCTCTGGTCTTCTGCACAGGTAAACCAAAGTTTTCCACAAGGTCCACCAGAAAAGATGTTAGGATCTGTGGGCCAGATGGTCCCTGTCACAACTACTCCAGACTACTGTTGTAGTGGGAAAATGCCACAGACAATAACAGGCAAGCAATTATGGTGGCATTCCAATAAACTTTAATTATATTCAATGAAATCTGAATTTTATATCATTTTCATGTGTCATGAAATGTTCCCTTTCCATGTAGGAACATGAAAATGATTCTTATCCTGTAACCTCCATGCTATTGCTTAGCTAGATTATGCTACCTGGGACCTTGGAACTCTGTGTGGGACAATGATACAAACATAGGCAGCTCTCAAACAAGCTGCAATGTTATAAATGAGAAAACTCTATGGCTCAATGAAGGCAGACAGACCATCTGTTGGTGGCAACATAGAAGACTTCCATGAAGAGGTGGTAGTTTACATGGGCCTCACAGGATGATTAAGAGTTCAACAAGTACAAGCAATGAAGATAAACTCTCTAAAGAAAAGAGCTTGGCCAACAAGATGAAGCCTGATATATGGAAGGCAACCATTCCAAATGCCCACTTCCACTCAAAATATTCCAATCTCTTGGCCTAAAAATGCTTTGGAAAACTATATCATATAAAATGTGCTTCCAGTGCTCTAGTGAGTACCAACTAAATTAAAACATCAGGAGAAATAAATTGCACCAACTGAAATAACAGCTTTACATGTGAAAATCATTGTCAGTGGTCTGTTATTCCCTTACAGGCTGTGTGTTGAGAGTAAGGCTTCTTATTCCCTCCAATAAATTATTTCCAGTTACAAATTCAACTGCACGAAATATGCTCTAAGTACAATGCATATAAGAAATAATTCTTTTCAGATATTTTCTAGTTATACAAATTAGTTGCCTTGAGAATTGCTTTATTTTTCTAATTCTGTACATATCATCTTTAAACATGAGAAATTTTCTAGCACAAGAAATCCTTTTATGATCATAAATTATGATCAATTTCAGGGGAATTGTTTTCCAAGAATACATATTTTCGCATTAGATGTGCTTCAATACTAGCTATTAAAAGAAAATGCTACCTGTCTGGGAAGAAGAATAGTACCCGTCCCATAACAGGAAAGGGGGTAACTGATCAAGCTGGTAGACAGTGAATTTCTCTTTACAAATGCTACCTGGGGCTGGGAAAGTAGCTTAGCAGTTAAAGTGCTTGCCTGCAAAGCCTAAGGACCCATGTTCAACTCCCCAGATCCCACACAAGCTAGACACACAAAGTGACGCATGTGCAAGGTTGCACATGCGCACGAGGTGGCACACACATCTGGAGTTTGATTCCAGTGGTTGGAGGCCCTGGCATGCCAGTTCTCTCTCTCTCTCTCTTAAAAAAAATGAATGCTACCTGTCCCCAGATCAGAAAAGGGGGTAACTCACCTGAGGCAAAAGCTAAGACCCTATTGTGAAGACACCATATGCTGCTGACACAGAGGCTGGAATTCAAAACAAAGCCAGTCCCCAGACAATTAGCCTGTCTTGTGCTAGAAAGTACAACATGAGCTAATGGGGGAAAATGGCCAACAATAGTATGAGCAGCCAGAGGTCAAAGCTACTCAGAAGCAAACACCCTGACACAATGTACAAGCCAGTGCAATAGTGGCTCACAGCCTCTGTGGGTAACCAATTGCTTTCTGATTGGCTATAAAACCCACTCATGTAAAGGAAACCATATCTGGAACTGGGAGCCAAATCAGAATCCTATGGAGAAAAAGATTTTGTCCTCCATTATCAAATTCTCACTAGTCTTTGGCAAAAAGAGGGGTTATATACATCAACTTATCCCTAAATTAATAATGCTCATCCCATTTAAACGATGCTGACTTTAATCTCCGTTAGAGAATCTGTGCCTTTTCAGAAGGTAGCAAGACCGGAGGAGATAAGCTACCCCTCCCACTTCAGCCAAGCCACAGCTGAAACCACAGAGTAATTGGAGAGATGAACAAGAGTGCTGCTTCCATGCTGAACCTGATAATCAGAGCCAGGGTGTAGGAGACAGACCCTGAGGATACTTAACACGTACCAAAGCAGAGATCTAGAAGCTCCTAAGAGCCCATCACTGAAGTAGACTTAAAATTCGTCCACCACAGCTCAGGGAATTTTGTGGAAGAAGGGATGAAAATATTGTAAGAGCCACGGATTGAGACATCATGCCCAGAGGCATTCCCTCCCCCCAAAATAACTGACTGCCGCTCCCACAACACATAAGCCACAACCGCATTGGGAATACCTGCAACCCCACTGAGGAGGGTCCCCTACAGAATGGTGGCAAGGATGAGGGAAAAGAGAGTACCAACACATGATGTAGCTATATGAAATATGTTGTTGTTAATAATAATAATAACAATGATAACATTTTTTAAAAGAAAAGGGGGTAACTAGTCAAGCTGGTAAGGACACTGAATTTCTCTAACTTCGTACAGCAGAGTAGTTAAGAAACTAGATTCTCAAGCACAACTCCTAGGCCCAAACCTCTACTCTCATACTCAACAAGCTATTTAGCCTTAACAAATCATTCCATTTCTCAGAATCTCTGTGGGCCTTATACAATGAGGAGAGTTCAACAAATAGAGAAAATGACTATAAACTATACAGAGAATATAGCCTGCACCTCAGGGTGAGGTGCATATATGCCAAGCATCTCTGGTTGTGGATGTGTTTGGAAAATGGGCTCAATGTGATTTAGCTATTGTTACTGACTCCCGTGAGCTATTTCCTCCCAATATACACTACTTACCGTATGATACGGTGCACATTGAGGATAGTACCTGACAAGTTAAACCTTTCTCCTCTTCTCTTTGACTGCAGATCAGAAAGGGCTTTCCAAACTGGAGAGAAAAAAGGCAAATAAATAAGATGAAGCTGACCACATGGCTTCCTACTAGCAGCAAACCCAGCTGTGAAGGAACAGGGCAGAAGGTCTGCCTTTGGGGAAGTGAAATGGGATCCTTGCATTAAGGGAACATGCCAGTGACTGACATGTCATTTGGGCATTTAAATTATTTATTTGAGAGTGGCTGAAAAAGATACAGGGCTCATGTGAGCCTCCACTCAAAGGTAAGAAGAAAATCTGCCCCATACTCTCTGCTGACATGGATAGGTGTGAGCAGAAAGAAGAAAAACTGATTTAGATCACACACCATGAGGCCCATTACTTAGAACTGTTCATAGACTCCAGAGTGGGCACAATGAGAATGACTTGGGTCTTAAAGACATAAGGACCTACTGAGAACAAGCGACTGTTGAATGCTCAGCCTTAAGTGAGACATCTACGTCACTCCTACCCCCAAAGCTCAGGAAACATTGCAGGACAATGTAAGAGCTAGAGAAACAGGTGGCATGTTGTGCAATGCTATTCTCTGGGCATGACATGGCAGCTGCACACTTGAATACCCAGCAGTTATGATGACCTGCACAAGACTGGGTCAGTTAACATTCCTTCATGGATGGGAGAGGGACTCATGAAGTCCATCCATCCCTGAGGACTTATAGGCAGGTCATGTCATGATAACTGAGTGGGGAGAAAGAGAGAGACTTACTTCAGTGGTACCGTGACTGGTAAGTTTCCCCTGCTCCTGTAAGTAACCCTAAACTAACTGGCTGATGAAAGAAAATAATAAACAGAAAAATAAAATGTAAAAGCAAAAAGAGAACTATTTGGGGGGAAATGATCAGTAGTGTGGGAGGGGGACAAGAGAGGGTAATGGGCAATTAATATGATCATATTACATTATATACATGTATGAAAATGTCAGAGTGAAATCCATTATTCTGTGTGAATATATACGTGAATGAAAAAGTTTCAAGAGACTGGAGAGATTGCTCAGTGGTTAAAGGTGCTTGCTTGCAAAGCCTAACAGTCTAGATTTGATTACCCAGTATATAAAACCAGATGTACAAAGTGATGCATGCATCTGGGGTTTGCTTGCAATGACAAGAGATCCTAGTGTTCTCTCTCTCTCTCTCTCTCTCTCTCTCTCTCCCTCTCTCTCCTAACAAATTAATAAATAAAATATTTTTAAAGATTTTATTTTTATTAATTTATTTATTAGAGAGAGGGAAAGAGAAAGAGGGACAGAGAGTGAGAATGCGCACACCAGGGCCTCTAGCCACTGCAAACAAACTCCAGATGCATGTGCCACCATGTGCATCTGGCTTACATGGGACCTGGAGAATTGAACCTGAGTCCTTGGGCTTTGCAGGCAAGTTCCTTAACTGCTAAGCCATCTTTCCAGCCCAATAAAATATTTTTTAATATGAAAATCCGGGCATGGAGGCACACACCTTTAATTCCAGCACTAAGAAGGGCAGAGGTAGAAGGATTACTATGAGTTTGAGGCCAGCCTGAGACTTCACATGAATTCCAAGTCACCCTGGGCTAGAGTAAAACCATACCTCAAAACACTAAAAAAAAAAAAAAAAAAAGTTTTTTTTAAAGAAGACATAGACATAGGGGCTCAAGCTCTGCCATGCATTAACAACTTGACTAACCATGGAGGACAAGGATGAGTGGGGTCACAACCTAGATGAAGGCCACAGAGCTCTTCACACAATGCCTGCCATGCTACAGACCAGTTAAACAACAGCTGTGTTTGTTCCAACTACAGAACATGTACTCTCCCATTTCAGCAGTCACTGTAAAGTCACCCTAAAATTCATGACCAGCCACTCCAGCTGTATTCATTGCTCTCACCTGTCAGATTAGGACCCACTACCACCTGCCAGTGGGGACTCCTTGCTCTGAGCAGCATCAATGCTGATATTCTTTTTTATTAATTTTTTAAGTTGACATCAAAATTAATGGGTTCTTTCATGGCATTTCTTTTTGTAATGCTCCTATTCATTTCCCTCTGTCATGGCCATTTCCTATGCCCTGTCTTCCTTTCCCCTCTTGATGGTCCCCTTCTCTCTCTCCAATAGTCCCCATTCTTGTTTCATGTCCCATGTATTCCACTGTCCTCTCTTTCTTCTCTTCCCACCTCCCTCAAGACCTCTTCTTCTCTTCTTATGGTCCTATCACCATTCTCCTCTCAAGTGGCTATTGGTCAAGCTCCCAGGTTTTGAAGGAGAGACAAAATGCAGCTCTCACTTCAAGGACATAAGAGATGCTCTATTCTGGAGCCAAATGTGAGTAACTATGAGGGGGGAATAAGACTTCAGGATACTTTTGGCCGTAGAGATGGCTTAGCGATTAAGGCACTTACCTGCAAAGCTGAAGGCCCTAGCATGCCAATTTCCCTCTCTCTCTCTCTCTCTCTCTCACACACACACACACACAAAAATAAAGTAAAATAAGTAAAATTTTAAAAAAGAGTTCAAGATACTCCAATGACCATGTTCCAACATAATAAAGCATTCTGTGAAGTTTTCATAGTTATAGGACCAAAAAACAGTTACTTTTCAAATACATTAGTGAAAACATCAAGTACACAGGTTATAGCCAAACAGGGAAATCTCTGATATAGGTCTCAGACTATATTTGATGACATTCTTAGCCTCTAGGTTGAGGGACGCTAAGGGTCTGTTTGTACACTCCAAAAGAGATTTTACTGTATCACAGTGATGTTAGGTCAAACATAGAGGTGGGCAGTAAGCAACTATTAAGAGGGTTAAAGATAGCCCAAGATAATTTGGTTCCGGGCCGTCGACATTCTAATTCTCCATAATCACACAGTTGTAATTAGCTTATAGAATCTTTAACATAGGTGTGGCCTTTTTCTGGAAATTTCAGTTCACAGCAGGGAGAGCTGGACACCTGCTGGATTCCACCCACTTCATTGGACCTTCAAGATATGCTGTACTTTCCCTTCTAAGACTTCATCACCTTTTATTATAATCGTCCTTTAAATCAAAACACTTTCTCCACTCCAGTGGATTCTTCCAGAACCTAGATTATAGCGTTCATTCTAGCTCCTGGATTACTTAAATCATTTAACAGTGTCATTGATTGAGGTGACAAGCACCTCATTTGAAAATGTACAAGTATATAGTATGAAACATTCCTAACTGCCAACTTTCCCATAAGGCATCATTTCCCATAAGGCATGACATGTTGCCTCACTGGTCAGTTTCATTTGCTCAGAAAGCCCTCTATCCCACAATAGAAAATGACTGCTGACATTCTATTATAGAAACCCAATAGAGGACGGTAGCAGAATTCTGAAAGAAACATCATCTTACCCTAGTACCAACCTCATCATGAAACACCTCCATGAAGAGAGGAACTGGATCCACTCTTTAGATGACAAAAAATGAGACTCCAAATGTGATGTCTACAAAGCCATCTAGACCTGCCTCCAAATGAGGCCTTCTTAACTTCCTCAAGACACACACATGTACCTCTTTATTCTGCATCTTCCATGAAGATTCACAGACCAAACAGAAGAACCCAGAGGCAGGAGAGCTTCTCCATCCCTGAGAGTCAGGTCACACCTGCTCAGTGGCTTGGCCCCAGCTGTAGCTCCCTGGAGCAAGAATACTGTTTCCAAAGCAACTGGAACTGATGCTTCAGGCAGAGAGTCCCATGTGCATGTACATGTGCAAACACACAGGCACATGCCAGAGCGACACACATAGACTCAGCTATACCTAGGTACAGCTGTACCCAGACCCCATGCCTGCATTGTGGGAATATTGCATCTTTTACAAAGAAAAAAATCAGCTTCCTTTTTAATTCTGGCCAAAGGAGATACCTTCCAAAGATCCACTGAACTGTTTTCATGCCTGTCACTTAATATTACAGAAACTTGGAATAAATTGAAATCCTGTAAACATGTGTAGATATGCTACACATGGTGGCTCACCCCCTTTAATCCCAACACCCAGGAGGCTGAAGCCAGAGGATCACCATTAGTTCAAGGCCACCCTGGGCCACAGAGTAACTTCTAGGTCAGCCTCGGGTAGAGTAAGATCTGCCTCAAAAAAAAATGCATAGGAGCTGGAGAGATTTCTCAGTGGTTAAGGCTCTTGCCTACAAAGCCTAAGGACCTGGGTTCAGTTCCCCAGTATCCCATATAAAGCCAGATGTACAAGGTGGCAGATTCATCTGGCGTTCATTTGCAGTGGCTGGAGGCCCTGGCTTTCCCGTTTTCTCTCTCTCTCTCTCTCTCTCTCTCTCTCTCTCTCTCTCTCTCTTTCTATCTCTCTCTCTCTCTCTCTCTCTCTCTCTCCCTCCTTCTATCTCTATCTGCCTCATTCTCTCTTACTCTCCCTCAAATAAATTAATTAATTAAATATTTTTTAAATGCATAGCTGTTCACTTATGCCTCTAGTCCAATTTATTCTTGGCATTAGTTGCAAAGGCCAAGGGAGCAGGGATCACATCTTGTTTGAGACATGTGTTCCCATTCCCCCAAGTCTTCAGTTAGACACGTTGAATGGGCCATCCATCACCAAGACTATTTTCCCCCCTCTCCTTCTCTTTCTCCTGCTCCCTGCTTCCCTAATGCCCTGTTCTTATTGGAATCACCTCCCAGGAAAGAATGAAGCCCAAATCCTTCCCCTTGCATTAGACCCAAGTGAGCAGCCTTTCCTACAGAAAGAGCTACTGTGAAGCACCAGTTCCCACACCCCTCTCTCCAGACTCTGCTGTGCTTTTGTCCAAAGAGAAGACCTCTTCTCACACAAGGAATCAAGCCAGGGGCCTTCAAGGAAGCTCAGCTCTGTGTTTTAAACCAAACAGAAGGATTTTTGATAGGCTGTGACATGGTTAGGAGCCCAGGTCCCAAATGAAGCATCCCATGATGTCTAGTTATCTCGAGATACTCAGCAGATTTCTCAGTCCCTTTGGCCTCATCTTCCTCATTTGTCCATAGCATAGAGCTAATAGTTTCTATGCCACCATGTGGCTAGGTCATACACAGAAAGTTCTTAGTACCTGATACATAGTAAACACTCTGCAAATGTCACCTGCACAATTCACCTGAAATAACTAAATTTCCCAAAGCTACTGGCTGCTCTGTTTTCCCATGTATAAAATAAGAAGTGATCTTTTTCCCTGTTGGCCTGCCCTCAGAACATGCTTAAAGGTACTTGTCCTATAGAACATTCATTGGCAGTGTCTGGAAATGGAAGCTGATAAGTGAACCTTGGAGGGTTCCCTTTGGCACTTTGCCTTGGGGAGTAAGCTCATCCATTAGGGCACTGAGCAAGTCTTGATTCTACAGAATCAAAAGCTCAGACTCTCAAAATATGGACTCTTACAAGTGATGTGCAACTCACTGGGATTCTATTTTGAAAGTCTGCCAATAATGAGATTTCATAACAAGAAATGTAAAAGCCATTGGTCAATGTTTTCCCCTGTTTTCTTGCATCTGGTGCTATCGTGACATGTCAGTGCCAACACCACCAGCCCTCCCTGCCTGGATTCAGCATTTCTTTCTGTAAAATTCCCTGAACTTCCAAATCTGGATTAGGTGTTTGTGTACTGCTTTCTCGCCCTTTCCTTTTATATGACTGGATTGAATTATTTACTTCTGCACCTCCCAGGAGACTCCAAACTCCATAGTGGCAAAGCATTTATCTCTTTGTGTGTGCAGATGGGTATGCATATACATGTGGAGGCCAGAGGAAAACCTCAAGTGTCCTTCCTGAGGCATCATCCACTTTTCTCTCCCTGTCCTGGAACTCACCAAGCATGCTAAACTGGCTGGCCAAGTAAACCCCAGGGATCTGCCTGTCTCTACTTCCCCAGCTGAGATTACAAGCACATGCCCAGATGTTTTCACGTAGATTCTAGGGATCAAGCTCATATTTGTAAGTCAAGCACTTTACCCACTGAGCTGTTTCCCATCTTGGTTTCAGCATCGTTCTCTTAGTATATGGCAGGGTCCCTGGCACATAGTAGGTTTCCATATGCTTATAATGAATGAATGATAATGTTTTGAAGAAGCATTTAAATGGGAATGGGCATTAAGTGGTGTATCTAAGAGGAATTCTTGGCACTGCTCCCACCTCAATCTTAGCAACCAAACAAAGTAGTAACTTCTATTCAAAGTCAAGGAAAAGGGGGCTCTGAGATTTCTTTTTTTTTTACATTTTTTAAAATTTTTTTGTTTATTCTTATTTATTTGAGAGCGACAGAGAGAGAAAGAGGCAGAGAGAGAGAGAGAGAGAGAATGGACGTGCCAGGGCCTTCAGCCACTGCAAACGAACTTCAGACGCGTGCGCCCCCTTGTGCATCTGGCTAACGTGGGTCCTGGGGAATCGAGCCTCGAACCGGGGTCCATAGACTTCACAGGCAAGCGCTTAACCACTAAGCCATGTCTCCAGCCCGGCTCTGAGATTTCTTAAAGCGTGGTCACATGATAATTGATCAGACAAGCCTATCTATGTGCAAAACAAAAATTAATTTACAGTCAACATTCCCATGGTCCATGTCCAGAAGGCTAAGTACACATGCTGTAACAAAAATCCCAGCTATCTGTGTACAGGTTTGACCAAGAAAGTCCATACACATGCGTGTGCCTTGCCCAGAGTAGAGGTAGAAGTCAGAACAGGAAGGCCAGGTGAGGCCTGCTGCAGGTAGGATGGAGGTAGGCTAGCATGCATTTCAGCCCCAGGCTAACATTCATGACTACAGTTGGCAACAGTCCAGCATGGGGCCTGTATCTGATAGGGTGAGGTTCTACCCGGAGATGGACTGGAGGCTGAGCGCAGGAAGAGCTTATGCAAGGGCTCCTGGGTAGCACCAGTCTCCCAATAGTGGTGGGAGGGGTAAGGAGGCAAATAGGAAGTTTAGACAGCATCATTCCCTGGAGCCCTGGCTGCTTCTAGGTCATGAATATAAACTGCTAGCAGATCAGAAACTTGGCTTGGAGAAAACACAACTGTTTTGGAAGCTGCAGAGTGAACCTTGTGGCTTTAAGTGCAGCCAATTCCCATACTGGAGTCTACAGTGGCAAAGGGGAATTTCTGCATTATCTTGGGAGCAGCAGACTTAAGGTCAGGCCACTGGACCCAACTGGAAGCTGGGTCATTCAGGGTCTTACAGGACAATCTTTTTGAGAATATCAGTCAATCATCTAATGTTTGCCCAGCATCTCCAGTATGCCGAGGACTCAATGATCCAGAAAGAGGCTTTACAACTATTTGGAAAGTTCAGACTGAAAGCATCTGGGAGCAACACAAAAGAAACCCATTATTTATAAGACACTGTACCATGAGGTTCTACCACATGCTGACAGCTCTCACTTTCTGAAAATACCCATGTACTACCCCTTCCTTGACTTCTAAAAGCAATCAACATAAAAGTGCTGACTGAAGGACCTGAAATTGAATGTCGGCTATCTTGTTCATAGATTCCCCTTGCCTCTAAAGACCAGAATTCTCACCAGCCACCTCACACCATTTGACACTCCCAAGCCAAGAGCAATGTCTGACCCTTCTTTTCTCCACCCATCTTTCTCTCTTCCTCTTCACTTACATATTATTCTCAAGAACTGCCAACTCTCTTCCTTCAAGGAACTCTCCCCATCTTGCAGTCCCCAACTCTTGAGACACTGGCTCATCTGAGCTTGGTCCTTTCTCACCACCCACACACAGAATGCAAAAGTGGCTGGCTTGAGCTGGTGGGATGACTTAGTAGTTAAGGCACTTGCCTGCAAAGCCTAAGGACCTATGTTTGACTCTCCAGGTCCCACATAAGCCAGATGCACAAGGTGATGCATGCGTCTGGAGTTTAATTAGTGGCTGGAGGCCCTAGCATGCCAGTTCTCTCTCTCTCTCTCTCTCTCTCTCTCTCTATATATATATATATATATATATATGTGTGTGTGTGTGTGTGTGTGTGTGTGTGTGTGTGTGTATCACACACACCACACACACGCACGCACACACACTTGCTCACTCTTGCTCTCACTCTCTTGCATAAGAAAGGCCAGTCCATTGGTCTTGTCTAAAATAAAAAATAAAATGGCTGACTTTTAGCATCACTCCTCTCTGTTACACCAAGATCAGCGGTCTTCTCACTGTTCACCCTCTCTTCCTGTTCATTATCCTGGTATCTCTACTCGCACATCACTTTTATGGACTTACTCTTCATTATAGAATGCCACACTGAATCCTACCACTGTCTGCCAATATGTGCTCATCTCTCCATGGCCTCAATCTCACAACCATCCATCCTGATTGCCCAAGGCAGAATGCTGGGGTCTCCTTTAACTTCCTCTCACTCTACCTCCAATCAGCTACACAAACTGTTACACTTCCTGGTCATGGGACATTGGTGCATGGTATGATTCACATGATTGGCCTGTGGAGGGAAAGCAGCTGCTGTGACCGACAGCTCCACTAGAAACTCATGAAAGTGGGAGAAAGGAGGTTGCCTTGAAGAAGGATGATGGGCAGCAAGACCCACAGCAGCATCTCGGAGGTCCACGGAGCAACAAAGGTTTGAGGACCATGGTATTTATGATGTGTCAGAACCCTTGGGAGTTAGGAGGAAAATGCATACAAACAACGAAACCATAGTCACAAATGAAGGTCAGACACCTGCCCCAAGATCAGAGGATAAAAATAGAGTGGATTTCTTAGAGAAAGAAATTGAAGCAGAAATCCACTCTCTAGGCAAGTTGTTTGCTAGGGCTACCACAATAAGGGGTGGTTTAAACAATAAAATAAACAAAGTTTATTTTTTCATAGGTGTGGAGACTGAAAATCCAAGGTCAAAGTGTTGAGAGGGTTGGTTTCCACTGAAGCAAAGGCTTCACTTTGACTGGTACACAACTATCTTCCCCTTGTCATGTTCAGTCATCCCCTGTGTGCCTTATGTTGTCTGTGTTCTAACCTCTTCTTATAAGTACACCAGTCATGCTGTATTAGGATCTACCTAATGGCCTCATTTTAATTTAGTACCTTTCTAAAGGCCCTGTCTCTAAATACAGCCAAATACAGCCATATTCTGAGTTACTGGAAATCATGACTTCAGTATATGAATTTGAGAAGACATAAGTCAGCCCATAACAAGGTCCTACTGTCAAAACCAAGCTGTCAGCTACAGGGATGCCCTAGTAATGAATCTCAGAGTTGAGAGGCCACAGCCACTTAGGAGCCTCCTTGTGGCCTCCAGCCAACACGTTCCCAGGAACTTCTCATTGATGGCACTTTTATTTTCTTATTGACTGACTTCTGAGATGGAGTTGGTTAAGGGCGCTGAAACATCATCGATCAAGTTGGTCACTCCAGGCTGGATTCTGTTCACACTGAAAGACCAAAAACCCTCCCAGGCCACATACCAGAAAGCCAGGTTGTTTGTAACCACTGGAATGAGTTATCTGACATCACAAATTTGGTTTTTCTATGTCACAAAACAAATGTGGACAGACCTGGGCAATATATTCCACCATAAGATACAGAAAAATATAACTGAAAATTTTAGGCCACTTCTTTAATCCTTTAATAATTCTATGACAGTGAAGTAAGTAAGCCTAGTACAATACCAAGCTAAGAGCTACCATTCTGGTCAGCCACTTTGCTTCCAATGATAGCACAAAGGGATGGCTTTCTCAGAAAGAAACTGCTTCCTTGCCCCTACATCAGTCACTCCATGTGGTAGTTTAAATGCATGGCCCCAATAACTGAGGTTTTTTATTGAAATTGATTTCACAGCTTCATCCCCTAGCAGGCAGATTCCTGCTAATGGGGCGGGGGGGGGGGGAGGTTGACATTGGGGCTGATCAGAATTCCTGCCCAAGGTATGGAGAGCAGTGTACACTCTGTGGCAGCCAGTGGGGCGGGGCTGGGGGGTTGGTCCTGCTGCTGCTTTTTGGTGCTTGCTGCTCTTCGGTGCTTGCTGGCTAGCGGCAGTTTCTCTCTCTACTTGGATTGATGAATTGGAGCCAGAATCTTCCACCATTGATAGAACTTCCCCTGGATCTGTAAGCTTGAAATAAATCCTTTCCTCCCATAAACTGTGCCTGTTTGGAAGTTCATCCCAGCAACGTGGATCTGACAGCTACACCTCATGGGCCACAACAAGAGCTGGGTGCATCAGTGATGATGTCAGTGACAGCACAGATCTCCACAGCAATAAATCCCAACATCCCCCTCGGCCCCTAGCACCAGCATCTGAGCAAACCCTGCTATCATCCAACCGTCACTGGACCAACCTTTTTTTTTTTTAATTTTTTTCTTTGTTTATTTATTTATTTGAGAGCAACAGAGAGAAGGAGGGAGGGAGAGAGACAGAGAGAGAGACACAGAGAGACAGAGAGAGAGACACAGAGAGAGAATGGGTGCCAGAGCTTCCAGCCTCTGTAAGTGAACTCCAGATGCGTGTGCCCCCTTGTGCATCTGGCTAACGTGGGTCCTGGGGAATTGAGCCTCGAACCGGGGTCCTTAGGCTTCACAGGCAAGCACTTAACCACTAAGCCCTCTCTCCAGCCCTGGACCAACCTTATCTCCCTATTTGCCAGTGGTTGCACCACATGTTCTCCAGTTTTCCAGACTCCACATTCCTTCTGGTTCCTTGGACAATAGACCTCTATCTGAAATGTCAGCCTCCTGTACCTTCTATAGAACATCCTGGCACCTTATCACATGCCTCTGCTTGACTTTGTCTCAGACACAGGACTGTTTCTAGAGACACTGTTGGTGACCTCATTTTAAGTTTTTCTTTCAGCCTTTTTTGCTTATAGCATGTTCTCTGTCATGAACATGGAGGTTTGTGAATTAGAACTCCCTCCTTCTAGGTTTTTTCTCTACCAGAAGTGAACTGCATGGCTAGAACAACCCACCAGCAGACCTTCCTCATTATTTGGTTGAGAAGAACCCTAACTCCCATCCCGGAGCCACCGGGACACCAACATCCCACTGAGCTGACACCATGCTGCACCCTGAGCCACGGACCACAGAGCTAGTGTAGCAGGAAGGCACACCTGATGTGTGCCAGGCCAAAAGAGGATGTTGATGTCATTACTGACATCAAATCAGGGCCTCATTTCCTCTCCTCACCTCCTTAATGTTGTCAACCTTGAAAAGACACAAATGGAACGACACAGATCCACACTGAGCCTCAGATCCAGAGACAAGGTCTGCAAAGGACAGCTCAAGCTGGCCCATTCTGATCCTCTGAATAAATGGTACCATTACCCATATTTTAGGCAAGATTCTTGCTTATGAGTGGCACAAACCTAATGTAACCCAACTTGAGGAACTCGGAGAACTTTAATTCCCCATGGTGAAAGAAATATAGAGGAAGCAAGCTTTAAAGAAGTGCATTTGGTTAAATGCTTCCCACACCCTCCCCCCCACAAAAAACTTGTCTACTTGGAACCTGTGAATGTGGCCTTATTCTGACATAGAATGTTTAGATCCAGTCAAATTAAGGTGAGATCATATTGGTTGCAGGTGTCCTTTTTGGAGAGGGATATTTGGAGAAAAATACATGTGCAAGGAAGGAAGCCGTCCGATAACCAAGGCAGAGGTTGAAGTGACACATCCAAAGGATTGACAGGAATGGCCAGTGGCCACCAGGAGCCAGGAGAGACCCTAAAACAGATTCTCCCCTGAGACCTCTGGAAAGATTCCTGAAGGCAACTTGATTTCTGACTTCCAGCCATTGAAACAGTGACAAAATTAAGGCCTATTGGTTTAAGCTATTAAGCTTATGGTTATTGTTATGTCCTAGGAAGGACCCTGGTGCAGCAGATGAGAAAACTTAGGTACTAATGGATTGGTCATTTGCCCAAGATCACACTGTTATTAAGAGGAAAGCCAAGGGTCTTGAAAATAACTCAGTGGGTAAAGTGCTTGTACCACATTCAATGGTGAGTTTAGATCCCCAGAACTCACATAAATGCTGGACATGGTGACACAAACCCATAATTCTGGCACTGAGGAGGTACAGGCAGAAAAATCTCCATGGATTACTGGTAGCTTGTTTAGCCAAATCAGTGAGTTCTTGGTTCTGTGAGAAACTCTGTATCATAAAAATAAGGTGTAGAGCCGGGCATGGTGGCACACACCTTTAATCCTAGCACTTGGGAAGCAAAGGTAAGAGGATCGCTGTGAGTTTGAGGCCACCCTGAGACTACAGAGTGAATTCCAGGCCAGCCTGAGCTAGAGGGAGACCCTACCTTGAAAAGGGGGCTGGGGGGAAATAAGGTGTATATGGGATAGAGAGATGGCTTAGCAGTTGAGGTGCTTGCCTGCAAAGCCAAAGGACCCAGGTTCAATTCCCCAGGACCCACATAAGCCAGATGCACATGATGCCATACAAAACTGGAGGTTTTTTTTCAACATCTGAAGACCCTGGCGCACCCATTCTCTCTCTCTCTCTCTCTCTCTCTCTCTCTCTCTCTCTCTCTCATAAATAAAATAAGGTATAGAACAAATGAAGAAGATACCTGATGTTAACCTCTGGCTTCCACATACATGTACATATGCATGTACACCTGCATACAAACACTAACCCACACACATACAAACATAAACACCACAGACACAAACAAAAAACCAGTTTAATGGATATACAATAAAACATGTGAGAAGTGTAGCATTGTAGAACAGAACTTTGAATTCAAACCTTATGGATAGTGAATGAAATGTCTACAGAATGCCAACTGTTCTAGTCATTTGCACCTCAACATGTATATATAAATTGCACATCTAGTGGGATTTGAGTACATTTTCCGATCAGTATGATACAAGGCTTCACAAAGTATGAGTGCCCGGGGCCCGTGGAGATCTGAAGGAGACCTGCCCTAACAGCTGTGGCCTCCATGTCAAAACAGAATTCTAGCCTCAATCCCTATTACAGCTTTGGCATGCAGCCAAGTTTAAGGTCTGTATTAAACTGTGCCTTTCTGGGCTGCCTGCAGACTCTAGCAAGAATTTTCACAAAGCCTAATTCACTTTTCCCTTAGAGGCCTTTCACACTGATTGCCTGAGAAAAGGGTCCTATTGGTGCATGCTCAAGATGGGGCACATTTGGTACCTGGAAGCCAGCAGTCTGTCAGGGCAGAGGAAAACAGGTAGGGACTAGGGGGTCAATGCCTGCTTTAGAGGTACCAGTGGCACTTAGAAGACACAGCTCTGACCTCTCCAGGAGGTGGAAAACAAGAAAGGCTGCAATACTACATTACCCCATCAGTCACAGGAAAGCCATTCTTTAGGTCATCTGTCAAAATCCTCCTTTGAAATGAGAAACAAGCCTGAACACCAGGCCACTTAAGGAGATATTTACTGTGAAATGTGAAGGCAGAAACACCTTCCTGTAGATGGGGCAGGTGCTCAGCATGAATTATGCCAGATAAGGCTAGAAAGATAGCAGCAGGTGCCTGGATATAAATGACCTCAAAGCAGCTCTACAAACACAGCCCAGAGAGGAAAGAGCATCCCACTGAGAATGAGGAGTTAGAGCCCAGGGCCGTGGAAGGAGACACGTGTGGTCCTGAAGCTTGGGGCAGATGGCAGTCTTCTGTGGCACTGCACAGAGGGTCTTTAGTCCTATGTGAAGAAAAATGAGGTACATCTGCCACTGTGTGAACTGAGAATGACAACTGAAATGACTTGTTGCCTGAAACAGGCTTCAGAATACTTCAGGAACCAAAAAAAGGTAGATGGATAAAATGAGATTTGTAAGGGATTGGTAATTGCTGAAGCTAAGGTTTCATTATAGTATTCTTTCTAGTTCTGTATATATTTTAAAATTGCCATATTAAAATCATTTCTGAAGAAAATGAGTTTTTCTCCACAGTCATGGACCATATCTTTGCAGATATATACTTTGGAGGATGAGACAGCCATATTTTCTAGGCTGTATGATAACCTGAAAAGCTGTAAAATTATGTTTTGGATACATATACACACAGTGTATGTAGACTATGTATCAACATTATAATTGCCACATTATACCATATGCCATGCCAGATATAGTGTGTGCCAGTTTGTATTCCTTTGATCATTTGATTTTCACGGCAATCCCATGAGGAAAGGGACTTAAGTCAGTCAAGGCCAAAAGCTCATAAATACCAGCTCTGGTTAATAAGCCCAGCTCTGTGTGACTCGAGATCTACACAACAATCCACCCTCACCAATGCTGTACATGTCCTCAACAAATGAGGCCAACAGCATGGCTCCCACCTGTCCATGAGTCAAGGTCAAAGGAACTCCAGTCCAGCCTGGCCAGTTCTAGCTCCCTCTCCAAGGAGCACATCAGCAACACACCATTCTTGCATCCCTTCAGGCAAGTCTGTGTGCAGGGAGGCTCCCAACAAGGGCCTGAAGGCGGCAGCTCTAGTAGGAGAAGCTGATGGCCCCGTTGGTTGCCCACCCACAGATCTGCACAGATCTGGCTACACAGGAGAACCTCAGAATTAAATTTGGGGACTGGAAATGTAGGGGGCACACAGAGCTTCCAAATAGCAAGCCCACTGGTATATTTCAAATAAAATAGACTGTGTTCAAAGCTTCTACTTATAATTAGGAGACCATGTCATTAGCATACTTGAATTCATGTTCCATGACCATGATCATGATCATCCATATTTGGCTCAGAATAAGCTATTTCCTTATTTACTTAAAAAATAAAATGAACATAATTGAGTTCCACTGGAAACAGACTTTAAGTGCAAATATCTTGGGGTGAAGCATCAGTGGGGTATGGTGGAGAAAGGGGGAAGGAGATGAAAGACAGCCAGCTAAGGGGTCTGTTACCAGGCAGGCAGCCACAGCAGAGCTCAGAAGCACTGGGAAAGTCTGGAAAATGATGTAGCACGTATGACAGAGCTTTCTGATTTCAGAGGCTTTCAAGGAGGCTAGAGTGGTTCTTCTTCAACTCTGACCCACCTTTGGCTTAGTGCTGCTCCTGGCATCAGTAACTCTTCACTAAGAAGCCTGAACCCTGTAAATGTGGAAACGCAGCACCCTGAGGGAGATGCGTGTGAGTACCACAGGAGGATGCTGCTGACATGACCAGTGAGGCCAAGGGATACACGCAGAGCATCCATAGTATTTGCTTCTCTGATAATATCCACCAAGCCCTGAAAGTTAATATGATGCTTCCTGGTGGACCCACACACATGCACTGGCACCTCTGCTCACCAACAGCAGATTGCATAGATCCTCCACATTACCTGACTTGACAAGTTAAGCAGATGTTGGTTCTCCTCTGTCAGATGCTAGCATGGTTACTGCTGCTCTGGGACTTCTGCTGCACCAGTGCTCATGCACAGCTGTGCTTACTATGTCAGTGGCAATGTTGATGTGCTAGACTGGACCATAACTCTATGGCCTTTTAGATCCCCACTGCATGACCACACCCAGCATATAGTCTGTCACTATTGGAATGAAGGATACTCAGGAAAAAAAAAAAAAAAAAAAACAAGACTGAACCATGTGTGCATCTGATCCTGTCATATCCAAGGTGGCAACCAGTGACATAGCCAACAAGATCTTCCTGCTTCTTCCTCATCTCAGCCTCTCTGGGTTAGCCCCCTAAGCTCATAAACCAATCAGATCTTGGCTCCTTCTGGGTCAACTTCCTGAGTCCACAAACCAATCAGATCTTAGGCCCTCCTGGGTCAGCCACCTGAACCCATGAATCAATCACATTTTCCCTTTATATCCCTGAATCTGATTTTTTAAAAATCCATTTTAATTGACTATAAAGGCTTCTTCATGCTGATCTCTGCCCTTCCATCTCTGTCTGGACACATGTAAGCCTAGCTGGGTAGGGGAGAGCAAAACACTGTTTCTTAGCCTGAGTAGTTTTCTACTTGCCTTCAATCTGCTATGTTTTGGGATATCTTCTAACTTTGATTAAATGTATTATTTTTTCTCCAATCTCTGAGCGTACCATGTGTGTACTTCCACTTAGAAGAACTCTAAAATCCTATGTCCACCACATGGGCATTTCCTCTAAACTCTGGGCCTGCTACATGTGTAACTTTTCTAAGCTTGAGGTAATCACGGATATAACTCTCTTTTTATCCATTTCTCATCTGGATTTTCTAGTCTCTTCCTTGGCACTTTCCCTCTGCAATTCCCCCTTAAGCCATCACCACTTAATCTTTTAACTTTCCTCCACGTGGAGGCTCAGGGTGGATGCTGAGCTTCCCACACGAGTGTGTGTTTCTTCTAAATCTCTCTATATGAGCTTCTAGATCCGGTCTTCCATGTGCTTATGTCTCTGCTCCAGCCTTTTCCTAGATCCCAATTTTCTCTTAAATGAATCTCATAAACTATGCTGTGCCTCCCACACAAGTGCATGTTTCTTCTAAATCTCTCTATATGAGTGTCTAATTCATCTTCCAATGCTTGTGAATGCTCCAGCCTTCTCCTAAATCCCAATTTCCCTTAAGTGAACCTTATAATTTATGAATTCTCCCTAAATAAACTTAGTAATTAATGATTTATCTTTCTTGAGTCTTTTTTGAAATTGCTCTTGTTTTTGTTTATTTTTTATTTATTTATTTGAGAGAGACAGACAGATAAAGAGAGAATGGGTGCACCAGGGCCTCCAGCCACTGCAGATGAACTCCAGATGCATGCGCCACTTTGTGCATCTGGCTTATGTGGGTCCTGGGGAAGAATCTTTTTTTTAAAATCAGTTCTTTGTTAAATAGGATAAGGACCCAAAATCTGGATTCATAAGTTTGGGATATCCCCTCCTGAACATCAAAATCCTGCATCAGAAACACCAACATATATATGGGATGGATTAATGCCTTGATATATAACTCCTTGCCTACAATTTTTTCCTTAAGATAAATATCTAAAAACAAAACAAAGCCGGGCGTGGTGGCGCACGCCTTTAATCCCAGCACTTGGGAGGCAGAGGTAGGAGGATCGCCGTGAGTTCGAGGCCACCCTGAGACTCCATAGTGAATTCCAGGTCAGCCTGAGCTTGAGTGAGACCCTACCTCGAAAAACCAAAAAAGTAAAAAAAATAAAAGCAAAGCTATTTCATCATTTATCTAAGAATCTTAATATCTTGTTTATAGCAAAATCAAAATATTCTTGATGTTTTGGTTTTTGTTGTTTGGTTTGAGTTTGGGGCTTGTTTTGTTGGTTGGTTGTATGGTTTAGGGAGTTTTTTTAGGTGAGATTTTGTTATACAGCTCCAGCTGGCCTAAATCTCATGATCTCCCTACCTCAACATCGCAAGCACTGGGATTACAGACATGCACCATCATCAAGATACTCTGTCGCTCTTCCCCAAGTTCTGATGCTGCTACAAAAAGTGGCCTTAACCTCTAACACACTATCCCCCTGCAATTAGGTTCTGGGATTTTATTGCATTGTTATAAGTGATAGTTTTATATAACTGATTATGGCATTATTGAGAAAACTATTCTATACATTTTCCCTGCATGAAGGCCCATGTAAGAAATTATCCTGTTTGCAGCTACCCCTGCACAAACAGTGTAATTCTTTTATAACCTTCAACATAAACTATGAAATTAGTAGTACCTCTTTTGGTTTGGCTGGCAGAAATCTCAAAATCAAATTTGAAGATGATTCCTCTGAGCTTTTCTTTAACATTTCCATGTTCTTATATGGTAAGTTTTTTTTTCAATTTTTGTTATCTTTATTTATTTATTTGAGAGCAACAGAGAGAGAAAGAGGCAGAGAGAGAGTGAGAATGGGCTCACCAGGGCCTCCAGCCACTGGAAATGAATTCCAGATGCATGCGCCATCTTCTGCATTTGGCTTAAGTGGGTACTGGGGAATTGAGCCTTGAACCGGGGTCCTTAGGCTTCACGGGCAACTGCTTAACCACTAAGCCATCTTTCCAGCCCAAGTTATTTTTTTTATTTGTTGTTTGTTTGGTAAGTTGATACAAAAACTCTTAATAGAACATGACAGAATATAAACAAAATTGAGATAGCAGTTTCCTCTCTGTTGGTGGAGAGATCAGCTCACTGAGTTTTGCAGATAGTTCAGAAGGGCCTGACTGTGACCCCACCAACAGGCCTTCGGCTCTCAGCTCTTGAGGGCTGGCTCAGAGAGGACAATGCACACACAGCCCATGAGTTCTCACAGCCCAAGTCCTCACCCTTCTTTTTCTCTAGCTCTGTGAAGAAGCATGGCCAGACCTGACCTCAGGGCCTCTACTTCCACAACAGGACAGGAAGGAAATCCCCTTACCACTTCAAAGAGACTTTCCAACTGCATGGACATCTGTTCAAATTGACTGCCCAGACCAGACAATGAGTTTCCCTGAGCCCACGTAATTCAGAGTAAGCTGCGAGCACCTGACCAGTGACCCAAACCCTGTCTCTGTCCGCTCACACAGTGTGGTGGGATGGCCACCCTGGTGGTCAATGCCAGAGCCCTCAGCCTCCTCGGCTCTGAGTGACTACTTAGTGACTTGGTGATTCCTAAACTTAAAGAACAGAAGTACAAATTCCCAGTCTTTTCTCCCAGAGATTCTGATACAGCAGTTCCAGAACAAGCCTGAGAAATGTAATTGTTAACACATACTCCAGGGAATTATTATATCCAAGTCAGGCTGAGGAGTAGTGACTCAGCAGAACCATAGGTCCTAAAGCCCAGGGTGTCTAAGTCGCCTGGTACCTGAACACAGTATTCAGGTCCCATCTTGGTCTAGATCAACTCGTCTACCAGTTTGTTCTTACTCCTTACCCTTCTGTGCAACTCCCCCTACCAAGGAAGGCAGGGTTGCCCAACCCTTGGCTCGTTGACATATTAGACATGACAGTTTTGAGGGCTAGAGGCACCTGAACATTGTAAGGCATTTGACAGCACTCTTGGCCTTCCCACTAGATGTCAGGAGCAGTCCTTTCACCTGACTCCTGTCAATCAAACACATATCCAGACATTGCTGATTTTCCTGGAGAGTACACATGAACAAAATCACCTCCCTACTGAGAATTACTGATCTGTGAAGACCAGCCATTCTACATAGTGCCAGTACTAATGTCTACAACGTTGAAGACCTCTCAGTCACAAGCACCTGTGAAAACTGTTTAATCTACAATACATTTCCTTTGGAGGGGCAAGGGTAGTACAGATGCTTTCACAAAGTCCTCAGCTCCTCCAGGAACCCATATCTAGGTCAAAGTTGTATAGAGACTTTGAAGAGGGACTATACAGAGTCCAGAGAGGTCTGAGCATTCACCCCAGTAGACTACAGACTCCATAAGGACAGAAGATTGGGTTTCTTCTGCTTCAGTGATAACCCAGTGTCCAGCACAGAGCCAATAAAATGTAATCAATAGGCAATTAATGAATGAGTGGTAGATGGATGAATGCATCATCAACAGATAAATAAGTAGATAGATAGACAACTGGACAATTCAAGGTACCAATTCTAACTAAAGGGTTACAGTCAGGTTACTCAATGATGATTGTTAAGCATGTCAATTTGATTGGATTTAAAATTGCGATGGAAATAAATCTCTAGGCTTGTCTGGGTGTGAGTTTCTAGATTAGGTTAATTGAAGTATAAAGACCCACCCTAAATGTGGGTGACACCATTCCATGGGCTGTGGTCCTGGACTATATATAAATGAAAAAGTGGGCTGGGTGCAGTGGTGCACGCCTTTAATCCCAGTGCTCAGGAGGCAGAGGTAGGAGGATCACCATCAGTTCGAGGCCACCCTGAGACTACATAGTGAATTCCAGGTCAGTCTGAGCTAGAGTGAGACCCTACCTTTA
The DNA here is from genome assembly GCA_036346955.1 of Dipus sagitta. Taxonomy (NCBI): domain Eukaryota; kingdom Metazoa; phylum Chordata; class Mammalia; order Rodentia; family Dipodidae; genus Dipus; species Dipus sagitta. Next base: position 262,603,863 of record CM070770.1, on the reverse strand, counting down.
AAAAAAAGAAAAAGAAAAAAGCATTCTGCACTATTAAAAAAAAAAGGAGAGTACAGGCTGGAGAGATGGCTCAGTGGTTAAGGAGCTTCCCTGCAAAGCCTAAGGACCTCGGTTTGATTCCCCAGCACTCATGTAAAGCCACATGCACAAGATAGCACAGCATCTGGATTTCATTTGCAGTGGCTAGAGGCCCTGGATGCACCAATTCTCTTTATATATCTGCCTCGTTCTCTCTCTCGTAAATAAATAATAAATAAATAAAATACTTAAAAAAAATAAAAGGAGAAAGCAATCCTGAAAACCAGCATTCACTGCTTCCTAACTCCAAATACAATGTGACCAGCCAACTCAAGCTCCTGCTGCCATGCCTTCCCCTGCCATGCCTTCCTCCCATAATGGACATATATTCTGGAACTGGAAACTAAAATAAACCTTTCCTCTCATAAGCTGCTTCTTGCCAGGTATTTGGTCACAACAATGAGTAAAGTAAATTATACACCAATCTTGCTAAGCTCCAGCATAGTCCCACTTACAGAATGTGGGTAAGAATGCCTTCTGCATGGGGCTGCTGGGAGGATTAAATTACTACTGTGTATAGCTTCCAGGATTAAAATGCTTAATGAAGTGCCTAGCACATAGTAATGCCGGCTCCTTCTGCCTTTCTTGGGATCTGGAGAACTAATTAAATTTAATTAAACGGTTCTGAAAGATGAGGAAAGATGGGAGAGGTTCTCACACTGCTCAAAACCCTGACAGGCAGGAACAAGGACGATTGCAAAACACTCTTCTCTTGTATGTCTACCTCGTGCTCAAAATTTCACATTGTTCCTGCCTCAGATAACAAATCCAATAAATGAGATTCCACAGTGTTCTGCCAAGTGCCTCCATCTTGTGTGTCCTGGCATCTGAGAACATTTAATAACCAAGGCTGTTCTGTTTTGGAGCTATTTGACCCTCTGGACACATGTGTCACAGTATTAATTGACCCTGCCACCCTGCTGGCTAGAGGAAGAGGAAGAAAGTGGAAGGCAATAGCCCAGCCTACTCAGCATTTTGAACTGGGGACCTTTGTCCTGACTAAGCCTGGAAGTACCTGCCCTTAGTTAAAGTCAGCAGCTGACCTTGAGCTGGTGAACTCTGTGCCACCTCTTTCACTCATTTCTTTTTCTCCCTCACTTTATCTGTCCCCAATCTTACTAAAACATACTTAACAAATAAAGCAATCATGCATATTTGTATTAGACAGCATAATATTTGGGTTTTATTCTTGTGTTTTTAAAATTAGTTTTGTACTCAGTGAATACAATCAAGTTGGTACAATTATTAGCCTACCCCCTGACCTCCCCCCTCCACTGGGACCCTCCTTGTTGGGGTATACAGGTTGTGTATTGTGGCATTAGCCATCAGTTATGGGTAGGAGGAAATGTCTCTGTGTATCATGACCCAACGTGTGGCTCTGACATTCTTTCCAGGCCCTCTTCCGCAAATTTCCCTGAGCCATGTTGGGTTCATTTTAGGTCTGCTTCAATGATGAGGTCTTGGGAGCCTCTGTGTCTCTGGATATCTGGTTTGGTAAGAGATGATTGTTCTCTGTGTCTATCTCCTTCACCCTTGTGCTGGTACCAGGTTCACCAAGAAAACATCACTCTTGCTTGTTTCCCCAATTATTCTTAGTTTCAGCTGGGGCCCTTTTGAGGTATTATGGGGTGGTTCTCTCCTTAGAATCTGCATGTATCTGAAAAAGAGAAGCAGATTCTCCAATGGAGAGTAAAGTTAGCACAAGGCAAATGGGATAACCATTATTTTTTGGAGAGAATTTAATAGGTGTAGGCCCTCTTGTAGCCCACAATTGATGGGAGATTGATAATTGAGAGCAGGCTCATTTTTGAATATGGTTCTGACTTGTTCTCCAGCTCCAGCTATGGGTTCCGTTCCACTGAGCAGATCAGTTAGCCAAATCAAAAGCAGCTGGCTTCCCACCATGGCTATGCACCACTATTGCACTTGTGTGAGCATCACGTCAGGTTGTTTGCTGCTAAGTAGGTTAGACCATGAGTTGCCTGGACAGATATTGGTCATTTTCTCCAGGTTGCTCATGTAGCACCCTCTGGCACTAGACATGCTAACTGTCTGGGGACTGACTCTCTTCCAGCTTCCAGCCATGTCACTCCATGTTATGTGCCAAAGGCATATGGTGTCTTCAGCAATAGGGTCTTACCACTAATCTTTGGTGGGTCATCAAGTACTCTGACAGAAATCTGTCTTCTTTTGGGAAACCTTGTAGGTCTTTCTGATCAAAAGTTCATTGTGGATGATAGCCACTTGCTGGTACTGGGAATTACAGGTCAGTGCCCAAGAAGAGAAGGAAGAAAAAGATAAGTAATATTAAAAAGTTAGAGAGATGAGAGAGAAGAAGGAGAGAGAGAGAAAAAAAAAAAACAGAAACAGCAAACAGGAGAAGATTAAGGTCAGTCTTCATACTACCCTCTCCAGGTCCTAGTGATTCAGGTGTTCCCTCTAAGGGCCTGGTGAAGGGTCAACCATTTGGTCTGTCTTTTAAGATATAGAATTTTATGGTACCATTGCTATTTCAGTCCAGTTTTGTGTCCCCCACACCCTCACTTACCTTCCCCTCCCTCGCCAAGAAAACAGCACTCTTGCTTGTTTCCCCAATTATTCATAGTTTCAGCTGGGGACCCTTTGAGGTATGATGGGGTGGTTCTTTCCTTAGAATCTGCATGTATCTGAAAAGAGAAGTAGACTCTCCAATGGAGAGTAAAGTTAGCACAAGATAAATGGGATAACCACCTACACTATTGTCCAGTCCTCGAGATGCATGCTAGGTATGTCAGCATCTTGGGCAGATTCAGGTTAGAAGCTGTAGATGAGTGATACTATGTGGTGATTACCTTTCTGTGACTGGGTGAGTTCTCTGAGAATGATCTCTTCCAGGTTCAACCATTTTTCCTCAAATTTCATTGTGTCATTTTTCCTTACTGCTATGTAGGATTCCATTGTATAGATATACCACATCTTATCCATTCATCTAATGATGGACATCTGGTATGATTCCAGCTCTTAGCTATTACAAATTGAGCAGCTATAAACATGGGTGAGCAAATCTCTCTGAGCTGAGTCATGGAGCTTTTAGGGTACATGCCCAGTAAGGGAATAACTGGGTCTGTTGGTAACTTTATAGTCAGCTTTTTTAGGAGTATCCATATTGCTTTCCAAAGTGGTTGTACTATCTTACATCCCCACCAACAGTGGATGAGGGTTCCTATTTCTCCACATCCTTACCAGCATTTATTTTCATTTGATTGTTTTTAATATTTGCTATCCTTACTGGGGTAAGGTAGAATATCATAGTTGTTTTAATTTGCATTTCCCTGATGTTTAGGGATGATGAACATTTTCTTAAGTGTGTGTTTGCCATTTGTATTTCTTTCTCTGAGAACTCTCTGTCCAGTTCTTTGTCCCATTTTGTGAGTGGGTTGTTTGACATTTTATTGTTTAGGTTTTTGAGTTCCTTGTAGATTCTACAGATTAGGCGCCTCTGTCAGTTGGATATTCAGCAAATATATTCTCCTATTCTGTGGATAATCTTTTGGCTCTGCTTATTGTATGTTTGTCTGTGTAGAAACTTTTCAGATTCACGTGATCCCATTGGTTGAGTGATTGTTTATGACCCTACTACTTGGGTTTTGTTCAGGAAATCTTTTCCCTTTCCTGTATCATGGAAATTTCCTCCTATATTTTCTTCCAGTAGTAGCCAAGTTTCTGGTCTTATATTGAGGTCTTTGATCCATTTAGACTTGATTGTTGTCCATGGCGAGAGGTGTGGATCAAGTTTCAATTTCCTGCATATGGTTATCCAGTTTGTCCAGCACCATTTGTTGAAGATGCTGTCTTTTATCCAACCTATATTGTTAGGGCCTTTGTCAAATATCAAGTAGCTGTAGTTACTTGACCCAAAGTCCAGGTCTTTGATTCTATTCCATTGATCTATACTCCTGTTTTTATGCCAGTACCATGCTGTTTTTATTAGTATAGCTTTGTAATATAGCTTTAGATCAGGTATGGTGATGCCTCTAGAGGGGTTTCTTTTGCTGAGGATATGCTTGGATATTTAAGGCCTTCTGCCTTTCCATATGAATTTTGAGATCAGTTTTTCTATCTCTGTGAAGAACGATGTTGAAATTTTTATTGGTATTGCATTAAATATATTGCCTTTGGTAGGATTGCCATTTTCACAATGGTAATGTGAGTGATAATGTTAATGTTCTGCCTATCCAGGAGCATGAGAGGTCTTTCCATTTTCTCAAGTGCTCCTCAATTTCTTTTTTGAGTGTTTTTGTGGGGTTTTTTTTTGTTTGTTTTTGTTTTTTTTGTTTTGTTTTGTTTTGTTTTGGTTTTGGTTTTTCAATCTTTCAATTCCTTGGTTAATGTTATTCCAAGGTATTATACTTTTTGTTGCTATTGAAAATGGGACAATGTCACTTATTTCTTTCTCCCAACAAGATACAAGAAGCTGGAGTTCCGGTCAAGATGGCGGCATAGGAACCACGCCTAAGCAGCCTAGGGGAGAAAAAGCCAAAGAAAACCCAGCAAAATACACAAGGGAGGTATATAAGAGATTAAAACAGCAGCGGAGAAGTAGGAGATATCCAGAGCCCACACGGGCAGGCCGAAGCAGCTCCGGCAGCGGCAGCTCGGGACCCGGTAGCGGCAGCTCGGGATCCGGCAGCGGCAGCTCGGGTCCCGGTAGCAGCGACTTGGGCTCCGGCAGCGGCACCTCGGGACCCGGTAGCGGCGATTCGGACTCTGGCAGCGGCAGCGGCAGCACGGGCACCGGCAGCTGCATCTCTGGCTCCGGCAGTGGCGACTCGGGATCCAACAGCGGCGGCTCAGACCCCGGCAGCGGAAGCGGCGGTGGAAGCCGTGACTCCAGCCCCAAAAACACCATCAGCTGCTCCGGTACCGGCCACAGCGGCTTCAGGGCATCGAATCCAGCAGCGGAGGCTCCAGCGGCTTCAGCGGCAGAGGCGGATCCCGCAGCGGCAGCACCAGCGGATCAGAGGCGGAGGACCCTGCAGCGGCAGCTCCAGCGGATCAGCGGGGGCAGACCCAGCAGCGGCATCTCCAGTGGCGGATCCAGCAGCAGTGGTCCCAGCAGCGGCAGCTCCAGCGGCAGCAGCGGGGATCCAGCATCAGGGGTGCCAATCTGCAGGGCCACAGTTGCCAGGCTTGGTTTGCCCCACAGGAAAAGCCAGTACCCAGTTCCAGAAAGCAGAACAGCGGCCCAACATCCCAGCCAGCAACTTGACTGAGACCAAAAGCATCCAAAGAGGTAACTGGGATTGAACCAGGGAAGGGTCTCACCTGGTCACAAGCTGACTTGGATCCCTCAACAGACCAGAAATCTTAACTTCTTTGTTGATAGAGGATCTGGTTTTTATAATACCTAATCTTGCATAAATGCTTGGTGCTGTTCTTGACTGAATGTGTATAGGGTTTAGTTAAATTTTAGAATATACCTGTATTTTATTCCACTCAACCTATTTGAATACTCCCATAGCAGGCAAACTTAACCCCTAGGACCACGTGTCTAGATACTCTGAGAGTGGTAAGAGCCACACCTAACATCTTAATCTCCTACATAGAAGATATACAATATCAGATCAATAGATACAGCAAAGGATACCTAGCTAACTGGAAAATCTAAGCAGTAACTTAATCCAAGATGCAAAAATATATACATTATAACACAAGAAACACCAAAAACCAAGGCAATATAAATCCACCAAAAAGCATCAATGCTTCAGAAATGACCTCTAGTGAAAACGAGTTAGAGAAAATGCCTGAGAAAGATTTCAAAAGAATGATTGTAAATATGTTCAATGAACTCAAAGAAGAAATCAAAGGAATCAGAGAAGATACAGGACACCAATTTAACGAAATAAAGAAATCAATACAAGACATAAATAAGGAAATAGAAATAATGAAGAAAAACCAGTCAGAATTACTAGCAATGAAGAACACAGTTAATGAAATAAAAAACTCTGTAGAAAATCTCACCAGTAGAATGGATGAAGGAGAGGACAGAATATCTAAGCTAGAACACCAGGTGGAAGATCTAATACAATCCAACAAAGAGAAAGACAAACTAATAGAAAAGTATGAATGGGAATTTCAAGATATTCGGGACACTATGAAAAGATCAAATATAAGAATTCAGGGTATAGTAGAAGGAGAAGAATTTCAATCCAAAGGTATAGTAGGCATCTTCAACAAAATCATAGAAGAAAACTTCCCCCAAATTGGGAAAGAGGTGCCAATGCAGATACAGGAAGCATTTAGAACACCAGCCAGACAAAACCTGGAAAGAACCTCTCCTCGCCATATTATAATCAAACTACCAAACACACAATCCAAAGAAAAAATATTGAAAGTAGTTAGAGAGAAAAATCAAGTTACCTACAAAGGCAAGCCCATCAGGATCACAGCAGATTACTCAACACAAACTTTCAAAGCCAGAAGGGCTTGGAGTGATGTATTCCAAACTCTGAAAGATAACAACTGTCAACCAAGGCTACTTTATCCTGCAAAACTATCCATTCAAATAGATGGAGAAATAAGGACATTCCATGACAAAAGCAGGCTAAAGGAGTATTTGAAGACAAAACCAGCTCTACACAAAATACTTGAAAGAATCCTCCATGCCGAAGAGAAAGAAAAACACACATATAAGGAACCTGGAAAACAACAAACAACACTCAAATACTAGTTAATATAAGAGAGCAAAGGTAGAACCAGAACCACAAAAAAAAAAAAAAAATGGCAAGCATAAATACACATCTTTCAATAATATCTCTTAATATCAATGGCCTCAATGCTCCAACCAAAAGACATAGATTTGCAGACTGGGTTAAAAAGCAGGACCCTACAATTTGTTGTCTCCAAGAAACTCACCTTTCTACAAAGGATGGACATTATCTTAGGGTGAAAGGTTGGAAAACGGTGTTTCAAGCAAATGGACCCAGAAAGCAAGCAGGGGTTGCTATCCTAATAGCTGACAAGGCAGACTTCACTCCAACATTAGTCAAGAAAGATAAGGAAGGTCACTTTATATTGATTAAGGGCACACTCCAACAGGAGGACATTACAATCCTAAACATATATGCACCTAACATGGGGGCTCCCAAATTCATCAAACAAACACTGTTAGAACTAAGGTCACAGATAACACCAAACACAGTGGTAGTTGGTGACTTTAACACCCCACTCTCATCAATTGACAGGTCATCCCAGGAAAAAATAAACAGAGAGGCATCTGGACTAAATGAGGTCATAGAAGGAATGGACCTAACAGACATATACAGGACATTTCATCCAAATGCTGCAGAATATACATTCTTTTCAGCAGCACATGGATCATTCTCTAAAATAGACCATATATTAGGACACAAAGCAAATCTTAACAAATTCAGGAAAATTGAAATAATTCCTTGCATTCTATCTGACCACAATGGAATCAAACTACAAATCAATAGCAAGAAAGGATATAGAGCATACACAAAATCATGGAAACTAAACAATACATTACTAAATGATGAATGGGTCAATGAAGAAATCAAGAAGGAAATCAAAAAATTTATAGAGTCAAACAATAATGAGAACACAACATACCAAAATCTCTGGGACACAATGAAGGCAGTTCTAAGAGGTAAATTTATAGCTTTAAGTGCCTATATTAAGAAATTAGAAAGGTCGCAAATAAATGACCTAATGCTTCACCTTAAAGCCTTGGAAAAAGAAGAACAAGGCAAACCAAAAATCAGTAGACGGGAAGAAATAATAAAGATTAGGGCAGAAATTAATGAAATAGAAACCAAAAAAACAATACAAAGAATTAATAAAACAAAGAGCTGGTTCTTTGAAAGGATAAACAAGATTGATAAACCCTTAGCAAATCTGACCAAAAGAAAGAGAGAAGAGACACAAATTAATAAAATTAGAGATGAAAAAGGTAACATCACGACAGATGCCAGAGAAATTCAAAAAATCATAGGGACATATTATAAAAACATATACTCCACAAAGTATGAAAATCTGAAAGAAATGGATGATTTTCTTGATTTATATGACCTACCTAAATTAAATCAAGATGAGATTAATCACTTAAATAGACCTATAACAAGCATGGAGATCCTAACAGTTATCAAAAATCTCCCAACTAAAAAAAGCCCAGGCCCAGATGGATTCACTGCTGAATTTTACCAGACCTTCAGGGAAGAGCTAACACCATTGCTTCTTAAGCTTTTCCATGAAATAGAAAAAGAAGGAATTCTACCAAACTCCTTCTATGAAGCCAGCATCACTCTGATACCAAAACCAGGCAAAGATAGAACAAAAAAGGAAAATTACAGACCAATCTCCCTCATGAACATAGATGCAAAAATTCTCAACAAAATATTGGCAAACAGAATACAAGAATACATTAGAAAGATCATTCACCCTGACCAAGTAGGCTTTATCCCAGAGATGCAGGGATGGTTCAACATACGCAAATCTATAAATGTTATACATTATATAAATGGGTTGAAGGACAAAAATCACATGATCATCTCATTAGATGCAGAGAAAGCATTCGACAAAATCCAACATCCCTTCATGATAAAAGTCCTACAGAGACTGGGAATAGAAGGAACATATCTCAATATAATAAAGGCTATTTATGATAAGCCTATAGCCAACATATTACTAAATGGGGAAAAACTGGATGCTTTTCCACTAAAATCAGGAACAAGACAAGGGTGTCCACTGTCCCCACTTTTATTTAATATAGTTCTGGAAGTCTTAGCCATAGCAATAAGGCAAGAGACATGCATAAAAGGGATACAAATCGGAAAGGAAGAGGTCAAGTTATCATTATTTGCAGATGACATGATTCTATATATAAAGGACCCTAAAGACTCTACTAGCAAACTGTTAGAGCTGATAAAAACCTACAGTCATGTAGCAGGATACAAAATAAATACACAGAAATCAGTAGCCTTCATATATGCTAACAACAAACACACAGAGGATGAGATCAGAGAATCACTCCCATTCACAATTGCATCAAAAAAAATAAAGTACCTTGGAATAAACCTTACTAAGGAAGTAAAGAATCTATACAATGAGAACTTTAAAACACTCAAGCGAGAAATTGCAGAAGACACTAGGAAGTGGAAAAACATCCCTTGTTCCTGGATTGGAAGAATCAATATTGTGAAAATGGCAATCCTACCAAAAGCAATCTACACATTTAACGCAATCCCCATCAAAATTCCAAAGGCATTCTTCACGGAAATAGAAAAAACAATCCAAAAATTCATTTGGAATCACAAAAAACCTCGAATATCTAAAATAATACTGAGCAACAAAAATAAGGCTGGTGGTATCACCATACCTGATTTTAACCTATACTACAGAGCCATAGTAACAAAAACAGCATGGTACTGGCACAAAAGCAGACATGTAGATCAATGGAACAGAATAGAGGACCCAAATGTAACCCCATGTAGTTATAGCCACCTGATATTTGATAAAAATGCCAAAAATATTCATTGGAGAAAAGACAGCCTCTTCAGCAAATGGTGTTGGGAAAACTGGATATATATCTGTAGAAGGATGAAAATAGATTCTTCTCTTTCTCCGTGCACAAGAATTAAGTCCAAATGGATTAAGGACCTTAACATCAGACCTGAAACTCTGAAACTGCTAGAGGAAAAAGTAGGGGAAACCCTTCAACATATTGGTCTTGGCAAAGACTTTCTGAATACAACCCCAATTGCTCAGGCAATAAAACCACAGATTAACCACTGGGACCTCATGAAAATACAAAGATTTTGCACTGCAAAGGACACGGTGAAGAAAGCAAAGAGGCAACCTACAGAATGGGAAAAAATCTTCACCAGCTATATATCTGATAAAGGATTAATATCTAAGATATACAAAGAACTCAAGAAGTTAAATAATAAGGAATCAAACAAACCAATCAAAAAATGGGAAATGGAGCTAAATAGAGAATTCTCAAAGGAAGAAATACGAATGGCATATACGCATCTAAAAAAATGTTCTACATCCCTAGTCATCAGGGAAATGCAGATTAAGACTACATTGAGATTCCATCTCACTCCTGTCAGATTGGCTACCATCATGAAAACAAATGATCATAAATGTTGGCGGGGATGCGGAAAAAGAGGAACCCTTCTACATTGTTGGTGGGAATGCAATCTGGTCCAGCCATTGTGGAAATCAGTGTGGAGGTTCCTAAAACAGCTAAAGATTGATCTACCATATGACCCAGCTATAGCTCTCCTAGGCATATATCCTAAGGACTCATCTCATTACCTTAGAGATACTTGCTCAACCATGTTTATTGCTGCTCAATTTATAATAGCTGGGAAATGGAACCAGCCTAGATGTCCCTCAACTGATGAGTGGATAATGAAGATATGGCACATTTATACAATGGAGTTTTACTCAGCAGTAAAGAGAAATGAAGTTATGAAATTTGCAGAAAAGTGGATGGATCTGGAAAGAATTATACTAAGTGAGGTAACCCAGGCCCAGAAAGCCAAGCGCCACATGTTCTCCCTCATATGTGGATCTTAGCTAGAGATGATTGGGCTTATGTGTGAGAAGGAAAAAACTCAGTAGCAGAGGCCAGTAAGTTAAAAAAAGGAGATAGAAAGGGAAGAGAAAGAAAGGGAGGAGGGCTTTTATTAGGTTGGTATTGTATATATGTAAGTAGAAAGATTGAGATGGGGAGGGGATATGATGGAGAATGGAATTTCAAAGGGGAAAGGGGGGAGGGTAATACCATGGGATTTTTTTGTTATCATGGAAAATATTAATAAAAATGGAGAAAAAAAAAAAAGAGCTGAGAATGGTGGCACATGCCTTTAATCCCAGCACTTGGGAGGAGGCTGGAGGATCATGAGTTCAAGGCTAGCCTCAGCTACATAGTGAATTCAAGGCCAGCCTGGGGCAATATGAGATCCTATCTCAATAAAACAAATTTTTGAAAAATTCAAAAAAAAAAAAAAAAAAAGATACAAGAAGCTAACAGAACTCCAAATTCATTGGACCAAAGGAGAAACTCTCCAAGACATATTGTCATTAAGACTCTAGACATTGACACCAAAGAGAAAATTCTAAAAGCAGCTAGGGAAAAACAGCACACCACTTTCAAAGGTAACCCCATCAGAATTACTTTATACTTCTCAGTGGAAGCCCTGAAAGCCAGAAGGGCCTGGAATGGAATATTGCAAAGGCTAAGAACCTATGGCTTCCAACCCAGCAAAAGTATCCTTCATAATAGATGGTGAAAGAAAAACTTTACATGGCAAACCTTAGCTTTACAACTATAAGAACACAAAACCAAACCTACAGAAAGTATTTCAGGAAATTTTCCACACAGAAGAATCAAATAATCAACCTCGAGTACCTACAAGAAGCAGATCACAATAACCAAACTCAGAGAAGGCACAAAAAACTTCAAAGTCCATGAAAACACCAAACCAAATATACCATCACAATATGGCAGGGATCAAATCAAACCTCACAGTCATTACCCTAAATATTAATGGCCTTAATTCACCCATCAAAACACAAAGCTAACAGGATGAATCAGAAAATTGGACCCCTCAATCTGTTGTCTTCAAGAAACCCACCTCACCACTAAAGACAGACACCTCCTCAGGGTGAAAAGGTGGAAAATGATATTCCAAGCAAATGGGAACAAGAAACAAGCAGGTGTAGCTGTGCTAATATCAGATAAAATAGACTTCAAGCCAAAAATAATCAAAAAAGACAAAGAAGGCCACTTACTACTTATCAAGGGACCAATCCATCAAGAGGATATCACAATCATAAATCTTTATGCACCAAACACAGGGGCACCACAATTCATAGTTAGATAATCCAAACAGAAACTCAACAGGGAAGTAAGAGAGCTCAACAAAACCATAGAACATTTAGACCTAACAGACATCTACAAAACATTCTACCCCAAATCTACAGAATACACATTTTTCTCAGCAGCCCATGGAACTTTCTCTAAAATAGATCATATCCTGGGTCACAAAGCCTGCCTCCATAAATTTGAGAAGATTGACATAATTCCCTGCATGATATTATATCAAAATGCTATATTGCTAGACATTAACAACCAAAGACCCATGAAGAAACCCATCAGCTCCTGGAAACTGAACAGCACCCCTTTAAACAATAAATGGGTAGTGGACAAAATAAAAAATGAAATTGCAAAATTTCTAGAAATGAATGACAATGAGAACACATCATACCAAAACTTATGGGACACAAGGAAGGCGGTCCTCAGGGGAAAATTCATAGCACTAAATTCCTTCATAACAAAGACAGAGAGTTCCCAAATCAATAACCTCACCATCCACCTAAAGGCACTGGAAAAGTAAGAAGAATCCAACCCAGAAAGCTCCAGATGGAAAGAAATAATTAAGATCAGAGCAGAAATTAATGAATTGGAAACTAAGAAAATAATTAAGAAAATTGATGAAACAAAGAGCTGGTTCTTTGAAAAAATAAACAAGATTGACAAACCCCTGGCCAATTTGGTAGAATGAAAAAAAGACACCCTGTAAATAAACAAAATTAGAAATGAAAAAGGAAAGATCAGAACAGACATAAGTGAAATTGGGAGAATCATCAAGACTTATTTCAAAAACTTCTACTCCACAAAACTGGATAATATGGAGAAAATGGATAAATTCCTGGACACACACCATCTACCAAAGCTATACTCAGAGCAGATTAATCTAAACAAATGTATCATACCCATAGAGATTGAAAAGGTAATTAAAAAAAACCTCCCCAAAAAGAAGAGTCCAGGGCCAAATGGCTTCTCAGCTGAATTCTATCAAACCTTCAAGGAAGAACTGAAACCAATCTTTCTCAAACTGTGCCACACAATTGGAGAACAAGGACAGCTCCCCAACTCCTTCTATGAAGCTAGTATCACCCTAATACCAAAAACAGGCAGAGATGCCACAAGAAAAGAGAACTACAGGCCTATTTCCCTGATGAACTTAGACATAAAGATCCTAAACAAAATCCTTGCAAACCGAATCCAACAACACATTAGAAGTATTATCCACCTTGATCATGTGGGATTCATCCCAGGAACACAGGGGTGGTTCAAAATATGGAAATCTGTCAATGTAATACACCACATAAACAAGGTTAAACACAAAAACCACATGATTATTTCGATAGAAGCAGAAAAGGCCTTTGATAAAATACAACAACACTTCATGATCAAAATATTGGAGAGAATTGGCATGGTCGGTTTATATCTTAACATAATAAAGGCTATATATAAAGCTCCTAAAGCCCAAATGATACTTAATGGAGAGAGACTGAAGGAATTTCCATTGAGATCAGGAACAAGACAGGGGTGTCCACTCTCAGCTCTGCTCTTCAATATAGTACTGGAAGTACTAGCTCAAGCAATAAGACAGGAGAAAGAAATAAAAGGGATACAATTTGGAAAGGAAGAAGTTAAGTTAGCTCTATTCACAGACAACATGATTCTATACGTAAGAGACCCAATAGCCTCCATATTTTTGCTTTTATTTAATTTTTGTTGAAATCATTAATATATGAACATATTGCATATGGCCATATTCCCATCAGGTTATACTCAGGTTTCTTCTTCCCTGCCCCCATACCACTGAGGGCCCTCCTCAGTGAGGTGATCCATAATCACTGTGGAGTCATGAATGGACCAGTCAGTTTCTGTGGAAAATACAGTGCCTCAGTGTATATGTCCCAGCCTTACACTTTACATTCTTTCCTCATTCTCTTCTTCAATGCTCCCTGGGCCTTGGAGAGCATGTTATAATTCTCCTTTCATGTTGAGTTCTCAGAAGCCTCTGAGTTTCTGCACTGATGAGTTTTGAGTCTCCTCAGTGTCTACCACTATCTCCCTGGAGAAGACTCTCTGGTTAGCAGTGAGAGCAACACTCAAACATTTAACCCACCACTTCCTCTATAATGTTCCTGAGCCCTGGAAGATGTGATAGAGCTGACTCATCTCATTCTAGGCACTTGCTTTCCTTTTCCTATCATGCTGATGGGTCTTGAGTCTCCTGGGTATTTGCTTCCCTATGGAAAAGGCAGATTCTGTAGGCAAGAGTGAGAGCAGCATAGATTAAAGGGGGCAAACAGAGACATTTGAAGACTTTCTGGCAGACATAACCTGTCCTTTCAGCCAAAGAATAGTGGAAACTTATTTCTAGGGTCTATGGCCTTCCAAGTCATAGCCTTCTGACTTGAATCTTAGTACCAGGAATTAATTCCCTCACACTGAACATCAGTGAGCAGTTGATTATCCCCATAGCCTGTGTGCCATTATTATACCAGTATGTACATCTTGCTTGGGTGGCTGACATCATAGATTACAGGATTCACTGTATGTTCACACTGTTGATGACCTATCCCCTGCCCCCATGATCCCCCATCAGCTTTCATAGCACTTGGCAGTACTATGAGAGCTAGTCAGCAGGGAGCTGGCCTCCATCTCCATTCCAGTATGATCTCTCAAAGCCCTGTGGTGTCTTCAGCAAAGGGGTCTTCAAATTTACTTCTGGTGGGTAACCAAGTGCTTTGGCAATAGTCTGCACTGTTTTGGGGAGTATCATAGGCCTTCCTAACAGCAGTTCACTGTAGGGGGATGACCCAATTCTGGCACTGGGATTTATCAGCAGCCTATGGTTTTAGGGTAAAACTTTCCCCAGCCATGCTCCCTATCTATGGATCTCTCTGTAATATATCATCTATCTATCTATCTATCTATCTATCTATCTATCTATCTATCTATCTATCTATCTATCTGCCTGTCTTTCTGTCTGTCTGTCTATCTATCTATCATCTATCTATCTCTGTTTTTAAGAGAGTTATATCTTTTAATCAGCTAAACAAGAGGGAGGTTTCTGTGGTGCTGCTTCATGCCATCCATTAGTTTTGTTTATCTCCTTTTTCCACTACCTTCTTTATCCTGGTCCCCTCAGACTCTTCCATGCCCTATATTTTGTTCCTCTTCTTGCATGTATAGTATCTGTTTATTGCTTTTTGTAGGATGTCCATTTTCGTTATATTAATTCTTCTAAACCATGAGCATGGAAGATCTTTCTATTTTCACATGTCTTCCTCAATTTCTTTCTTCAGTGTTTTAGTGTTTTCAATGTATGGGTCTTTCAATTCCTTAGTTAGGGATATTCCATGATACTTGATTTTGTGGCTATTGTAAATGTGACTGCTTCCCTGATTTCTTTCTCTGTATGTTTGTCATTGATGTATACAAAATGTAGTAATTTTGTGTGTTGATTTTATATACTGCAACTGGGTTTAGTTTATCAGCTGTAGATTTTTTTAGTGGCATCTTTTGGGTCATTTTAGTATAGAATCATATCATATGCAAAGAAAGTTAGTTTGACATCTTCCTTTCCAATTTGTACCCCTTTTATTTCTTTCTCTTTTCTTATTGCTCAAGTGAAGGCTTCAAATATCATGTTGAATAGTAGTGGGGAGAGTGGACACCCTTCTCTTATTCTAGACCTTAGTAGAGATGCTTCAAGTTTTTCCTCATTTAGTATGATATGGGCTTTTGGTCTATTATATAGCCCTTGCTATGTTGAGATATGATCCCTCCTTCCCTAGTCTCTCCAAAGCCATGTTATAATTTGTTAAAGGCCTTTTCTGCATCTGTTGTGATCATATGATTTCTGTCCTTGTCTATTTATGCGATTTATACATTTATTGATTTCCATGTGATGAACCATCCCTGAGATGAAACCTACATGATCAAGGTGGATGAACTTTTGATGTGCTCTTGGGTTTGATTTGCAAGAATTTTACTGAGAATTTTTGCATCTAAGTTAATCAGGGATGGTGGTCTATAAGTTTCTTATTATGTCTCTGGCTTTGGTATTAGTATAACATTGACATCATAGAAGGAATCAAGAGCATTCCCTCCTTCTCAATTTTGTGAAATAACTTGAGATGAGGTGGTTTTAGTTCTTCTACAATGGTTTGGAAGAATTTCACAGTGAATCCATCTGGACCTGGACTTTTTATAATTGGGAGGCTTTGAATGACTCCTTCAAACTTGTTTAATGTTATAGCTCTATTCAGGCAATTTATCTCTTCTGGGTTTAGTTTGGTAGGTCATATAAGTCAATAAATTTGTCCATTTCTTCCTGATTTTCTAATTTTGTGACATATTTTTTGAAGTATATCCTAATGATTCTCCCAATTTAATTGGTATCTGTTGTAATTTCTCCTTTTTCATCTTGAATCTTACTAATTAGAGTCTTCTCTCTTCTTCTTTTGATCAGTTTGGCCAGGGCTTATAAACCTTGTTTATTTATTTATTTTTTTGAAGAACTACCTTCTCATTTCATTCATTTAAAAAAATACATTTTCATTTCTACTTTACTGATTTCTGCCCTGATTTTGATTATTCATTTTGTTTAATGTTTTGTGGGTTTGGATTGTGTTTTGTTTTCTAAATCCTTCAGATATACGGTTAAGTTATTTATTTTGAGATCTCTCTATTTTTGTAATGTAGGCATTTAGATGTAAACTTCACTCTTAGGACTGCTCTCATTGTCTCCCATATGCTTTCATATGTTGTGTTTTTGTAAGTTTATTTATTTATTTATTTATTTGAGAGAGAAAGAGGCAGAGTGAGAGATAGAGAATGGATGCACCAGGGCCGCCAGCCACTGTAAATGAACTCCAGATGTATGTGCCTCCTTGTGTATCTGGCTTATGTGGTTGGTGGAGAATCGAACCACAGTATCTTTTGGCTCTGCAGGCAAGCGTCTTTACCGCTAAGCCATCTCTCCAGCCCAGTATGTTGTGTTTTCATTCTCATTCAATTCTAGAAATTTTTTAATTTCCTTCTTGATTTCTTCAGTGACCCATTCATTATTCAGTAGGGTACTGTTAAAACTACAGAGGTTGGTGTATTTTCTGTTGTTTTTCTTATTATTGATTTCTCCACCTTAGCCAGGCTTGGTAGTACACGCCTTTAGTGTCAGTACTCAGGAGGCTAAGGTAGGAGGATCACTTAGAGTTCAAGGCCAGCCTGGAGCTCAGAGTGACTTCTAGGTCAACCTACACTGGAATGAGACCCCACCTCAAAAAAAAAAAAATGATCTCTCCACCTTCATTTTTTCAGACAGAGTCTCTCTCTGTGTACCTAGAGCTCACTAAGTCAGACAAACTAGCTAGTCAGCAAGCCTTGGAATCTACTTGTCTCCATCTCCCTAGTTTTGGGATTATAGGCATGAACCACCACACCTAGCATTTCACATGGATATTGGGAATCCAAACGCAGGTACTCATGCTAGCATGACAAGCACTTTATTTAAGCCATCTTCATAGCCCCCCCATAATGTTTGGGTATTCCTACACATTGTAAAATCATTGTCATAACCATACTATGAGATCTGCCACCTAGCATAGTCACAATTTCTTTTTTTTTTTTCTTTTTTTTTTTTTTTTTTTTTTTTTTTTTTTTGGTTTTTTGAGATAGGGTCTCACTCTAGCTCAGGCTGACCTGGAATTCATTCTGCATTCTCAGGGTGGCCTCGAACTCATAGCGATCCTCCTACCTCTGCCTCCCGAGTGCTGGGATTAAAGGCGTGCGCCACCACGCCTGGCTTCATAGTCACAATTTCTATGTGTTAACTTTTAAGTCTACTTTTACCAGGCCTGATGGTTCATGCCTATAATACCAGCCCTTGGGAGGATTCATGAGGCAGAAGGATCATGAATTGGAGGACAGTATAGACTACATAGCAAGATACTGCAAAAAAACAAACTACTCCCAACAAATTTAAAGTACACAACAAATCATATTTTTAACTATATTTGCCATGTTGTCCTCAGATCTCCCGAACTGATTTATCTTTCACAATTGAACCTTTGTGCCTTTTGACTCCAGTCTGAATCATTTTCTTTAAAGAGGGAGAGAGACAAACTGCATTAGATAGATTTGTATGAACTGGTCAGACATGAATTAAAAAATAATTTCAGGCTGGGGAGATGGCTTAGCAGATAAGAGTGCCTTTCACTTAACATGAGGGCCTCTTGAATGAAATATTTCTGAGTTAGACTCCCAGAACCCATGTAAAAAGCTGGGTGTGACCATACATGTCTATAACCCCAGTCCATAGTGGGCAGAAACCAGATAATGGCTGGAGCTTGCTGATAGACAGCAACTCCAGATTGAGGAAGAGACCCTATCTCGAGGAAAGAAATATGCAGATGAGCAATAAGATGACACTTAGCATTCTCCTTTGGCCTTCATATGCACATGAATGAGGCACACTCATTTGCACACATGTGCATGTACCACACATATTCTACACATATGCACACATGGAAAAATAATAAAATTAATAACCTCAGCGAGCCTCAAATCTCAGGACTTAAGGAGATGATGGAGAAAGGTCTTGACCAAATGGAGATGCTATCTCCCATCAGAAGTCTGGACTTTTTGGAGATTTAAAGGTTGAGCTATATTTCCCCTGTGTGCAGTCACAGTTTGCTGGATGGATGGCTGGATGGATAGATGGTCAGTCATCCTGGTCCTCATCATTTCCTCCCAGGCCTGTACCCTGGTTTGAGAGGCAAGCCTTGAGCATTCTATGTACCTTCTTGTGCTTTAAAGGGGAATATGCAGAAATGACTCACTGTTTTGCTACCATTAAATCTTCATAACACCATTGGCCTGCTCCAAAGCCATCTGGTTAGCATTCCAGATTTAGACAAAGAAAGGCACCTTGTCTTTGGGCACCCACCTCAGAGACAGGTATTCCATATGTCTGCTCCATTTGTAATATGTTCTGCAAAGCCCAAACTCTCTCCTGAAAGAGAACAGATTTCTTCCTCTCTCCCACCATCCATCATTTCAACATTTTATGTCAGTACATTTCTATACCCAGAGCATGCTGGGTGAGGATCAGTTGGGGGCTTAAGAGAGTGGTGGCCACAGAAAGGAACTGCTCAGCTACCCTGCTGTAGGAACACAGTGGACTGACATTTGCAGTAAGGCTGTGCTTTTTCCAGGTGATTCTACTCAGTTGAACACAGCAGGACCCAATGCTAACCCCTTCTTACCAGTTGTGGAGGTCTTTTGGGGGTGACTTTGGCTCATAGACACCTAACCAACCTGTGTTGTGCTCTGAGGCTCTCTCACCCAATGCCTCTCCTTCTCACTCTCCTTTCTTGGGTATCAGGCATGTCTCCAGCCTAAAACATTGTCCTTCCTCTTCCTGCTCTGTCCCCCTTTACTTGCTTTCCACAGTCATGTCCTCCAAAGTTCTGTTTTCTTATCTACTTCTTCTCTGTGCCAGCTTCTTGAATACCTGAGCAGAACACAGACAGCCTGGCTATCTGACAAATCAGAAAGGCCACTGATGCCAACAGTCATCTGCTTGTGTGAGTATGCATGCCTACCAACACAAGGAGCCTTTAATCTTCTCATTTTTATTTATTATTTTGTGAAAGAAAATGATAGAATTTAAAGTTTAAAGACCAAGGAAAACAGGCAGATGGAGGGGGTTTCCATGGTTACTGCCTCCTTGACCAGTGGTAGGGCACTTGTCTAGCATACACAGGCCCCAGGTGAGCTCCACAGCCCCAACAAGAGAAGAATGGAGAGGCAGCCACATGCACGAAGTGGTGCATGTGTCTAGAGTGCATTTGCAGTGGCAAAGGGTGCTGTGTTGGCATGCCCATTTTCTCTCTCTCTCCTTCCCTCCTCTCTCCCTCCTGACCTCTCTCTTTTAAATAAATAAATAAAATAAGAGGGAAGGGAAGGAGAGAAGAGGGGGGTAGGAAGAGAAGATAAGTGCTAGACAGGGAAAGGACACAATCCAACTCGTGTTTCTTTCACTCCTATGCACTGTGAAGAATGTGTTGGAGTGGCAGGAGTGGAAACAGACCTGTGAAGAGGTGATGTGCATGGCTCAGGAAGTGAGGGTGGGAGTGGAGACGAAGTACGCCGGCAGAGCTGAAGGCGAAGAAGCAGAATCAACAAGGTTTGATGAGAAGTGAGGGAGGAAGACCAAGTTCATGAACTTTTCTTTTTCTTTAACAGGTGAGAATGGCTTAATGGTTAGGAGGGGAGCCTGAGAAGTGCTCTGGCCAGGCAGGTCAGCAGCAACTTTCCTTATAGACTAGGGGCTCCTATGGGGTAATGGGGTCACTGGAATTCTTTGGTTGGGGGTGGTCTGTCTTGCCTCAGGGCTTGGGTCATTGCAGGAAAATAATAATTAGATAGGTGTTTGCAGCCATTTCAAATAAATAACATCTTATTTTTTTTTAACTTCAGTGACCACATACTAAGAGGACCTTGAGCTAATTTGATATACAACAGGTCAAGTTTTAAAGTGACACTCTTTTCTTTACCTCTGGGAAGATTCCAACAAGTCAGATAGGTCTGTATGCCCTGGGGGAAGGTGAGCCTCATGGAGTTGATGGACAGGTCACATTAGTCACCTGGAACCATAAAAAACATCTACGTAGCTATTGTTCATGACTGGTAAATCTAGGCCCACCCAAGGGGAGAATAAAGTCCCCCTCTTACCTTGAGTCTATTGACCATAAGCAGATTCCTCTGGGAAAGCAAGACATGTTGGAAATCCTGAAGGTGAAACTCAAGAGGCACAGCAGGAAACCAGTGAACTCTGGAAAATGGGCTAGGGGCCATTCTTCAAAAGCTAGTTTTGTAGCTGCATTTTGAGCAGAAACAGAGTAAGGAAATTTGGCCACTGCCAAGTTTTTGAAAGAAAAAGGGAAACTGTCATCTGCGGTGGCATAGTGCACGAGGGCTGTGGTGTGAAATCTACTCCATAGGTGTTACCTCTGAATCTGCCCAACTCCAGAAGGGTCTGGGGCAAGGTTTGGGGGCAATGAGGTCCCATACCTCCGCCCATTTGGAGGGTAAGAAGGGAAAGCATGGGGTAGCACTGGTCACTTCCTTGGGCCAAGGCAAGATAGGTGGCTAATCGGAACTATTTAATCAGATGAAGAAAGGGTTGTTCTCCAGAAAGAAGACCCGGGTTGGACAGCAGAACTGAAAGAGAGGGAGGAGATCTGAGGGAGAAGAATGCCTGAATATAGATGACTTCTTGCTGCTTGTCATTCTGGGTTATGACATTATCAGGGTCCTGAAGAATTTGGAAATCAAATATGCCATTTTTAGGCCAGAGGGAATCCAATTTATATTGTGGCCAGACTGAGTCTGTTAGAATTTTCAAAATTTAGGAACCCATAGCAGGTGATAAGTGTCAGGGCATCTATGTGAGGATCAGGCATCCCTGTTCTGAGGACAGAGGCTAGAAACCTTCTTTTGGAGAAAGGCCAGGCATTCAGATGGAAAGTGGGCATCCTCAGACGATCATTTCTAATTGGAGGCTCCCAGGGCAGACCTCCAAGGACAAGACAAGAGAGCTGGGTCTGTCTCTCCCAAGCACCATAAGAAAGCAGATAGGAAGCTGACTAACCACCTCCTTGGGCAAAAGTTAGTCCAGTACTGGATGGCCCTGTGGATACTGAAAATGGCCTCTTTATGGCTACAGCCAAGAAGGGAGAAATAAAAGTTTTAAGGTAAGTGAATTACCCTATAGGGCCATCAGATAATTGTTCCAGCCACCTGGGAGTTCTGAGCATGCACAGAACAGTTCCAGCCTGAAGTCCTGCCCAAGGGAGCTGTAATTTTCATGCAATTCACCGGGGTGCAAGAAAAAGACAATGGACAGGGGATGGAACCAAGAACTCCTCAGAATCCAGGGGTTATCACAACAAGCTAGCAGGACTACCTGGGTAGCAAAGGGGTCCCCACTCTGTGCACCCCTCCTGGGTTTCTGTACCATAATGTTAGAAAAAAGGTGGAAAATGAAAGGAGAGAATAGAGGCAGACTTTAATTGAGGGGGAAGCCTGAGAAGAGGTCTGGCCAAGCAGGTCAGGAGCCCAACTTGGTGAGCTCTTATCCCTTGGCACTCTACTCCACTAAAGATATTCTAGCTTGACTATGACTTGTATTCAGTGGCCCAAGAAGGTTTACAAGGATGGCCTTGGCAGCAAAGAGTATAAAATGGACTCGGAGCCAAAATGTACCTAACATTGCCACAAATGTTCTTGTTCTACCAGTGTGGAGTGTGGGATGACGTGGTCTGATCCCCTCCATGGATTTTGGCATCACCCAGTTCCATGTCTGAATCTACCTAGTTGGAGCCTAAGTGACCTCTTGTCACCTTACAGAGTTTCCGTATCCAGATCCATTAAACAGAGATTATGATACTATTGTAGTCAACTTCTCATTGCTGGCACAAAGTACCTGATGAAAAGTTTATAGGAGGAAAGGGTTTGTTTTGGCTTACAGAATCAAGGGGAAGCTCCATGATAGCAGGGGAAAATGTGGCAGGAACAGAGGCTGGCCATCACCTCCTGTCCAACATCAGGTAGACAATAGCAGCAGGAGAATGTGCCAAACACTGACAAGGGGAAGCTGTCTGTAACACTCATAAACTCTCCCCCAGTAACACACCTCCAACAAGGTTACAATTCCCAAATTGTCATCAGCTGGGGAATTAAGCATTCAGAACATGTAAATTTATGGGGCACACCTGAATCAAACCACATTTCACCCCTGGCCCCCATAAATATAACTATTCATAATGTAAAATGGAATGCATTCAGTCCATTTTTAAAAGTCCTCTTTTTTTATAAATCCCAATACTGTTCAAATATCCCCATATTCCAATATCCCTTAACTGAGCCATAATGCCCCCCCTCAAAAAAAAACATAATGGCATAGAATAAACATTAACACTGCAAAGATGGCATTTGGCATAGCAATGAAAGATCAAACCAATACAAGATTTAAAATAAACAAGGTAAACATTAAATTCTGTAACTCTAACTAGCAATGAGTCTCTGAGGTTCAAACTCCACCCCTTCCAGCTCAGCTGCTCATAGTCCAAGGTATACTCTATCTGATGCCAGCAGGTCTTCTTGGCAGCCATTCTATACTCCTGGTATTGCAGTCAGGTTCTCACTGCTGGTAGAAGTCACCCAGCCAAGAGCAGCTTGTGGGAAAAAGAGGTTTATTTTGGCTTACAGGCTCAAGTGGAAGCTCTACAATGGCAGGAGAAAATGATGACATGAGCAAAGGGTGGACATCACCCCCTGGCCCACATAAGGTAAACAACAGGAGAATGTGCCAAACACTTGCAAGGGAAAACTGGCTGTAACACCCATAAGCCCACTCCCAACAATACACTCCCTCCAGGAGGCATTAATTCCTACATCTCCATTAGCTGGGAAACCTAGCACTCAGAACACCTAAGTTTATGTGGAACACCTGAATCAAACCACCATACGTGGCATCTCCATTAGGTCCCCACTGCAATCCACAGTTTATCCTCATTGTTATGTCAGGGCTGCATGCAGGTAATCCAACAAGTCTGCTTCACATTGCCATGGCCATTTCCCAAAAATAAAACAGCATTGCAAATCCAATGATCCCTTTACTGAATTTGTTATACTTCATTGTACCAGGTAAACTACCAGATTGCTGATCTGGGGGTGGGGGGAATAAAGCTGACTTTGAATAACAAGACACTCCTTCACCATCCAAGCCTCTTCCAAAAGTGCACATTCTTCCTGCTGTCCCAATGCAGAACAGCTGGCTCAGTCTCAATAGTTGCAATCTCTCAAACAATTGGAGCTGAGCATGAAGCAGTTTTTGGCCAAAAGAGTTCATTTCTTTCTGTGCCATCTCCTTCTGCTAACACCAGTCCATTTCTATACAATGTAACTCTGCACAAGTTCTCAGCACATAGCAGTAAGAGCAAGCCTCTCACACAAATTGCTTCTAACAAGATCCATGCAAAGCTCCTTCTTCCTCTTATAAGCCAAACCTCACAGTCCTTAGTTTGTACTGAATTCATGTCTTTCAACTCTAAGGAGAATGTTCCATCAAACAGTGCTTACAGTACCACAAGGCATCTCTTAGCCATGATTTCAAATCCTTCCACATTCCTCTCGCAAATCAGTTCCAAAAGGCCAAAAATCACACAGGTTTCTAGCAATAACAACCCCACTTCTCAGTACCAATTTACTAGGGCAGTAAAATTCTTATTGTTGGCAGAAAGTGTTCATCAAAAAGTAGTTTATGGGAGGGAAGGGTTTATTTTGGCTTATAGACTCAAGGGGAGCTCCGTGATAACCGAGGAAAATGTGGCATGAGCAGAGGCTGGACATCACCTCCTAGACAACATCAGGTAGACAATAGCAGCAGGAGAGTATGCCAAACACTGGCAATTGGAAGCTGGCTGTTACACCCATAAGCCCGCCTCCAACAATGTTCCAGTTTCCAAATTGCCATCAGCTGGGGATCAAACATTCAAAACACATACATTTATGAGGACAGTATAATCAAACCACCACTGATACCCACCTCCTGTGGTGGTTCTAACATGTGTTGATGTAATCTGATGACCTACAGGAAAACCTTTGCAAAGAGTAGAGGATTATAAAATGTTAGTTCATTTGGTACAATTTTAAGTAAACTCACTCTCTGATGAGAGAGCATTTATTTAGCACATTATATTCTGGAAATGGCTATTTCTATACTTACTCATCCCAAAAAAGGGAAATTGCTCCATGGGTCTTTGTTGCAATGTCATGGCCCTGGAAATGGAGGGGCCAAAACCTCTCTGTGTGATTTGACAATGAAGAATTTCAAGTGGAAAGACACAAAGTATCCTATTTTGGGTACAGTTTTTGCCACTCAGAAAACCTATCATCAATGAACTGTGTCACCTGTGTCTACAGTCCTCTTTGATAAATTACACAGGTGTTAAAACCATAGGCAAGCAAATGTTCAAGGCATAATAGGATCAAAATAGGTCAAACAAGGGGTTTGACTGGTCTCAAGCAAAAATCTTAACTCAATCATTTCAGGAAAAAAAAAAAAGAGAACTCTTAAAATGAAACAGAAAACAACAGGCAGATTTAAGGAAGGTAAATTCTGGGACTTCACCATTCTCTTCTGCTATGTTGGCTAACCTTAAATTTTCCCCTTATATTCCCCCAGGTTCAAGTCTAGCATAAAAAGAGAAATTCTATTCCTAGTAGCTGTTGGGTAAAACCTGTTTCACTCTGAATGGATGAACTTACATCACATGCTCATTCTTTAATCAATCATTTGAAGATAGAATGACACTGATACTGATTGGTTTGAATCTCAAGGTTTATCAGTGGAGGAAGAGAAATGGGGCCCATTCAAGCACCTGACCTAAGAATGGGAGAGATGAGGCTCTACCAAAAATCAGACTACTGCAGAGGAATGATGCTGAGAAGTCCACTTTCATAGGACTGCCCTCACCAGTTCTCTTATTCCAGCTTTGGTCCCAAGGCCTCTATGTTAAAATCAAATGCATCCTCATAATAATAATTTTACCTGACAGTGCTTTCCTTATCCATAGTCCCTTTGCTCTTCATATGAAACATGGGCAGAGAATATGGCTTCCAGAGATGTTCTAGATGTTGGTAACTCCTCTTATTCTGTATGCCTTTCTATTCCATTCCTCTCCCTTTGTCTTGCTGCCGTGCACCCCAAATCTGGTGAGGTGAATGGCCCCCAGAGATACTGTACTAAATCAGAGTGGGACCACAGCTCCTCTTGGTTTGCCCCAGCTTGTGTTTTAGCAGCCCACTCCTTCCTCTTGACTTTTAAACCCATGAATGGTAACAACTTCAGCTGTTGTATGTCTCAACAGCCCTTGTTGATCCTCTTAACCCTAACTTCATCTCTAAGAAGAATAGTCTCTTAACTAAAATGCTTTAACCCATCTGAATTAGATTATTTCCTGCTAGGACTCTGACTTCAACCTTCCATAAAACATTGTCCCTCTATTACAATCGCCCTTCCACATTCATCATAGCTTCTTCTCCTTCCCATCTACCTATAAATTAGCACCCAGACCCAAAGCAATCTGCTTTCAATACCCTCAAAAATGCCACAGTATTTCCTCTTTCCTCTGTTCTCCTTCATTAAACAAGTGATCAGAACTGCAGGTGTAACAGGCAGGTCACTCTGAACTGCTGTCTCTTCTGCCTGAAAACTTTAGAGGCCTCCATTCTGAAGGTCACTCAGGACATCTTGCTCCTGGATCCTTATATCTTCCCATGTGGCTTCTCTCCGACTTCTGGAGTCAGATGTGGAATTTAGCTGCACGTGTCCTTAGCCTCAGTTCCTTACATACTCAGCTCTGACAGCTTGACCTCACTCTGTCTTTCACCTCATTGTACCCTGTCATCTGTGCTCCAGACCCTCAAGGCCCTGGACTCCTGTCTCTACCTGGATGTTACCCAGAAGGGTCATCTCCACCTGAACAATGCACAGGCCCCTCAATACCTTTCACATGGAACCTGTGCTAGACTGGGTCCACCACAGAAAGGGAATCAAGAGGGTCCATAGACAGACAGATGTAGACTTATTATCATGAAAATAGACTCACATGGAAACCAAGAAGACTCACAAGTTGTCCTTTGCAAACTGGAGATCCAAGAATGTGAGTTAGGTATAATTATAACTGAGCAAAAGGCCTGAGAACAAGACCCAGGAAGTTGAGCATGGTGTTAAGTCTTGAAGTCCAAAGGCCTGAAAACCAGGGGCTCTGATGTCCAAGGGGAGGAGAAGATGGATGCTCCAGCTGGAGAAGAGACAGCTTGCCATTTCTCTGCCATTCTGCTTTCTTTGTGCTGCCTCTCTCCCTCCCCCCTGCCCACACACACACACTGGTGAGGGTGGACATACTTTACTCAATCTACAGACTCAAATGTTAACGTCTCCTGGAAACACCTTCACAGACCACCCAGAAACACCTTTTTCACCAGCTCTCTGGACACCACTTAGCCCAGTCATCACCTCAGAATTGACATCACAGAAACCCACCCTCACAGAATTCATCTATACATTCCCTTCTCCATATTGCCAGCTTCAGCCTGAGACACTCCAGGCATCTTAGAGGTATGACTCCATAGAGCTCATGTCCTTGCCTCCACCTGCAGTGTGGGAGTCCATTGCCCTATGGTGATCGGGTTATCTGGACAACAGGGAAACCACTAGTTTCTGAACCTATACAGCCAAATCAACAGAGAGTATATATTAAACACACACACACACACACACACACACACACACACACAGATCATGGGCCTCACCCAGGCACTGCTAAGAATATCTAGGGCTGAAACCCATGCATCCAAATTTTTTGTCAAGCTTTCAGATCATCGATATGTGAATCTGCTTAGGGAAGCTTGTGAGCTATACTTTCATGTTAAATTTTCTGTTCATTTTACTTTGTTAAATACAAATAAAGCATAACAACAAAGCTTCTAATTTCTCAGACTATATTCACTACCTTTATTTGAGGAAGTAATTTCCTGATAAGGCCCAGCTTCACATACATTAAGTGAACCTATACTTAAGTGACCTTTCTTGACTGACCCACTTATCAACAAAAGCAAGTTCAAAGCCACAGAAAATAGAGAAAGGTATGCTTGGGGGGAAGGGGAGGAGAACATTCTTGGGCTTGTATACAAAAATCTTACAGCTAATGCTCCATTATCTACTTTTTGAAGCACTCTATCTGAACTGTTGTCTCTAAAAATAACCCAAGCTAAGCAAAAAGGCGGGATTGGAGAGATGGCTCAGCAGTTAAGTGCGCTTCCTGCACAAGCATGAGGGCCCAAGGGAGCCTGTGATTGCCAGAGTCAGAATCTCCAGATCCCACATAAACAGCTGGGGATATGGGTGTGGCCACAATTGCCTGTAACCCAAGTCCTGGCAGGAGAGCACAGATTTGAGAATCACTGGACCCTGCAAGCTCCACAATCAGTAAAGTGACTCTGGCCCAAAACAAAGGACCAGATAGAAGAGCAATGGAGTAGGACAGCCAATGTTCAACTGCAGCCACCATAGGTGAGCATCACACACTGCAGGTGAGTGTATGAGGTGTCATGCCACACCACACAATAAACACATATGCATAAACAAGCTAAAAATTTAAAATAAATTTTAAAAATTAAAATAATTCAAGTGGACTTTGGTACCTGCTTTGAGCCTCTCAAAAGGAATATTCCTTCTTTCTCCTTATTTCCATAGTTTTTCTTCCTCTAGTATTTAGACAACAGGGAAGGGGAAGCCTTTTTATCTATTTTGCAAACAGAGAGAGACAGGAAAAGAGAGAGACAAAGGGCATGCTAGTGCTTCCAGCCACTGCAAAAGAACCACTTTGTGCATCTGGCTCTATGTGGATACTGGGGAATTGAACCATGGTCCTTAGGCTTTGCAGGCAAATACATTAACTGCTAAACCATCTTTCTACCCCAGAAGGGGGAATCTTAATAAGGCTTCACCTGCAACTTCTGTTTTGTAGTCTACTTGACTTCACACAGCCTCAGAATAGGAGCTGAGATCATTGTCCCAGGCTAGTTAGTATAGAACTCAGTCCTCCTGCCTTCAGGCTAAGGATTTACAAAGTCATTGTCTACCTAGGACTCAGTGGCCCCCTTGGCCTAGAATCCACTGTTGAGCTATTAAACAGTAGCAAGAGCTCAAGGCTGTCAGATTCCAGCCTGGGCAAAGGAAGCTAGATACTCAGATCGGTATGGAGCTGAAAGTCTGCCCCTACCCATCTGTATTCATTACTCATCTTGTTGCTGTAACCAAATACCTAACAAGAAGCAACTGAAGGAAGGAAGAGCATATTTCAGCTTAGACTTCTAGGGGATATAGTCTGTTATGGCATGGAAGGCATGGTGACAGGAGCACAGGAACAGGAAGTGGCTGGTCACACTATCACAGTCAGGAAGCAGGGAGAGAGAATAGGAAGTAGGGCCAGGCTATAAAACTTTAAGACCCACCCATAGTGACCCACTTTGTCAAACAAGGTTCCATCTCCTAAAGATTCTACAGCCTTCCAAAAGAGTGCCATCAGCTGAGGACCAAGTGTCCAAATACATGAGCCTATGTGGGATATTTTACATATAAACCACAGCATCCACCCCAGGCCCCGATAGGCTCATGGTCATCTCTTGATGCAAAATGTATTCTCTCCAACTGCAAAAGGCCCCATAGTCTTTAACAGTCCAACAAGTCTCTGCTGAGAGTCAAGGTAATCTCTTAACCGTGAGTCTTTTAACATCAAAAACAAAGTGTCACAGCTGGGAGTGCTGGCACGCACCTTTATTACCAGCACTTGGGATGCTGAGGCAGTAGGACCTCCATGAGTTTGAGGCCAACCCAGAGCTAGAGTGAGTTCCAGGTCATCCTGGGCTAGAGTGAGTTCCAGGTCATCTTGGGCTAGAGTGAGACCCTCCATCAAAAAAAGAGCAATTACATTGTTCCAACATTCACTGACATAGATTAAATATTTCTGTTCCAAAAAGGAGGAATAGGAACATAGCAAAAGAATGATCAGACCGAAGCAAGACTGAAACCCAAGAGAGAAAACACCAAATTCTGCAGTTTCATACCCAGCATCTGGAGTTCCCAATGCGACTATCTAAGTTCTAAAAAGCATAGGTACACTCATTCCCCAGCTCTGCTGCATGAAGCACACAGAGCCTCTTACTTGGGCCAGCTATACACCAAGCTTCCAGCTTTCCTTGGTGGATGTTCAGTGTCCTGGTACCTCCGATATCCTGGGATTTCCATTGTAACTTAGCCTTCATCTTCATAGCTTTACATAAAGGCCTCTAAGGTCCTTCTTGCAGGAAATCTGGGTCTTCCACACATTGCCTGGCCTCAGTGGCTCTCTGTAACTGTGGAGCAAGATGTCATGGAGCCCTCAATCTTGCATCTTTTATGCCTATAAAACAAGTACCATACTGATGATGCTTCTAGTTTCTACTGCCAACTCAGGATGAAGCCTGCTCCTCCCCTCCCCCCACTCCATTCCAAAGCTATAGCGGCATCAGTGTGCCTTGATTACAGACTGTGTAAACACCTCACTGGGCAGTTGTTTTTGAGCAGGGAATCCTTCCTATGGTATTCTCCACTCAGGCTCTGTCCTTTCAAAATTGTCATTCTCACAAGTTAAATCCTTTAGTGAGCGGGTCTCGCCCTCACTCGCCCTAACTTTTTCCTGTTGTTCCAATGAAGAGAATGAGATTTCTCTTTAACTGCATTAATCTTTTCTATAATTGCAGATTCTCTGTCAGCTGCAGTATCCTTGTCTGGAACTCTAACCTTGCTCACAAATGTTTCCTTTATTTTTATTTCATTTCATTTTATTTATTTATTTTTGTTTTTGTGTTTTGAGGTAGGGTCTCACTCTACCTCAGGCTGACCTGAAACTCACTATGTAGTCTCAGGTTGGCCTCAAACTCAAAGAGATCCTCCTACCTCTGCCTCCTGCGTGCTGGGATTAAAGGCATGCGTTTCCTTCCTAAACTTCACTTTTCTTTTTACCTTTTTGTTCTCATTTGCTGTGGATATGAATAAGAGCAGTAAGTAGTGACCATGCCACAAGCGGAATACTTTGCTGTCTTGAAATTCCCTCCACTACACAAATTAGTCCATTACCTTTAAATTTGAATTCAACTTCATTCAACTTCTCAAGACATAGGCAAAATGCATCCAGATGCTTTTCCAGCATGAAATATGAGCTGCCTCTAGCCCAGGTCCCAAGAAAGTCCATGAGCCCCTCAAAACATCTACGATCTATATTTCTCTCAGCATTCTGGTCTTCCAAACTCACACCAGAAAGGCTACTTAAGCTCTACTCACAGAATTCTAGGTTTTTTCTAGTTCAAAGTTTTAAACTCCTCCACATTCCTCCTGCAGACCATTTCCAAAGAGTTAAAAAAAAAAAAAAAAAACACGAGTCAGGCTTATCGCAGCAACACCCCCATTTCTCTGTATCAGTATTTTGCTATAACTAAATACTTGACAAGAAGCCACTTAAAGCAGGAAGGGTTTATTTTGGCTTATAGCTCCAGGGACATAGTCCATCATGGCAGTGAAGAAATGGCAGCAGGAATAGGAAGTGTCTGGTCACATTGCATTCATAGTCAGAAAGCAGAGAGAGAACAGGAACTGGAAGCCGGTTATAAAACCTCACTATCTACCCAAAGTGATGTACTTTCTCCACTAAGGCTCCACCTAAAGGTTCCACCACCTTCCCAAACACCAACAGCAGCTAGGTATGTGCTTAGTCACATGTGCCTATGGGAAACATTGCACATTCAAACTACAACACTGCCCTAGTATGACCAGTCCCAAAGAGGAATCTAGGGAAGCAGGAGTGCCGGCCTTCTCAGCAAAACCTGAGCTAGATTGGACTCTCAACCAGCCTCCCTATCATTTTGTTTGCCTTTTTCATGCAATAAGTAATGGTCCTGCTCTGCCAGACTCCAACCCATCTTTCTTATGAAACATAGGAATTGCTGTGCATGGTGGCACATGCCTTTAATCCCAGCACTCGGGAGGCACTCTGTGAGTGTGAGACCGGCCTGAGATTACATAGTGAATTCCATGTCAGCCTGGGCTAGAGCAAGATCCTACCTCTAAAAAGCAAAGCAAAACAGAAAAAGAAAGGTGGGACTTGCCTCCCATTCAGGAGAATCTGCGTCCTGGTGAAACCCAATCAATTTTCTCATGGTGGCTCTGCCCTCTTGAATGTTTTCTAACACCATAAGAAAGACCAGTGGGCTCCTCTCTTTTGACTGTTTTCTCTCCAACACCATCTGAAAGGCCAATGCGTTCTGGAATATCATTAATAAACTGGTCCTTCCAAAACATCTCCAGCAAGGGGCAGAGGCAGGATCAGGGCTGAGGACAATCAGCTCAGGTCTCTGTGCTGACCATGAGTTCTCCAGAGAAACAGGCAATGGGGAAAAAACTAACCACCACAACAATATTGGGAGCTCTGCTTGGGACAGCTTTTAGAAACCAATTACCCATATGGGTGAAGATATTACCTAAGCAGTTGTAGATTCTAGAGTACAAAGAAGAGGTGGAAGGCAGGGATATAAATTGAGAAGTGAGTAGGGTTAAAGCATGTGGCTGGACAGTATCACCTAAGAAAAGAGTGTGAATAGAAAAGAGACCCAAGGGCTAAGCAAAGATAGGAGATCTCCAGCCCTTAGAGAGCTAAAGAATGGTAGAGATCAACAAGATTGATCACCCAGAGATGGGAGAATGACTAGGGGAGACGGTCGTCTCAGAAGCCTAGAGAAAAAAGTAACCAACTGTAACACATACTACTGACAAGTGACATTGGACAGGCTTCGGGAAGGACAACTGGATTTAACCACAAGGAAGTCACTGGAACCTGCCCTAGGGTAGCTTCAGTGGGGTTGAGGAATAAAAACTTGAAGAGGGAGGAACAAGAAAGGAGGGTAGATGAGAGAAATTAGAAGCAGCACGTATGAACAAGCCCTTTAGAAATTCCTTGAACCCATAAGATTTTTGTTCTTTTTCTTAGTCTACTATGAATTAATTTTCTGATGCTCACAACCTCATTCCCAACCCAAAGTCTGGCCAGACTCATAGTAGAGGAAGACAGGGGTTAAAGTAAGTTACTGAGAATTTTCTGTGTGCCAGAACTTCATATACATCATCCCCTTTAATTTCAATGTAATTATAATACTAAAAATCAGGTCATCTCTATCTCTATATTATAGATAGGGAAACTGAGGCTTATATAAATTAAGTAAGTTTGCATTCCAATTAGCATTTAAAACAAGAGATTAGCCATCACAGCCACCAGACCCTGATTTTTATTTTTGTTTGTTTTTTCAAAGTAGGGTCTCACTCTAGCCCAGGCTGACCTGGAATTCACTATGAAGTCTCAGGGTGGCCTCAAACTCATGGTGGTCCTCCTACTTCTATCTCCCAGGTGCTTAGATTAAAGGAGTGTACCACCATACCTGGCTTGTTTTTCAGTTTTACTTATTTATTTATTTTGTTTTTTTCAAGGTACAGTCTCACTCTAGCTTAGGCTGACCTGGAATTCACTCTATGGTCCCAGGCTGGTCTCAAATTCACAGTGATCCTCCTACCTCTGCCTCCAGAGTGCTTAAGCCCCCTATTTTTGCATTGATATATACCAGTCACTGTGAAACTTCAGAACCACCTGAAAGGCTTGTTGCTGGGGGGAGATAGTGGTATGGGGATTTCGTGTGCATACGCACCCTCTTCACTAGTACCAGTAAAACAGATTTCTTCATCTTCTTTTTTCTTTGTTTGTTTGGTTTTTTGAGGTAGGGCTTCACTCTAGCTCAGGCTGACCTGGAATTCACTATGTCATCTCAGGGTGGCCTCAAACTCATGGCGATCCTCCTACTTCTGCCTCCCAAGTGCTGGGATTAAAGGTGTGCACCACCATGCCTGGCAAAACAGACTTCTTGAGAGTCGGGATATAAAATAAATCTCATTGAATCGTCACCCAGAGAAGGGCAGCTAGACTTCTAAACTTGTCCCTACGTTTTTGTTGTTGTTGTTGTTTTGTTTTGTTTTGTTTTTTAATCTCTCACAACCACCAGCCCAATTGCCACAAGGAGACACTGCTTCTCACTCTCCTAAGCACAGTTGGGCCAAGGCTACAGCATGAGATCAAGTTCACCAATGCCAGGAGAGAACAGAAGGGAACTCAGCATGGTGACCTATGAGAAATATGATCACCAGGGCTGGGGGCCAGCCCTCGAATCACCTCTCCACCAGCTTCTCTGAGGAGGGTACTCAGGAGAGCTTATTTATTCCACTTATTTGTTCATTTAAACACTTCTACAGGTTGAATTTCATGCCCTAGGAACTGTGCTAGGCAATGGAAAAATACAGAATGAAATAGACACAGGTCTTCGTGTTAACCAGCCACTCATCACTGCAACATAATGCCTGAAACAACTTGAAGGAGGAAGGGTTTATTTTGGCTCACAGTTAAGAGGTTTCAATAATGGTTTTCTAGTTCCATCACTCTTGGCACAAAGCAAAGCAAAATATCAGAGAGAACATTTAGGAGAACAAAGCTGCTCACTTCATGGTGGCTGAGAAGCAGAGAGAGATAGAAAGGAAAGACCTAGTAACAAGATACCCTTGAAAGTCCCACCCCCAGCAGCCCACTTCCTCCAATCAGGTCCCATCTGCCATTGTTCCCACCACTTCCCAATAGCCCATTCAATTATGAATCCATTGATGGGTTAATCCATTTATTTTTTTTTCAAAATGATGAATTTTATATTATTTGAATTATATTTATTTATTTATGAGAGGGAAAGAGGCAGAGAGAGAGAATGGGCACGCCAGGGCTTCCAGCCACCCTGTGCATCTGGCTTACATGGGTCCTGGAGAATCGAACCAAGGTCTTTGGCTTTGCAGGCAAGCACCTTAACCGCTAAGCCATCTCTCCAGCCCATGGGTTAATCCATTTACTATTAATTCACAGCTCTCATGACCCAAAGCCTCGCTTGTGAATGCTATTTACACCAGGGACCAAACGTTCAACACATGATGAGTCTTTCTGAGGCATATTTGGTATTCAAACCATATATAATAACAAAGAATTTGATACATAATTATGATTAACAAAGAAATTGGCACAAGTCCAAAATAGAATAGACCAAAAAAGGAAGTGAAGATTAAGTGATTGTACAGCATTTATGAGCCTATGCAAGGTGGTCATGGAAGGACTCTTTGAAGGGATGCCTTATAATCTGAGACGAGAGTAGGAGAATACAGCCAAGCAAAGATGGAAGTCTGTATGAAAGGCCTGGGTAGAACAGGTCCAGAGAGAAAGCCAGAGGGCTGGTTAGTAGATAAGACGGGGCATGATTTGGGGATGTCATTGAAACCTTGACACAAGGGATGTTCTCACGATATGGTAAGCAATACCCCACCTTAAGTAGGAGACTCTAGGTTCCACTCTTTTAGTGAGGTATTTCTACAACCAATACCTGACCAGTTGGAGTCATTGCTATGACCAAATACCTGACCAGTCACCATGGAAACAAGTCTCTGAAAACATCTATGAGGGATTTTCTAAGTTAGGTTAACTGATATGGGAGGATCCGCCTGAACTGTGGACGATGCAATTCCATGGGCTTGGATCCTAAACTCAATAAAAAGGAAACTCTCAGGCTGGAGAGATGGCTTAGCAGTTAAGGCGTTTACCTGCGCAGCCAAAGGACCTAGGTTCAATTCCCCAGGACCCACATAAGCCAGATGCACAAGGTGGCACATGCTTATGGAATTTGTTTACAGCCACTGGAGGCCCTGGCATGCCCATTCTCTCTCTGTCTGCAACCCCCTCTGAAATAAATAAATACAATATTTTTAAAAGGAAACTCTCAGACTTAGCAGTTAAGGTGCTCGCCTGCAAAGACTAAGGACCCACGTTTAACTCCCCCCCCCCTTCTCTCTCTCTCAAATAAATAAATAATAAAATTAAAACATTAAAAGTGAGATTCTCCCTTGGGAAGTAATGTAATGTGACTTAATAGCTACCCCATCAAAAGGACACAGATTCCTTAGGTGACACCTGCTCTGAAGAAGCCAGGCATCATGCTGTGCTATAAGAAAGCCTAAATGAACCCAAGCAGGAAGAGAAAATAAGACCCAGCCAATGACTGACATCTACCACCAGACAAATGAGTCAAGGCACCATCTGACAATTTCAAACCCATGCCTGTGGGACCATCCAAACTGAGGTTACTTGCAGGCTTAAAGATAAATGATACCTATCGTGTCCTGGTACAACATCCTCCTCATCTACAAATGTGAGAAACACTTGCTTGAGACTGTTAAGCTCATATTAGATAACAGAAGTGATGGTTGAGTGGAGAATGAACTCTCCAGAGGCAGAAGGAAAGTGGAAGTAGTTTCTTAGACATGTCTTTTCCCAGAAATCTAAATCCAAAAGACCAAGTTCCAGAGGCCAAATGGCACTATAGCCCTCTCTTCCTATCTGGGATGACTCTTACATTTGGCATCAAAACTTTCTGTTTTATGCACACAAGTTCCTTAGTGCTTATAAGTGCTGTATTAACTACATGGAAATAAGCTTGGTAGAACCTTTGTAAAGGCAATGGACTCTGAAGGCTACAAATATGTTTCCTTCTTCCACTACGTGAGAAAAGTTACGTGTGATAAACCTAACATCCAACATCAATGCTTTCTGCTTGAAATACCCAGGAGAAAGAAGTTAGAGAGAAGTGGGTGGAGAGATGGCTTAGCAGCTAAGTGCTTCCCTGTGAAGCCTAGGTACCCCAGTTCGAGGCTTGATTCCCCAGGACCCACGTAAGCCAGATGCACAAGGTGGAGCATGTATCTGGAGTTCGTTTATAGTGGCTGGAGGCCCTGGCATGCCCATTCTCATTCTCTCTCTCTCTCTTTCTCTCATTCTCTCTCTCATATAAATAAATAAATAATATTTTTTAAAAAAAGAAGTTAGAGAGAAATTTACTCAGTTATCTCATGACACAGAAAGTTGTAATTTCTCACTAATACTTCCTAGTAATCTATCAGGTCTTAATACATCCTCTTTTTTGGCATGCGTGTGTGTGTTCCATGTGTGTGCTACATGCATACACATGTATGTACCCACATGGCACCCCATGTGCTTCCCTACAGTAGTGTGTACTCTCCTGCTGTGGCTGGAATGGAATTTTGGGTGTCTAGCTCCATCACTCTTCTACCCATTCTTACTTCAGCCAGAGTCTCTTCCTGATCCTGGAGTTTACTGGATTTTTTTTTTTTTTTTTTTTTTTTGCAGAGTCCAGCAATTCTCAGGTCTCTGCTCCCCTATGAAACTGAGGTTACAGATGCACATGGCCATGTCCAGCTGCATGTGGGTTCTAGGAATCATACTCAGTCTCTCAAGCTTCCTCAGGTTCTCATGCTTGCCATGGTGTGCTAGTTTGAATGTATGTCCCCCAATAGACTCAGGAGTTTTATTAAACCTTGTATCTTGGATTTCCAGCTGCCTGGCTGGAAGAGGTATCACTGGGGATGGATCCTGGGGTTTGGGGTGAATCTGATTTCCAGACTATAGGGTATGCCAAGTGCTTCAGCTCCTCCTGGGTTCCCTGATGTTTGGTTGCCAGTTTTGCTCTTGCTTGTGGTGCTAGATGGTTTGGTTGTGTCTCTCTGTGTGGATTTGGTAAAGGGGGCCAGCTTCTGTCCCTGGATCTGTAAGCTTAAAATAAATACGTTCTTCCCATAAACTGTGTCAGTTTGGAGGTTCATCCAAGCAACATGACTCTGTCTACAACACACCAGTACATGCTTTTAACTGCTGAGCCATCTCTCCAGCCCATTAAATATATCCCTTTTATGCCAAGCTTTTGTTTACTTATTCATCCACATGTACAAATGTTTGTTAGTCATCTACTAGGCATGCTAGACAAAAAAGCTACAACAATGAAAAGCCAGCTGTGATGGCCTGTATCCTTTTAAGCCATGTTC
The DNA here is from genome assembly GCA_036346955.1 of Dipus sagitta. NCBI lineage: Eukaryota > Metazoa > Chordata > Mammalia > Rodentia > Dipodidae > Dipus > Dipus sagitta. The sequence continues at coordinate 262,566,280 of CM070770.1, read as the reverse complement.
CAAAATAAACTCTTCCTCCGTTAAGTAGTTCTTCTCAGGTATTTGGTCATAGCAACATAAAAAGCCACTAGTACAACACCACATCAGGTGAGTCCAGTCTCCCTAGTTTTGACTGTCTAAGTGGACTGTAGACAGATCCTCTGTGACGTGCTGGATTAATTCCACATGGAATATCTGGACATTTCTAACCTTCCCCTCATCAAAGACAGAGCTCCAGATTGTGTTAATTTTTCAACCAAATCTGCTGCACCTTAAATGTTGCAGTCAAAAGTTTTCAGGTGGCCCTATTGTCCCAAACTCATGATCTGTCTGTCTTACATTCTCCACTATACCATGAGATGAACACGTTTCACTTCCAGAATAAATTCATGTGATACCTGCCTTGTAGCTTCAGAGAATCAACCAAAAAACTTTCAATTTACTGGTTTATCTAGCCAACCATCCATTCCTACATTTATTCATGTATATTCTTTTTTAATACATTTTATTTATTTATTTATTTATTTATTTATTTATTTAAGAGAGAGAGAGAGAATGGACACACTAGGGCATCTAGCCACTGTAAATGAACTTCAGACACATGTGCCCCTTTGTGCATCTGACTTACATGGGTCCTGGAGAATTGAACTGGGATCCTTTGGCTTTGTAGGCAAACACCTTAACCACTAAGCCATCTCTCTAGCCCTATTCATATATATTCTTAATGAATATTTATCAAGCACTATGCTTTGACTGCCATGTTATCAAAACAAGCATGACACTTGCTGTCAAAGAGGTGAGAGTCTAGAGGTAGCAAAGGAAATTAACCAAAGTACACACAAATGAGCACATAATATAAACATAAATAAGTGCCTTGAATAACAGGAAATGGCTCTATGGGGCAGGAAGTAGAGATATAATATATAATGGACTTTGTTAAAGAAATGTTTTATTAGCCGGGTGTGGTGGCGCACACCTTTAATCCTAGCACTCAGGAGGCAGCGGTAGGAGGATTACTCTGATTTCCAGGCCACCCTGAGACTACATAGCAAGTTCCAGGTCAGCCTGGGCTAGAGTGAGACCCTACCTTGAAAAACCAAAAAAAAAAGAAAAGAAAAGAAAAGAAAAGAAAGAAAGAAATATCTTATTGAAGGTGGCTCTCTTGGAGTCACTCTTTCTCCAGGACCATGCTTGACAGAAAGAAGCAAAAGTGCTAACCCACCATGCAGTTCTGCAGTTAACTGAAAACTATACCAAGTAATAGTTTTCAACCTTCATAAGCAAATTACAGATTTCTTCCTCATGGAAAAACCTTATCCATCTCCAAGAAATGCCCAGGTCTATTTGTTTCTCCTTCCTGTGATCAAAGACCTGACAAGAAGCATCTTTTATTTTAGCTCACAATTAGAGAGTACAGTATATCATGGTTGGGAGGATGTGGCAGCAGGGAGAAAATGGTAGCTGGAGTGGCTCACAGCTGCAGTAGCTGGAGCATGAGGCTGCTGTCATCTAGGAGGATCATGAAACAGAGAGAGAAAGAGAGAGAAAGAGAAAGAAACAAACAAACAAAAAAGAAAGAAAGGAAACAAGAAAGAAGGAAGGAAGGAAGAACGTAGAAACAGACACAGGCTATAAATCTCAAGGTCTGTTCCCTGTGACCCACTTCTTCCGCCAAGGCCCCAACTTCCAAATGTTCCATGACTTCCCAAAATAGCACCACCATCTGGAGACAAAGCTTGCAAATACATGAGCCTGTGGTGGCCATTGTACATTAAAACCACGCCACCAAGTAAGGTCAATTTTCATGGCCTTTCCATAAAAGTGGATAAATCTATGTAGGATAACCCAAAGCAATGTGTTTCTCAGGAGGTCTTAAATTTTCTCAAGATTAATAATATAATGAAGCAGAGATCTGATAAACCTAATATTATTAAAGAAATTTTCAAGCAGCATTGGAATGAACTCAAGTGAAAAAAAAAAAAAACACCTTGAATTTTGCAATTTTTTGCCACATTCTACCAGCTATCTCACCTAATCTCAAGGAAGAGAACTGTGACAGCCTTACATTTACTTACAGGTGTCTCAGTTGTTCACAGGTAGCTGCTTTAGCATATCCTTACTAATCTCACAAGCCATATCTCTCTAATTAGAAATCTTCTCTGATTTAGAGAAATCCAGTATCTTGAATCACCATGCTGAAGTTGATGCCTTGGCATATTGGGGTAAAGCTGCAAATCATGTTCAATTATTTATCTTTATGATAAATATTTACAAGTGACAACTATATGTCACATGCTATTCTTACAAAAACAAACAAGAAAACGTCAAGAAAGCCTGGGTATTAGATAAGAAATTGAGAGACCAGGGGTTTAGCTTAGTGGTAGAGCATGAGCTAAGCTTCCATGAAAGACTGAGTTCAATCGCTAGTGCGCGCACACACACACGTACACTAGGTAGGTGTTCAGGGAGTGACAGAAATCAGACAAGATTTCTGCATTGTGTTGTCCTTCTGATCTTGGTTTAAATATTACATCCTCAGGAAACCTCTCCTGGTCATTTATCTAAAGCCCCTGCCTTGGACTCTTGTTACATCACCTCTTCTTGACTCCTCTGCCCACTGTTTAGTGTTATCTGACACCTTAGCTTTTACACTGCTTCCATCATTAGACTAGACACTCTGAGTGCAGGAGCTTTGACTAGCCTCCGCATTGTGGAAACAGTAGCTGTCACACTGTGCCTCTCTTGAGGGAGAAACTCAAGAAATCTTATTTGAATGAAACAACCAATCAGTCAAGGGCTGCAAGAAAGCCACACGTGTGCCAGAAATAGACTCCTCTCTCCTGTGCCTTCCCTTATCACACTGCCAAGAGGTGGAATGGTAAGGGAAGGCACTGCCAAAAAGCTACGGTAGCTGTATAGTATGGAGACTTATAAAACCTGGGTGGGTGGGCTCAGGAGTGTGTGGAGTGACCTCAAGCTTGGCTAGCAAATAGTCTGTTCAGTGACCTCCAGTTGGTGGTTTGTAATTGACAAGATGAACAAAATTTTGAGGAAATTGTTTCAAAACCAAGATAAATAATTGAATTTTTTGGTGGGGTGGGGGCAGTGGGTCCTTTGTCACATGCTCCACAAATAAGGTTCAAGAGTCCTTATGTAAACTAGGTCCCATGGGCACTCAAATGTCCAAGGAAGCCATTGTCACTGAGTCCAATCCTAATAATGGCCTGGACAAGAAGTTGGAAATCACCTATGAACTGCTCTAGGAAGTTGCCAAGCTGAACTCCTGAATACTCAAGTCTTCAACAAATACAAACACAAACTACTCCCTTGAATTTAAAGTAGTATTTACTCTGAGCACATCACAGTGTCTCAGCCAGGTGAGATGTCACCTCCTATCTTCTCAGTGGTGAAGTGTCCCTGAGGTACCTGGCATCCATCTTCACCTCTGGGAGAACGTGTTGATTTTCAGCATTTTCATTCCTGCCACTAGCAATTAAAATTCCATTAGAATCGAGATCGCACAGCAAGCAAGTTCTCAGGATTATGCCACTGTACCCAGGATGCCCAGAATATAGCCCATGGTAGCAGAACATGGGACACAGACAAGTGTTAGCCACTCTATGAAAGGAAAATGGGTGAACACAGAGGGAACCACCTAGACGAAGGCATCTCAAGAGAAGGGATTGTAAGGGAAAAGATTGTCTGATAAATGCAAATATTTAAAACTTAGGAGATGTCACAAAGCTAAAATTACAAAGGCTGAAGAAGGGGTGGGGGGATAAACAGTCCATGCTACAACTGTGCAGTAACTCCACGATGAAAAGGGTCACAAGGAACAGTGAGAGTGTCATGCTCAGGGGAAAAGCAAGGTCAACCTGAGCTAGAGTGAGACCCTACCTTGAAAAAACAAAATAATAATAAAATTTAATAAAATATAAAACCAGATCAGTGGTTGCCAGGGCCAGGGGTTGAGGGACATAGTTAACTGCAAAAGGGAGTTGAGGAGTACTAGGTGGAATTGTTCCTGGTTGTATTAATGAAACATGAATGCATGAATTGTCAAAAAACCCTTAAAAAGATGGATTTTTACCATATGTAAATTGTACCCCAACTAAAAAGCAAATTGTACTGCATTAAAAAGACTGTCGTAGGGCCAGGTGTGGTGGCGCATGCCTTTAATCCCAGCACTTGGGAGGCAGAAGTAGGAGGATTGCCATGAGTTCGACGCCATCCTGAGACTACATAGTGAATTCCAGATCAGCCTGAGCTAGAGTGAGACTCTACCTTGAAAAATAAAAAAAATAAAAAACTAAGAAAAAGACTGTTGTGGAATGCTGCCATCAAAGCATAGCAGCCGTTGCCATCTGTTTTCTTTTTTATTAATTCATTTATCCACTTTATTTTTGTGTGTAGTATGCTTGTGTGTGCATGTTCATATGCATGTGGGCTTATGTGCATGCATGTAGAGGACAGATATTGATGTCAGGTATCTTCATCAACCATTCTCACCTTGTTTTTTGAGACAGGGCCTGTCACTTAGCCCAGAGTTCAGATTCATGTAGACAAGGGAGCCAGTGAGCCCCTGGTATCCTTTGTCTTTGCCTCCCCAGGATAGGGATTAAAGGCACACTACACCATGCTGGCTTTTATAGGGGTACTAGGAATCTGAACTCAGGTCTTCAAGCTTACACACAAGCACTTTACCAGCTGAGACATCTCCCCAGGTCAGCCACTACCATCTTAATCAGAGCAGTTGTGATTACCTGCAAGAGACCCTCAACAAGGTCAGGTCTATTGGCATTCTCGCATAAAATGTTGAGGATCATTAGACCCTTATGTGAAATTTCAGCCATTCCTTCCTGAGCAATCCCCAGGCCCTCCAGCTGGCTACATAAAATCTTAGGATATGCAAGAGTGGATGGGAGGTGGAAAACTATGCGGCTATGGGAAAGCCTTCACCCATGCTAGGGTGAGACTCTTCAGAGATGCAGTTTGTGGGTCACCCACAATGCCTCCTGGAAGTCACCAAGCTGGATGTAGATGGAAGTGCTCTTTTGATCTGCCATTGGCACCCTTTGTGGTGACTAGACATTGGCTCTGCAACAAAGAGAGGGAAGTATTTAGATAAAATGTGTCAAACCTTGAGATAATTCAGTTATGTGGTCACTTTAAGACCCATAGATAAGGAAAGAATATAAATAGACAACTTATATTGGCCAAAACAAATGATTAAAACAAAAAAACAGAGAGGAATCCATGCTTTTGAATTCTAGAGCAGGGCTAAAGCAACCTTGACATGTTATTTTCAGTCTGCCTTACCTGGCAAATTCATAAAGTAAACAATATGTAATGTGGCCAGACTACAATGAGCTGAGGACCTTCATCCATACAAGTATCATCCTAAATTAAGATGACCTTTTAGGAAAACAACAGTATAAAGCATTTTCAGTAACTATTCTAAGGAAGAATTCAGCAAAAGCACAAATCTATATGTCATAAATTTGTTTATTACAATGTCAGCTATTACAAAAAAATAATGACAACTAGAAACTTAACGTCTAACACTAGGAAAATAGTGTTATAAATTATAGCATATCCAATAAAAATGACATCTGAAAGGCAGAGGTAACTATCAAAATGCTAATGATGCTTTGCTGGTTTTAAAAATGATAAAATTTTCATATGCAAGAGTTTTCACTACAAACAATGACAAAATATTATTGTCTATAAACAAAAGTGTCCTATATATTTCATGATAGCAGGACCCTATAACATTTGGAAGGCAAGTCTTGAATCCTGTTTCCACTTCGCTTGGATTCCCTTCCCTAATCAGCTGTGTGGGAGAATCACACCCCCTAAGATTTTTGTTCCTGCACTTGTAGCCTGGGTAAAGAACACAACAAGGAAAAAGAAAAGTACAAATTTTTTCTAATCTATAATGTACTACATAAGAAAAACAATAAAATTACCAGGAAACAACAAACTAAAGAAAGGGTGTGTGTGTGTGTGTGTGTGTAGCTGGTTGTAAAGTGAAGGTTGCTGGAAGACTTGTTTTTTGGGGGGGTAGGGTCTTATTCTAGCTCAGGCTGACCTGGAACTCACTATGTAGTCTCAGGGTGGCCTTGAATTCATGGCAGTCCTCCTACCTCTGCCTCCCAGATTCTGGGATTAAAGGCATGCACCACCATGCCCGGCTTGGAAGACGTTTTAATTGAAAGAAATGTATATGCAATTTAATTTATTCCTCATGCTACTTTGTAAAAACTAAAAACAGTTTCTTAAATGTTGTTTTGTTTGTGAGTTCGTACATAATGTGACATTAAGCACAATTTGGTTGTACTGCATCAACTTGACAGGAAGCCATAAATAAGTGCAATTTGGGAGCAACTGTATATAAAAAAGTGTAACTATCATAGTATCAATTTTGTTGTTTGTTTTGTTATAGGTTTTTTTGTGGTGCTGGGCATCAAACCCAGGACCTTCTACATACTAGACCAGCACTCTACCACTAAACTATACCCCCAGACCTTGAGCATACATGATTGCTGAATGGGTAATCAAAGAAATGAATATGAGGCTGATGTGCTGCCCCCTGTCCTAAGGAGGAACCTATCAAATAAATAAGCATGGAAAAGCCCAGTAAAGATTATTTGTTCAGTGTTAGTGCCAAGCTAGGCAAGCACTCTACCACAGTGTTATGGCCCCAGCCCAAGAGTTTGTCTTGATTCAAAGTAGTGACCCTGTAGGCAATTGTAGTATTGTAAAGAAAGATGATACAACTTTAAATCATATTGTGTCTAAGGGCTGGAAAGATGCCTTAGTGGATAAGGCACTTGTCTGCAAAGCCTAAGGATGCAGCTTCAATTCCCCAGTAGGATGTGATGGTACAGTCACATAAACCACATAAATCAGATGCACAAGGTACCGCATGCATCTGGAGTTCATTTGCAATAACTACAGTCCCTGGCACGTGCATTCTCCTCTCTCTATCTGCCTCTCTCTCTCTCTCTCTCTCTCTCTCTCTCTCTCTCTTAAATAAATAAATTAAAATATTTTTTAAAAGATTGTGACTAGAATCACATCCCCAAATTTCCCAACCCCAATACCTAACACAACAAAAAAGTACTTATCAATAGCAATGAAAGACCAAAGTGCTGAAAACAAGTAACTGAGTGTGCAGCTCTACACAAATATATACATCCCCAAGAACTAGGTATGTATCCACCCAGCTTAGTGAGTGTCCAGGTGATTTGAGCTGCATGGTATAATCTCAGAAGGGAGAATAGAACCCAATGAACGCAGTGTTTTTGTCTCCACCCAGCATTCTGCCAGGCCACAGACAAGTGGCTGGATCACAGAATTCTTAGTACTTCAAATACAGCTTGAGAAGAAAGCAATCTGGTTTAGGGAAGTCTGGGGAAGCAGTTCAATAGGTATCCAGTATATTACTGCAAATAGAACGTCTGGATGAGTTTCCTAAGCATATGCAAGAAGAAAAGAAATGTGAAACCAGACACATTTATTGAAAAGCAGGAAGGAAAAATTTTTTTAAATTTTTTAAAAAGGAAGGAAGGAAGGACAAAAGAAACTTCATATTACAGTACAACAAATATTAACATGCATCTCAGTTAAAGAATCCCAAACAAGTTGATAAACAACAGAATGAGATTTAATACAGGGTTTTGCTAACTAGCCCAGGCTGGCCTGAAACTTATGATTCTCCTGTCTTGGCTCTTGAGTTCTGGAATAACTTCTATGCCACCAGGTATAGCTGAAATTATTTTTCAATGAAGACTGAAGTACTAAAGAAGCAAATTGGGGGGAAAAGAAAGAAATAAACACAAAGAAACAAATGAGTTGAATAGCAGCATTACAGAATGAATAAATCATTTAGAACATCAGAGGAAACATAACTATATGTGGAAAGTTGAATTACTGAAATAAAAGGCTTATAAATAAGTTAAATGTTAGAGATATTGATAGAAATGAAACACAAAAAAATATATACTGTGTGGCTGAGATTCCTTAGACAAATAATCTGAGTATAGCAGAAGGTATATTTGAAGACAAAATGTGCATTATTTTCCTGAAATGAAGACAATAGAATAACAGTCATAAAAGTCTAAGTGAAATATCTTGAGACTATTTTATCAGCCTAATATTTTTTTCCTCAAGGAAGGCAGGATGCATATATAAATCACTTTTAAAACAATGATTTCAAAATGTAACACAGACATTAAGAAATGACCTAAAGTGGGGGCTGGAGAGATGGCTTAGTGGTTAAGGCACTTGTCTGCGAAGCCTAAGGACCCAGATTCGATTTTCCAGTACTCGTGTAAGCCAGATGCACAAGGTGGCTCATCCATCTGCAATTCATTTGCAGTGGCTAGCGGCCATAGCATGCCCATTATATATTTAAAGCTGTAAAAATCCCTATAGGGCTTGAGAGATGGCTAGACATTAATAAATGACCTATAGGGCTGGAGAAATAGTTTACTGGTTAAGGCCGTTGCCTGCAATGTCAAATGACCCAGGTTCAATTCCCCAGTACTCACGTAAAGCCAGTTACACAAAGAGGCTCATGCATCTGGAGTTCATTTGCAGTGGCTAGAGGCCCTGGTGCACCCATTCTCTCCTCTCTCTCTCTCTCTCTCTCTCTCTCTCTCTCTCTCTCTCAAATAAATAAATAATATATTTAAAAAGAAATGACCTATGACCTATAATAATCAATTCAGGAATGCAAAAGACATAGATTCAGTGGGGTGTGGTGGTACAGTCAGGAAGCGGAGGCAGGAAGATCAGAAGATTCAAGGTCAGCCTGGGCTACATAGACCCTTTTTCAAAAAAAAAAAGAAAGAATAATAAATAGGGTTAAGGCTAGTGATGTAGCTGGTAGGGTGATTGCCTAGCATGCAAGCCAATGCCCAGCACCACATAAGGCTGCATGTTAGTCCCTGAGATCCCAGCACTCAGGAAATGGAGGTAGGCGGATCAGAAATTTAAAGCCTTCTTAAAGTTTGCGACCAGCCTAAGATTCATGAAACTCTCAAATAAATAAACAAATAAGCAACCCACAACACAGAACTATGGGAATCTACATAACTAAATATGGATAACATACTTAGAAAAGTAAAAATAACCATAATGTAACTTTTAAAAACCAGGAAACAAAAGAAGTGATCAGAAGAAATGTGTTAAATGCTCTCATTTTTCCTAGAAGGGATTAATTACACTAGCAAAAACTGAAAGGTGTATTTAAAAACTCTCCAGTCACTCATTTAATTCTCTCTCCCTTCCCCCAGTCCTCTCTCCATCCTTTTTTAAACTCCTTAAAGGAATACAAGTATTTTATTATAGCTCTTGTAGTAAAATGTGCTTACTTAAAATCCAACAATCCTTTCCATTTCCCTATAGTTTCTTACATTGAATCTAAATGAATACTTTTAATTTAAAAAGCACATATTTTTTAGTTTAATTTTAACAAAAATATTTACGTGTAGCTTCTAACTATCTAGACATATAAAATACATTTAAGTAGTGCCCATCCAGTGTTAACTATGGTTATTTCTGGGCAGTGGGAGTTCCCCAATGTGAACTTTCCTGCATTAAAAAAAAAAAAAAATTGTTCTCAACAAGCACATCGCCTCTTTTAAAAACCACACACACGGTTAGTGTTTAACTGATGAGTGATACCAGACGTGACTATCAGGATGATGAAGAGGAGAGGAGGGAGTGGTCAGGACTAAAGCAGGGAGGGCGGCGGCGGGAGACCTGGAAGACAGGAAGCGCCCCCTGCTGAGAGCAGAGCGGGGCTGCATGCTGACCTACTTTCTTGGCAGATCTGCTTTGCAGCCAGAGCTACTGTGGAGAACCGGCCATGCCTCCACCAAGCCTCTGAGGAAGCTAGCTGGGCTCTGTGCCATGCTTCCTGTGGGCGAGCCAAGGGCTGTCTGTCCCATGCAATCCAGCTTCCCAGAGAGGAATCCCCTTGCAGATGCTGGCCAGACTTCCAGAAAGAGGACCCGAGGACTTCCTCTAGCCTACCTTGGTTGCCCTCTGGGACCTCTGGCCAGAGGACAGGCACCCTGCTGTCCTGGGCTCTCTGGGATCTTGGCCTCTCCAGTGGATGTTCTTTTCCGGCTCCCTGGGGCCAGAGGGAGATCTGCATGGCCACAAGCACAATTTCAGCTTCTTCCTTGTCCTTGTGCCTCCCAGCACTGTAAGATTGGGAAGGACCCAGAACTTGTCACCACGGTCCTGTCTCTCTCAGCATCCTGTGTCCTTGGGCAGTGTCCAAAGTGCCTGGAGGCCCGTTTTCCTCATTTTATGGAGGAAAAGATACCATGGCCATCTCAGTGTCAGGGTGAGGATTAAAAATAAAATAAGGGTGTGCAAGTGCCTGGCATAGCAGCTGACACAGCAGTGCCTGACATTGTAGCTGACCTTCCCCTATGGGTTTAAGAAGATGTTGCTCTGGGGGGCATCATTGATCCTTCTAGGCCATGGCTGGCTTTGCTTGATGGGAAGCTGGCCATCCTAGTCACTGGTGCTGGGAGCTATACATCTCCTTTGGAAGTATTTCTTATGAAATATTTTGGCCTCCTGCCAATTTCCTAAAGATCAGTGTTGTGGGTTGTTGGTAGAAATGAAAATGGTAAACACTTAGGAAGTGATCACTCTGAGGCAGATGGACCACCCTCTCAGCAGTGATGCAGGCAGGTGCCCTTACCAAGAAGTAAACAGAGGCTGAGGTAAGCCATAGAGTAACAAGAAAACTTTTGTAATATGAGGAGCCACTTGGCTTGCATTCCCTCTTTCCAGGGTTACTATTTCTTCTTTGTCTCCACTCTGCCATTTTGGGTAGCTGAGAGATAGAGGCTCAGGTTCCCAAGCCAAGAATAGGCCCATGACCTTGCTGGCGAAGTGGGCTCATCTCCAGGACTTGGGATGTTAAGAAGAATGTGCAAAGACAGAAGGAAACCAGGACAAACCAAGGCATTTCTTTCTCAGGATGCAAACCTATCTAGACCTATCACTGGTTCCATCACCATGAGCCTTGGGTCTGCCTTCTACCCAATCTTGCTCTAGAGCTGAGGAATCAGGAGCATGTTAACGTCTGGATAGCTTCAACTGGCTGTCCTAAATTGACGTGTTTAAGACTGAGCTCACCATCCTCCCCTCACCTCCAATCTGTTCCTCTCTCAGTACCCTGCCTAGTGCAGGCCACCATGTCTATACCTGGACATTGCTCTGAGCCTTCGTTTGTCACATTTCATCCATCTGGTCCCCAATTCTGTCAACTGAACCTCTTGAAGAGTTTGCAAGACCATTCATTTTTATGTACCTCCGGTCAGCCTTACATCCCTTGTCTCCTGGAAGATGGAAGTAGCTTCTTAGATGCCTCCAGCTTCCAGGTCTTTCTCCTTCACACCATCTTCCTGTTGTTGTCAGGATGCTCTTTCTTTTTTATATATATTTTTATTTATTTATTATTTAAGAGAGAGGGAGAGAGAGAAAGAAAGGGTGCCACTGCAAACGAACTCCAGACACAAGTTCCACCTTATGCATCTGGTTTATGTGGGTACCAGGGAATTGAACCTGGATTCTTAGGCTTTGTAGGCAAGTGCCTTAACTGCTAAGCCACCTCTCCATCCCAGGATGCTCTTTCTAAATGCCTACTTTGATATGGCAGGAATTAAAGTTCTTCACTATCCTACCACTAACCACTCAATAAATCCCAGACTCCTCCCACGATCACCAAAGTCTCACAGCCCTTCCCCTCTGACTCCATTTCATGTATCATCCAACACTACTGTCTAAGAACCCTCCTGTGTCAATGGGAACTTCTTCACTGAATGTTGTAGTTACCGTCTTGATACTGGGACAAACACCTGACCAGAAGCAGCTTATGGTTGAAGAAAGGGCTTATTTCAAGCTTACAGAATCCAGGGGAAGCTTCATCATGGAGGTAGCTATTCCTGAGTCAACTGTGTCTCCTGAACTTCTCAGTTGTGACTTCTTCTTGTCTATGCCATTTTGAATGAGGACTTTCCATCTATTTTAAGCAGGAGAATCTTTATGCTCCTAAATAATGTTTGAATTTTAACACCTACATGTCAAATATCAAAATAGAACTATGGGATCGACTTGAAGGACTGAATGGTCCTATGGCAACAAAGACCTGAATATATCCAAGGGCACATCTCATGCCAACATTTTAAGGTACCCAACATAGAATGTGTCCATGAGAAAGAATGTTGGTCAGAAATGGATGGTGGAAAAAGATTGAAGGAAGAGCTGGCAGTACCCCGTTGAAGCACTATCCAGGTTAACAGACATGGGTATCAGAGTTTCCTTAGCAAAATGACTCATCTAGTGTGGGAACCTGAATCTGTGGTTCCTTGTCTGGATTCCTGGGCTTCTGTGAGCCTCATGATAGTGTATGTGCCATTGTACATCTTTCTGAGGAAAGTGTCTGTAGCTCCACTCAGATGCTTAGAAGGGTTCATTACACCAAGTAGGTCAAGAGTTGCTGACCCAGCAAGGGAAAGTGTTCGGGCATCTGACGGAGAAAGTCTTCTGTACATTCCAGTGCCACTGTCAAGACTCTACCCTCTGATTATCTGGCTTCCTCTCTGGCTGGGTTCTAGGAAGAGAATGCAGTGAGCCACTGATGGCGCACTTAGGCGCACTGAGAGCTGTAGTCCTCACTGCAAAATAAAGAATGGATATGTCAGGGAAAGGGAGGAGCACATTGTGGAGCCTGAGGGATGACTACTATACTGCTGAGCTTGTGTTATGGATGCATTCATACCATACCATGTTTCATCATAACAAACCTGTAAGGGAGAAAGTATCTCCATTTTCAGGAAATCAAGGTTTATTTAGATGAAGAGACTATCTTAGGATCATATAGCTGCCTGTCTTAAAAGACCATAGGACTTTCATGATGACACCAACTATGACAAACTCTAAGGTACAGCAAGTGTAGGCACTGTACATCTACCTGCACAGCCTTCTGCATGATGCTAGCAAGAGACACTGTCCCTAACAGGAACTTGGGAACAGCTGCCTGGAGTATCTCTCTCCATGGAGAGATTCATTTAGAGGTGGAAACATAACCCAAGACAAGCCCATCCCAGCTCTTCTTAGATTGTTCTTAGAGGAGATAGTGTGGGAAGCCCTTTGTCCTTTGGGTCCTAGAGAAGGCTAACCTACTAATGACAGAATAAAGCCATGGAATCTGTAAGAGATGATAGAGTGGCAGTTTGTTCTTCAGTTCCATCTCTAGAAGTTCTTTCCATTCTGTGGACTTCCCTCATTACATCCTGGGCAGATAGACTCCATCAGTAGGACAGAATGTAGTAAACATCATATCTACTTCATTTTACATTCATTCCTAATATTAAAATTCTGAGGTGAGATGGTGTTTTTTGGTCAAAATGGAATACAAAGGGAACAAAACAATAAAACAAATTGCTCAAAGTCACACAGAGGTAAGCGTTAGGGAATTGAGGAGGCAGGAATATTAGTCAAGCTATTCATCACTGTAACCGAATGCCTCACATAAACACCTTAAAAGAGATTTATACAGCTCATGGTTTCAGAGACTTCCATGTAACATGATGGGGAGCATGTGGCAGAGCAGATCCCATCATGCCAGACAGGAGGGAGAAGGAGAGGGAGAACAGAGACAATATATAACCTTCAAAGGTACACCACCCAGTGATCTATTTCCTCCAGCTAGGCTCACCTTCTAAAGTTTCTAACACCTCCAAAAATAGCACCACCAGCTGGAAACCAAGCAGTCAACACAGGAGCCTGTGAGGGACATTCCATATTCAAACTACAGCAGACTCTAACCTAATCACCATGTTATATTGCCCTTGCTCAACATGATGAAGTACATTTTAAGATTTGGATCTAGCAGCTACAGCCATCTGATTTTGATAAAAGTGCCAAAAACTGTTCGCTGGAGAAAAGATAGTCCCTTTAATAAATGGTTCTGGGAAAACTGGCTATCTATGTGGAGAAGGATGAAAATAGATTTCATTTCTCTCTCAATGCATGAGAATAAACCTCAAATGGGTCAAAAACATTAATATCAGACCTGAAACTGCTAGAAGAAAAAGTAGGGGAAACATTTCAGCATATAGGCATAGGCAGGGACTTTCTGAATAGAACTCCAGTCACTCAGAGAATAAGACAACTAATCAGCCACTGGGATCTCATGAAATTAAAAAGCTTTTGTACAGCAAAGGACACTGTGAATAGAGAAAAGAGACAACCTACAGAATGGGAGAAAATATTTGCCAGCTATACATCTGACAGAGGATTAATATCCAGAATATACAAAGAACTCAAAAAAAAAAGAAGAAGATGAAGAAGAAGAAGAAATCTGGAGCTGGAAAGATGGCTCTGTAGTTAAAGGCAAAGCCTAATAGTGTGAGTTTGGTTCCCCAGTATCTACAAAATGCCAGATGAACAAAGTGGTGCATGCATCTAGAGTTTGTTTGCAGTAGCAAGAGACCCTGGAATATTCTCTCTCTCTCTCTCTCTCTCTCTCTCTCTCTCTCTCTCTCTCTCTCTCTCTCTCCTCTCTGTTCTCTTGCACAAAAGAAATCCAATAACCCAATCAAAAAGGGACTATAGAACTGAATGTACTTTTCAAAAAAAAGAAATAGAAACATATTCTACATCCTTGCAGGGAAATACAAATTAAAACTGCTTAAGAGAAGAGTATTGTAAGTAAAGGGTCAGAATACTGGGGGTGAAATGGTCTAAGTGGGGTTGGGGAGGGGATGGAAAAGAGGAGGGAGTAGGGGAAGGGTTAATCAAAATTTAAGATGCTATGAATAATCAATTGGAAGCCTACTCAGTCACTAACTAATAATACATATATGATAAAAAATATGGAGTTTGGTAGGAGCATCTTTTGGAGGTGAATAATATTTTGTCTAGAAGTGATAGATTGTTATAAGAAAAATTTCAGTGCCAAGGTGGGATACTGTAGTAGACAGTTCCATGTTGCTGGGATGAGCATCCAACCAGACAGTGTTTATGGAAGGGAGGGATTTATTTAAAGCTTCCAGATCCAGGGGAAGTTCCATCAATGGTGGACAAAGCTGTTTCCATACATCCAAGCAGAGAGAAAAACCAACAGCAGCCTGTAAACACACAAAAAGCATCAAGCAGGGACCCAGGCAGGGCTCAAACCTCTCTGCATACCTTTTGGCTGGATTTCAGATCTGCCTCCAAGCACACCTTTCAGCTGGACCCCAGGATATTCCCCCAGTGACACTTTCTCCAGCTATGTGGCTAGAGACTCAAGTTATAAGCTTTAATAAAACACCTGAGTCTATGGGGGACATACATTCAAACTACAACAGATATCTTCAAGCAAGTTGTTGTCCAGGGAGGCCCCTGATGTTCCAAAACATTACAGGGTATTGCCCAAGCTCTTGATTGCACACTAGAACTTGGTGGTAAGACCCTATTGATGAAGACCTACATGTTTGGACTACAGGACACTGAGAAATCAAGAAGGAGCTGAGCTGCAAGCCTCCTCTCTGTTGACTAGCTGACAGGATGCTGAAAAGAACTATGCAGCCTGTTGGGGGAGAAAAATCATCAACTGTTTTAATAAGCAGTGGACTCTGCAAGTTTTATAACTAGCCTGCTAGGTCAAGCATACCAACTGATGCAATGGTAGCATGTCTGATATGGGAGAAACCACTTGATCGCTGCTTGGACTTTAGGTATGGTCCAGTGAAGGGAATTCCTGCCTGATCTGGAAAACCTAATCAAAAGCCCATGGCTGGGGAGATCATAAGCTCTAGGAGAGAAAGTACTACTGTTGTCTAGCTAAATGGATATATTATGCCCATAAAACTGACTCTAAATACTTACATTTATGCCTATATATTAATGCTATTCTCATTTTTGGTTAGAGAAGCTTCTCTTTTCAGATGGCAGTGACCACTGGCTTGACTCAAAACTCACGAAAGTGCTGAGAATAAGGACAGTAGAGTGTTCAGAACTAAATGAGACATCTCTATCATACACTCCAAGGGTCACGGACCATTGTAGAAGAGGTGAAGCAAAGAATTTAAAAGCCAAAGGAAGGGGAGAAGTGCTTATAATACTTCCAAACACAAAGGGGTCTTGATATTCATGATCTCACAGTGGCTGACAATACTTACACGAGGCCTTCATAGTAGGAGGGAAAAAATGATGACATCAAAATAGAAGAGAAAGTAGTTAGAAAGGTGATAGGATCCAGTGGAGGGGGGATTTGAGAGAGTGAAAAGGGAGAGTGGTGGGAGGGGATTGTGATCATGGTATATTGTCTATATTTATGGAAGTTGTCAATAAAATGTTAAAAATATTTGGGCCCTATCAGTGAAGGAAGAATAAGGTTATATTTCAGTTTAGAGAGGGAGCCAAGAGCAAAAAGCATTTGAAGTGCTTCCAATGAGGAACGTTGGCCCAAGAAGAAGAAGGACTCCTCCTTGCTTACCTAGACAATCAGTCCCATCATATTTTGTTATAACAAACATCTCTGAGAGTCTCTATGGATTACAACAGCAAACATTCATTTCTTACACTCAGGTTTGCAGCTAGCTACATCTTTTTTCAACTCTGGGTCCACATGTCTTTTCACTCTAGGACTCTGGCAGAAGATCTAGCCATCCTCTGGGACTTCTGGATCTTATGGCAGAGGTAGGAAAGCACGAGGCCAGGTTGTGCAATCTCAGTGAAAGCTGTGCTCAGGCATAGCATAAATCATGTCTACTCAAAGGAAGTCACAGGCCAAGCCCGCCAATATATTCCACCTACTGGAATAACTTCTGGAAGAAATACATTCTGCTTACTGGAATCACTCCTGGAAGCCACATGGCAAAGTGTGAGGATGTGTGATGCATACATAAAGAGAAAAGACAGTGGCAAACAATAAGCCATCATTTATACCAAGAAACAAACGAGTGCTGGAACAATGCAACTTGTGACAAATCTACCTTTTATCACAGGGAGCCTTCCAGAAGGGCAGCAGAAGAACAATAACAAAAATCTCAAACTCTTGAACTGTCTCAGCTTTACACAGGCTGGGTTCCACTGGCACAAACAAAGTCCTAAAAGCTAGAACTTTCGACATCTGGAGCCCAAACAGGGTCTAACAAAAGATCAGAACACAATGACCCCAGGGGATGTCAATGAGTGTGTCATAAGAATGACCATTGTCCCAGAGTATGGGGTTATGAGTAATTTCCCCTTCTGTGCTCTATTGTGCTACTTTCATAATTATAAAAACAAGTATTTTTTGCAGTGTGTGCCCTTCCTGAAGCTGCAAACGGCATGAGACAGCCAGCAGAGGCTACTGTTTCTCAGTGCCAGACCTCATAGTGCTGGCAGGTTTGCCTGTCAGATGATGCACCAAAGGTGCACAATTTCAATCCCATGGGACACATGGTCCCACCCCCTGGTAACAGCTGACATGCAGGAAGGCAATAATTAGGATAAGGTTTTCCTTGGTTATTTATTTTTTTTGTTTGTTTTCTTGCTTTTGCTCATTTGGCTTGGTTTTTGCTGTCTTTTTTGTAAGCAAATTGCACTTCACTTCCAAAATCCACACATTCCTGAAATCTTCCACTTGTGGATTCTGTGTGAGGCTAACAGAAGGGAAAGGCCACCATGAGTTTCTTATCGTGAAGAACCTAGATTTCTTTCTGGCCCAAGAAGGAAGATTAGGCAATAAAGGTTTCAAAGTATCCTAGCTTCAGTGACCCATGAGAAGTCAGCTCTGTGGTTTTGCAATAGTTAAACACAGACGGAATCAATAAGAGCAATCTGATGCAGTATAAACAGGGACTCAGGGGCTGGAGAGATTGCTCAGTGGTTAAGGCACTTGCCTGCAAAGCCTAATAGAGTTCTATTTCCTAGTACCCATGTAAAGCCAGATGCACAGTGGTACATGCATCTAGAGTTCATTTGCAGTGGCTGGAGGATCTGGGACACCCATATATATTCTCTCTCTCTCTCCTCTCTATCTCAGCTTGCCAATAAATAAAAATACATATTTTTTTTTAAAAACAGAGACTGAGGTCCTGGGCTTCAGAGCTGTGCAGACCTTTGAACATTGGCCCTGTGTTTGGTAGCTCTCACAATTGTGAGCAAATAATTTGGTAATTTCTGAGCCTCCATTTTCTCCTTTTAAAATGGAGTAATAATCATCTCTGTCACATGTGCCAAGACCCAGGAAACGTTAGAGAGGAAGTGGCAGATTAAATATGAGTGTTATACTCACTGATAGCCTGAGAACCTCCTCCAGGGAGATGGCAGTAGACAGACAATGAAGAGACTCAAAACTCATCAAAGCAGAAAATCAGAGGGTGCTGAGAGCTCAACACTAAAGAAGACCCATAACATGCTCCCCAAGTCTCAGGGAACATAGTGGAAGAGGGAGTAGAAAAAATGTTAGGGCCACAAGGCAAGAAGGTATACTCTGAGGCATTGTTCCCCCCACAGAGACTGAGTAGTATATTTATGACCCCACGGTGAATACCAATAACCCAGTGAGGAGGGCCCTCAGTGATGGGGATGAGGGAGGGGGAACACCTGATGGGAATATGACCAATATGCAACATATTCAACACAATAAAGTTATTTTTTAAAATGTCTTAACTAAGGCACCAATAAAAAATGGGATAATACTGATAGAGATTAGATAATACTGATGTTAAAGCATGCGCCTAGCAGGCATGAAGCCTTAGGTTCATCACCTAGCACCACAAAAAAAACAAAGGAGAAATAAGGAAGATAGAAAGAGAGCAAGAAGGAAGGAAAGCAGAGAGGGAAGGAGGACTGGTTGTTTCTGGAATACACACATCTAAAGTTCCTAGCATACTAGCTGACATATAGTGAGCAAACAAAAAATTTTGGTTCCAGGTCCTAATCAGGCCAAAATTAATTGACATCTGTATACTTGGCTTCTCCTCCCCTGTGTTGCTTGATTAGCAATTCCACTTTCTATCCCTTTTCATCTTCCACTTTTAGAAATTACTGGAGAAACTGGAACATCAATGCAAGAAGCACTAGAGGAACAGGAATGTAGATCTAAAATAGAACATGTTGGACAGAATGAACACAAGAAGAGATAAACAGTCAAAGAGAGATATGCAGGAGGAAAGGGTAATGAAGGAGTGTTTAGGGAAGATTTGAAGAGAATGAGAAATAGGGTGGGAGATTTGGGAGATGTTGCATAGTGTGAGGGAAGCAGAGACTGGTAAATTGGAGGAGAATTAATTTGGTATCTATTGCTGCAAAATAAGCTATTGTACAACTTGGTAGCTTAAAATAACAGATTTGTTATCTCACTGTTTCTGTGGGTCAAGAATTTGGGTGAACCAAAAAAAAAAAAAAAAAAGGAGCCGGGCGTGGTGGCGCACGCCTTTAATCCCAGCACTCGGGAGGCAGAGGTAGGAGGATTGCCGTGAGTTCGAGGCCACCCTGAGACTCCATAGTGAATTCCAGGTCAGCCTGGGCTAGAGTGAGAGAGACCCTACCTCGAAAAACCAAAAAAAAAAAAGAATTTGGGTGAAGTTTAACTGGGTCATTGTGGTTCAAGATCTCCTGTGAGACTGTGGTTAAGATGTCTGTCAAGTGGGGCTGAAGTTGTCTGCTTGCTTCACAAACTGGAGATTATCTATAGTGGTTTGAGGTGTCACCCATAAACTTCTGTGTTCTGAATTCCAGGTCCTTAGCTGGTAGCAATTTAGGAATTGGACCCTCCTGGAGGTGATGTATTGTTGGGGACGGGCTTATGGATGTTATAGCTAGCTTCCTCTTGCCAGTGTTTGGCACACTCTCCTGTTGCTGTTGTCCATCTCATGTTGCCCAGGAGGTGATGCCTAGCCCCTGCTCATGCCCTTGTTTTCCCCTGTCATCATGGAGCTTCCCCTCAAGTCTGTAAGATAAAATAAACCACTTTCCCCCACAAGATGCTCTTGGTTGGGTGTTTTCTGCCAGCAATGAGAAGCTGACTGTAACAGTAAAATTGGTACTGAGAAGTGATATCATTGCTGCTAGAAAACTGACTGTGTGGCTTTTGATCCTCTGGAGCTGATTATTTTTTTCATTTTATTATTTACTTATTTATTTATTTGAGAGAGAGAAAGAAAGAGGAAAACAGAGAGAGAGGGAGAGAATGGGTATGTCAGGACTTCCAGCCACTGCAAACAAACTCCAGACACATGCACCACCTTGGGCAGCCGGCTTAAGTGGGCCCTGGGGAATCAAACCTGGGTACTTTGGCTTTGCAGGCAAATGCCTTAACCACTAAGCCATTTTGGACCTGATTTTTGAAAGGAATGTGGAAGAATTTGAAACCTTGGCCTAAGAGACATCTTGGAGTGCTATAATTACAGCTTGATGTACTACTCTAGTCAAAGTTGAAAGACCTGAATGTAGTAAGACTTATGGGCTGTGAGATTTGGATTATGAGGGTGAGAGACAGCTTTGCCTGGGCTGGGTTAGAAGCAGTTTGTGTGAGAGGCTTGCTGTTAAGCCTGTGTCCTGAGAACTTATGTAGGGTTGCATTGCATAGAAATGAACTTATGATAGCAGAGGAATGTGGCACAGAAATGAAATCTTTGGCCAAAACTTCTGCCTGTTTAGATGCAATTGTATTAGAGATCACAACCTTTGAGATTAGGCCAGCTGATCTGTATTGGGACAACAGAATTGGGACAACAGAAAGAATGCAGACACTTTTGAAGGGGTCTGATGCTAAAGGACTATCCTGTTCTTCAAAGTCTGCTTTATTCCCCCCTGGTATTATGGAGTATAATAAATTCCAGAAAGAGAAGATCACTGAATTTGCAACATGGCTTTGTATTTTGGAAATGGCCATGGGCAGTTTGAAGCAGGCTTGTTGAATTACTTATGTGGAGCCCAATGGAGCCAGTAGATACCCAGTGGAGACGCCAGGACTATGGGATGGCTGCCAAGGAGAACTGCCTATACTGGATGAAGTTTTCTGGGACTGTGAGTAACCTAGCTGGAGGGGTGGAACTGGACCTCTAGAGACTTGTCACTAGTTAGAATTATTGTACTTGGAGACTTGTCACTGACTAGAGTTGTTGGACTTAGTGCTACAGAGTTTGATGTTTTCCCTGTTTAAATCTTATATTGGTTGAATGTTTCTTTGCTATGACCAATGCCATCTCATGCAGTATGAGTGTGTGTTTTGTGCCATTATGGATTTGGTTTTTGTTTGTTTGTTTTGGTATTATAGCTCCACTAAAAGACCTTGGACTATGGGGATATTTGAACATCATTGGTATTGATAAAAGCTTTGGAGACTAAGCTGGGTGTGGAGGCACATGCCTTTAATCCCAGAACTCGGAAGGCAGAGGTAGGAGGATTACCATGAGTTCAAGGCTACCCTGAGACTACATACTGAATTCCAGGTCAGCCTGAGCTAGAGTGTGACCCCACCTTGAGCCCCCCCCAAAAAAGAAACTTTGGCCACCATATATATATATATATATATATATATATATATATATATATATATTTGCCAACTAAATATATATACAATAAAAATAAAAAACTTTGGAGACTTAAATTTGAATGGATGCATTGCATTTTATAGCATGTACAGTTATCAGTTTATGGGGGGCACAGGTGGAATGTAGTGATTTGATTGAGGTGTTCCCCATAAACTTCTGTGTTTTGAATGCCAGGTCCTCAGCTGGTGGCAATTTGGAAATTGGATTCCCCTGGAGGCAATGTATTGTTGGAGTGAGCTTATGGGTGTTATAGCCAGCTTCTTCTTGCCAGTGTTTGGCACACTCTCCTATTGCTGTTGTCTCTCTGATGTTAGCCAGGAGGTACTATCTCGCCTCTGCTCATACCATCATTTTCACCTGTTATCATAGACCTTCCCCTCAAGTCTATAAGCCAAAATAAACCCTTTTTTCCCACAAGCTGACCTTGGTCAGGTGTTTTCTGCCAGTAATGCAAAGCTGACTGCAACATTATCTCTGAAGATGTAGGACTATGAGCACGAATTCTTGGCTCCTCACCGCAAGAGCTCTCCACAAGACTGTCTCAGTGACATTGACAAGATGACTTTCTAGAGAGTAATGGAAGAAAGCGAAGTAGAAAACTGCCAGACCTTTCCTGGCCTAGTTCTATAAATCACACCAGCACTGAGTTCTGTGTAGTAGAAGAGTGTTGTTAAGTCCACTTCATGCTGAAGGGGACTGAAAATGTCTCCATCTTTGGGAGCATGATGAATTTATGGACATATTTCAATATCACCACAGGGATTTTAGGGAGTGTGACCATGAATTTGGTTTCCTTGAATATTTTTAGATTAAAATCTAGAATTATTTTTGTTCTCTCTGCACAAGTGTTTTGTTGTTTAACATGAAATGGTCCTTTGATTGATATATTGTGCCCATGGATTTATCTGGGGAGCATTCATAAATTTTAGGGGGCTGGAGATATGGGTCAGTGATTAAGATACTTGCCCACGAAGCTTAATAACCCTTGTTCAATTTCCCAGACCTACGTAAAGCCAGCTGCAGAAAGTGGCACGCGGTGTCTGGAGTTCATTTGCAATGGCTAGAGACCCTGGTATGCCCATTCTGTCTCTGGTTTCTCTCTTCTCTCTTTCTCTCTCTGCTTGCAAATAAATAAATAAATATTTTAAAAATAAAATAAATTTAGTATTATTATAAACTGATGTATATAAGGAAAGATTTCAGGTTGGAAACTTGGAACAAGGAAGAAAATGGCTGTATCCTCTCTCTTGCAAGCAATGGTCATGCTCATCTGAGGATACTGGCAGCAACAATAGAGGAAGAGAAAAGAGATTTCCCCACAGGCTGCCTGAGGAGGCTGTGACACCCAGGCTTCTGCCCAAGGAGAACTTTGTCAGGGAGCATATGCAGGCTTGCTGCCTTTGCTCTGCCCACACATTGCCAGATATGTTGGTCTTTCTTACTCCTCTTCAAACACACTTATTATTATCCCTGAGTCCTACACACACTGTGCCCTCTGTCTAGAATTCTCCTCCCTCCAATCTTCACATGACTTTACCTTTTCATCATCAGATGTGCCTAATAACAATTTCACATAAAGGCTTTCCAGAAATGTCCTCTTCATCAGAAAAACTCCCTTTCCATTACCCATTGCTTGTTCTCATTTGATGGATTTGCTTATCTTTTGTTGAGTTCTTCCTTTTGTTTTTGCTCTGTGCTGTATTGTTTTGAAACAGGGTTTCATGGAAGCCTACCTGGCTTTGAACTCACCATGCATCTGAAGATGACCATGAACTCTTCTTCCTGATCCTCTTGCCTCTACCTCACAAATGTTGGAATTTCATGTGTGCATCACCAGCTTGGGTAGCTTTCTTTGCTTCATCAGATTTTGGCCACCTGACATTCTATTACGTGTTCTCCTTTTTACCTTTCCACCTCTGCATTATTAGAATGAAACTCTACTGAGATTGGAATTCTCTCATTCACTGTGATGTTTACCACAAGAGTGCCACACGGTTAGACTGATTAAATGCTGACTGACTGACTGACTGACTGACCCGCATTTCGGAATTCTGGGATTGCACCCTCCCCTAGAATGGTCATTTGGTGGGTCTGTTCAGTCTTAAGATTCATTTTCTTCAGCTCAGAGGAATTCTTTTTCTTTTTTAAAGATTTTATTTTCAAGCACAGAGAGAGACAGAGAGAGAGAACGGGCACGCTAGCTCCAGATACATGTACCCCCTTGTGCATCTAGCTTACGTGGGCCCTGGGGAATTGAATGGAGGTCCTTTGGCTTTGCAGGCAAGTGCCTTAACCACTAAACCATCTCTCCAGCCCTCAGAGGAATTACTTGTATTCTTAGATAACTTCTTCCATCTTTTCTGTTTGCTCTGTGCATCATATTAATAAAGTGTTGAACCTTGTGGATTACTTCTCTATATCTGTTGTGTTTCTCCCATGGTGTCACTTATCTTTGCATTCTTCTTTCTCCTGCACTTCTTGTTACTTCTAAGACTTTGAGTTAGTAATTTCTCTTCAAAATATTTTTATTTGTTTGCAAGCAGATAGAAAGAGACAAGGGAGGATGGGCAAACCAAGGCCTCTTGCCATGCAAACAACCTCCAAATGCATACACCACTTTGGCATGTGACTTACGTGGGTACTGAAGAATTGAGCTCAGGCTGACAGGCTTTGCAAGCAAGCACCTTTAAGTGCTGAGCCATCTCCTCTGACCCAGATTAGTAATTTTAACATAACATTTATAATTTCCAAGAGCTCATTCTTATTTTATTTCCTCTACTCATGCTTCTTGTTCTTGTTTTAGAGGTCAACTGTTTTATTAATATCTACTGCCATGAATTTTTAGTAATTTTTTTCGACTGTCCTTTAAGTTATTTTGCTTTCCACTAGGGTTAATTTGTTTTTGTCTTTGTTTTTCTTATCTATTTAGTGTCAACCTAGATTTGCATTACTTAACATTTTAAATCTTTTGTGGACAGCATATAGCTGGATTATAAACAATGTCTTCTTTTTTAGAGTATTTAGTCCATTTACATTTAATGTGGTCACTGATATGAATGGGTTTAAGAATATTAATTTGGTAAGTTTCCACTTGACCTCCTGTTTTCTTTCCTCTATTCTCTTTATCTCACTTCTTTTGAGTATTTTTAAAGTATTTCATTTCATTTTTGTCTTAGTTTTATGTTTTAGCCTTATATCTATATCTTTCTAGAGTTTTCCTTTTGCTATCTAGAGATTTATTCCAAACTAACAATATGACCTTTAACTTATCAGAGGGCATTTATAATTAATGCTGTACCGGTTTCCATTTCATGTGCATACAGCAACATAATCCAATTTATATACTTTCTCTCACCATTTGACAATTGAGGTCATATCTCTTAATTCTATATGTAGTATAAATGCCAACTTACATAGCTGTTGTTTTGCTTTAAAAACATGATTTTCTTTAAGGAAATTAAAAAGCAAAATAAAACATAACAATTTATATTTGCTCATTAATTTACCAATTCAGTTGCTCTTCATTCCTTCCCATAGATCCAAGTTTCTATCTAGTGTCCTTTCCTTTTTCTAAATAGTATCCTTAAGGCTGGAGAGATGGCTCAGCAGTTAAAGGTGCTTGCTTGCAAAGCCTGATGACTTGGGTTTGATCCCTAAGTATCCACATAAAGAGAGATACACATACTGGCACCTGCATTTGGTGTTTGTTTGCAGTGGCAGGAGACCCTGGTGCACCTATTTCTCTCTCTCTCTCTCTCTCTCTCTCTCTCTCTCTCTGCTTGCAAATAAATAAGTAAAAATTAAAAATAAGTAGTATCCTTAACCATTTCCTATAATTCAGTCTGCTAGTGGTAAATTCCTTCAGCCTCCTTTTAGAAGAGTATTTTGACTGCATATGAGACTATGAGAGTTATTCTCTTACAATATGCTAAGATGTTATTTTACTTTTCCTTAATCTCAGAGCTTCTAATGAAAATGCAAGAGCCATTGTAACCCTTCTTCCTTATTATGTAATGTGTCTATTTGCTCTTGCTGTTATGACGACTGTTCTTTTTATTTTGATTTTAGCAGTTGGGCTGTGGTGGACCATGGGATAGCTTTCTATATGTTAATCTTGCCTAGGGCTCACTGCATTTTCTTATACCTGAATGTTGATTTTGTTTATTTGTTTTCGAGAGAGACTCTCACTCTAGACCAGGCTGACCTGGAACTCACTCTGTAGTCTCAGGGTAGCCTAGAACTCACAGTGATCCTCCTATCCCTGCCTCCCGACTGTTGGAACTAAAGGCATGCACCACCATGCCAAGTTGATTATCCAAATACTTTCTTTACATCAAGTTCATTCCTTCTCCTTCTGGAATTCTACCTACACATATAAAACATGTTTTCCCACATGTCTCTGAGGTTGTGGGTTTTTTGTTTTGTTTTGGTTTGGTTTGGTTTTGGTTTTCAAGGTAGGGTCTCCCTCTAGCCCAGGCTGACCTGGAATTCACTAAGTAGTCTCAATGGCCTCAAACTCACAGTAACTCATTCTGCCTCCCAAGTGCTGGGATTAAAGGCATGCGCCACCACGCCTGGCAACTGTGTTTTTTGTTGTTGTTTGTTTTGTTTTGCTTTTTCAATTTTATCTCTGTTTATCAGGTTAAATACATTTTCCTGTTCTGCTTTCCTGTTCCCAGGCCTGCCTTCTGTCTTCTCTCATCTATGGTAAGTACCTTCAGGGTTTTTCTTCCCTTTTGTTTTGACTTCTTACCTCTAATTTGTGCAACTACCTTTAAATAGGTGCTGGGGAATAAAACGTGGGCCATTTCAGGATTTGCAAGCAAGAGCCTTTAACCACTGAACAATCTCTCCAGCCCTTGTATTTGCTCTTTTATATGGCCTTAGTTTCTTTGCCAAGATTCCCAATATGTTTACTTTTGTAATTCATTAAGCAGATTCATTGCTGCTTAAATGTTTTCATTTTCTAAGACCAATCTCTGAGAAATATTGGGTTTAGCTTTTATTGCCTGATTTTTTTTTTTCATGACTCTAGACCACATTTTTCTGTTTCTTTACTTGTCTAAGATCTCTTGGTTGGAAACTAGGCCTTCTGACTAACACATGGTAAGATATTGCTGTACACATATCTGAGTTTTGTTATCTTCTGAGAGGTGTTGATTCTGTGATTCAGTGAATGGCTAATCACATTGAATTTATATAAGCATTCGATCTAGAATTCTGAAAAATCCAAAGTATTTCACAAGCCCCTCTGTATCAGTTACTTTTTCATGCTAGGCCAAAATGCCTGACCAGAGCAGCTTATGGAAAGTGTGGTGGTTTATTCAGGTGTTCCCATAAACTTAGGTTTTCTGAACACTAGATTCCCAGCTGATGGAGATTTGGGAATTAATGCCTCCTGGAGGCAGTGTATTATTGGAGGCAGGCTTATGGGTGTTACAGACAGTTTCCTCATACCAGTGTTTGGCACACTCTCCTGTTGCTATTGTCTACCTTATGTTGGCCAGGGGGTAATGTCTACCCTCTGCTCATACCATTGTTTTACCCTGCCATCATGGAGCTTCCCCTCGAGCCTGTAAACCAAAATAAACCTCTTTTTCCCAGAAGCTGCTCTTGGTTGGGTGGTTTCTACCAGCAATGTGAACCTAACTGCAACAGAAAGTAAAAGGTTTATTTTGGCTTAGTGTTGAGAAAAATTCCAATATGGTGGGGAAAACATGGCAGGAACAGGAAGCTGGTTCATATCATCACAACAGCAGGAAGGGAGGACAGAGAGAGAACTGTGTGTGGGAACTAGCTATAACACCTCAAGGCCTGCCTCCAGTGGTACATTTCCTCCAATAAGGCTCCACCTCCTAAAGGTTACACAGCGTTTCCTAACAGTCCAATCAACTAGGGGTTAAGCATTCAAACACATGAGTCTGTGGAGGACATATTACCTTTAAACCACACACCCTCTAATTTGGTGGGATGAACTTTAAAACTCTGTTCCCATTGCAAATATTGTTGGGACTTTATTTTTGCGTTGTGTTGGGAAAGTTTCTACTCTGAGGCAGTGGTTCTCAACTGGAGGCAATTCTGCACCCATGGGATGGATGTTTGGTGATGTCACAACTGACTGGTGAGTGCACTGGAATTCAGTAGGTGAAGACCAGCAATGCTGTTAAATACACTGTAATGAAAGGGTCTCCTGCACCCATGTTCAACTCCCCAGATCCCACGTAAGCCAGACACACAAGGGGACACATGCATCTGGAGTTTGACTGCAGTGCCTGGAGGCCCTGGCCTGCCAGTTCTCTCTCTCATTAAAAAATGTTTTTAAAAAATGCTGGGTGTGGTGACACATGCCTTGAATCCCAGCCCTTGGGTGGCAGAGGTAGGAGGATCACCAGGAATTCAAGGCCACCCTGAGACTACAGAATGAATCCTAGGTCAGCCTGAGCTAGAGTGAGACCCTACCTCAGAAAACCAAAAAAAAAAAAAAAAATCTTATATGATAAATAAAGTTTACTACAAAAAGAAGAAAGGGTCTCCTGCCACAACAGAGTTGGATCTTGTCCAAAATATCAGCAGTACCAAGCTTGAGAAATATGCTCTAGGGAGGTTTTTATTCCTAGGAGATAGCTTTCCTGGTATCTCAGCTGGATGCCAGGAATATTAACAAGCCATTAACATTTCTCCACTCGAGTAGAGCTGAAAATCCAATGTGCCCAAAGCACCATCTCTTAATACCTACACTCTGCTCTCCACCTGAAGCAGCTACTCACTGATGAGTTTGTTGGCAGGGGTCTCTTGGCCACCAACCCAGAGGGGACTTCCCTATATACTTCCATATATACCTTCAACCTCACAACTAGCTTCTCTAGTTGCACAAACTCTGGTCAGTGTATCCTCAGCCTAGAAACTGGATGATTATGGGAATAACCTTGCAATCTTCTTTTCCCTTGGGGACCATAGCCATACATTATCTGTTGCCTGCTTCCTGAAAAAAAAAGTTATCCTATGTCTATTGTCCAGTTCTATAGTCATCCTTATTATGAGGGCTAATCCATGCCAGTGACCCCATCAGGGCTAGAAACTGAAGTTCAGTTTGGTCATCTTGGCTTTTCCCTTGCAAACAGAAACATTACAGAAACTGAGAAGAATTGTGAAACCCACTACTACTGCATGAGTTGCCTGCCTGTCATTCACTGAAGACATTTGCAGTTCAGATTCTCACTCAGTAGAAGAAATGCCCTGAGCCCTTACCATGAGCAAGGTACTCTCACAGGTGATTAATCATTTTTTCTTCATTAACCCCAGATCACTCATTATTCCCATTTTTATGAAATAAAATTGTATGAGAAAGTATTAGTTTACTAAAATTTAAGAGCTAAAACAGATTTACACAGAGTGTATGTCTTCCCTCATGACCATGTGGAGATATGTCAGAAGCATGAATTCAGTCTATCTGATTCCAAGTCCAGTGTCCTTTCTTTCCCTTCCGGCAACCCAAGCTATCTTTCTGGGATCTGTCTACCACCCCTTAGAGGAGACTAAATGGTTCAAAACATGACTAGTGTGCTTCCCTCCTCTCTGCTTAACTACATGCAAAATTCTGAAAACTATTCTGGCACCCCTGTATATGCGGCTGGGCTTCTTTGAACACATTTATCCTGGGACATATCTGAGGCATAGCACTGCATGCCTTATAGGAAGCCAGTAACTTACACTTTCACAAATTCATACTACCCAATATACACCACAAAAAAAATTTTTTAATCTTTTGGTGAGCACTAACTAAACTGGAGAGATGGTCCAGCAGTTAAAGGTGCTTGCTTGCAAAGCCTGACAGCTCCGGTTAGATTCCCTATTACCCATGTAAAGCCAGATGCAAAAAGTGACTCATGTGTCTGGAGTTTGTTTGCAATGGCAGGAGATCCTGGTGTGCCCATTCTCTCATCTCTCTCTCCTCTCTGAAATCAAATATTTTTTTCAAAAAAAAAAAGAGAGAGAGAGAAGACAATATTTTCCATGCAGCACCAGTAAATATAGATCTGTTTGTTCATTTCACTCTTTAATCAACAGGTGTTAAGGTTTAAATGGGAAATGTCTCCCACGGGTTCATGTGTTTGAACATGTGATCCCCAGGTGGTAGTGTTGTTTTGGGAAGTTGTGAAACGTTTACAAGCTAGGGCCTAGCCTGAGAAAATGGATCTGTAAGGAGCTGATCTTGGGTGATAGCCTGGTCCTGCTTTTAGCCCGACTCTCTGCTTCCTTGCATACCAAGATGTGAGCAAGCCCAAACTCATGTTCCTGCTGCCATAAAGCCTGCCACACCTCCCCTGCCATGATGAACTGTTCCTTCTCACACTATAAGTCAAAGTAAATCCTTCCTCCCTTAAGCTATTTCTTGTTAAGGTTTTTGGTCCTAGCAATGAGGAAAGTAACCAATTCCACCAAGGACCACTTTTTAGGTTAAAAGAGAATTATATTATCAATTTGCAATATTACAATCATTAGAAGGCTGGGGAGATGGCTCAGTCAGGTAAGCATGAGGACTTGAGTTTGAATACCCTAATACCCAGATAAAAGCTAGACGCAATAGCATATGCCTGTAATCCAGGGAATCTCTATGGCCTGCTGGTTTTATATATGTGTGTGTGTGTGTGTGTGTGTGTGTGTGTGTGTGTGTATATGTATATATATGTGTGTGTGTGTATATATATATGTATATATATGTGTGTGTGTATATATATATATATATATATATATATATATATGGATATATCTCCAAATTAGTGAGCTCCAGGCTCACTAAGAGACCCTGTCTCAAAAAATAAGCTGGGAGCAATTGAAGAAGACACTCAATGTCTATTTCTTACCCCCACATACATGTACACCTGTATACACACATATGAATATGCATACACACATATGTGCACAGAAATATACAAATGGAACCCTGTCCTCTTCGTGAGCATTTTCATGATTGTTTTTAAAACTCTACAGAGAAAGCTATATGGTCATTTTTGGTGTATTACTATGTATTCACAGGGGTGTTCCTGTGGGTCATATTAATAGGAGTGGCATTGAGTCAAAAGGCATCTTAACTTTTACTGTTTTCAATAGAGGTTGTACCAGTCTATGTCTCTACAACCCATGTGTAGTTCTGTATTTCCACATCCAGGCTATCACATGCTAGGTCCAACTGAGACATGTGTTGATCCTGTACCTCTTCTTAACATGGTCTGTGGCCCTTGGTAGTCTCTCAGTTCCACACAGACAAGGATGTGTTTGTTTCCCTTATACCCAGCTCCTAGACAATGCTTGACTTTTGGTTTCGGGTATTGTCTATAAGTGGTAACGTAGTAATACCAGTATGCCGTGACCTCATCTGCCTTAAAATACAACATACAGCCCTATGTGAGATGCTTGCCTTCCTCTGACATTCTCCTGCTTCCTCCTCAGAGTTACCTGCTCATTTGTATTTTGGTCAACAATGGCTCCTTCCAGGAGAGGGAAGGGGTGTCCTGCTTGTGTGTGCAGCTCCTCTGCACTGCTATTACCATGGAGGTACCAGTCGTTTACTGAGGAGACCTTGATGATAAATGAATTATCACCCACACAGAATCTAAAGGATGGGAAAAGACATCTTCTGCCCTCAAACTGCCTATCAGTCTATGAAGGAGCCTTTCTCCCTTCCCTCCTGCACCAGGGCACTCTGGGATGCTCACCTGCTCCCTTTCCCCTTGTGATAGACTAGGCCTGAGAGAGTCAGTGACTCAGGCCCATGGGGTCACCTTTGCAGGAGATGGGGGGTAAGAAAGGGAGTGGAGAGACCAGGTGACCAGGTTGGGGGAGGAGGAGATGACATGAAGGAAAGCAGCACCCTCACACACACACTCAGCCACTCAGCATCAGTGAGGGGCATGTGAACAGTTTTCTACTGCAATGATCAGCCACCTCTTAGCTTAGTGACAATTGCATGTGGTTTCCTTTCTGCTTTTGCAGACATGTTCTTGTACTATCCTAACTGTGCATAGGCCGAATTCCCCCAATAAAGGGAGCGTGTGCCATACCTAAGACAGAGGGAGGTGTTCCACCCACACTTAATGTGTTCTAAATCCAGCTTTCAGCAGAGGTTTTCCATGAGGGGCAGTGGTGCCCCCTGGAGGCAAAGCGACCTGTGTGATGACATTGGTAAGGCTCTTCCGGCCTACAGCAGACATTGCACAGCCTGCAGTGAGCAGCCCAGCACAGACCTAATGAGGCATAATGAGGAACCACCTGGCCTAAAAAGCTGACAACTCTTTCTCTGAACTCTGCCTGATATCTTCACAAGGTGTGGCCCTGGCTCTGGGCTGGGCCAGAGCTCCATGAACCCTCGCTGGGCAAAAGAGCCAAGGTAGAATTCTGTGTGCTGGCTCAGAGCTCCCAGCCTGCTACTGGGTACAGTGTACACAAGGAATCTGACGAGGGAAGGGGGAGGAAAGGCAGGATTGTGTTTAGATGTAGGGGAAAGATTTTGTTCTCTCTTCCTAGGAAGCTATTGAATGCTGTCTCATCTCGCATTTAGATACCAGAGTCTTGAAGAGCAACAGTCACCTTTAGCAATACGTTTAAGTGCTCAGATGCTGCAAGGCAGCCCAAAGCTGTCACATTAACCCCCTCTGCTGATGGTAACCACCACCAAACACAGCAGGGAAATTAGGGGGAGAGGGAGAGGACGGGTCCCAAGGTCATTTTACAGGACACAAAAGCAAGTGACTAAGCGCTGGACTCTGTCACAAGGTGCTGTGGTCATGACTCAGGTCTGACACCTAGAGGCTGACTTTGGCTGGTGCCCAAGCTTGTGCAAGCTTTATCTCCCTCATCTATAAAATGGGGATAAGGAAACTTCTCAGAGAACAGTAGGGAAGATGAGGGAAGTCAAGGAAAGCACAAAGCACAGTGTGTGGCACTCCATAAACAGGATTATCATCCATCTTCATTCTCTGAAAAGCTACCCCAGGGGCTGGGATGATGGCTCAGTAGTTAAAGGTGCTTGCTTGCAAAGCCTGCTGGCAAGCCCAGGGTTCAATTCCCAAACTACCCATGTAAACCAGATGCAAAAAGTAGTGCAAGTGTCTGGTATTTGTTTGCAGTAGCAAGTGGTGCTGGTGCACGTGTGTGCATAGATACATGCACACCCACATTAAATAAATCAATTAATAATTTTTTAACTTTTTATTTACAGCTTCTGTAAGTACAGACAATAAAACTATGATAATTTCCTCCCTCCACTCCCAATAAATATTATTTTCAAGTTAAAAAAAATAAAAATGAAGTAGCCAGGCATGGTGGCGCATGCCTTTAATCCCAGCACTCAGGAGGCAGAGGTAGGAGGATCACTGTAAGTTCGAGACCACCCTGAGACTACATAGTGAATTCCAGGTCAGCCTGGGCTAGAGTAAGACCACACCTCGAAAAAAAGAAAAAGAAAGAAAAGCAACTCCAGACAACAGCAGGAATAATGCCACCTCACCTCAGAAGAACAGAATAGACATTCTGCCATTTACCCCCAAGGACATGATCAGACAGAGAACACCGTGTTCTTTTTTTTTTTTTTTTTTTGGTTTTTCGAGGTACACAAATGAAGCACTTTTATTCTGCCTCTAAGTCACTCTCTTCCCTGGTTGAACAACAGTGTTGTGATTCACACTTTAAATTATAATTGTGGGGCTGGAGAGATGGCTTAGCAGTTAAGCGCTTGCCTGTGAAGCCTAAGGACCCTGGTTCGAGGCTCGATTCTCCAGGACCCACGTTAGCCAGATGCAAAAGGGGCACTGCGTCTGGAGTTCGTTTGCAGTGGCTGGAAGCCCTGGCGTGCCCATTCTCTCTCTATCTATCTATCTGCCTCTTTCTCTCTCTCTCTCTCTCTCTCTCTCTGTCACTCTCAAATAAATAAATAAAAATGAACAAAAAAAATTAAATTATAATTGTGTTCTATATCCCTGTGGTGACAAATACTTCATTTTTACGCCCTTTTGCTAAGAAGAAGACCTTCCAGCCAACCTCTTCCTCATGCAATCTTTACAAATTCCCATTTCCCATCCTGCTCTCCCCCACCCCCATCCAGGCCTTCACAGGCATTCTGCTTGCCCAAAGAGTGGATTTGTGTTTTATTCCAATGACTATGAACATCGACACTAATGAACACACTTGGCATCTGTCTTTAGTTGAAATGTGAATATTTCAGAGCAATATTTACAAGGCCCACTTCCCAACCACTGCTCTGATATTTGATTGTAACAGTATAACATGGCATTCCAAGCCAGAGCGACAAGTTGTTCCTCAGCTGTGTCAGGACCCATCTTTTATATTTTCAAATGTATGTGTATAGCGCTAAAGAAACATCACATCCAGCCAATCGATCACAGTCTCTCTCCTTTGTTCGGATGCAATACTGCTCGGGTTTTCTTATCTCAGACCCAGTCCCCTTCTTCACAGTTTGGAGGTTGGGGGTGATGGGAGGAATAATTCACCTATTAATAACATGTGCATTGAGACACACTGATGAACTGACCTTGTAGTGAAGATGATCTGGCATTAAACAAAGCAGTAGGGTCAGACAAGGGACAGTGAGGGAAAGGGGCTAGACAGGGTCTCTTGTAGCCAATGATGACCTTGAACTTGAACTCCTAATCTTCCCATCTCTACTTCCCAAGCCTTTTTTTTTTTTTTTTAAGTCAAATTCTGGTCTCC
This sequence comes from Dipus sagitta, assembly GCA_036346955.1. Classification (NCBI taxonomy): domain Eukaryota; kingdom Metazoa; phylum Chordata; class Mammalia; order Rodentia; family Dipodidae; genus Dipus; species Dipus sagitta. The sequence goes on along the minus strand of CM070770.1, from coordinate 262,532,006 downwards.
AGAATGCTGAGAAAATTCTCTTCTGGTGGGCATGCAGCAATTTCCACACATGCAATGACACAGCAAATTCACTATTAACCTAAAGCCACTGGTAATAAATACTACTAGATGAAGTAGGCTGGGTAAGAACCCCTGGAGATGTCAGAACCTAATCCCTGGAGCCCATTTGAGTTACCTTAAACGGGTAAAGGATCTTGGCAGGTGTGATTAAACTTGGGATGTGAGGCTAGGGATGTAGCTCCATTGATAGAGTTCTTGCCCAGCATGCATGAAGCCCTAAATTCAATCACCAGCAGCACATAAACCAAGAAAGGCTGCACACATGTATAATCTTAACACTTGGGAGGTAGTAGACGAAAGAACAGAAAGCCAAGGTCATCCTCAGGCTACATAGCAAGTTAATGGCCAGGCCATCACAAGGGACTTTATATGAGAGGTAGAGGAAGACCAAGCATAGGAAAGGAGGCCATAGGACCACTGAGGAGTGGCACGCCTGAAATGTCATAAGCCATCAGAATCTGGAAGAGGCAAGGAATGGGTTGTTCCCTAAGCTCTCAGAAGCAGATCGTGGTCAGGAGCTGATATCACAGCTCTTGCCACAAGCATGTGGCCACCTGAGCACTTAACTGCTGGGCTTAGTTATGCGTGTATGTAAACCCAGTTCTCTGAGAATCACCGCAGATCACAAATACCAGAGTTCCACATTTATAAAGAGACGCCATCTCCACTCAGTTTTATTTTACAGATGGTAGAGAAAATGGAGGAGAACCAAGATCATTGATAAGAAGTTAGCCAACTGCCCACCATGAGATTTGCCACCTCTACCACATCTGCCAGGGCCCAGAAGAAACGGCAGAGGAAGTAGCGACATTAATACTGCTCTTACTGCTAGCCTGACAACCAGCTCCATATTGATGGTAACAAGCATGGTGATTAATCAAAACCTATCAAAACAGAAATCCATAGGCTACAGAGAACTCAACAGTAAATCAGACTGCCAACAAGCCTGTTATGGCTCAGGGAACACTGTGGAAGAGGGGGCAGAAAGATTTTAAGAGCCACAGAATGGGTAGGAATATCCTGAGGCACAGTCCCCACGTACCCCATAGAGACTGACTAAGGCCTTCATGACCCCACAGTGAATACCATAACCCCACTGAGGAAGGCCCCTAGGGTAACGGGAACTGGGGCAAAGGGATAGAAGCAAGCACTTGCCTGCAAAGCCAAAGGACTCAGGTTCAATTCCCCAGCATCCATTTAAACCAGATGTACAAGGTGGTACATGTATCTGGAGGCCCTGGCACACTCACTTTCTCTCTCTGTGTGTCTCTCTCTTAAATAAATTAATATAAAAGAAGAAAATGACTTCCAAAAAGTGGCCAATATTGAAAAAGAAAGAAAGAAAATATTAGTGGTTAAGGCACTTGCCTGCAAAGCCAAAGGACCCAGGTTTGATTTCCCAAGCAAGTGCCTGCTTCTATCCCCTTGCCCCAGTTCTGGTTACCCTGGAGGCCTTCCTCAGTGGGGTTATGGTATTCACTGTGGGGTCATGAAGGCCTCAGTCAGTCTCTGTGGGGTAGATGGGGACTGTACCTCAGGATATTCCTACCCATTCTGTGGCTCTTACAAGCCAGGTACAAAAGGTGGCACATGTGTCTGGAGTTCATTTACAGTGGCTAGAGGCTCTGGTGCTCCCATTCTATCTGCCTCTCCTTCTCCCCTCAAATAAATAAAGTAACTCAATATTTTAAAAAAGAAACTATCAACTAATATTTGCACAGCATTTATAATAAATTAAAAGTAATGGCATGGCCTCCTTGGACCCATGCAACAACTAGTGAAGGAGAGATCCCCAAATTGCAGATGACAAAAAAAAAATCAAGATTCCAAGAGGTAAGGAAACTTGCCAAAGACATGCAGGGAGGCCAAGAGCACAGAAAAAAAAAAAAAAAAAAGCCAATCCTCCACTTGCCTTATTTTATTTTACAGAGAGAGAGGGAGGGAGAGAATTGGTGTGCCAGGACCTCAGCCACTACAATTGAACTCGAGACGCTTGCATCACCTAGTGAGCATGTGTGACCTTGTCCTTGCCTCATTTTTGTGCATCTGGCTTAGGTGGGATCTGGAGAGTTGAATATGGGTCCTTAGGCTTTGTAGGCAAGTGCCTTAACCGCTAAGCCATCTCTCCAGCCCTCCACTTGCCTTTTGTATCACCACCTCTCCTTCCTCCTCTTCTTAACATGTGCAGATAGGCCTTAGGCCTTTTTTTTTTTTTTTTTTTTTTTTTTTTTTTGGTTTTTTGAGGTAGGGTTTCACTCTAGCCCAGGCTGACCTGGAATTCACTATGGAGTCTCAGGGTGGCCTCGAACTCACGGCGATCCTCCTACCTCTGCCTCCCGAGTGCTGGGATTAAAGGCGTGCGCCACCACGCCTGGCCCTTAGGCCTTCTTGAACATACAGCGTGGGGTCTCCCCCATGGAGCCCAGCTGATATCTGGCAGTGTGGGCCTCAACTAATCAAAAGTGTCTATGCCTGGGACCACCAGAGAAGACCAATCAAAACCAAAGAGAAATGAAACAACCTCTAAACAGTTAATTGCACAAATACAGGGATTTCTGTACATACTCACTTCAGAGGACTCATTCCCTATGCTGAAACAGTATGTGTCTCAGTTGAGATGAGATTGAAAGGCAAATGAAATGCATTTCTCCACATATGGCTGTGCCACAACTTCCACACAGTTTCCATCTCTCCCTTTCTCTCTCTCTCTCTCTCTCTCTCTCTCTCTCTCTCTGTGTGTGTGTGTGTGTGTGTGTGTGTGTGTGTGTGTGTGTGTGTCTGGCTTCAAGTCACTCACAGTATTTCACGCCTATGATGTAGGTTATATATGAAGTTGGTTTTATGGTTAGTCCCATTTCACAGTTGGAGAAACTGAGGCTCTAAAAGCTGAAGTTTAATTTTTCCTTCACCTTGGCTCATATATGAGAATTGGGATCCAAATACAGATCTGAATTCAAATTACTAACCAAGGCAATATTCTGCCTCACATCTGAAAAAAAAACACCTAAATTCATAGATATTTTCATACACAATTGGCCCTGGGGAGGAGTTTAAGCCTTCAGGCTGGTGATGAGTAAGTTTCTATGTGGCATGTGATCTCATATCTGACCATATTCTTTTTCCATTCCTGGCGTTTTCATTGCTAACACTTGTTTTATTTGGCAGGGGGTGGGGGTGTTTGTCTGAAGGGCTGCCTTTTGTCTTTAGCAGAAAAACTCAGAAATCTTCCGTCAAAAAGACCAAAATAAATCATAAGCATTTAAGAAAGGAAGAACCAGGAGCCAGAGTCTTTTTCTCAGAAAAGTACATGTTCTGATAAGCTGTATTTTTAAATGAAATTGTTCTTGACTCTAGGAATTTGGATTTTTTTTTTATTTTTAATTTTTATTTACTTATTTATTGGAGAAAGGGAGACAGAGGCGCATATATAGACAGAGAATGGGCACACCAGGGCCTCGGAATTTGGATTTTTTAAATTCTGTTTTTTGTTTGGTTGGTTTTGTTTCTGTTCAAGGCAGGGTCTCACTCTATCCCAAGCTGACATGAAACACTCTAGCCCCAAGATGGCTTCGAACTCATGATAATCCTCCTTCCTCAGTCTCCCCAGTGCTAAGATTAAAGGAATGTGCCACCAAAAACTAGCTAGAATTTGGGATTTTTAAATTTTTATTTATTTGTTTATTTGAGACAGAGAGAGAGAGAGAGAAGTAGTAGTAGTAGTACAGAGAGAGAGAGAATAGGTGTACCAAGGCCATCAGCCCCTGCAAATTAACTCCAGACGGATGTGCCACCTTGTGCATCTGGCTTACATTGGATACTGGGGAATCAAATCTGTGTTCTTAGGCTTCACAGGCAAATGCCTTAACAATTAAACCACCTCTCCAGCCCCGAATTTGGGATTTTTTTAAAAGAAACTACAATGTAAATTTGCAAGCATTAATTTTTAAAACATGTATAACAAACCCATCTCAATCTATCATCTAGTTTTACCACTGATGAACTCATAGTCAATCTCATTATATCTAATTCCTCCTACACCCACTTTGTTTGCTGGTAAATTTCATCCATCGATCATTTTCCTGCAAATACTTCATGCATCTCCAACTGACAAGGACATTCTTCTAGATGTCATAGCAATGACATTGCCACCCTTAAAATATTAGTCATTTCTGGCTGAAGAGATTGCTCAGTGGTTAAGGTGCTTGCCTGCAAAGCCTAATGATGGGGGTTATATTCCCCAGTACCCATGTAAAACCATATGCACAAGGTGGCACATGCGTCTGAAGTCTGTTTGTAGTGGCTAGAGGCCCTGGTATGCCCATTCTCTCTCTCTCTCTCTCTCTCTCTCTCTCATAAGTAAATAAAATATTAAAAAGTAGTTATTTCTGGGCTTGAAAGATGGCTTAGTGGATAAGGCATTCGCCTGCAAAGCCAAGGGGTCTAGGTTGAACTCCCCAGGACCCATGTAAGCCAGATGCACAAGGTGGCACATGAATCTGGAGTTCATTTGCAGTGGCTGGAAGCACTGACATGCCCGTTCCCTCACTCCCTATTTGCCTCTTTCTCTCTTCCTCTCTCAAATAAATAAAAATAAAATATTTTAAAAATTAGTTATTTCTTATCATCTAAAACTCAGTCATGGGCTGGAAAGATTGCTCAGTGCTCAAGGCACTTGTCTGCAAAGCCTAACGACCTGGGTTTGATTTCCCAGTGCCCACATAAAACCAGATGCACAAAGTGGCACATGCATCTGGAATCCATTTACAACATCTAGAGGTCCTGGCACGCCCATTTCCCACCCCCTTGCAAATAAAAATATTTTTAAAATGGAAAAAAAAATTTTAAACAATCATATTTAAATTTTGCTGTCTCAAAAATATTTTGGATGGGCTGGAGAGATGTCTTAGTGGGTAAGGCACTTGCCTGTGAAGCCTAAGGACCCAGGTTGTTCAATTCCCCAGTTCATACGTAAGCCAGATGCATAAGATGGCATATGTGTCTGGAGTTCATTTTGCAGTGGCTGGAGGCCCTATCATGCCCATCCTTTCTATCTGCCTCTTTCTCTTTTTTTCTCTCTCTCTAATAAAATAATTTTTTTAAAAAAGCAAAAAGATGTATTTGGGGCTGGTAAGATTGCTCAGTGGTTAAAAGCATGAGCTAGCAAAGCCTGGTGGCCTGTATTCAATTCCCCAGTACGCATGTAAAGCAAGATGCATTTAGCACATGCATCTGGAATTCGATTGTAGTGACAAGAGGCCCTGGCATGCCCGTGTTCTCTCTCTCATTCTCATTCTCTCCCTGTCTCCTTGCAAATAAATAAATAAAAGCATTTTTTAATGTATTTTTTCTCCTGTTGGTTCCCATCAGAACCTGGATTTGTGTTTCATTTGGTTGTTTCTTTAAACTCTTAATCTAAAGCAATCTTGCACCCCTCCCATTTCACACCACCATTTGCTAAGGTGGCTGGGCCATGGATCCTCTAGCACGCACTGCATGTTGATTTCTTCTGCAACACTATGGAGTTTGCTCCTCTAGTGCTCAGATTCCTGTAAGTGGGAAGTTAACACTTGAGGCTTGATTAGATTTGGGAGAATATGACACCTACTTCATTTTTTCAAGCAGGCACACAATATGCGTAGGTAGTCTCACTTGTAGTGACTTATGAATTTTATGACTGATCAACCAATTCAGGGTTCATGGTCTAATTCATCCAGTTTATACTCCCCCACCAACCTTCTCTTTCACCTAATGGCTTGAGACACCCACTGATTTTAAACATCACAGATCTGCTATTGTATTAGAGCTTCCATGAAGTACTTTTCTAACTCTGTCTGTCTATGTTTATTAGCTGGGATTCTTCAAGACAGAATGTTCTCATGTTCAGCAATAAAGAAGAACGCTTTGTAAAGAAGTGCTGGTAGATACTGCAATGTGGATGAATCTCCAAAACTGACGCGAGATGAAGGAAGCCAATCAAAAAGAACACAGCCTGCTCATTTCCATTTATATAAAATGCCCATGATAGGAAATCCACAGAGAGAGAGGGGGAGGGGAGAGAGGCTGCTCTGGCTGGGGAGACAGAGATGGGGAGAGACTACTAATTAGTGCAGGGCTTCTTTAGAGAATGATGGAAATATTCTAGACTTAGACTGCGGTTATGTCTGCACAACTCTGTGAATAAAATAAAACCATAAATTACATGAGGAAGTCTGATGGTATGTGAATTATGTACCTCAAGAAAGATGTTAGGAACAACTTTTCTACTCAGTGGAAGAACATCTGCCCAGCATGCTTGAGATCCTGGTTTAATTTTCAGTGGGGGAAAAAAACATTTCTTTTCAATGTTTTATACAGGAAAGTGAAGACAAGCATTTCTTTCACTTAAGAGTAATGAGCTGGATATCCTCGCAGCCCTGTGTGATGACAGCACATTTTTAAAGTATTTCTTTATGGGGCTGGAGGGATGACTTAGTGGTTTACCTGCAAAGCCAAAGGACCCAGGTTCGATTCCCCAGGACCCACATTAGCCAGATGCACAAGGGGGCACACGCATCTGGAGTTTATTTTTTGCAGTGGCTGGAGGCCCTGGTGTGCCCATTCTCTCTCTGTCTCTCTCTCTTTCTCTTTCTCCGTCTCTCTCTCTCCCTCTCCCTCTTTCTCTCTGCCAAATAAATAAATGAAAATATTTTTAAAAATAAAGTATTTCTCTAACTCAAGAACATTTGTTTAACTTTGGACTAAACCTAACCAAGCAAGTGAAAAACCTCACGATGAAAACTATAAAATGCTCAAGAAAGTAATTAAAGAAGACACTATGAGATGAAAGACATCTTACGTTCATGGATTGCAAAAATCAATATTGTAAAACTGGCTATCTTACCAAAAGCAACCCACAGATTTAAAAGCAATGCCTGTGAAAATTCCAATGACAATCTTCACTGAAATAGGAAGGAAAAAAAAAGTTCTCACCCAGGTGTGGTGGCGCACACCTTTAATTCCAGCACTCAGGGGGTAGGAGGATCCCTGTGAGTATGAGACCAGCCTAAGACTACATAGTGAATTCCAGGCTAGCCTGGGCTAGAACGAGACCCTACCTCGTAAAATTAAAAACAGTTCTAAAATTCATTTGGAAGCACAAAAGCCCTTGGTTAGCCACAGCTATCCTGAGCACAAAATATAAGGCTGAAGGGGTCACCAGACCAGGCTTAAGGTATATTAGAGAGCCCTAGCAAAAGAAACAATGTGGGACAGACATTTTGGACCAATGGAATAGAATAGAGGACCCAGAAATAAACACAGGCAGCTATAACCATGTTTTTTTTGACAAAAATATTCACTGTAGAAAAAGACAGCCTCAGCCGGGCGTGGTGGCGCACGCCTTTAATCCCAGCACTCAGGAGGCAGAGGTAGGAGGATCGCCGTGAGTTCGAGGCCACCCTGAGACTCCATAGTGAATTCCAGGTCAGCCTGGGCTGGAGTGAGACCCTACCTCGAAAAACCAAAAAAAAAAAAAAAAGAAGAAGAAGAAAAAGACAGCCTCTTTAACAAATGGTGCTGGTAAAACTGCATATCTATATGCAGAACACTGAATCAACTCCAAATGGATCAAAGACCTTAATGACATACCTAATACTCTGAAACTGCTGGAGGAAACAGTAGGGAAAATACTTCAACATACAAGTATAGTAATGGACTGAGGAGGACTTCTGATGCTCAGGACAGGAGATGGGCGTGGTGGCACATGCCTTTAATCCCAGCACTTGAGAGGCAGAGGTAGGAGGATCACCATGAGTTTGAGACCACCCTGAGACTACATAGTGAATTCCAGGTCAGCCTGGGCTAGAGCAAGACCTTTCCTGAAAAAAAAAAAAAAAAAACAGATGCTCAGTATATAGGCTACTAATCAACCCATGTGACTTCATGAAATTCAAAAGCTTTTATACTGCAAAGGACACTATTGATCAAGCTAAGAGGCAGCTTAAAAAGGGGGAGCAAATTTTTGCCATATATACATCTGACAGGTGATTAATATCTAGAATAAATAACTCAAAAAACTAAATAATGAAAAATAAACCCAATCAAAAAATGGATTATACAGATGCACAAAGTGGTGTGTGTGTGTCTGGAAGTTGTTTGCAGTGGCAAAAGGCCCTGGTGCACTCACTCATTCATTCTCTCTCTCTTTCTCTCTCTCTCTCTCTCTCTCTCTCTCCCTCAAAATAAATAATAAATAAAAATGGAAAATGGGCTATAGAGCTAGAGAGATGGATTAATGGTTAAGATGCCTTCCTGCAAAACCTAAGGACCCAGGTTCATTTCCCCAGTACCCATATAAGGCAGATGTACAAGGTGGAACATGTGTCTGGAGTTCATTTGCAGTGGCTACAGATCCTGGTGTGCCCATTCTCATTCTCTCTCTCTCTCTCTCTCTCTCTCTCTCTCTCTCTCTCTCTCTTTCTCTCTCTCAAAGAAATAATTTTTTTAATTTTTTGTTGTTATTTTTATTTATTTATTTGAGAGCGACAGACAGAGAGAGAAAGAGGCAGATAGAGAGAGGGAGAGAGAATGGGCACACCAGGGCCTCCAGCCACTGAAAATGAACTCCAGATGCGTGCGCCCCCTTGTGCATCTGGCTAACGTGGGTCCTAGGGAGTCGAGCCTTGAACCAGGGTCCTTAGGCTTCACAGACAAGCGCTTCACCGCTAAGCCATCTCTCCAGCCCGAAATAAATATTTTTAAATAGGCTATAGAACTGAATAGAGAGCTCTGAAAAGAAGAAATACAAATGGCCAATATTTTTTTAATGTTCAACATCCTTAGCCATCAGAGAAATGAAAAGTAAAACTACTTTGAGGGCATCAGTGGTTAAAGGTGCTTGTTTGCAGCCGGGCGTGGTGGCGCACGCCTTTAATCCCAGCACTCGGGAGGCAGAGGTAGGAGGATCGCCGTGAGTTCGAGGCCACCCTGAGACTCCATAGTGAATTCCAGGTCAGCCTGGGCTAGAGTGAGACCCTACCTCAAAAAAAAAAAAAAAAAAAAAAAAAACAAAGGTGCTTGTTTGCTAAGCCTGGTCATCTGGATTCAATTCCTCAAATGCACAAAGTAGCACATGCATCTGGAGTTTATTTACAGTGGCAAGAAGCCCTGACATGCTCATACTCACTATCTCTCTTACACACAAATAAATAAATAAATAAAAACTGAAATAATTTCAAATTTCATCCCACAACAGTCAGAATGCCTATCATCAAGAAATCAAATGACAATAAATGCTGGCAAGGGTGTAAGAAAAGAGGAATCCTTAAGGCACTTGCTTGCAAAGATTGACAGCCTTAGTTCAATTCTCTAGTACTCACATACGGCAAGATGCACAAAGTGGTGCATGTGTCTGGAGTTCGTGTGCAGCAATAGGAGGCCCTGGCACACCCATTCTCATTCTCTCTCTCTTCTTTCTCACCCTCTGTCTATCATTACCTCTCTCTTTCTCTCTCTCTCCTAGCAATAAATAAATATTTAAATATTTTTTAAAAAGAGGAACCCTTCTCCATTGTTGTAGGAATGTAAGCTATTGCAGCCATTATGAAAATCAATGTGGAGGTTCCTGAGAGAACTAAAACTAAATCTTCCATATGACTCAACTGTACCACTCCTGGGCATATACCCTAAGCACTCTATACTTTGCTACAGACATACTTGCCCATCCATGTCTATTGCTGCTCTATTCACAATACCTAGGAAATGGAACTAGCTTAGATGCACATCAAATGATGAATAGATAATAAATGTATAGTATATACATAAAATGTAGTTTTATTTAGCCATAGAGAAAAATGAAATTATTAAAGTTGCAGAAAAATAGATAAATTCAGAAAAGATTCTACTAAGTGAGTTAACCCTGGATCAGAAAGTTAAATGCCACATGCTCTTTTTCCTCTGAAAATTTTTAGATTATGTAAACTGGATTAAAAGTCAGTAATAGAGGCCAGGGAGCTAGAAAAGGGCCATGAGGGAGGGAGGGAGAAGAGAGAACTTAAGGGAAAGACAATGTAGTAAATATGTAAGTAGAGGGGCAGGATACAGGGGGTGGAATGGTCTAAGAAGGGTTAGGGCAAGAGCATAAAGAAAAGGGGATGGAGGAGGGTTACTCAAAATTAAAGAGTGAATGACAGGTCAGTCTGGGCTAGAATGAAACACTACCTCAAAAAAATTTTTTTAAATTTAAAGATATTATAAAACCTTACTTGTTTGCCATATATATTTATATGAATATATGTATGTTTATGTATATATGCATGCTGGAGAGAGAGCTCAGTGGTTAAGATAATTCCTTGCAAAGCCTAACAATCCAGGTTGGATTCCCCAGTACCTATATAAAGCTGGATGTATAAGGTGGCACATGCATCTGCAGTTCATTTGCAGTGACTAGAGGTCCTGGTGCACCCATTCTCTCCGTCCCCCCCTCTCTCTCCCCTTGCAAAAATAAATATAGATATATATATTTCTAAAGAGAGAAAAAGCATGTGGGCAGAAGTACCCTGCGTGGGTGGAGAAAAATGCACCCAAAAGCCAAAGATTGTTACAAGAAAACTTCAGTGCCAGGAGTGAGACACCACCCAGTGACTTGTTGATCAACAAGACCCCTGATGCCCCCAAAACAATATAGGTTATTGCCAAGGCTTTTGATAACCTATCAGAACTAGACAGCAGGACTCTATTACTAAGATGCTACATGTGTTGGCTATAGGACACTGAGAAATTAAGCTCCCTGTTGACTAGTTGTCATAGTGCTGGAAAGTGCTATACAGCCTGCTGGGGGAGAAAAGTCATCAATGGTCTTAACCAGCAGTGAACCCTGCAAGCAAAATATGCCAACTGGTGCAACAGTGGCATGTCTGTTATAGGCAAAACCAACTGCTCTGTGATTAGACTTGAGGCCCAGTCAATAGGAGGGAATTCGTGTCTGGTACTGAAAGTCTAATCAAATGCCTATGGCTGGGGAGGCCATAACCCCTAGGAGGAAACTACTATTATTGTTTGGATAGATGCATATATTATGTCCACCAAACTGTCCTCTAAATACTTATGTTTATGCTAATACTATTAATGTTATTCTCACATCTGGTTAGAGAGGCTTCTCTTTTCAGGTGGTAGTGACCACTGGGGAGACTCAAAACTCATCAAAGTGCCAAGAAGTAACACTGGAGTGTTCAGCACTCAGACATCTCTATCACACCCTCCAGGGCTCAGGGACATTTGAGGCAGAGGTGGCAAAAAGAATGTAAGAACCAAAGGATGGGAAGGAGTACACTGGAATACTGTCTTTAGACATGAAGTGATCACTGAATTCAAGACTAGGTTGCTCATGTAATTTACACAATAGCTGCATAATATGAGACCAAAAAATGAAATTATGACATCAAACTAGAAGAGGAACTACTTGGAAAGAAGGGGTCCAGTGGAGGAGGATAGGAGAGGGGAGACAAAGGAGGGCAGAGGGAGAACACTATGATCAGGGCACATTGTGTGAAGGGTGTCAATAAAAGGTTTTAAAAATACTTATTTAAATCTGTTTTAAAATTTTTATATGTGTGGATGTTTGTGTGTCTGTGACTGAAGCACACTTTGCAAGCAAGCACCTTTAATCACTGAGCCATCTCTCCAGCCCTGTGAAGCACACATTGAATTCATGATTTTTCTGTCTCTAAAAATGAAACTAGGTTGAAATTTGTAGAAAAAAAATGGCTGAACTTGGAACAGATCATTCTAAGTGAACTCACACAATCACAGAAAGACAACCATCGCATTGTCTCAGTCATCTGCAGTGAAACCTAATCTCAAATTTCTCCTGTTTCTCTTTTGTCTCTGACTTTTTCTTTTTTCTTTTCCCTAGGTGCTGGTCTGTAACTCCATGTACCAGGATGTAGTCTACATCACAATGAGCTGTTGATCAAAGAGACCTGCCAGATTTCCCAAAACAAACAAAACAGACTTCTGTCAGAGCACTTGATTACCCACCACAGGTCAATGGTAATACCCTACTGCGGAAGACACATATGCTATGGGTAGGGACCATGGAAAGACCTGGTTGGATTCCAGAGAAGAACCAGTCCCCAGACAATTAGCCCATCTAGTGCTAGAAGGCGATACATGAGCTAGCGGGGGAAGTGGCCAACATCTGTCCAAGCATCTCAAAGTGTAAGCGACCCAGAAGCAAACAACCTCATGTGATGCTTACACAAATGCAATAGTGGCACACAGCCATGGTGGGTAACCTACTGCTCTTGGATTGGCTAACAGATCCACTCAGTGGAAAGGAACCCATATCTGGAACTGGGAAACAAGTCAGAATCATATCCAAATAAATGATCCATTGTCATGCTCCCACTAACATTAGACTATAAGAGGGTCTACACCATTTTAATTCTCTCTAAATTAATAATGGTTATCCCATTTAACCAGTGATAACTTCATTCTCTGTTGGAGAATCTGCTTCTGTTTTTCAGAAAGGAGCTGGACCTGAAGAGATAAATGACCCAGCACACTCCACCCTGGCCCCAGCTAAAACCACAGAGGAATTTGGGAAATGAGCAAGAGTACTGCTTTCTTAGTGAATCTGATATCAGCACAAGGGTGATGGAGATAAACACTGAGGACACTCAACACTTACCAAACCAGAGATCCAGAGGTTCCTAAGTGCCTATCACTAAAGTAGAATTACAATGCTCCCAGCATGGCTCAGGGAATTTTGCAGAAAAGGTGGTGGAAAGATTGTCAGAGCCACAAATTGGGACATTGTATCAGACAACTTCAGGTTCACTGAGATGAACTTCCAGAACAGGCACAGTTATGGAGGAAGGCATATTTATTGAAGCTTAAAGATCCAGGGGAAGTTCCATAAATGGCAGAAGAAGCTGGCCTGCCTTCACAGGTCCAAGCAGAGAGAGAGAAGTACAAGCCAAAAGCCACACAACACTTCAGGAACTCCAGCTAGGCACACTTTGCATATCTTTAGATTGAAATCTGAAACCCACCACCACACCTAAAGATCCACACAGTGACATTGCCTCCAGCCAGGTGGCTAAAGATGCAAACTACAAACTAATAAACAACTGAATATATTGGGGGCCATCTATTCTATTCAAACTACCACATTCCGCCCCTGGCCCCCAATAGATTTATAACCATCACACATTGTAAATTGTACTCAGTTCAATTTCAAAGGTCCCCACAGTCTTGACCAATTTAAGATATTAAGACCTGTAAAATCAAACAGGTTAAACATTTCTAACATATAAAGGCACAGAGTAAACATTTTCAACTGGTATAAGGCATAGCAAGGAGAGACTAAAAGAATGCAAACTCAAACACCATCAAACAAACATCAAACTTCTGCAGTTCAAGTCCAGTACAACCAGGGACTGACAGTCTCCAGATTTTTCAATTCTGCCCCTCCAGCTAGGCAGAGTAGCTGGGGAACACTTCCATCCCAGGCCAATAGTGCACTCTATGGTAGCCCTTGCATAGTCCTGGTATATCCAAAACATATTGAGGTCTTTATGCAAACCAAAGTCCATCTTCCAAAGGCTCTTTCAGCCTATCAGGGCATCATGCCCTGCCTCATGCCGCATCTCAGCAGCAGCTCCTGGAACCATGTGCAATTCATGACCACTCCTCACATTTTTCAAAGGCTCTTTCAGCCTATCAGGGCATCAGGCCCTACCTCGTGCTGCATCTCAGCAGCGGCTCCTGGAATCATGTGCAATTCACGACCACTCCTCAAATTTTTCATGCTTCTGAAACCAATACTAGGTGTGCAGGACACAGCCATATTCTTAATTCACAGACAAAATAAATCCTAACCTTGAAAAGCAGGTTCCTTCTCCAGTCAATTCTTTCCAAAAGAGTTTGCATTTCTATGATAGTCTTCCCTCAGGCATCCTTTCCATGGTAAAGCAATTGGACCATCTTCCCTTAAGATTGCTAATGTGTTTGACAATAGCAGATTCAGTAACCTAAAACCAGTCTCAGTGCCTGTATTTTATCTTGCTTGAGGTTTTCCAGCTTAAAATCTCAAATCTCTCAGTCCAATATCTTTAGCCAAGCACATCAGTCCATTACAAATTTAACCTTTATCAAACTCTCTGGGCCTGGGCAGCAGGACGCAGCCAGCCCTTATACCAGTAGCCCAGTTCCAACAAAGTCCTCTGCAGTCTTTCCTTACCCTTAGAAAGCTCATAAGCCAAGCCTCAAAGTTCAATGTTGTCTGCACTTAGCATTCTCAGACTCTCATCAGAATAGTCCATAAAACTTGGCTTACCACTCCAGAAGACATCTTCAGTTGCAAGCACCAAGTCCATGCCTATTCCTCCAAAACAAAGGTGCCAAAAGATCAACATCCACATGACCAGGTTCATCTCAGCCCTACTCCTCAGTTCTGTAGCAGTCAGATTCAGGTTCACTGAGATGAACTTCCAGACCAGGCACAGTTATGGAGGAAGGCATATTTATTGAAGCTTAAAGATCCAGGGGAAGTTCCATAAATGGCAGAAGAAGCTGGCCTACCTTCACAGGACCAAGCAGAGAGAGAAAAAGTACAAGCCAAAAGCTACACAACACTTCAGGAATTCCAGCTAGGCATATTTTGCATTTCTTTAGATTGAAATCTGAAACCCACCACCACACCTAAAGATCCACCCAGTGACATTGCCTCCAGCCAGGTGACTAAAGATGCAAACTACAGACTAATAAACAACTGAATATATTGGGGGCCATCTATTCTATTCAAACTACCACAGACATTTTGCACAGAGACATTGTCTCTTGCACCCCCCCATAATGAATGACCCACAATCCCCATGGGGTTGACCTATATCGCCAAAGAAGAAGGCCTCTTCATAAAAAGGGTAAGGAACAGGAAAAGGGTGGTACCAACATGTGTTGTTTATACACTAAATATGTCCAGATCTAATAAAAAGAAAGAAAAAGAAAAAAATGAAACTAGGGCAGGAGAGATTGCTTAGTGGTTAAGGCACTTGTTTGCAAAGCCTAAAGACCCAGGTTCAATTCCCCAGAACCCACATAAGCCAGTTGCACAAGGTGGCACATGCATCTGATATTGTTTGCAGTGGCTGGAGACCCTGGCACATTCTCTCTCTCTCTCTCTCTCTCTCTCTCTCTCTCTCTCTCTCTCACATAAATAAATAGATAAAACAACTTTTAAAAAACTAGAATGAAGGCTAGAGAGATAGCTTAGCAGTTAAGGCTGCAAAGCCAAAGGATCAAGGTTCGATTCTCCAGGACCCACGTAAGCCAGATGCACAAGAGGATGCATGCATCTGTAGTTCGTTTAAAGTGGCTAGAGGCACTGGTGCACATATTCTCTCTCTCTCTCTCTCTCTCTCTCTCTCTCTCTCTCTCTCTCTCAAATAAATAAAATGAAAATATTTTTAAAAACTAGAATGAGACCATATAAAAAGAAGAACTAGGAAGGGAATAGAGGAGGAAATACTTAACAGGCTAGTGAGGGGAGAATATAGGAATGGGGGGCGTTGGAGGACTAGAGAGGACGGAGAGGAGAATTACACATAACACAACATGAATCGGTTTCAGAGAAACCTTTCTCCAGGGTAGCATTCTACAAGATATAATCACCAATAAAGAGAGTGGGGTAATAATCTGGACAAAAGCATCATATAGACGGTGGGAAAAGCCTAGCCCTAAAACTATGGGCTCTGACTGGCTAATCCCAGGCCCAGGATTAGGTTAAACCCCATAGTGAACTATTTGGCCTGGGAGACCCATGAAGTCCTCAAAACAATGCAGGTCATTGCCAAAACATTTGATTTCTTGCATGAGCTAAAAGGTAAGACCTTATGCAGTCACAGGACATTGAACTACCATGCTGGAACCAAAAGGAAAACTACCTTCCTCCTGGCTAGCCCTCATAGTGCTGGAAAGCCCTATGGGAAGCCGCTGGAGGACAGCACCAACACCATGAAAAAGCAGGGGATCCTGCAGACTAAAAAATCAACCATCAGGATAAGAAGTCCACACTTGTACAACAGTAGCACACTGCCTTTGTGGGTAACTAACTGTTTTCCAATTGGACATGAGGCCTACTCAGCAAGAGAAAACTCTTATCTGGTACTAGAAACCAAGTCAGAATCCTATGGATAGGAAATTCATAAACTCCAGAGAGAACCTCTCCCCCCTCCCCCACTGCTCTCTGGATAAGAAGAGTGGTCTTACACACCAAAAAGTCTCTCAAATAATTATGCATATCCCCTTTAATCCAAGTTACTCTCACTCTTGGTTGGAGAATCTCCTTTATTTTACAGATGGCAGAGAAAACTAACAAGATGCAACAGCCATGAACATGACAAGAAAAGATAACCAACTGACCACCATCAGATATGCCACTTCTACCACATCTGCTGGAGTGCAGAAGAACATGCACAGGAAGCAGCAACACGAGTACTGCTCTCACTGCTAGCTTGACAACCAGCTCCAGAGCAATGGTGACAAATACTGTAGTCAATCAAAACCCATGAAAGCAGATATCCAAAGGCTACAGAGAACCCAACACTAAATCAGACTGCCAAAAGGCCTGTCATGACTCAGGGAACATTGTAGAAAAGGGAGTGGAAAGACTGTAAGAGTCACAAAGTGGGTAGGAATATCCTGAGGTATGCTTCCCGAATTTCCCCCAGAGACTGACTGAGGACTTTATGACCACCACAGTGAATATCTAACTCCAATGAGGAGGACCCCCTAGGGAAACAGGGACAAGGCAAGAGGATAAAAGAGTATAACCTTTTTTAAAATATTTTTTAATTGTGTATGTGGAGGTCAGAGGTCAACTTTCAGGCTGGTTCTTGCCTTTCCACCTCATATGAAGCAAGATTTCTTTTAACTGACAACTTCCATAATTATAGACAATACCTATGGTAACTCCCTCCCCCAACTTTCCCCTTTGAAATTCTACTCTCCAACATATCCCCTCCCCCTCTCAATCAGTCTCTCTTTTATTTTGGTGTCATAATCTTTTCCTCCTATTATGATGGTCTTGTGGAGGTAGGGTCAGGCACTGTGAAGTCATGGATATCCAGGCCATTTTGTGTATGGAGGGGCGCATTGTAAGGAGTCCCACCCTTCCTTTGGCTCTTACATTCTTTCTGCCATCTCTTGTGCAATGGACCCTGAGCCTTGGGAAGTATGATCGAGATGTTTCAGTGCTGAGCACTCATCTGTCACTTCTTGAAGCAAGATTTCTATATCTAGATCTCACTCTGCTATCTTTCTTTGTTGTACTCTCGATGAACTTTCCAGGAAATTCTCATTTCTCTGCCGTTCATCTTGCTTTCAGTGTGCTGAAGTTACAGAAGCCCACCATGGCTTCCAGCTGGCCTTTCTACATGGGGTCTGGAGATCAAATAGGTACTCAGGCTTAAGCAGATAGTAGTTTATCCACTGAAGCATCTCCCAGCCCCAATGTATTCAAATCTTTTGTGTTCATTTTTCTCTTTGGTGCTTAGATAGTTCTATCTTTGGTCAGCGGGTGCCATATGTCCTACTGACAATATTCTGGTAGTTTTTGATAGGCCCTTGCTTTCTGGCACAAGATAGTCCAGGTCTAACATGATGTTCCTGCCCAGGAGCTAGAATCAGCCGTGCCTCCAGAAGCTTCATTTTCTACTGGAGGAAACGACACTTAGAAAGCACCATCTGAGCAATAAGGACAATAATTACTGAATTGTCATTACTTCAAAGACCTTTTCAGTGGCCCTGACTAGGAAAGACTTTTAAGAGAAAAAAATCATGACTTTAAAGTAATATTTCCAATTCAAATAGATTATTACAGTATTTTATGTGCATATGGTGTGCATGCAAGTGGGCATGCATGTCCATGTGTATGGTGGATGCACATGTGTGTGAAGGTGTGCTTGTACATGTGTGTGAAGGCCAGAGGTCAATGTCATGTGCGTTCCTCAGTTGCTCTCCATGATGTCTTTCTAGACAAGGTCTCACACTGACTTGGTGAAACTAGGTAGCCAGCAAGTCCCAGGGATTCTCCTGTCTCTCTGTCTCTGCTTCCTCAGCATGAGCATTAAGGCACACACTACCATACCCAGCTTTTACATGGGAGTTGGAGATATGAACTCTAGTCCTCATGCTTGGCAGCCATGATTTTACCCACTGAATCATGTCCCCAGCCCACAGAGTTTTAACTTGGGCTTTACATTCTTGTACTTTGTTTTGCTTATAGGTTAAAAAAAGTTATTCATTTTCACATGTGTGTTTATGTGTGTGTATATATACACTCACATAGACACAACAGGACCTCTTACAACTGCAAAAATATGCCAGATAGTCACATCACCTCTTGTGCCCAGTCTACATGGGTGGCTTGGATATTAAATCCTGACTTTGCAAGCAAGTGCTTCAACTGCTTAGCCATTTTTCAAGCCCCTTAGGTTGATTTATTTTTCATTTCTACTAACAATCTCACAGTCACAATTTTATAACATATACATTTTACAGTAACAGTATAAAATAGCAGTATCACTTTTTATTATGAAGAACAGTCTTATATTTCTTTCACATTCTTTTTATCTTTAGAACATATCTCCTTCTAGATATTTATAACCAAAATATTGTGTCTGAATGTTTGAAATAACCCATTTCCCACTGTGATTATACAAGCAACCAGATACACACTTACAGTTGTTTATTTCAGTTTACTTTCAAATTTCAAGAGTTTCTCTTTTTTCTTTACAGAGCCACTAATGTGTAGTAATGTACACACATACATGGAAAATCCTCTTTGTTCCTTTTGCAGCTTCATGTTATACCCTTGTGTGTGAATAGGTTATTTAAGTTTTTTTTTTTTTTTTTGACAGTGTCTTACTATGTAGCCCAGGGTGCTCTTGAACTTGCTATGTAACCCAGAGTGGCCTTGAATTCATGATCTTAGAGACCTCTCCTTCTCAAGTACTAGGATTATAGGTATGCACCACCACACCTGACTGAATGCACCATTGTTCATTTGACAAATATTCTACCAGTAGACATAGAGAACCCTTCTCATTTTAATTGTAACTATTCAACAATATACCTATCAAGTAATCTATAGGAAAGAAAAATATAAATTTTAATCCTAGGTACAAATCTATAGACTTGTATGTGAGCTAAACAAAAATCAGTAGCAGAGGCCCATAAGTTAGAAAAAGGCTATAAGGGAGGGAGGAAAGGGAAGGTCTTTAAGGGGATGATAATATATATATGAACAGATTACAGGAGGGGAAAGGCCTAAGTGAAGTCAGAGGAAGAGACTGTATAAATGTAGGACGGTGGGGGGGGGGGCAATCAAAATTCAAGATATTCTGAATAATACACATGAAAATCTACTTTCTTTAATAATGGCACATCCAGAAGCCATAGGCTGTTACTAGAAAATTTTCAGAGCCAGGGATGGGATACCTTCCAGTGAGTTGTTGGTCAGGGAGGCCCCTGTTGCCTCCAGAACATTATAGGCTATAGCCAAGGCCCTTGGTTTCCCATGAGAAAGAGCTAAAGACTTCACATGCCTGAATGACAAAGGTAATAAGAAATCAAGCTGGTGCTGAGCAGAAAACCTTCTCCCTGTAGCCCAGCCAACTGAAATCTGGGAAAAGCTGCACTTTATGCAGCCTTATGGGAGACAGAAGTCATCAGCAGTGAAAATAGTGGACACTGGCAGCCTCAAAGACAGGCCAAATGACTGAATGAGTGCAATAGTGGCATGTCAGCTTTGGGGGAAACCAACTGCTCTTGAATTGCACTGAAGGCCTGCTCTATGGGAGGGAATACATGTCTGGTACTGAAAACCTAATCAAAAGTCTATGGCAGGGAAGGTCAAGAGGCTTAGGGGTATAAAGCCTGCTCTTGTCTGAATAAATGCATATATTATTCTCACCAAATTGCTCTGAAAGCACTACACTTAATGTTCATACTCATATATCAATGCTACTCTCACTTCTGGTTAGAAAAGCTTCTCTTTTCAGATGGTGATGACCACTGGAATGACCCAAAAGGCAACATAGTGCTGAGAAGGGGTGGAGGAGTATCCAGCACTGAAACATCTCACACCTTCCAAGGCTTAGGGTCCATTGAGGAAGAGGTGGCAGAAAGAATGTAAGGGCCAAAGGAAGGGTACCACTCCTTACATATAACTCTCAGGGCAGAAATTGGCCTTGATATCTATGACCTCACAGTGCCTAGAAATGTCTACACAAGACCCTCATAATAGTATAAAAACATGATGACATCAAATTACAAGAGTGACTAATGGAGAGAGGGAGCGGATATGATGGAGCGCAGAGTTATTAAGGGGAAAGCAAGGGAGGGGAGAGAAATACCATGGTTTGTTGTCTGTAAATATAGAAATTGTCAGTAATCGCTTCTTGGCCTTTTGGCTAAGATCAAGTGTAGAAGTTGTCAATAAAAAAATATATATATGCTGGGCGTGGTGGTGCACGCCTTTAATCCCAGCACTCGGGAGGCAGAGGTAGGAGGATCGCCATGAGTTCAAGGCCACCCTGAGACTACATAGTGAATTCCAGGTTAGCCTGAGTTAGAGTGAAATAAATAAATTTTAAGGTTCTCCATGCAAGCATTCATTCAACACTTCATTCATTCATTCACCTATTAAAACTTAATTCATCTGGGTCAAGATGGTGTCCACCTAGGCATGCCTCACCTCCCAAGGAAGGAAAGACAAGACCTTTAGGGGTTATTGGGTTTTTGAGGGGTTTACAGACTCTAGTAGACCTCCAGTGGGAGGGCACAGAGGAGCAAAGTAGGGAATCTGCTGATTCCCATGCTCTAGAATAGCCCACCAGTCCCCCACTCCCCTCAAGCAGCCATCCTAGCTGCAGTCCAAGCCCCAGGTTCCTCCTGCACTAACCGCAGGCTAAGTGGACCCAGACCAGCAAGCTAGCATAGCTCCCCACCATCCCACTCACCACTGCCCTCGCACCCCCTATTCCCAGACCCAGAACTGCAGGCTAGGGTCCCCTCCCCACCCTAGGTATTCCCAGCATGGTGGAGCTCCACACACAAATGCCACCACCACCCCCCACCCCATGTGTGGACCCAAGCCAGCAGGCTAGCATTCCCCCAGGGGACCTCCATTAACTTACACTGTCCCACTCACCACCACCCCCACAACCCGCATGCATGGGACCCAAGCCAGCAGGTTACTGTTCCCCAAGGGCACCTGCACATGAGAGTGTCATCCTACTCATTGCTGTCCCCACCCCCTTGTATGGACTCATACCGGCAGGCTACTGTTCCCCCAGGGGACATATCCCCACCCTGCCTTGTCATAGTACCTGGCAGACCCATCTACCCCTGGTACATGGTCGCAAGGGGCCTTCTGTCCCATTTCCTCAAACCTGAGCAACTTGGAATCACCACACATTCCCATCTACCCCCCTCCACACCCAAGCCCCAACACCAGTCTCCTTTGTCACATTCCCCCTACTACCCATCCCAGGCCACCTGACCATGCAGTCCCATACCCCAAACCACGAAACAACAAGCCCCTTCATCAGGTCCTCGGGCCCCCACCAAGCCTCACGGCTCCTTCTATCAGAGCAGGCAGACTCCATTGCCATCAGAAGCCTAGTAGAAGCAAACATAAAAGGGAATAATCATTGAAGACACTTCAAGGATAGACTACAGCTTCCTCCTAAATTAAATAAGACTCCTACATTGTGACGGGCAAACCACAGTGCAAAAGGAATAACATGAAAAATCAAATGCAAGTATACCCAACAAGGTTGTCCAGTCCCACAATGGATGTCTCTCATCAAAACATAGGAGCGACAATAGGATCAGAACCCCAAAATGAAGATACAAGCTATGCAACCCTGACCAAGCAAATAGCAGAACTTGCAGAAAATCAACAAAGGGCCAATAATTGTACAAATGCTATCCTCACTAGAATAAACCTAGTTGAAAACAACAAGGAAAGGTTCCAAAGACAGTTAAATGATCTGAAGGAGAGCAAAAAAAGAAAACAAAAGGAACTTAATAATCAGCTAGCTAAGCTCAATAAAGACATAAAGAAATACAAGGATGATAGGGGTGTAACATCTGCTGATGTCTGGATAAATGTATATACTATGCTTATCAAACTGCCCAGTAAGCAGTTCTCTTAATATTTATACCCTCATATTAATGCTACTCTCACTTTGGGTAGAGAATCTTCTCTTTTCAGATGGCAGTGACCTTGGGATGACTCAGAAGGTATCATAGTGCTGGAAAGAAGTGACTGGAGTACTGAGTAACATCTCTATCATACCGTCCAAGGCTCAGGGTCTAATGCAGAAGAAGTGGCGGAAAGAATGTAAGAGCCAAAGGAAGGGTAGGACTCCTTACAACGTGCTCCCTCCAGACATAAAGTGGCCTGGATATCCACGACCTCATAGTGCCTGACACTACCTAAACAAGACCATCATAAGAAGAGGAAAAGATCATGACATCAAAATAAAAGAGAGACTGATTGAGATGGGGAGGGGATATAATGGAGAATGGAATTTCAAAGGGGAAAGTGGGGGGAAGGAGGGTATTACCATGGGATATTTTTTATAATCATGGAATGTTAATAAAAATAGAGGAAAAATGCCGGGCGTGGTGGCGCATGCCTTTAATCCCAGCACTTGGGAGGCAGAGGGAGGAGGATTGCCATGAGTTCAAGGCCACCCTGAGACTCCATAGTGAATTCCAGGTCAGCCTGGGCTAGAGTGAGACCCTACCTCGAAAAAAAAAAAAATGGAGGAAAAAAAAAAAAAACAGTCAGGATGGCCAGAAAAAAAAAAATATGGAACCAGGAAAAAAAAAAAAGAAAAGAAATGCAAGGATGAATTCCAGGAAGCATTAAGAAAATCAGAAAATAACGTGAAAAGGGAACTCAACAGAAGGATGAAAACTATACGTAAAAAAAAAGTAGTATAAAAATTGAACAAGCCCAAAACTCTATAGAAGCTCTCAAGAATAGAGTCAGCCATGTGGAGGATAGAAAGTAAGAACTGGAAGACAAAACAGAAGAAACAGTTCATGAGTCCAAAAGTTTCAGTAAGTTAGAAATGAGGGCTAGAGAGATGACTTAATGGTTGAGGCATTTGCCTTCAAAGCCAAAGGACCTTGGTTCAGTTTCCCAAGACCAACATAAGCCAGATGCACAAGGTGGTGCATGTATCTGTAGTTCATTTGCAGTGGGTGGAGTGCCCATTCTCCAGATGATCAGAAGAGAAAGCCAGCTGAGACAAGCAAAGTGGAGCATGCACCAAGGAAGGGACTGCCTTCACAGTTCAACAGAATAATGGTTTCCAGCAAGAATACAATTAACAAAATAGTAGAGAATTCAAAAGAATGATTATAAGTATGTTCAAAGGAATCAAAGAAGAAAACAAACTTCTGGAGGAATTCTAACACAGAAAATTAGCTAAATGAAATAAGAAAGTCAATACAAGATATGAGTATGGAAATAGAAATGTTGAAGAAAAAGTAATCTGAAATAATTGGAAATGAAAAATATATATATTAATTTAAAAAAAATACTGTAGAAAGCCTCATCAATACTGGATCATCATCCTAGATCAAGGAGAGAATGGAATATCTGAGCTCAAACTCGTGGTGGAAGGACTGCAACATTTCAACGTGGAGAAAGATAAATTAATAAGAACATAGGAGCAGGACTTTTCAAGACCTTTTAAGTGGTAAAACCTAAGAATCCTGGGTACAGAATAAGGAGGAGAATGTCGGTCTAAGGGCATAGTAATTTTATCAAAATCATAGGAGGAAAATTTCCAAAATTAGTGAAAGAGATGCCAATACAGACACAGAAAATTTTAGGACACCAAATAGATAAGACCAGAAAAGATCCTACCTTGTCATATTATAAGTAAACTATTGAATTTACAGACCAAGAAAAGTATATTGAAAAAGCAAGAGAAAAACAGCAAATAACTTACAAAGGCAGGCCCATCAGACTCACAACGGATTTCTCAACAGAAACTTTAGAAGCCAAGAGAGTATGGAATGTTCTGAAAGACAACAGCTGCCAACCCAGACTACTATACCTAGCAAAGCTGTCTATCCTAATTAAAAGAGAAAGAAGACCTTTCCATAATGAAAACAGGATAAAGGAATTCATGAGCACTAAGCTCTAAAGAAAATATTTGAAATAATTGTTTAGACTGAAGAGAAGGAAAAGCAAACACATGAGGCCACAGGAAAGAATAAACCATACTCAAATAATAGCAACTGCAAGAGGGGAATAGAAAAATGCTAAGCACTACAAAATCAACAGGAATAGCAGGAATTAATATATACTTTTCAGTAATAACTCCAAATATAGGAATTAATATATACTTTTTAATAACTCTGAATATAAATGGTCTCAATTCCTCAATCAAAAGGTATAGACTAGCCAAGTGGATTAAAATGCAGAATAATTCTGTTTGTTATGTGCAAGAAATGCACTAATTGGCTGGAGAGTTGGCTCATTGGTTAAAGGCACTTGCTTGCAAAGCCTGATGGCCTGGGTTTGCTTCCCTAGAACTCATGTGAAGCCATATGCACAAAGCAGCACATGTATCAAGTTCATGTGCAGTAGCAAGAGGCCCTAGAATACTTTCCCCCCTTCTATCTCTCCTTCTCTCCCTCCCTCTCTCTCTCTTTCTCTCTCTCTCTCTCTCTCTCTCTGCTTGCAAATACATAAAAATATTTTAAATCTACAAAAAAAGAAAGAACTACACCATTTTATAAAATATAGACTACCTTAGGATGAAAGGATGGAAAATGGTATTTCAAGCAAATATGGGCCTAAGAAATGATCAGGTGTTGCTGTTCTAATATCCAACAAGATAGACTTCAAACCAACAATAGAAGAGATAAAGAAGGTTACTTTATATTGTAATTATATACTATATACTGTAAATTAAAGGAACAATACAAGAAGAGGACACTACAATTCTAAACATGTATGTATGTGTGGTGGTTTGAATAGAATAGATGGCCCCCAATATATTCAGTTGTTTGTTTGTAGTTTGCATCTGCAGCCACCTGGCTGGAGTCAGTGCCATTGTGTGGATCTTAAGGTGAGGTGGTGGGTTTCAGATTTCAATCTAAAGATATGCAGAGTGTGCCTAGCTGGAGTTCCTGAAGTGTGCTGTGTGGCTTTTGGCTTTTAGGCTTGTGCTTCTGTCTCTCTGCTTGGGCCTGTGAAAGCAGGCCAGTTTCTTCTGCCATTATGGAACTTCCCCTGGATCTATAAGCTTCAATAAATCCCTTCCTCCATAACTGTGCCTGGTCTGGAAGTTCATCTCAGCGAAACTGAAGCTGTCTGCTACAGTATGGAATGCAATTTCAATTTCATAAAACAAACACTACTAGATGTAAAATCACAGAGTAACCCACTCAAGCAAGATATTGCCGAAGAAATTAGGAAATGGAAAGACAGCCCATGTTCTTGGACTGGAAGGATCAATCTTATGAATATGTCAATCATTAAGCAATCTTCATATTTGATGCAACCCCCACCAATTTTTCATGGAATTAGAAAAACAATTCTAAAATTCATTTGAAAGGACAAAAAAACCTCAAATAGTGAAAAGAATTTTGAGCAACAAAAATAAGGCTAGTGAGGACTGGAGAGATGGCTTAGTGGTTAAGCGCTTGCCTGTGAAGCCTGAGGACCCCGGTTCAAGGCTCAATTCCCCAGGACCCACGTTAGCCAGATGCACAAGGGGGCGCACACATCTGGAGTTCATTTACAGAGGCTAGAAGCTCTGGCGTGCCCATTCTCTCTCTCTCTCTCTCCCTCCTTCTCTCTGTCACTCTCAAATAAATAAATAAACAAAATTTTCTTTAAAAAAAGGCTAGTGATATCACCATACCCAATTTTAAGCTATATCACAAAGCCATAATAACAAAAACAGCATGGTTCTGGCACAAAGACAGACACATAGGTCAACAGAACAGAATAGAGGACCCAGATGTTAGGCCAGGCAGCCACAGCCATCTGATTTTTCATAAAAATGCCAAAATTATTCATTGGGGAAAAGACAGTGTCTTCAACAAGTGGTGTTGGGAAAATTGGATATCTATAAGTAGAAAGATGAAAATAGATCCTTGTCTTCCTCCATGCATAAGAATCAAGTCCAAGTGGATCAGGGACCTTAATAAAAGACCTGAAACTGTGACACTGCTAGAGGAAAAGGTAGGGGAAACCCTTCAACATACTGTCAGTGACTTTCTGAATATAATCCCAATTGCTCAGGAAATAAAACCACTAAGCAACCAATGGGCTCTCATGAAATTACAAAGGTTTTGTACAGGAAAGGACACTGTGAATAGACTAAAGAAGCAGCCTACAGAATGGGAGAAAATCATTGCCAGCTATAAATCTGACACAGGATTAATATACAGAATATACAAAGAACTCAAAAAACAAAACAATAAGAAATCAAACAACCCAATTTAAAAGATGGGCTATGGAACTAAATAGAAAGTTCTCAAAGGAAAAATATAGATGGCATTACATATCTTTAAAAAGTGTTCTATATCTTCAGCCATCAGGGAAATGTCAATTAAAACTACTTTGAGATTCCATATCACTCCTGTCAGAATGGCTACCATCAAGAAAACAAATGACAATAAATGTTGGCAAGGATGCAGTAAAAGGGGAAGTCTTCTACATTGTTGGTGGGAATGTAGTCTGGTACAGCCATTGTGGAAATCAGTGTGGAGGTTCTTGAGACAGCTAAAAATAGATTTACCATATGATCCAGCTATAGCAGTCCTAGGCATATATCCTGATGACTCTTCTCACTACCTTAGAGATACTTGTACAACCATGTTTACTGCTATTCTATTCACAATAATTAGGAGATGGGACCAGCCTAGATGCCCCTCAATAGATGAATGGATAATAAAGACATGTTACATTTACACAATGGAGTTCTATTCAGTGGTAAAGAAAAATGAAATGTACAGGGAAATGGATGGATCTGGAAAGGATTATACTAAGTGAGGTAACCCAGTCCCAGAAAGCCAAACGTCGCATGTTCCCTCTCATATGTGGATCCTAGCTACAAATTTTTAGACTTGTTTGTGAGCTGGAACCAAAACTCAATAGCAGAGGCCAGTAAACTAGGAAAACGCTATAAGGGAGGGAGGAGAGGGAAGGACTTAAGGGGATAATATTGTATATATGTAATTAGAAGAACAGATAACAGGGAGTGGAATGGCCTAAGAGAGGCCAGGGAAAGAGATTAAGAGAAGGGTGGGGGTGAGGGTCAATCGAAATTCAAGATATTCTGAATAAGATATGAAACCCTACTGTTTTAGATAATGGCCCATCCAGAAGCCAAACATTGCTACTAGAAATTTTTCAGTGCCAGGGATGGAATACTTTCCAGTGAATTGTTGGCCAGGGAGGTCCCTGTTCTCTCCAAAACATTACAGGCTATTGCCAAGGCTCTTGGTTTCCCAAGAGTAACAGATGGCAAGACCTTATTGCTTAAGACTTCACATGCCTGGGCGGCAAGGTCACTGAGAAATCAAGCTGGTGCTGAACTTAAAACCTTCTCCCTGTAGACCAGCCAACTGAAGGCTGGAAAAGGCTGCACTGAATGCAGCCCTATGGGAGACAGAAGTCGTCATCAGTGAAAACAGTGGACACTGGAAGCCTCACATTTGGCCAGACAGGCCAAATGACTGAGTAGGTGCAATAATGGCATGTCTGCTCTGAGGGAAACCAACTGCTCTCTAATTAGACTGGAGGCCTTCTCTATGGGAGGGAATACATGTCTGGTACTGAAAACCTAATCAAAAGCATATAGCAGGGGAGGTTATGAGCCTTAGGGGTATAAAACCTGCTCTTGTCTGGATAAATGCATATATTATTCTCACCAAACTGCCCTGAAAGCACTACATTTATTGTTCATATTCATATACTAATGCTACTCTCACTTTTAGTTAGAGAAGCTTCTTTTTTCAGATGGCAGTAACCACTGGGATGACCCAAAAGGCAACATAGTGCTGAGAAGAAGAGAAAGAGTAGTGTCCAGCACTGAAACATCTCTACCACACCCTCCAAGGCTCAGGGTCCATTGCAGAAGAGGTGGTGGAAAGAATGTAAAAGCCAAAGGAAGGGTACCACTCCTTACAATGCAACTGTCCAGACAGAAATTGGCCTTGATATCCATGACCTCATAGTGCCTAGCAATGCCTTCACAAGGCCCTCATAACAGGAGAAAAAGATGATGACATCAAAATAAGACAGACTAATGGAGAGAGGGAGGGTATATGATGGACAGTGGAGGTGTAAAGGGGAAAGTGGGAGGGAGGAATTATCATGGTCTATTGTCTGTAAATATAGATGTTTTCAATAAACAAAATAAAAAAGGAAATTTGATAAAAAATAATACTAATAATTCCTGTACTCTATCTGATTACAATTTGATAAAACTATGAGTCAACAGCAAAAAGACCATAGAACATACACAAACTCATGGAAATTAAACAAAACACTACTGAAAAATGCATGGGTTACTGAAGAAAATCAGAAAGTTCCTAGGATCAAATGATAATGAAAATATAACATACCTATGAAACACAATGAAGGTATTCCTAAAAGGGAAATTAGCTGTAATTTCCTATGTTAAGAAAACAGAGACATCTCAAATAAGCAACTTAATATTCCTTATTGCCTTGGGAAAAAAAAGAATGAACCAAATGAAAAATCAGTAGATATAAAGAAATATGAAGATGAGGGCAGCAATTAATGGAACAGAAAATTTTTATAGTGCAAATAAGCAACAAAACAAACAGACATTTCTTTGAAAGGAAAATAATCAATAGACCCTTAGCAACATTAACCAAGAGATAAGACCAAAATTAAAAGATTGGTGATGAAAAGGAAGTCATTACAATAGATACAAAGGAAATTCAGAAAATCAGAAGGACTTTCCTTAAAAACATGCATTTCACTAAATGGGA
The DNA here is from genome assembly GCA_036346955.1 of Dipus sagitta. Taxonomy (NCBI): domain Eukaryota; kingdom Metazoa; phylum Chordata; class Mammalia; order Rodentia; family Dipodidae; genus Dipus; species Dipus sagitta. The sequence goes on along the minus strand of CM070770.1, from coordinate 262,502,897 downwards.
AAATTGAAAGGAAATTGATGGATTTCTAGACAGATATGACCTATCAAAATTAAGCCAAGATACATGGGCTGGAGAAATGGTTCTGCATTTAAGGTGCTTGCCTGCAAAGCCTAACAGCCTGGGTTCAATTCCCCAGTACCCATGTAAATCCAGGTGAACAAAGTGGCACATGTATCTAAAGTTAGTTTGCAGGGTCTAGAGGTCCTGGCACACTATTCTTTCTGTCTGTTTCTCTTCTCTGTTTTGCTCTCTGCATGTAAATAAATAAAAATATACTCTTTAATTAAGCCAAGATGAGATAAACCATTTAAATTGACCTATAACGTACAATGAGATTGAAGCAGTTATGTTAAAAAAAATCTCCAACTCCCACATAATAGGAGTGGATAAAATGAAGACATAAAAATAAAAAAGAGACTAGTTGGGAAGAATTCAGTGGAGGAAGGGAGCTAAAAAGGGGAAAGGGGGATAATAGAATGGGATTATGACCATCATATATTGCCTATATTTATTGAAGTTGACAGTAAGAAGTTAAAAAAAAGTTTAGGCCCAACCCAGGTATAATGGTGCATGCTTTTAATCCCAGCACACAGGAGGCAAAGGTAAGTGGATCACTGCAAGTTCAAGACCAGCCTGAGACTAAGGTCAGCCTGAGATAGAGCAAGACCCTATCTTGAAAAAAAAAAAAAAAAAAAAAAGTCTAGGCCCAGATGGATTCCTTGGTGAATTTTACCTTTAAGGTACTAACATCAATGCTTTTCAAACTATTCCATAAAGTAGGAAAAGAAGGAGCACTACTGAACTCCATTATGAAGCCAGAATTACCCTGATACCAAAACCTTATAAAGAGACACACATAAAAATAAAATTACAGACTAATCCCCCTCTTGAGTAGAGATGCAAAAATTCTCAACAAAGTATTTGCAAACAGAATACAGGAACACCTGACAACAGATGACTCACCATGACCCAGCTGGTTTTATTCCAGAGATTTTTTTCAACATCCTTCTACATTCTTCACACAAATCAGTTTCAAAAGACTAAGAACCACATGGTCAGGTTTACTGCAGCAATGACCCCACTCCTAGTATCAATTTTCCATGTCATTTACATTTTTATTGCTGGGCCAAAATACCCAACCAGCTTGAGGAAGAAAAGGATTTATTTCAGCTTACCTTTCCAGAGGGTAGAGTCAGTCATAGCAGAAAAAGTATGGCAGGAGCAGAAAGCCAGCATCACATCTTCACAAGAGCAGAAGAGAAGTAGAGAGAAAAAGAGGGCTGTAAGCTGAGCTGGGCTGTGACACCTCAAGGCCCACCCTCAGTGGCACTTCCCCCAGCAAGGTTCAAGCTCCTAAGTGTTCCACAACCTTTCCAAACAGAGCCTCTGCTGTAGACAGTTTCACATGGCTGGGAAGACCATCCAAACCACACAGTTTATGGAGAAAGGGACTTATTTCAAGCTTGCAAATCCAAGGGAACTCACATCAAATGGTAAAAGAAGCTGGCTTCCATTCATAAATCTATGCAGAGAGACACTACCACCCAGCCAGCAGACACGAAAAGCACAAGCACAAACTGGCAGCAAACAGCAGGGACCCCACCAGAGCTCAGGCTGCTCTGCATACCTTTTTGGAAATTAGATCCACCTCTAAACACACCTTAGAGCTAGAACACAGTATCTGCCCCCCAGTAATACCTCTTCCAGCCAGGAAGCTAGAAACAAGCGTTTTTAGTTTTTTTTATTTATTTGAGACAGAAAGAGAGAATGGGCATGCCAGGGCCTCCAGCTGCTGTAAATGAACTCCAGGCACATATGCCACCTTGTGCATCTGACTTACATAGGTCCTGGGGATTTGAACTTGAATCCTTTGGCTTTGCAGGCAAGTGCCTTAACTGCTAAGCCATCTCTCCAGCCCTGGAAACAATATTTAATAAAACACCTGAGTCTATGGGGGACATAAATTCAAACTATCACATTCAGCCCTTGACCTCATAGATTCATGACTATTTCACATTACAAATTTTTTAAATATTTTATTTATTTATGAGAAAGAGAAAGAGAGAAATACGGAGAGAGAGAGGGGGGGGGGGAACATGGAGAGAGAGAGAGAGAATGGCTGTGCCAAGACCTCTAGCCACTGAAAACAAATTCCAGATGCATGTGCCCTCTTGTGCATCTGGCTTCATATGGGTACTGAGAAACTGAACCCAGGACCTGAGGCTTTGCAGACAAGTGCCTTAACTGCTAAGCCACCTCTTCTGCCCCCTCACATTGCAAATTGCATTCAGTCTAACTTTAAAGGTCCACATAGTCTTTACCAACTTTAAAACAGTTTTGTAACTATGAGTCCTGTAAAATCAAAACAAGTTACATACTTCCAACATATAAAGGCACAGAGTAAACATTCCCATTGTAATAATGCATAACAAGGAGAAACTGGAACAATAAAAAAAAATCAGTAACCATCAAGTAAACATCAAACATCTATACCTCAAGTCCAACATCTATAGTCAGTGAAGATAGTCTCTGAATTTTTCAATTCTGCCCCTCCAGTTGGGCTGAGTATCCAGGGAAAATTTTATCCCAAGCCAACACTCCATGGTAGCCCTTAAATAGTCCCAGTATATCCAAAACATCTTCGGCTCTCCATTGCAAACCATGGAACATCTTCAACTGCATACACTGGCCTTTCCAGCCTTTTAAAAAAGAAATATGCTAGGCATGGTAGTAGTGTACACCTTTAATTCCAGCACTTGGGAGTCATAGGTAGGAGGATTGCCGTGAGTTCGACCCTGAGACTATACAGTGAATTCCACATTATCCTGGGCTACAACGAGACCCTACCTTAATAAAAACAAAACAAAACAAAAATAAAATAAAATAAAAAAGAAATATCCTGTTTCCCATGATTCATCACAGCAGAGACAACTATTTAATTTCAGATAATGGCATCAGTGGTCTCACTATTAGGCATAAAACACCCTGCCTCACATGCCACATCTAAGCAGCAGCTCCTGGGACCATGTGCACTTTATAACCCACTTTTATATATTTTTAATGTTTCTAAAACCAACACCAGGTATGTAGAGGGACAAAGTCATTATGTTAATACAGAGAGAAAATAAATCATGACCTTGGAGAGCATGTTCCTTCCTTTCAAATTTTCTCCTTTCAATAGAGTTTGCATTTCTACCATTCAGTCTTTCCTGGGTGGAATCACCTCAGGCATTTTTCCATTGTTTCGATGTAAGTAGTTGTCCAACCTTAACAATAGGAACTTCAATAACCTAAAACTTGTCTCTCTGCCAGTAATTTTAAACTTGTTTGAATTTTTCCAAATTTAAGTCTTATATATCTCAGTTCCATATCTGTCCATTACTTTCAAATTCAACTTTGATTAAACTCTGTGGACATGAGCAGAACACAGCTAGCCCTTGTGCCAGTAGCCCAGTTCCAACAAAATTCTCTGTGGTCTTTCCCTCCCCTTTGAAAGTTCATAAGCAAAGCATCCAAACACAATTCTCTCTTTATTTAGCATTTTCAAACTCTCACCAGAATAACCCATAAAACTTGGCTTACCTCCTGGAAGGCAACTTCAGTTGCAAGTACCAACTCCATGCCTATTCCTACAGAAAAATAGTTCCAAAGAACCAAAATCCACATGGTCAGATTTATCACACAGCTACACCCAACTCTCTGGTACCAACTTTCTGTTGTAGACAGTTCCACATTGCCAGGATGACCCTCAAAACCAGACAGTTTATGGGAAGAAGGGATTTATTTCAAGCTTACAGACCCAGGGGAAGTTCCATTAAATGGCAGAAGCTGGATCCCATTCATTAATCCAAGCAGAAAGACACCATCAAAAAACCAGCAAACACCAAAAGCAACAATCACAAAACTGGCAGCAAATAGCAGGGACTCCACCAGAACCAAGAGTGCTTAGTATACCTTTTGGCTGGAAATCAGATCCGCACCCAAACACACCTTAGGGCTGAATGCCAGGATCCAGTGATACCTCCTCTAGCCAGGCAGCTGGAGATAAGCTTTAATAAAACACCCCAAAACCAGACATGGTGGCACATGCCTTTAATCCCAGCACTGGGGAGGCAGAGGTAGGAGGACTGCTGTGAGTTCAAGACCATTCTGAGAATACAGAGTAAATTCCAGGTTGAAAAGCCAAACAAACAAACAAAAAAAGAAAAGAAAAGGAAAGGAAAGGAAAGGAAAGGAAAGGAAAGGAAAGGAAAGGAAAGGAAAGAAAAGAAAAGAAAAGAAAAGAAAAGAAAAGAAAAGAAAAGAAAAACCCACACTTGAGTCTATAGGGGCATACATTCAAACTACCGTAGCTACCAGCCGGGGATTAAGTATTAAAAAATAAGATTGTACGGGAGACACTTTACATTCAAGCCATCATATGGTTCATTCTTCTTTCCAGGTCCTTGTCTAACCACCTGAAGAATGGAATGGACACACAGTGAAGGGTGAACAAACAGATTTATTTATATGGAAAAACTGAACTCCAGGTGGCCAAAGGTTTGCCAACCAGGAGGGCAAACATGGTTACAGCTAACTCTTTGGTGGCAGCAGTCTTTCCAACCAACAAGGCACAAGAGTACAGCTCTAATTCTTGGTGGCAGTGGATTGCCAATCAATAGAACACTTTTATAGTTGCCTTTGCATTGCTGAAACAAAACACCAGACCAAAATCTTCTCATGGGAGAAAAGTATTTATTTTAGCTTATAGTCTTAAGGGAAAGCTTCACAGTGGCAGGGAAAAGATGGGAGAGGCTGGACATCATCTCCTTGCAGCAGCAGGTAGAAAATAGCAGCAAAATAGTGAGCCAAGCTCTAGCAAGAGGAAGCTGGTTATAAGACCCAGAACACACCTCCTCCAGCAAGGCTCCACTTCCCAAACTTCCACCAGCTGGGACAAAACATTGAAAGCACATGAGTTTTTGGAGGACATCTGATTCAAACCACCACAGACATGAAAGTGTTACAGCTTTGAATTCTTGACAGGCTGTGGGACAGCAGTAAAGCAGAAGGCTCAGGAGCTGGAAGCTGCCAAGGCTTCAGGTCCCACTGGGTCTCCAGGGTAGGAGTCCAGGAATTGAAGGCACAAATGCAGAGACTGACCCAAAGTAGAAGGATGTCTGGACCAAAACCAGCTCCTGCCCTCAAGGAAGGAACAAGTTCAGCACCTAGCACAAGCAGCTCCAGGGGCTTCAGGTCTGGCAGCCCAAGGAGCCCTCAGGGGCCAGATCCAACTGACTGGCCCCCCCATGCAGGCTTCATTCTTCAATTCTTTTCTCTTTGGAGTCCAGTGGATCTATATACACTGGGTATATAAACACAGGTGGGCCCTGGAATTGGTGTGTGTAAGTAAGGTGAAAATCATGGGGACCAAGCAGAAGAGTCCGTCAGCTCAGCCTCCCTCTCCTGTTACCATGGCCACTGCCAAGTAGAAAGTAGCGAAAACCAGCTTTCAAAAAGATGGTGGAGATGGAGATGCAGAGTTTTCTGCTGCTACTCATACCAACTCCAAGAAAGGATCCTTGATTAGGAAGTGGCGCTCAGGTATCAAAATGAGGCTACATAGCCAGCCATGCAGTTTGTGGTTTGTGCTAAGGTCTCTGATCTCAGCTTAGGGGGAAGTCCCTTCTTTTCCTGTCTTATCAGTACCTGCTTGGGCACCATTTGTGTTAATTTTTCCTGGGAGATATGAAAAAGCGTGTATTCATCCCACATAGGACACCTATGCAAGACCAATGTAACTATTCTACTTAAGTCTAGCTTAGTGAACCAGTGGCTTACTGGGGTTACTTACAGATATATAGGTGAGAGGTTACTTACAGGAACATTGATGACTCAAAGGTGGCTCTATCATCAAAAAGTCCAGCCCAGATGCAAGGCCACTGAGAAATCCTGCTGGAACTGAGCTGAAAACCTCCTCCATGTTGACCAACTGACTGAAAGCTAGAAGAAGCCATTCTGCATGCAGTTCAATGGGAGGAGAAATCACCAGTGAAGATACTCAGCAGTGGACACTGCAAGCCTTATATTTGGCCAGCCAGGCCAAATGAGCCAATGTTTGCAATAGTGGCACGTCTGTCATGGTGGGAACCAACTGCCCTCTAATTGGACTGGAGGCCCACTCCATGGGAGGAAATACATCCCGGATACTGAAAACCTACAACAGGGCTCTAGGGGTGTAATGTCTGTTGCTGTCTGGGTAAATGCATATACTATGCTCATCAAACTGTCCAGTAAGCACTTCTCTTAATGTTCATACCCAAATATTAATGCTACCCTCACTTTTGGTAGAGAACCTTCTCTTTTCAGATGGCAGTGACATTGGGATGACTCAGAAGGCATCATAGTGCTAGAAAGAAGTGACAGGAGTGCTCAGCACTGCAATATCTCTATCACACCTTCCAAGGTTCAGGGTGCATTGCAAAAGAGGTGGCGGGAAGAATGTAAGAGCCAAAGGAAGGGTAGGACTCCTTACAACGTGCTCCTCCAGACACAAAATGGCCTGGATACCCATGACCTCACAGTGCCTGACACTACCTACACAAGATCATCATAATAGGAGGAAAAGATCATGACATCAAAATAAAAGAGAGACTGATTGAGAGGGGATGTGTGGAGTATGACTCATGAAGACTGCATCCATGGAGCTCCTTGCACAACTTGCAGGCAGCCAGGCTGGTCAGCCTCTGCTCTCCACAGCAACTGTTCATGCTTGTGCAGTCTTGTGGAGGGGCTGGTGAACCCTAAGTTTCAGGAACATCCTGCGACTTGTGAGTGTGTTGCTCGTGTTCTGAATCTCGTGAGCCTTACTGGGACCCCCTCCAGAACTGAATGCTTTGATTCAGAGGGCATTGCTATACAACACTGTCACATGTAAGAGGACAAAATCATGCCTGGGAAAGACACATGTCAAAGACAGGATAGCCGTTAGGTCTGATAAGGAAGAGGAGCGGCTGTGGGGGAAAAGACACAGAGGCTTTACTGACACTTAGGTTTTACTTCTTTAAAAAAAGAAAGCCCAAGACAAGCATGGCAAAAATGTTAATATTAACACGGCTGGGTAGTGGCTGTGCATTTGCATGTCTGTATGGTTTTCTATAAAACCTAGAACATTTCATCTTTTTTTAAATCATACCTGTATTCACATAAAAAGTTCTTTCTCATGATGTGGCAGTCCCTTCTCTCTCATGCTTCAGAAGGTACATACACTAAGCCAGCATCTATTATTAGTCATATTTATCCTATGTACTCTCTGCTCTTACGTCTACTGTCTCCCTTTCTTCAGGCTCTTATCTCCCCATGTGATTGGCCACTGGTGAGACCGAACTTGAGTTTAGGGAGGGAAAGAAACCTGTCCCCAGGCATGCAGCTCAGGCCACCTGCTCCATCCCTAATGTCAGAGGCAGATGAGTGATAATTAAGGATCCCTTCATTCCCCTTGCCACTCTCCACAGGAGCTTACCTCCTTCAGTGACCTTCCTCAGCAGCCCAGAGGACTAAGGTTTAAGGAAGGACTCAGGCACAACTGAATCTCTGTACATAATCAATCAAGACAGTAATTTCTCAGGGTGGTGAGAAGGGCAGCTCCTTTGTGACTGTGTGACTTATTTGTTTTTGCCAAATACAGAATGATCTCTAGTATGACCGCCACCAGACAAGTCAAAGGCGCAGGAGTGTTGAGTAGCCCAGGCTAGCCTTGAACTCATTATTTAGCCAAGTCTGGCTTTGAATGCCTGATCCTTCTGCCTCTTCCTCCTGAGTGCTGGAATTACAGGCCAAGCCTGGCTTCAGCCCAAGCTCTTTCTCAGGAAAACTAACTTTGCTTTAAGCTAAAAACTCTACAGAGATTAACTTGATCTTAAACTCCATTTATGAAAGGTCAGAAATAGCTCCACTTTCTATCTCACTCTTAAATAAAATTGTGCAGTGCTCCTTGCAATGAAGCATTAGCAAATTTGTTGTGATGACAGCATCAAGGCTCACAGTGTTCTACAAAATTAGATTTCCCAGGAAAGCCTTGGCCTGAGTCCTTCAACTTCCAAGAGACTGTGCCTTACGACCCAATGGCACTGGAAGTTGACCAGTGAAATAAATCCGCTCCTCCACTCTGCAGACCCTGCAGTGTTTTCCAACTCCCCCAGGAGAAAACTCAAACCACTTCCTGACTTAGATAGCGCCTGCTGGCATGGCCTCACACCAGGTTCATGTTGTTCACCACTGTATCTGCAGTGCCCAGCAGAGCATCAAAGGCGAGAACAGAGGACCTTTGCTCTTCCCCAGCCCAATCTCCCTGTAGCCTCTTAAGCTTCTGCTGCAAATAGAATGTTTTCAGAACTCTTCGAAATCCTCAAGAGGAAACTATTTGTTCTAGAGAGGAGAAACAGGGAGATGCCACTCCCATCCACAGTAAGCTGAAGAAAGTCAAGGAGATTGGAGACATGGATAACCCACAAGTGGTGTGATGATGGAGACAGTCAGCCTAGAGTGAGTTCTAGAGGTCTGGCCTCTTTTGGCCTCCTGTGCACTTGTCCCTGGACCAATAAGCAGGAGTCCTGTCCAAATAGGACAATCTTATGTGATTTGACACATCCTCGCAAAGGGCAGGGGAACTGTTTCTAGTACCTAATTTGTATGCAGTTATAATAACAATACTGGGTTAAAGATATGGCTCCGTGGTTAAAGACGCTTGTAAAACCAGCTGATATGGGTTTAGTTCTCCAGTGCCCATATAATGCCAGATGTTTGATGTGATGTTTGTGTCTGGAGTTCATTTGCAGCAGCAAAAAGCCCTGGTGTACCCACACTCTCTTCTCTCAAATAAAGTTAAAATAATAAATAATTTTCTTGTTTTGTTTTTCGAGGTAGGGTCTCACTCTAGCCAAGGCTAACCTGAAATTCACTAGGTAATCTCAGGGTGGCCTCAAACAGTGATCCTCCAACATCTGCCTCCCGAGTGCTGGGATTAAAGGCATGCGCCACAACATCCGGCTAATACTTTTTTAAAATAAGAAGGCCTGGGACTACAGAGTGGCTTCCAGGTCAGCATGGGCTAGAGTGAGATCTTACCCCCAAAACAATAACAAAAGCATAACAATACCGACAGGGCTGTTACTTCATGCCAGATAATTTGTTATGACATACAATTCGACTCCTCACTGTAACCTTGTCATTGGGATGAATTAGTTTAACGTAATGATTCTTTACTCAGAAACCACAAAGATCCTTATAAATGAGGTTATGGCAAATTCGTACCTAAAACTTCCTAACACCTTTCCATGACCCTCCAAATGACATCCATGTTACTGACCGTGGTATCCAAGGCTTGTGCCACCAAGTCCTGCCCATCTTCCTCCCCATTTCTCACTTCACCCTCTCCCTGCTCATCGTGCTCCAGCTCCATCGTCCTTTCTGTTCCTCAAACTCCCTCCCTAAAGGAAGCTGACACAAAGATGGAGCTTATATTGCCATGGGCTTGAGTGCATTTCACAGGGCTCAGGAATGGCTAGGATCTTCAGAGAGTAAGACCTTAAAGGTGACTTGTGCTAGAAGGAAGCTTCCCTGGAAGTACTAAGGGTGATCCAGGAGACCAGACTAGCACACAGACTAGCACAGATAAACCAATCTGGGCAGGACTGACCCTACACAGGATCTTCACTGCTACTTACAGGATACGATACATCCCTGTTGGTAAAGGAACACTAAGAGGCTCAAGTACAGGAAGCTAAGACCTAGATTCCATGAGAAGCAACACCCATCAAGTGAACAAAACACAGCCCAAACTTTTAAGATTACAGAATTTTTTGTGGTTAAAAAAGCATTATCTCCACTACAGATGAAGCTCAATGGTAGAGTGCCCACCAGGGTATGAGGCACACCCCCCACCCACCCACCCACACACACACAAAAAAGCCTCTACTGATTACTTAGCATTTGAGTTTGAGGTGCTTGGATTCTGTATTCAGCAAGTAAGCTAGTTCAACAAAATCTCACGTAAAATATATTAGAATTGAGGAGTTGAGATTCTGAGGTGAAGTCACACAGCTTGCAGACAGATAGCCCATACCTATTTATGAAGGTTCAATGGGAAGCAGTTACCAAGCAAGTGTGATTATGAAGAGTGAGGCTAAGGACAAGGTCTCTGAGGCCTTGAACTCTTCATGGGCCACAACCCCAACCAAGATGGCACAGGCAGGTCTGTCTTCAACAAAATGACCTGCCCAAGGAGCTTCTAGAGTTGCAGCCCTTTAGGACTAAAAACAATGAAAGGGACTCACCTCTCTCGAGCACTCATCTGCTAAAATCACTACCAGTGTTAGTGGTTTTTTTGTTTTTTCAAGGTAGGGTGTCACTCTATCCAAGGATGATCTGGAATTCACTATATGGTCTCAGGGTGGCCTCAAACTTGGTGATCCTCCTACCTCTGCTTCCTGAGTGCTGGGATTAAAGGTGTGTACCACCATGGCCCAGGCTAATGACGTTTTTAAGTTCTGACTCTAAGCACTCCTTCTGAGGTTCATGTTCCTGTACATAAGATATTGGGGGATGGAACATGTAACTCCAGAATTAGCAGCTAATGGGTTCCTCCTTGCTGTTGTGGATACCTTAAGCAAAAAGACTTAACCAAAGAGCCAGCCAGACTACCTTTAAGCCAGTACCAGCTGAAAAGAATGCTCCATGAATGCCTTGAGGAAATGATGTAGCTGAATATCCTGGCTCTTAAAGGCAGAGCCTCAGCCACTGATGTTAAGTAGTCATTATCCTGAACCATTTAAAAAAAGAGAAAAGTCGGGCTGGAGAGATGGCTTAGCGGTTAAGCGCTTGCCTGTGAAGCCTAAGGACCCCGGTTCAAGACTCGATTCCCCAGGACCCACGTTAGCCAGATGCACAAGGGGGCACACGCATCTGGAGTTCATTTGCAGTGGCTGGAAGCCCTGGCATGCCCATTCTCTCTCTCTCTCTATCTGCCTCTCTCTCTCTATCACTCTCAAATAAATAAATAAAAATTTCAAAAAAAAAAAGACAGAAAAGGCAGCATGTCTAGGACATGTGCATTTTGTTTTCAAATATTTTCTACTCACAATTATAGGGTTAACTATAAACATTTGGTCTTATAGAAAATAGCTTTTTGAGGGGCTGGGGAGATAGCTCAGTGGTTAAAGGCACCTGCTTACAAAGTCTGCCTGCCCAAGGTTTGATTCCCCAGTTACCTATGTAAATATAGAAACACATGTGGCACAGGTATCTGGAGTTCATCTGCAGTGGCAAGAAGTCCTGGTGCACCCATTCTCATTCTAAGTAAATATAAATATTTTTAAGGGGGGGAGGGCTGAAGAGATTGCTCAGTAGTTAAGATGCTTGTCTGCAAATCCTAAGGATCCAGGTTCAGTTCCCTAGTACCCATGTAAAGCCAAGATGCACAAAGTGGTGCATGTGTATGGAGTTCTTTGCAGTGACAAGAGGCCATGGTGTGCCTGTTCTTTCTTTCTCTCTGTCTCCTTGCTTGCAAAGATAAATAAAAATATTTACTCCTCATACACTGATGGAAATATGGAAGATAGAAACAGGAAAAGTTCCCTAAAACTTGGAAGGTCATGGTGAGCAAAGCAAGGAACAGCAAAGCGTGAGTCCAGAATGAGAAACCGTGCCTCAAATAAGGTGCACAGGGGAGGACTGATTCTAACTGTCCTGTGATCTCCATACACACGTCGTGACACGCACATGCCCACATACACATGAACATGCACACATATGAATAAGATCTTTAAAAACAATAAGATTAGAAATTTTCAGGAAGAAAGGAGTCAGTGGATGGGAGATTTGGAAGGGGGAAAAGGGAGGATAGTAGGAAGCAATTATGATCATGGTATAGTGTCTGTATTTATGGAAGTTGTCAATAAGAAAGTTTTGGGGAAAAAATCCTAATTAACACAACTGGAGCTTCTGCAGAACTAGTTTGTGTCTTCATGTTTTATCTTTATAATTGCCATGTTGTCAAAAAGGGGAACCTACCAGCACCATTTTTCGTTCTAATTCCAGGAGGGTCAAAGAAAAAGAAAGAAGAGACAAATTATTTTATTGAAGATGAGTTAACTCTGAGTGGATGTACACAAAAGGAAGCAGCACAGAGAAGTCGGGTTTGTGGGCAGAGCTGACCATGCTCAAGGCTTCGCTCAGTACTCAGGATCCATGTATCACATTGCTCCATGGTTCACTTCCTCACAGGTCATTTCCTTCAAAGGACTCTGGAGGCCAAAGAGAGGATCCTTCTGGCTATCAACCAACAGCCCTTATGGTCTTCCCTCAGCCAAGGCTCACAGGGAAGCAACAACCTATTTTCCAGGCTCCTCAGGAAGCTCGAGCAGTCTTCTTCGCATTGCATTGCCATGCTCCCTGCTCCTGGACCTCTTCTCTGCGTACTGTAAGGAAAGAGGGAGAGAAGAAACAGCTAGTGATATCTCCACTGGTACATTTAAGCTGAATAATAAATGCCTTTACTGTCAAAACCCTGGTCCTTTGTTTCACTGAATATGAAACTGGAGACAGTGACCTCAAAGAACATCTAGTTCAAGCTCGTTCAACACTGAGCAGCACTTGTTCTAACAGGTGCTGAACCAGTTTCCTCCCAGAAGAAGAATGGGGCCAACACTTCAAATGGAGTTATGTCTCCATTCTCTAGCAGCTCACAGTCCAGGCTCTGTAACCCCTGTAGAGCATGTCTAATTATCAGGGGCTGATTAATTGCCAGACAGCTGTAATTATTCCAAAGATTCATAGTGAACCAAAACGTACTTTCCTCTTGCCTACCTTAATCTTCAAATAACCAGTGGCAGGTGACCACTCATCCCTCTTTTTAAGCCAAGTATTGTTGGTTTCTTCAACTGTTCTATTGTCTAACATCTGTAAAATGACTTAATTCATAGGGCACCCTTCTTTAAAAGTTCAGAACTAGAATTAAACACAATGTGAGATGTTGTCTCACTACTGGATGGACCAGCAGATCTAGTTCTTTTATCTGGTCATATGCTGTAGTTCTCTAAGCATTAAAGAATAAATAGTTCTAGACATTCATCTCATTACTTATATAGAACATCATGACCAGTACACTTCCTGGGTTTCTTCAGCAGTAGTCACCACATACAATTCTCCATATATCTTAAGGTCCTTGAAACTGTTGGTTCTTTTTTGGTTTTCAGTCAAAATATGTTGACCTGACTAGCAGGTTATAAGTAACAGGACACACAGGACAAGCACTTTGATTTCCTCAAATGCTTATTAGCCTACGTTCAAAACAGAAAACCTAGGATATATTTGTTTTAGCATGTATACATTTAAATATTTAAAAAACAAGTACATACTTAAAATATATGTTTTATAGGTGTATCAGACAGATTCAGGTTCGCTGAGATGAACTTCCAGACCAGGCACAGTTATGGAGGAAGGGATATTTATTGAAGCTTACAGATCCAGGAGAAGTTCCATAATAGCAGAAAAAGCTGGCCTGCCTTCACAGGACTAAGCAGAGAGAGAGAAGCACAAGCCAAAAGCCAAAAAGCACACTTCAGGAACTCCACATAGGCACACTTTGCATATCTTTAGATTGAAATCTGAAACCCACCATCACACCTTAAGATCCACACAATAGCAGTGACTCCAGCCAGGTGGCTGCAGATGCAAACTACAAAAAACAAACAACTGAATATATTGGGGGCCATCTATTCTATTCAAACCATCACAGTAGGTAAATGAGTATTTTCTCCCAGGTACAGGGGGCAAAAAAAGAGTAAAATGAAACAAAAACTAAGTTTACATAAACAATAGAACATCAAAAACTTTCAGGAGCCAGAGCATGGGACAGACACAGATGAAAGATTAATGATAGCCAAATAAGAACTTCAGTAGAGCCCTTCCCCATTCCTGAGCAGGATAGCATGGGGATTCATAAATGAGTTATTTCACTCTTGTGGACAAGTAACCTCAAACTTGAGGAGGCAGAGTAGACAAACCTTAAGTTTTAAATCAAGACAGTTTCAAGTCAAAGATTCTGACTGAGGGATTCTACAAATCTTTTGAAATGGTAATTTTTAAAACCATTTTTCTTGATCAAAAAGCTACCCCCAGGACTGGAGAGATAGCTTAGTAGTTAAGGCGCTTGCTTGCAAAGCCAAAGGATCCAGGTTCAATTCCCCAGGACCCATGTAAGCTAAATGTACAAAGTAGCACATGCATCTACAGTTCATTTGCAGTAGCTGAAGGTCCTTGCATGCCCATTGTCTGTCTCTCTCTCTCTCTCTCTCTCTCTCTCTCTCTGCCCTCCTTCCTATTTCTCTCAAATAAACAAATAAAAATAAATTTAAGGAGACTCTTAACTTGAAAAAAGAAACAAAAACAACAACAACAAAAACTTTTAAAAGCTACCCCCAGGCTGGGCACAATCACTCAGGGAACTGTGTCCAAAGGGTTGTAAGTTTGAAACTAGTCTAGGCTAGCAATACCTTGTCTCAAAAACCCAAATCAGGGGATGACTTAAGGGGATGGTATTGTAATATATGTAAATAGAAGAACAGATTACTGGGGGTGGAAAGGCCTAAGTGAGGTCAGGGGAAGAGATTGAGGAAAGGAAGGGTGGGGGGGAGGGTTAATCAAAACCTAAGAGGGTAGGAATAAGTCATATGGAAACCTTTTTTGGGTAATGGTGTATCCAGAAGCCATAGATTGTTACTAGAAAATTTTCAGTGCCAAGGATGGGATACCTTCCAGTGAGCTGTTAAGCCAGGGAGATCCCTGGTAACCCCAAAACATTATAGGTCACTGCCAAGGCCTTGGTTTCCAACAGGGATAGATGGTTAGACCCTACTGCTAAAGACTCCTCATGCTTGGGCTGCTAGGCCACTGAGAAATCTTATTGGAGCTGAGCTGAAAACCTCCTCTGTGTAGATCAGCTGACAGAAAGCTTTAAAAAGCTACGCTGCAAGCAGCTCCATGGGAGAGAGAGAAATCACTAGTGTAGATAAACAACAATGGACACTGCAAGCCTTAAGTTTGGCCAGTCAGGCCAAATGAGCCATCAGGTGTGATAGTGGTATGTCTGTTATGGGGGAACCAACCACTCTCTAATTGGACTGGAGGCCCACTCCACAGGAGGGAATACAAGCCTTATATTGAAAACCTATGACAAGGGAAGTCATGAGCCCCAGGGGTGTAAAGCATGCTGGTGTCTGCCTAAATGCATATATTATGCTCACCAAACTGCCCTAAAAGCACTTCTCTTAATGTTCATACCCATATATTAATGCTACTCTCACTTTTGGTTAGAGAAGCTTCTCTTTTCAGATGGCAGTGACCTCTGAGATGACTCAAAAGGCACCATAGTGCTGAGAAGTGACAGAGGAATGCTCAGCCCTGAAACATCTCTATCACATGTTCCAAGGCTCAGGGTCCATTGCAGAAGAGGTGGCAGAAAGAATGAAAGAATCAAAGGAAGGATAGGACTCCTTACCATACACTCTTCCACACACAAAATGGCCTTCTGGATGTCCATGACCTCACAATGCCTGACACTACCTACACAAGACCATTGTAATAGGAGGAAAAGATGATGACATCAAAATAAAAGAGAGACAAAAACCAGGCTGGAGAGATGACTTAGCAGTTAAGGTACTTGCCTGCAAAGCCTAAGGACTCATGTTCAACTCTCCAGATCCCATATAAGTCAGATGTACAAGGTCACACAAAGGTGCAAGGTTGCACATGTGCACAATGAGAGCTTACATGTCTGGAGTTCAGTTGCAGTAGCTGGAGGCCCGGGTGTGCCAATTCTCATTCATATTCTCTCTTTCTCTTGCATAAAAAAAAAAAAAAAAAAAAAAGGCCAGGGCTGGCAAGATGGCTTAGCAGTTAAGGCATTTGCCTGTGAAGCCTAAGGACCCAAGTTCATCTCTCCAGTACCCACATGATGGTGCATGTGTCTGGAGTTCCTTTGTAGTGGCTAGAGGCCCTGGTGAGCCTATCCCCTCTCTCTCTCTCTCTCACACACACTCTCTCTCTTTCTCTCTCTCTCAACCTCTGTCTCAAATAATTAGAATTTAAAAAAAAAAAAAAAGGCCAGTCTGCTGAGCTTGCCTAAGGGGGGGGGGGAACACAAGGAAGGAGGAGTTACTTCAAATTATAAATAAAGCATCAGGGCTGGAGAGATGGCTTAGTGGTTAAGCACTTGCCTGTGAAGCCTAAGGACCCCGGTTTAAGGCTTGATTCCCCAAGACCCACATTAGCCAGATGCACAAGGGAGCGCACACATCTGGAATTCATTTGCAGTGGCTGGAGGCCCTGGTGCGCCCATTCATTTTCTCTCTCTCTCTCTCTCCCTCTCTCTGTCTCTCTCACTGCCTCTTTCTCTCTCTGTCTGTTGCTCTCAAATAAATAAAAATAAATAAATAAAGCATCAGAGGTTCTCAATCAAAATCTCTCCTTTTCTCTGCCATACATTAAATTCCCTCACAAGATTAATGGGAGGTGCTGGGCATGGTAGCACATGCCTTTTACCCCAGGATTTGGGAGGAGTTTGCAGCCAGCATGGATGACATAGGATCCCGTTCAAAACAAAAAGCGAAATACAAATTTGGTGGGGTGGATGGGTGAACGAACAACAACAAAAAGGAAGACATGTACTGCTCCAAGACATGTACGAGACTACCCTGGCTCATTGGACAGGACAGCGTTCTGTCGAGCTCTTCAGAAGATATTACTTTGTAGCAATAAAAAGTTATAGAGCAAGGCTGGAGAGATGGCTTAGTGGTTAAGGTGTTTGCCTGCAAATCCAAAGGACCTGGCTCAATTCCCCAGGGCCCTGGTAAGCCAGATGCACAAGGTGGCACATGTGTCTGGAGTTCCTTTGCAGTGGCTTGAGGGACCCCCCCCCTCACACACACACAAATATTTTTTTAAGTTATAGAGCAGATTAAACTATATGAAGACATCTCATAAGAAGTCAAGATAGTCCTTCACTAAAAAGAGGAGAAAAAGATGAACATGAGGTCACTCATAAAACTCTATCAAAATACACAGGTTGAATAAAAAGAAAACAAACTGAACAACAGGACTAAGGCTAGTGCAAAAAGCAGTAACAGGGCTGAAGAGATGACTTAGCAGTTAAGGCACTTGCCTGCAAAGCCAAAGGACACAGCTTCAACTCCCCAGAACCCACGGAAGCCAGATGCAGAAGGTCATACGTACGCACAAGGTGGTGCATGCATCTGGAGTTTGTTTGCACTGGCTAGAGGCCCTAGCATGCCCTTTCTCTCTCGCTTGCTCATAAATAAATTTTTAAAAATATTAAAAAGTAATAATAGCAAACAAAAGAAGGAAAGTAGCAAAGAAAGGAAGAAATGGCCAGACCCTTCTCCTGTTACAGTGGCATGAAGCATGGAGATGCTACATGAAGGATGGTAGGAAGATAGCCACTGAAAACACTGTTGAGAACAGAGGAAACAAAGGAGAGTGCTGCAGATTCAGGACTAGAGGATGAAAGACCAGACCGAATGCCAATAATAAGCTAGGCAATGAAACAACATAGAATAACATAGAGAACTTGAAGAAAACATGAAATGTATGAAAACAAACTCAGACACAATAAGCAAAATATCTATAACTTTCTACCAAATGGTCACCAGTGCTCAGGAGTAGCTGGGAATAGTTTGTCTGAAGTTCTAATCACCAAAACGATGGTGAAATAACAAATATAGAAGAATAACAAATCTAAAATAGGTAAAAACCTGTATAACTGAACACGAGTGCAAAAGAGAAAAATACTGTTTCGGACAAAACAGTGTGGGCTTCATTTTCCCATAAGCTTATTCTCAAAAGACCCTTAGGTTTGGTTTCCTTCTATATATGAAGGAAAAACATTTTCCTTTTCTTTCAAGGTAGGGTTTCACTCTAGCCCAGGCTGACCTGGAATTCACTATTTGGTCTCAGGGTGGCCTTGAACTCACGGTGATCCTCCTACCTCTGCCTCCCGAGTGCTGGGACTAAAGGCGTGCATCATCACGCCTGGCCGGAAAAACATTTTTTAAAAATCATCTTAGCTTGCCTGTGAAACCTAAGGACCCAGGTTCAACTTCCCAGAACCCACATAAACCAGACACACAAAGTGACACATGTGCACAAGGTGACGCAGGAGCACAAGGTGACACATGCGCACAAGGGGATGCACGCGTCTGGACTTCGTTTGCAGTGGCTGGAAGCCACTGCAAATAAATAAATAAATTTTTTAAAATGAACTTAAGTGGAATTGAATTGATCTTTCACAATTGGTTAGCAGTAACTGAAAAAGTAAACAATAACAAAGAATTGACAGTTTAGCTCTCTGTCCAAGACCAAGTTCTAGCCTAAAACCAGAGTAGAAGAAGATCATCTTTCTAAACTAATCAAACTAGATCCCTGTGACTTACACACACTATGAAGAAATCCAAAATGCACTTTAAAAGCTGGAAAGAGCCTAAGTTTAGCCTTCTAACTTTACTGAAGGAAACTAAGGCCCAAAGAATTTTAGTCACCTAAATCAGCTTATCACTGACATAAGTCTGCCTGTGGACCACAAACTTAATTTCTTAAATCTTAAGATTCATTGACCTTGAATTTTCCAATGAAAGCAAAGACATTTTCACGATTTTTATGCATGGCAAAAAGACAGCAATGTTCTAAAACTGTCCCCAAAAGAAGCTTTTATTTAGTACTCTTCATTTGAGAGGGAAGGTCTATAAAATATAAAGTTGACTTTCTCTATTAGACTAAAATTGTAGAATAGATTAAAAATGGCAACAATATACAATATCCAAAATGTTATATTTTATTGTTTGACCACTTCTAACCCATGACACTTTTCTTACCTCATTCTTTAAGCACTTTCTCATCTCCCGATCAAGATCGTTGCAATAACCAAAAAATTTCAGAATGTTGTGCTAGAGGGGAAAAAAGTAAAATATTTCATCCTATAATATGCTAACATCTCAGATATGCAAAATTTAAAAAGATATTCCTATGGGAACAAGGCTTACTGTGTCACTTTCTTCATAAGCAAATAAGAGTTACACATATAAAACATGAACAAGCTTAGTGTACAAAGGGGAAATAAAGGCTCTGTAAACAAAACAAAATTAAAAAGAACTTTTCATTGACAAGAAAAGGCCTCCTGCCAGACACGGTGGTACATGTCTTTAGTCTCAGTCCTCAGGAGGGTTAGCAGAATGGCTGTTAGTTCAAGGTCAACCTGAGACTACATAGTGAATTCCAGGTCAGCCTGGGCCAGAGAGAGAACCCACCTTGAAAAACTTTAAAAAAAAAAAAGCTTCAATGTATAAAACTTTACTCATCTAATACCAGTTTCTTTAAGAGCATGTTAAAATCACAGCACAGTCCATTTCTCATTCTAGGGAGTATGGTCACAGTGACATGGGTGAAGAGTCACTTTACTGGTAAACCCTGTCCATAAGGGTTATCTAATAAGATGCTTGGTGCCAGGCCTACTTTTACATTTGCTTCCATTACAAATGTCATCAAAACATATCAGACACATACAGTATCATTAGGTGACCTGCACCAACTATATAAATATGTCACTAATGCATAATGTAAGAAAATCTATGCCTGAGGTTCAAAGTCGTTGAAAAAAAAAAATCTCATATAGTTTCAGGTCCTATGACTATCATCATGGCAAAAACTAGAGTGCTGTCAGGCAGGTTAAGATGAAGCCTGAAGTTAAGGACTTGAGCAGAGCCATAATTAGTGTTTGCACATCAGTTTTAAGGGTGGGTCAGATGGCATAGTGATCTACTATAATAATACACCATAAATGCTGAACTTGTAGTTGTAATAAGCACATTTTCCCTTCTCTTTCCAATTATGGCTTTCATGGAAACCAGACAACACATAATTAGTAAGCTATGCTACATGCTATTCTATTTCCCATTTTCCTACTTCACTGCAGTTTTAAAAGCATCTTCCAGATTGAATAAATGGTTAGTTTTTCTCATAAACGATTAAATAGTCTAGGATTTCCTACTTGTTACCTAGTAGTCTTTGTACTAAACAACTTGATTCTCAAGACTTTTTCAGGAAATACACAACGTCAAAAATGTTCCTAATAATTCTAAACCCTTCTTCGTGTTACTCACTCTCATCTTCTCACAAAAGTACAGTAGTTTTCCAGAGCATATATGGAGTAAAATAGCACAACAAGCCAAGTATAGTGGCCCATGGTTGTACTGTCAGCACTTGAGGGGCTTAGGCAGGATCAGATGAGAGTGAGACAAGCTCTGAGACTGAAAGAGCAAGTATCATGAAGTTAGAGACATATCCACTGGGAGGTACATGACTGTGCCAAGAGAATCTCAGGTGCAGAGGAAATGGCCCTCAAGCTAGAGAACCTAAAGAGCGATACACTCTATCTTAGGAAACAATTAGTGGAGAAGGTAAGGAATGCTCTGCTTTAGCAAAATGCTATGGCTTAAAAGGAACACGGGCTCATGTGTTCTGAATACTTACTTGGTCCCTAGCTGGTAGCATGGTTTAAGAAGGATCTGAGATCTCTGGGGCAAGAGGCATGGCTGGCAGAGGTGAGTGACTGGAGGACTGGAGACAGGCCTGTTAGAGCTAGAGTCAGTCCACATTTCCAGCTTGAGTGCTCTGCTTCCTGATCTGCCATGCTACAAGATCCTGATGCCATGCCTTCCCCATCATGACAGACTGTGATCTGAAACCATGAGACAACAAAACCATAAATTGCTCCCTTAAATTGCTGCTATCAGGTATCTTGTCACAGCAACAAGAAAGGAAAAGGCAACAATAAAAGCTTAAGGCTGAAGAGATGGCTCAGGGGCTAAGGCACTTGCCTACAAAACCTAAGGACCCAGGTTTGATTCCCCAGAACCCATGTGAGCCAGATGCACATGGTGGTGTATGTACCTGGAGTTTGTTTACAGTGGCTAAAGGTCATGAAGTGTCCATTCTATCCCTCCTTCCCTCACTAATAAATAAATAAAAATAAAATATTCTTTTTTTGTTTTGTTTTGTTTTGTTTTTCGAGGTAGGGTCTCACAATAGCTCAGGCTGACCTGGAATTCACTATGTAGTCTCAGGGTGGCCTCGAACTTATGGTGATCCTCCTACCTCTGCCTCCCGAGTGCTGGGATTAAAGGCATGCGCCACCACACCCGGCTAAAATATTCGTTTTTATTTGAGAGAGAGAGAGAGGATGGGCATGCCAGGGCCTCCAGCAGCTGTAATTGAATTCCAGACACAGGTGTCACCTTGTGCATCTTACATGGGTACTGGAGAATTGAACCTAGGTCCTTTGGCTTTGCAGGCAAACACCTTACCCACTAAACCAGCTCTCCAGCTCTAAAATATCTTTTTTAAAAAGAATAAAAGCTTTACAAGATGAAAAAACACCCCATCACTATAGAAAAGAACATGCAGCAAAGAGGAAGGGTTGTGGGAGCTACATCTGAACAATTTTGTGAAGGCCTTGAAGCAAGACATTTGATTCTGTTCTACAGGAAAAGGGAGGCAAGGGAGCAATGACTAACCTTTTTTGGGGGGGTAAGGTCTCACTGTTGTCCAGGATGACCTGGAATTCAATATGTAGTCTCAAGCTTGCCTCCAACCCAGGTCAATCCTACTTGGAAGACCATGAGATGTCAGTCAGGAGCCAGACAGAAGTCATTTACAGACGGTTCCAATCAAGCATTTCGGGCCTGTTCTATGATGGGGGCACTGGCCAAGAAGAAAGATTCAAAAGGTATCAGCACAGGGGATGGACAAAATTCCATGGGTGTTCCCATGAGAGGTCGGGGGGCAGGTGGGGGAATTAAATAGTTTTTAAAAAGAGACAGAGGTTGCCTGGGTATGTTGAGCTTATTTGTGGAACCATGAAGTGCAGTACAGAGTTGAGGTAAACAGACCTGGTGTTCAGAAAAAAAACCTGAGCCA
Source organism: Dipus sagitta (assembly GCA_036346955.1). NCBI lineage: Eukaryota > Metazoa > Chordata > Mammalia > Rodentia > Dipodidae > Dipus > Dipus sagitta. Next base: position 262,480,874 of record CM070770.1, on the reverse strand, counting down.
GAGATAGAGATTTGACATTTGTTACAGGAGTTATTAGTGAGTTTTAGGGAGGTGTGGCCAGAGAAGCAGGCATAAAGAGCAGAAGGAAGAATGTCAAGGAGGGTGAAGAGTAGTCAAGGAAAGTAAAGAAAACTAGGGAGGGTAAAGCATGATGGAAGTCCGTGGAAACATGTTTTAAGAAGGAACTGAATGCTACTGGGAAAAGCAAAATGCTAAAATGCCCACTAAGCTTAATGATGCAGTCACCAATGACCTTGGCAATATGACCCTCTAGGAAGGTTATAAAGCAAGCTGAAAGGAGGAGACAGTGAGAATTCCCTCAACGGTTTTCTCTGAAAGAGAAGCAAATAGGCTTCCAGAAACCCAGGATTACTGAAAGGATTTGTGTGTTCATACTCTCAGGATAGGAAAGATGTGGGCATGTAAAAATGCTGATGATAAGAAAATGCTGGATAAACACAGTTATTGCTGAGTTTACTTCTGGATGGTACAGAAAAAGGTAGTTTGTGTTTACTTTACACTTTCCTGGGGTTTTCTGCACTACCTACAATAACATGTATTACTCATAAATACTGTTTTTTATAAACCAGAAAAAAAAATACATTAAGGACATCCAAGTAGCCTTGAGAAAAAGAGCTGTTGAAAATTCTGTATTTGAACTGCAAATGATCTGAGTCTTGCTGATAAATGCAGGCAAAACTGGCCAGTGGATCAGAAGCAACCTGTAGGTACTGGCTATGGAAATGGCATTTGGCTACGAAGACCACAGAATCACAAGACCCAGGAAGAATGATAAAAGCACAGCAAGTTAGGGATGTGTGGAGATAAAACAATGCTGGACTTCAAGAGGACTGGACAGCACTGGAGAATCCCAACACAGAACGGGGCATTCACAATGATGGCCTCATAAGAGAAAAAGAACTATATCAAGTGAAGGCTAGAAGCTAGATAACTATACCTAATTCATTCTATCATTGATGGCCTCATAAGAGAAAAAGAACTACACCAAATGAAGGCTAGAATTTAGATAACTATGCCTAATTCATTTTATCAATTAAATAACTGAGATTTTACAGGACATATACTTGGTATCCTTGGAGAATGCAGCAAGTGGGAAGTCTGAGCTCTAGCAAAAAGCAATTTTACAATAATACATATATGGTGTATGTCAATGCAAGGCTAGGCAATACTGAACTCTACTGTGAGGAGCCCTAACTGTTGGCTGTCCTTGTTCTGGAAGGCACTGTCAGAGCACAAGGGGGTTTTAAGGCCCTGGTGATGATGTTGCTTGAGAGAAAGCTGTCTCTTACCACCCACAAGGCACTTACTTATTTGCTCAACTCTGTGATACACAGAACACAGAGAAGCCAATTTCACAATGCTGACCCACGCCATCACCAAAGCCAAACTCTACTCACAGCAGTTTGCTGTCTTCAGTCTATGTTCAATGTACTTGAGTTGGCTCTTTTTTTTTTCTTTAGCGTGACTAAATCACCAAAACAAAGATTCATTTTCATTTGTGGCACATTTCTGAGTTTTCTTCCCTACCTTGCTTACCCCTTCTTTTTTCTTTTCTTTTCTTTTTTTTTTTTTTTTTTTTTTTTTTTTTTTTCAAGGTAGGGTCTCACTCTAGCCCAGGCTGACCTGGAATTCACTATGGAGTCTCAGGGTGGCCTTGAACTCATGGCAACCCTCCTATCTCTGCCACCTATCTCCTATCTCTGCCATCACACCAGCTTACCCCTTCTTCTTTTTAAACATATGAAACATTAACCATGTCAAAAATGCAAGAACTAGCCAAGTATGGTGGCACATGCCTTTAACCCCAGCACTCAGGAGGTAGAGGCAGGATCAATCACTATGAGTTCCAGGCCAACCTGGGACAGCAGAGTGAGTGCCAGGTCAGCCTGGGCTACAGTGAGACCCTACCTCAAAAAAATTTTAAAAAAATGCAAGAACTAGCTGGGTGTGGTGGCACATGCCTTTAATACCAGTACCCGGGAGGCAGAGCCAGGAGGATTACTGTGAGTGGAGGCCAGCCTGGGGCTACAGAGTGAATTTCAGGTCAGCCTGAGCTACAGTGAGAGCCTACTTCAAAAAAACAAAAATAAAAAGAACAAGAACTATACAACAGATGGTCATTCCTCCTCTGGCTCCTACCAATCTCCCAGAAGGTAGTCTCACCTTTGCCTTGTTTCTTTTTATACAAATGAGATCCAATATGTCTTGCTATCTCCTCCTCCTTCTTTTGATACAAATACCAAAAAGCTATAAATGATGGGCCAGGCATGGTGGCGCATGCCTTTAATCCCAGCACTTGGGAAGCAGAGGTAGGAGGACTGCCGTGAGTTCAAAGCCATCCTGAGACTATGTAGTGATTTTCAGGTCAGCCTGGGCTAGAGTGAGAACCTACCATGAAAAACAAAAAACAAAAAACAATAAAAAAAAAGCTATAAATGATTTTTGCAAATTTTTTTAACTAAATATATTCTGAAAGTCATTCTATGAGCAAATTTCTTTTTTTTGCCAGCACTCAGGAGGCAGAGGTAGGAAGAGGTAGGAAGATCACTGAGTTTGAGCCAGCCTGGGACTGTTGAGTTCCAGGTCAGCTTTGCCTATAATGAGACCCTACCTCAGGGGGAAAAAAATTCTCTTTTTGCCTATATGTATGTGGGGGGGTGGGGGAGGCTGGAGACTGAACCTAGGACCTAGTGCACATGAGACAAGCCCTGTACCACTGAGCTCCATCTCCAGCTTCTCTTTAGCACAGTACACAGGAGCCCACTAAAAGACTCTCAGTGTACTGCTGAAGACTTCACATGTCTGAGCGGCAAAGTCACTGAGAAATCAAGCTGGTGCTGAGCAGAAAACCTTCTCCCTGTAGACCAGACAACTGAAAGTTGGAAAAAGCTGCACTGTATGCAGTCTTATGGGAGACAGAAGTCATCAGCAGTGAAAACAGTGGACACTGGAAACCTCAAGTTTGGCAAGACAGGCCAGATGACTGAATGAGTGCAATAGTGGCGTGTCTGCTCTGGGGGAAACCAACTGCTCTCTAATTGGACTGGAGGCTGGTTCTATGGGAGGGTATATGTGCTTGGTACTGAAAACCTAATCAAAAGCCTGTGGCAGGGGAGGTCATGAGCCTTAAGGGTATAAAGCCTGCTCTTCTCTGGATAAATGCATAGATTACTCTATCCAAATTGCCCTGAAAGCACTACACTTAATATTCATACTCATATATTAATGTTACTCTCACTTCTGGTTAGAGAAGCTTCTCTTTGCAGATGGCGATGACCACTGGGATGACCCAAAAGGCAACATAGTGCTGAGAAGGGACAAAGGTGTATCCAGCACTGAAACATCTCACACCCTCCAAGGCTCAGGGTCCATTGCAGAAGAGGTGACAGAAAGAATGTAAGAGCCAAAGGAAGGGTACCATTCCTTACATAAAACTGTCTGGACAGAATTTGGCCTCAATATACAAGACCTCACAGTGCCTAGTAGTACCCACACAAGACCCTCATAATAGGAAAAAAAGATGATGACATCAAATTAAAAGAGAGACTACTAGAGAGAGGGAGGGGATATGATGGAGAGCAGAGTTATGAAGGGGAAAGTGGGGGAGGGGAGGGAAAAAGCATGGTTTGTTGTCTGTAAGTATAGAAGTTGTCAAAAAAAATTAAATTAAAAAAAAAAAAGACTCTCAGTGGCTAAAGCAGGAACAGCCTGAGCAATGAAATAAAGAGATCATGCGCCGGGCATGGTGGCACATGACTTTAATCCCAACACTTGGAAGGCAGGAAGATTGTTGTGAGTTTGAGGCCACCCTAAGTCTACATAGTGAATTCCAGGTCAGCCTGGGTTAGAGTGAAACCCTACCTCAAAAAACAAAACAAACAAACAACAACAAAAACAAAAAGAATTGGATTATAACTCTATACATATACAACTACACATGCAGGCACGCACATATCCTGATATGGACCTATGCTAATATAAGTGGGGAGAAGTCTGTGAAACATTTCCTCCCAAAAATCTTATGTAGACCCTGCACCATCATAGAGCAAGAGCTGAACACCCTAATCCTTATATGTGGGCTGTGTAGTGACTTCCAAAGAAAGGAGGAAGAGAATAGCTATGAACTAGAAGAATCTGACAAATCTACCTCCATGAATGATCAAGGTCATTGTGAAATGATAATGATTGTCAACAGTATGCAGGTAGCCTCACTAGTGTGGGATGAAAATGGTGCTTACCTTCTGGCCTTCCCTTCATAAATATAGCCATGAGTAAAACAAACAAACTTAAGCCAAGGAGCATCCTACAAAATGCTTAACCATTAATTCTTAAAACAAACAAGGTGTTTCCCCACCTCACACCCTCCATATTCCATGGAGCTTTCAGTTTTGTGGTTGGTTGGTTTTATGTAGTGCTGGGGATTATATCTAAGGCCTAACTGCTAGGCACTCTACCACAGAGTTATATCCCTAGACCTCTTTTTACTTTATTATTATTTTGAGACTGGGACTAAGTTACCCAAGATGGCCTTGAACTTGTGATCCTTTTTCATCAAAAAAGAAACTATTGAGCCAGGCATGGTGGCGCACGCCTTTAATCCCAGCCCTTGGGAGGCAGAGGTAGGTGGATTGCTGTGAGTTCGAGGCCACCCTGAGATTACATAGTGAATTCCAGGTCAGCCTGGGCTAGAGTGAGACTCTACCTCGAAAAACCAAAAAAAAAAAAAAAAGAAAGAAAGAAAAAGAAAGAAAGAAAGAAAGAAACTATCACAGTCACAACCAAGAGAATCCTTAGATCACAAAAACTGTGCAATGTGGTTAAGTGAATCTTGACTGGAATTGTCTAACACAGAAAGAATATTAAGTAAACACCTAAGCTGAATAAATCGGAATAAAGTATAGATGTCAAGTAATGTCAAATGTCAGTATTGATTCCTTAGTTTCAACAAATGTACTTAACATGTTGATAAGAGACACCAGGTAAGGGGCATATGGGAACTGTCCTACCTTCAGAAATTTTCTGTAAATCTAAACAATTCTTAAAAGTGAAACCTGGGCTGGAGAAATGGCTTAGTTGTTAAGGCATTTGCCTGCAAAACAGAAGGACCCAGGTTCAATTTCCAGGACCCAAGTAAGCCAGAGGCACAAGGTGGCGCATGCGTCTGGAGTTCATTTGCAGTGGCTGGAGGCTCTGGCTCGCCCATTCTGTCTCTTTCTCTCTCTCTCAAATAAATAAAGTATTTTTTTTAAAAAGTGAAACCTGAGGCAGAGGTAGGAGGATTGCCATGAGTTTGAGGCCATCCTGAGACTACAAGCAAATTCCAGGTCAGCCTGGGCTAGAGTGAGACCCTACCTCGAAAAACCAAAAATAAAACATTTTTAAAAACAAAGTGAAACCTGTCTAAAAGTCTGCCTTACAAGATTCCCTTATGTGAACATAGTAGAGGTTACTGAACCACTCCATGCTAAGAAAGGCTACTCCTTATAAATGCTTACAATGCTGCAATTAATGTTTGTAAGTATGTACTTTCAACTTGATGAGAGCTATATTATGATGAGCTAGAAGTGGGACAACTGCTGGAAAGTACATTCTGTAGCTTAACAAGATACTGCCAAACTCCCGGCTATAAAAAGTGTACCAATTTGCAGTCCCACCATAAATATATGAATGAATGTCCCTTCTTCCTCAGCCTTGCAAACAGATTGTATTATCATACTGTTTAATCTTGCCAAGCTGAGGCTGAGGGAAAGAAATGATATCTTAGTGTCTATGTGTGTGTAAATATATGAAATTGAGCATTTTTCAGATGCTTAAAGCTCATCTCTTCCTGCTTTGTAAATTAATGCTTCTGCTCATTTTTTTTTTTTTTTTTTTTTTTTGGCCTTGTCTCCCTTTAACTCTTAATGATCCTGCATTATCTTTATTATGTTACTGTCTCACAACTAAGATTGGTTTTTAGATTTTGGGGGGAAAGGCAACCTTATGTTACATGGGGGTTTTAATTGTTTGTGGGTTGTTTGTTGTTGCTTGAAGTGTTAAGAATAAAAATGCAGGGCCTAATACATTAGGCAAGCAATCTACCACTGAGCTATATCCCCAACCCTCTTTCTACTTTTTTTTTTACTTGGAGACCAAATTTAAGATACTCAGGATGGTCTTGAACTTGTAATCTCTCTGCCTTAGCCTCCCTGTTCCTTAGCTGAGGAACTCCATGGAATTCTTATAAGCCAAAGGACAGACTTCACTGATCATTCAGTATCAGTGAAGAATCCAGAAGAATTATGCTTCCTGGCTGGGCTACATGAACCCTAGAACAAAGGCTATTCTAGACATGCCCTAAAAACACTTAACAATGTGCCTAAAGGACTGAACATTTCTATAAGTAAGTGAACTACCCACCAACACAAAAGGTAAAAAACACATGTGGTCAGCAATGGTCAACATCAAATGAAAAACTAATGAACACGTTTTTTTGTGTGTGTTTTTCTTTTACAAAAAATCAACAGGGAAATTCTAAAATTTCTGTAGAAATGAAAATGTTCTAGAATAGTAAAAAACAACTTTTAAAGAAGACAAGGCTGAAGTATGTATGCAGAATGGTTTTGAGACAATCAATACACAATAGTAAAGGTTGTGTGGTACTGGTGTTAAGAACAGACATGAGTCAGTGGGACTACAGAACCCACAAACAGATCTACCACATATGGGTCAAATAAATTTCTGAGAAAGTGACAAAGATAAATCAAGGAGAAAAAGACGGTCTCTTCAATGAATGGTACTGAGAAACCTAGATATCTATAAGAAAAGACATGAACCTAAACTCATACCTCACACCAGACACAAAATTTAACCTGAACTGAATCAGAGACCTTACTATAAAAGCAAAACTATATGGCACTAGTAGAAAATACAAAAGAAAATCTTTGTGACTGCTAGAACTACACAAGACTCTTGGGACACAAAAAGTATAAAACATAAAATTTAAAAAAAAGATAAATGTGACTTAACCAAATTTGTTTCCCTTTGAAATATACTTTTAAGAAGTGTAAGAGCTGGTGTGGTAGAACATGACTTTTAATCGCAAAGGTAGGAGGCTCTCTGTGAGTTTGAGGCCAGCCTGAGACTACATAGTGAATTCCAGGTTACTCTGAGTACAGTGAGACACTACCTCAAAAAAAAAAAAAAAAAAAAACTCAAAAAAGAAAAATAAACTAGTGCAAGAGATGCCACAGATTGAAAGAGAATGTCTAGAAATTATCAGACTTATAAGTGATAAAAAAAATTCTTATAAAGTTGATCATAACACAGACAACACAATTTTTAAACGTGGAGGACAGACTTTGTAGGAGTGGCCAAAAACCATATGACAAGATGCTCAAAGCCATTAGCCATCAAAGAAACAATCTAAAACCAAAAGGAGACACTACTGTGTCTTTGTAGGATGGCTAGTGTATTTACAGCATCAAGCGCTAGGAATAAAAGAATGCTGGTGCGACTACCAAGCAATACACAATGGAGAGGAAACACCACACAATCTAGTCCTTCTACTCCAAGGTATTTATCCAAGATAATAAAAAGATGTCTACATAAATGCTGTACATAAATGTTCATAGCAGCTTTATTCAAAACAGTACTACAAACAACCTAAATGTCCATTAATATAGAAATAAGCTACAATATACTCATACAATGAAATATGGCTCCGAATTTAAAATGTATGAAAGCTAATGACATAAAATAGCATGTATGAGCCTCAAAACTGTGGAACAATACACAAGAATACACATAGTATACAATACATTAATAACATATTCTAGACCAGCAAACCCCATCAACATTGTCAGAAAACAGTCCAGCAGTTGCTTGAGCCAGAGATCAGGAATGAAGACTGACTACACAGGGGTACAGAGAACAATGAGGTGAGAGAAACACTGTATATCTTTAATTTCTTTTTTTATATAATTTTCTTTATTTATTTGAGGGAGGTGCAAAAGGGCCTCTATCCACTGCAAACGAACTCGAGGCGCAGGTGCCACCATTGTATATCGTGACTGTAATGGTGATGGTGTGCGTGCATATATTTGCCAAGACTCACTTAACAGCACACTTAAAATGGATATGTTTTTAATATTTTATTTTTATTTATTTATGACAGAGAAGGAGTGGGGGAGAAAGACAGAGAGAGAGAATGGGCATGCCAGGGCCTGCAGCCACTGCAAATGAACTCCAGACACGTGCATCTCCTTGTGCATCTGGCTAACATGGGTCTTGGGGAATTGAACCTGGGTCCTTTGGCTTTGCAGGCAAATGCCTTAACTGCTAAGCCATCCCTCCAGCCCCAAATGGATATGTTTCATAAATTATATATCAATGAAGCATTTTAAAAGATTATCTTTAGTTCTAGGGATTTGAGATATTACTGTATAAAATCCTTTGAAAGGATTTGCTTTGAAAGGAACTACAATACTTAATTTCATTCAAGCTTAAGAGTTGTTGACCAAATGTCAATATACAAATAATATATAACAAAGAATATTTAAAAACAGATATCAGGCTAGAGAGATTGTGTAGAGGTTAAGGCACTTGCCTGCAAAGCCAAAAGGCCCAGGTAGGATTCCCCAGTACCCACGAAAAGCCAGATGCACGGGTGACACGAATCCTGAATTTGTTTGTAGTGGATAGAGGCCCTGGTGTACCCATGCTCCCTCCCTCTCTTTCTATCTGCTTCTCTCTCAAATATATAAATAATGTAAATTTAATTTAAAAAATTTAAAGCAAAGATTAAAAAAACAGTATTGACCTACAAAGGAAATATGAAAAGATGGTATGTTTATTTGCATCTAGCATTAGGATAACTGCAACACACTTTAAAAAGACTAAATTAGCAAAATCCCCAGTGAAAAGATGAGCTGTTATTCTACAAAGTCCCTTTCTTTCCTGTGGCTCTTTCCATTAGCATATCCTCTCTTCAGTCTTTGCTTATAAATTACCATATAAAGTTGAAACTAATGCAACAAATAATCACTCCACGTTACTTAATTTTTTTTAATTTTGCTTTAAAAAGTATGAAGGTATGCCATTTATGTGGTCTGCCTTATTTTCCAGTTGAGTAAATAAGGACACAGCTCTCAATTTCTTTTTCTTTATTTTTTTAACTTTTTTTATTGACAACTTTGATAATTATAGACAAGAAATTGTGAACAATTCTCTCACCTCCCCCACTTTCCCTTCACAAATATGTTCCCCATCATATCCCTCCCCTCTCAATTAAGTCTCTCTTATTTTGATGTCATCATCTTTTGCTCCTATTAGGAGGGCCTTGTGTAGGCCATATCAGGCATTGCCATTTTGTGTCTGGAAGAGGCATCGTAAGAAGTCCAACCCTTCCTTTGGCTCTTACATTCTTTCCGCCACCTCTTCTGCAATGGACCCTGAGCCTTGGAACGCGTGATAAAGATGTTTCAATGCTGAACACTCCTCTGTCACTTCTTCTCAGCACTATGGTGCCCTTTAAGTCATCCCAGAAGTCACCGCAATATGAAAAGAGAAGCTTCTCTAACCAAAAGAGAGAATAGCATTAATAGATGGGTATGAACATTAAGAAAAGTGCTTACTGAGCAGTTTGGTGACCATAATATATGCATTTAGACAGACACCAGCAGGCGTTACACCCCTAGGGTTTATGACTTCCCCTGTCATAGGTTTTCAGTACCAGGCATGTATTCCCTCCCATGGAGTAGGCCTCCAGTCCAATCAGAGAGTGGTTGGTTTTCCCCATAACAGACGTTTCACTATTGCACCCATTGACTCATTTGCCCTGGCTGGCAGAACTTAAGACTTGCAGTGTCCACTGTTGTTTATCTCCACTGATGATTAACTCTCCCATAGGGCTGCATACAGCATAGTTTTTCCAGCTTCCTGTCAGCTGGTCCACAGGGAAGAGGTTTTCGGCTCAGCTCCAGCTTCATTTCTCAGTGGCCTGCAGCCCAAGCATGTGGAGTCTTCAGCAATAAGGTCTTACCATCTATTCCTGGTGGGAAACCAAGAGATTTGGCAATGGCCTGTAATGTTTTAGAGGTATGAGGGACCTCCCTGGCCAACAAATCACTGCAAGGTATCCCATCCCTGGCACTGAAATTTTTCTAGTAACAAGCTATGGCTTCTGGGTACAACATTGTCAAAAAAAAAAAAAGTTTCAAGCCGGGCATGGTGGTGCATGCCTTTAATCCCAGCACTCGGGAGGCAGAGGTAGGAGGATCACCATGAGTTCGGGCCACCCTGAGACTCCATAGTGAATTCCAGGTCAGCCTGAGCCAGAGTGAGACCCTACCTCGAAAAACCAAAAAAAAAAAAAAAGTTTCGAAACGGCTTATTCATATCATATTAAATTTTGATTAACTTTTCCCCCAACACTTACTTTAATCAGTCTCTTCACATGACCTCCCTTAGGCTAATCCATACCCAGGAACTTGTTCATCTACTTACATATATAAAATACCATCCCCTTAAGTGCTCCCTTCTCATTCCTCCCTTATAGCTACTTTATAGCTTATTGGCCTCTGCTACTGAGTTTTATTCCAGCACAAATACAAGTCCAAACATTTGTAGCTAGGACCCATATATGAGAGAGAATATGTAGTGCTTGGCTTTCTGGGCCTGGGTTACCTCACTAAGTATAATCTTTTTCAAGTCCATCCATTTCCCTGCAAATTTCATAATTTCATTTTTCTTTAATGTTGAATAGAACTCCATTGTATAAATGTACCACATCTTTATTATCCATTCATCAGTTGAGAGACATCTAGGCTGGTTCCATTTCTGAGCTTTGGTGAATAAAGTAGCAGTAAACATGGATGTACAAGTATTCTAAGGTAGTGCAATGAGTCCTTAGGAAATATGCCTATGAGTGTTATTACTGGGTCATATGGTAAATCTATTTTAATGATTGTACCAGATTACACTCCCAGCAACAGTGTAGAAGGGTTCCTCTTTTTCTGAATCCTCCCCAGGATTAACTGTCATTTGATTTCTTGATTATACCCATTCTGACAGGAGTAAGACAGAATTTCAAAGTAGTTTTAATTTGCATTTCCCTGATGGCTAAGGAAGTAGAATGCTTTTAGCTGTTTATATGCCATTTGTATTTCTTCTTTTGAAAGCTCTCTGTTTAGTTCCATAGCCCATTTTTTAATTGGGTTGTTTGATTTCTTATTACTTAATTTTTTGAGTTCTTTGTATATCCTGGATATTAATCCTCTGTCAGATGTATAGCTGGCAAAGATTTTCTCCCATTCCGTAGGTTGCCTCTGTGCTCTATTCAGCATCGTTTGCTGTACAAAAGCTTTGTAATTTCATAAGGTCCCAGTAATTGACTAGTGGTTTTATTTCCTAAGCAACTGGAATTATATTCAGAAAGTCATTGCCTATGCCAAAATGTTGAAGGGTTTCTCGTAATTTTTCCTCCAGCTGTTTCTGATATTAAGGTCTTTGAACCATTTGGGCTTAATTCTTGTGCATGGAGAGAGATAAGGATCTATTTTCATACTTTTACATAAAGATATCCAGTTTTCTCAGTACCATTTGTGGAAGAGGCTGTCTTTTCTCCAATGAGTATTTTTGGCATTTTTGTCGAAGATCAGGTGGCTGTAGGTGCCCAGACTTATATATGGGTTCTCTATTCTATTCCATTGATCTATGTGTCTGTTTTTGTGCCAGTACTATGCTGTTTCTGTTACTACGGCTCTGTAATATCAGTTAAATTCAAGTATGGTGACACCACCAGCCTTTTTTTTGTTGCTCAAAATTGTTTTGGCTAGTCGAAGTTTTTTGTGCTTCCAAATGAATTTCAAAATTCGTTAATTGTTTTTCTATTTCCATGAAGAACTGATGGGGATTACATCAAATGTGAAGATTGCTTAATGACTGACATGTTCATAATATTGATCCTTCCAGTCCAAGAACATGGGCTGTCTTTCCATTTCCTAATGTCTTCTGTAATATCTCGCTTGAGTGATTCAAAGTTTTCAATGTAGAGATCCTTCACTTCCTTGGTTAGATTTAGTCCACAGTACTTTTTTTTCCCCTGAGGCAACTGTGAATAGGAGTGATTCCCTGATTTCATCCTCAGCATGTTTGTTTTAGTATATAGAAAGGCTACTGATTTCTGCGTGTATATTTTGTATCCTGCTACATTGCTAAAAGTATTTATCAGCTCTAACAGTTTCCTGGTAGAGTCTTTAGGGTCCTTTTTATATAGAATCATATCAGCTGCAAATATTGATCTCTTCCTTTCCAATTTGTATCCCTTCTATCAGTGTCTCTTCCCTTACTGATATAGCTAAAACTTCCAGTACTGTATTAAATAAAAGTGGGGATAGTGGACACATTTCTCTTGTTCTTAATTTTAGTGAAAAGTTTCAAGTTTTACCCCATTTAGTATTATGTTGGCTGTAAGTTTGTCATATAGCCTTTACTATGCTGAGATATGTTCCTCCTAGTCCCAGTTCCTGGAGGACTTTTATCATGAAGAGAAGGTGGATATTTTTACATGCCTTTTCTGTATCTACTAAGATGATCTTGTGATTTTTGTCCTTCAGTTCATTTACACAGTGTATTACATTTATTGATTTGCATATGTTGAACTATCCCTGCATCTTTGGGGGAAAGCCTATTTGGTCGAGGTGAATAATCTTTTTGATATATTCTGGTATTCTGTTTGCCAATATCTTGTTGAGAATTTTGGCATCTATGTTCATGAGGGAGATTGGTCTGTAGTTTTCTTTCTTTGCTCTGTCTTTATCTGGTTTTGGTATCAAGGTGATGCTGGCTTCATAGGAATTTGGTAGAATTCCTTCTTTTTCTATTTTATGAAAAAGTTTGAGAAGCATTAGTGTTCGTTCTTCCATGAAGGTCTGGTAAAATTCACCTGTGGAATCCAACTTGATCTAGAATTTGTCAGTTGGGAGATACTTTATAACTGCTCGGATCTCTGTACTTGTAAGTGGCTAATCTCATCTTGATTAAATTTTGGTATGTCATATAAGTCAAGGAAAATCATCTATTTCTTTCAGATTTTCAAACTTAGTGGAGTATAGGTTATTAAAGTATATCCTTATGATTTTCTGAATTTCTTTCACATTTGTTGTAATGGAGCCATTTTCATCTCTAATTTTATTGTTTTGTGTGTCTTCTCTCTTTTAGTCAGATTTGCTAAGGGATTATCAACTCTGTTTATCCTTTCAAAGAACCAACCCTTTGTTTCATTGATTCTTTGGATTTTTTTTTTTTTTTTTTTTTTTTTTTTTTTGGTTTCTATTTCATTAACTTCTGCCCTACTCTTCATTATTTCTTCCCATTTACTGATTTCTAGTTTGCCTTGTTCTTCTTTTTCCAAGGCTGTAAGGTGAGGCATTAAGTTGTTTACTTGTAACCTTTCTAATTTCTTACTATAGGCACTTAAAGCTATACATTTCCCTCTTAGGACTGCCGTCATTGTGTCCCAGACATTTTGGTATGTTAAGTTCTCATCATTTGATTCTATGAACTTTTGATTTCCCTCTTTATTTCTTCATTGACCCATTCATCATTTAGTAGTGTATTCTTTAGTTTCCATGGTTTTGTATATATGCTCTATAGTTTTTCTTGCTGTTGATTAGTCGTTTAATCACATTGTAATCAGATAGAGTGCAAGGAGTTGGGCATAGTGGCACATGTCTTAATCCTAGCACTTGGGAGGCAGAGGTAGGAGGACTGCCATGAGATCAAGGCCACCCTGAGACTACATAGTGAATTCCAGGTCAGCATGAGCTAGAGTGAACCCCTACCTCAAAAAACCAAAAAACAAAAACAAAAACAAAAACAAAAAAAAGGACAGAGTGCAAGGGGTTATTTCAATTTTCCTATATTTGTTAAGATTTGCTTTGTGTCCTAATAGATAGTCTATTTTAGAAAATGTTCCATGTGCCACTAAAAAGGATGTGTATTCTGCAGCATTTGAGAGAAATGTTCTGTAGATATTTCTTAGGACCATTTGTTGTTGTATGAGCTCATTTAATCCAGATGCAGCTGTGCTTATTTTTTGCCGGAATGATCTGTCAACTGATGAGACTGGGGTGCTGAAGTCAACCACTATAACTGTACTTGGTGTTATCTGTGACCTTAAATCTAATAGTGTTTGTTTGATAATACTAGGAGCCCCCATGTTAGGTGCATATATGTTTAGGATTGTAACATCCTCCTCTTGGAATGTTCCTTTAATCAATATACTATGACCTTCTTATCTTTCTTAACTAATGTTTGTTTTAAGTCTATCCTGTCAGATATTAGGATAGCAACACCTGCTTGTTTGAAATGCCATTTTCCATCCCTTTGCCCTAAAATAATATCCATCTTTTATGGAAAGGTGTGTTTCTTGGAGACAACAAATAGAAGGATCTTGCCTTTTAATCCAGTCTGCAAGCCTGTGTTTTTTGTTTGGGGCATTGAGGCCATTGATACTGAGCCATTATTGAAAGGTGTGTATTTATTCTTACCATTCTTCTTGTTTTGTAGTTCTTCCTGTTTTTCCTTCACTCTCTTGTATTAACCATTATTTGAGTATGGTTTATTTTTTCCTGTTTTCTCATGTGTGTGCATCCTTTCTCTTCAGCATGGAGGATCCCTTCAAGCATTTTCTGTAGAGCTGGTTTAGTGGCCACGTATTCCTTTAGCCTGTTTTTGTTGTGGAATGTCCTTTTATCTCCGTCAATTTGGATAGATAGCTTTGCTGCATAAAGCAATCTTGGTTGACAGTTGTTATCTTTCAGAACTTGGAATACATTATTCCAAGCCCTTCTGGCTTTTAAAGTTTTTGTTGAGTAATCTGTTGTTATCCTTATAGGCTTGCCTTTATATGTGACTTGACTTGTTTAACTGCTTTCAATATATTTTCTTTGGTTTGTGTGTTTTGTAGCTTAATTATAATATGGTGGTGAGAAGTACTTTCCTGATTTTGTCTGTTTGGTGTTCTAAAGGTTTCCTATATGTGTATGGGCATCCCTTTCCCTACCTCGGGAAAGTTTTCTTCTATGGTTTTGTTGAAAATACCTGCTATGCCACTGGAGTGAAATTCTTCTCCTTCTACTATACCCTGAATTCTTATGTTCGATCTCTTCATAGTGTCCTGGATGTCTTGAAATTCCCATTCATACCTTCCTATTAGTTTGTCTTTCTCTCTGTTGGAATGAATTAGATTTGCCACCTGGTCTTCTAGATTAGATTCTGTCCTCTCCTTGATCCATTCTACTGGTGAGACTTTCTACAGGGTTTTCTATTCGACTTACTCTGTTTTTCATTTCTAATATTTCTGATTGGTACCTTTTCATTATTTCTACTTCATTACTCATGTCTTGTATTGACATCCTTATTTCATTAAGTTGGTTTCCTGTGTTCTCTTGAGACTCCTTCAGGAGTTTGTTTTCTTCACTGATTCCTTTGGATTTTTTTCTTTGATTTCTTTTTTTTTTTTTTTTTTTTTTTTTTTTTTTTTTTTTTTTTTGGTTTTTCGAGGTAGGGTCTCACTCTAGCCGAGGCTGACCTGGAATTCACTATGGAGTCTCACGGTGGCCTCGAACT
This sequence comes from Dipus sagitta, assembly GCA_036346955.1. Classification (NCBI taxonomy): domain Eukaryota; kingdom Metazoa; phylum Chordata; class Mammalia; order Rodentia; family Dipodidae; genus Dipus; species Dipus sagitta. The sequence goes on along the minus strand of CM070770.1, from coordinate 262,465,241 downwards.
CACGGCAATCCTCCTACCTCTGCCTCCCGAGTGCTGGGATTAAAGGCGTGCGCCACCACGCCCAGCTCTTTGATTTCTTTGAACATAGATATAATCCTTAAAAAAAAAAATTCTTGGGCTGGAGAGATGGCTTAGCGATTGATAGCTTGCCTCTGAAGCCTAAGGACCCCGGTTCGAGGCTCGATTCCCCAGGACCCATGTTAGCCAGATGCACAAGGGGATGCACGCGTCTGGAGTTCATTTGCAGTGGCTGGAGGCCCTGGTGTGCCCATTCTCTCTCCCCCTCCCTTTCTCTCTCTGTTGCTCTCAAATAAAAATAAACAAAAAAATTTCTTTGACTGGGCATGATGGCCTTTAATTCCAGCACTCAGGAGATAGAGGTAGGAGGATCACTTTGAGTTCAAGGCCACCTTAAGACTACATAGTAAATTCCAGGTCAGCCTGAGCTAGAGTGAGACCCTACCTCAAAAAAAAAAAAAAAAAAAAAAATCTTTGTTAGACATTTCATCTAAATCAGTCTCACTTGAGGACATTTCTGATGGATTTATAATTTTTGGTGGAATTATATTGTCTTGGTTTTTGAATTATAATGTAGAGATTTTGCATCTTGAGTTAATTTGATGCTTTAGTTTTCTAATTATCTGCTGTATTCTTAGATGTATAAATCAGATGATATATATCTTCAGGGTAGGAGCCTAAGGTACCAGGTATTGCTCTTATATTACTCCTAGAGTGACAGCAGAAGTGACCCTAGGTGTTGAGTTGGCCTGCTATGCAAGTATTCTAGTATTCTGTGCGTAGAAAATTACTGGCAAATTCTAATATTCTGCTGACCAATATACACATTCAATCAAAACCAGCAGTGAATGAAATAGTGGTGATTAAAGCAAAAAAAAGAAAAAGAAAAAGAAAAAAGATAATCTAATAAAGCTAAAGTTCCTAAGGGTGTGTGTTGCCCCACACCCTGAATCCTGTCAACTGGGAAGCTGAGATTTCTGATCTGAAATTGGTTCCAGGTTAGCCTGGGACTAAGACCCTGCCCCCAGTAATGACAGAAGAAAAAGACAAAGGCCCTATAAATCAGGAAATGTCAAAGGCAACAATAGTCAACACCAAAATACAGCTTATTTGAGAATTTAAAAAGCTGACAGAGAATAAATACATCAATCAAATCTAACACATAACCTTCCCTGACATGGAAGGTGAGATCAGCACTTCCAGTGCAGACCTGGCTTTGTGCAAGTAGACCCTGTTACCTTTTGGGATGGCTTCCAATCTCACTTGTGATGAGTGCCCACCTTCGTCCCTGTTGTGCTGTGGACTCAGTTAGGCTGCTTGGGTTGCTGGATCTGGTGTTCTGATTGGCTGTGCTGGATGGTGTGTGACTGGGGGGTGATCCTTCAATGGTTCACAGCACTGGCAGTTGGGGGAAGGGAGGCTCTGCAGGATGTTTGGAGTTGTACAGGAGCTGCTCAACCAGTCATGTTTGTGTTCTCCTTCAGCAGCTGTTCAGCTGGTCCCTCTGTCTTGTCCATCAGGTTTCTTGACTTTGCTAGGAGGTTGGTCTGAGCAGAAAATCCTTTCACCTGGCTTCTCCTGCTGCTCAGAGTCAGACAGCCATGCAGCCTGGTTCCTCAAGAGGAGCTGATCCTTATGCACCTTCACTTTTCAGAAGAGGAATGTATTTTGCTGTTTTTCTGCTTATTCCCCCTCTATGCCTTCAGCCTGCTTTGGCCTGGCTACTACACCACCACCTTACTCAGAAGTCTTTCAATTTCTTGATCTAAATATATGGTGAAAACAGTTTGCCTAAAGTAGAATGCCATCAATGTTCTTTGAACTAAAATCAATTTCTGCCGGCACTAAATAGAAGTATGACTTACTACCTTATCTTTGGTCTTTAAATTTTACCCATCTAGTGGTACTCACTATGCTCAAATTTGATATGTCAGGCTGGAGAAGTGGCTTAGCACTTAAGGAGCTTGCCTGTGAAACCTAAGACCCAGGTTCGATTCCACAGGACCCACCCACATAAGCCAGATACACAAGTGGCACATGCATTTGGAGTTCATTTGTAGTGGCTTAGAAGCCCTGGTATGCCCATTCTCTCTCTCTCTCTCTCTGATAAACAAGTAAATAAAAATTTTTAAATGTTAAAGAATTCTTTTAAAAAAATTGATAAATTTCCAGTTTATGAGCATCAAATAGTACCATGCCAAGTTAAAAAAAACACATAAAAGCTTCTTAAACTATAAGAATGAGTCAAATATATGAAAATCATAGCTAAATATTAAATAGCTATAAAAATATCACCTTGATTTGATGTACTGATAATATGGGCTCATTTTCTATTTTGGTTTTAGCCAGGGGATTTTGCCACTATCCCATAAAAGCTTAAATAAATCAAATGAGAAAACCCATAAATTAGATTTAGCTAGAATGTACTTACATAAAATGTTTGAATTACCATAAAACAAAAAATGTCAAACATCAAAGAGCAGATAATCTTAGCATAATCCTATTATGAGCAAAAGCATTAGAACTAACATAATTGTTCTCGTATTCTATCCCTAGGAAAGGGAAATAATTTCCTTGGAAGAACATGGATTCCAACCTTTATGATTTCAGAAGTGCCCTAACTCACTGATCATAAAATGGGGGGGGGGGGATAGAATCGCACACTTCAATTGCTAACCTTCAGTAAGCATTATTAAGACATTGTCATTATTAAGACCCCATCATTCCCCTTCCCTAATGGAGAGAATACATCACATTAGCATTATACCTAAGTTTGATCTGTGCTTTATGGGCAGTTTTCTGAACTCTTACATTTTTGTGACATTCTTTAAGCAAGTTAATCAAGACGTTGCATTCTTCAGTGTGCAAGTGTGGTGATAAGTCAGGATGCATCTTTAGGAGGTGATGGTCACAGCAGTGCAACCTGTGAATACAAGAATGTCTTGAATATGCATAAACGTATTTGTGAATGCCACCTAAAAGTATTTTCAGTACAACCTACAATGACCTTTATCATGTGAGAATATGAACAGTAACCAGCTGTGTAACCTTGGGAATTATTAAACTTGAGCCTCAGTTTCCTTTCCAATGATTTTTACATATTTAGCATGTCATCAGGAGAGTTTAGAGAACCTGCAGGTCCAGAAAGAGAAAAGCAGGAATCCTCAAGAGTCAATCCTGGAATAAGTACTCAAGCAAAACACATAACACAGCTGGCCTATATTAATTAGCCTGACTTCAAATATTTTCCTCATATTTCTGAAATTACTACTCATTTGGTTCAGGTGAAACTCTACCAACTAAGAGAATTGGCTTATTCTTTTAAAATGAATATCCCTTTTAAAAAGTTAAAGGGCCACTAGTCTTTCTTACTTTACTCTGAATTAATATAAACAGCTTTCTTAAATCTGGCAAAGAAAACCTAGCTAAACAACGAGTGAAACAAGATGCTGTAATTTTTTTTTCAAATTTAACAGATGCATTCATAAAACTACTTATTACACTAAAAACAGGAAGCTGAAATTAAGTTTAATGATTCATTCACAAAATAGGAAATTAGCAGCTAGTATGGTGATGCATGCCTTTAGTCCAAACACTCATGAGGCTGAAGTAGGAAGACAACCATGAATTTGAGGCCAGCCTGGAGCTAACAAAGTGAGTTCTAGGTCAGCCTGGGCTTGGGGGATGGGGGGTGAGAAAGAAATAAACAGCCAAGGTCAAAGGAAATGTGTTCTTCTAAAGTGTTTGCATGGTTATGTAGCAGTACGCAACTATTCTTTTTTATTTACATACCCTTTCTTTGGGTGATGAAAATGTTTAAAACTGGGTTGTAGTTAATAGTTGATCAATTCTACAAACTCAAAAATCACTGGGTACCTTATGATGAGTATTTTTTATGTCTTGTAGGTTGCACCTTAATAAACCTGTTCTTTTTTAAAGTTTTGAAAAATGTAAATGTGTATATATTCCTGAAAATTACAGATTGCCAACTCTACTCACAACAAATACTAAAAAAATAAATTTAAGCTTCAGCTAATAATTCTAATGGATTAAACCATAGCTACTACTTCAGACTGCTATTTTAGCTACTCAACATTCCATTCTCTAGCTACCAGACACATACACACATAACTCAGCCAAAGATCACAAATCATGTTGTGCTATCCAGTTAGGATTTGAAATGGAAAATGGAAATGCAGCCAAGTGCAAGTTCTCTTTGTCTAGAACTGACTACAAGCCTGCAATGACACAAATTTATTACCTTAAGAAAAAATGAAGTTTGATATAGTTCAGCAATTTGTAAGTTATCAAATACTATGCCAATATTACGTAACTACATCTATAATATTAGTTATCTAATACTATAGTTATCAATCTCATTTATTTTTCTTCTGAAAGAAGTACCAAGTAATACAAAGCCATACTAATAAAAACAGCATGGTACTGGCATAAAAACAGACATGTAGGGTGTTGGAGAGATTGCTTAGTGGTTAAGGTACTTGCCTATGAAGCCTAAGGACCCAGGTTCAATCCCCAGTACTCCATGTAAGCCAGATACACAAGGTGGCACATGCATCTGGAGTTTGTTTGCAGTGCTGGAGGCCCTGGCATGCCCATTCTCTCTCTCTCTCTCTCTCTCTCTCATAAATAAGCAAATAAATATTAAAAAAAAAAAAAACAGACACAGACCAATGGAACAGAATTGAAGATTCAGCCCTAGTTCAGGAAACTACAGCTATTTGATCTCTGATAAAGAAGCCAACAATGCACACTGGAGAAGAGATCATCTTCAACAATTATATAGTCTCATGGTGGCCTTGAATTCATGGTGATTTTCCTACCTCTGCCTCCCAAGTACTGGGATTAAAGGCATGCACCAACATACCCGGCTCTCTGCCAGTATTTTTAAAAATAAAAGTAGGCTTTGTGCTAGATTTTGCCAACTGTAAGCTAATGTAAGCATTCTAGGCATGTTGCAGAAGATCAGGCTAAGCACAGATGTTCAAGTTAGGTATATGTAAAAATGTAGCTTTCTTTTTCTATAATGCTATTATTGAGCATAGGGCCCTGTGCTTGTTAGAGAAGTTAATGAAGCTCCAACACTGAGCTTTTTCCCTGGTTGTCTGCTTCTGCCATAAACTATAAGCCAGAAATAAACCTTTTCCTTCCATAAGCTGCTTCTGGTTGGGTGTTTTGTCCAAGAAAGAAAAAAAAAAAACTTCCTGTGCTTTACTAGTCAGTCCTTTTTGTCACACACCATGTGTTTTTAGATACTCTTTCTGTCCATTCTCTATCTATGCTCCTTCTACCCAGTCTGTATCACCCAGTTTGGCCAAAATGTTTGGTCGGTGTGTATATATACTATTATCATCTTGGGTATAATATACACATCATGACTATGGAAAAAAACTTTCTTTAAGTATGAATATAAAATAATGGAACTGTTCTCCCAGAACATTTAAGGGCTAATACTTTCCAGTAAGTAATCATCTTCCCATTCTAATAATACTATTATAAGTCAAGAGACCTCTTACAAACTGAGGAAAATTAAAATAATATATTTCATATTCGTATTTTGTAAATGTCTTCAAAGCTATCAGGAGGTATCAACATTATGAGCTTAGAAAATAATTTATTGAATGTTCACCATATGCCAGACACAAGTTTTATAATCCAAGTATACAAAGTGGATATCCTAACTTCCAGGTAAGGTGGCGGCATAGTAGCCGTGCCAAAGCAGCCTAAGGAGGGAAATAAGCAGAAAAACAGCAAAATACACCCTTCTACTGAAAGGTGAAGGTGTTTAAGTTATTATTAACCACAGCAGAGAAGCAGGAGAGACTAAGATCTTCAAGAAAGGAGGAAGCCCACCAGAATCCCGCCAAGGCGCCAGCAGCCTTGGTCCACATGCCCACCAGCTCAGCAGGTGCAGAGCTGCAGGAGCAGAAACTAGGTGGAGGGATTTTCCCCTCATATCAGCCTCCTTGCAAACTCAAGAAACCTGAAGGAGAAGACAGCAGGGACCAGCTGAGCAGCTGCTGAAGGAAAACATAAACAGGACCAGCTGAGCAACACCAGTACAACTGCAGGTACCCTGCACAGCCTCCCATTCCCCAAATGTCAGTGCCATGAACATCCACAGAACTTATTCACCCCCAGCCACACGGCATGGAAAAAGCCAATCAGAACACTAGATCCACAATGCAACAGAGAAGAATCAAGATGGGCACTCAGCATTGGTGAGATTGGAAGCCATCCCGAAAGGTTACAGGGCCTACTTACACAAAGACAGGTACTAGAAGTACTAATAAGTCTTTCTAACTCAGGGCCGGTTATGTGTTACATAGTTTTCAAATCATTTTCAAATAAGCATGTATTTTGGTGTTGACAATTGTTGACTTTGATGTTCCCTGATTCATAGGGCCTTTGTCTTTTACTTCTGTCATTATTGGGAGCAGGGTCTGGCTTGGCCCCAGGCTGACCTGGAACCCATTTCCGACCAGAAATCTCAACCTCCCAGTTAACAGGATTAAGGGTATGGGGCAACATACACCATGAGGGACTTTGGCTTTATTAAATTGTTTGTCTATTTTAATCCCCACTACTGCATAAATACTCTGTGCTGGTTTGGACTGAATGTGTACACTGCTCACTTGAATTTTAGAATTCGCCAGTAAATTGCTCCAGCTAGTAGACTAGAATACTTGAATAGCAGGGATACTTAACACCTAGGGTCATTTCTGCTGTTTTCTTGGAATATAAGAACTACCTCTAGTACCTTAAACTCTTACTCTATCTTGAAGATACAAAGTCAGATTTACATGGCTAAGAACACTACAGATAATTAGAAAACCCAAGCATCAAATTAACTCAAGATGCAAAAATCTCTACATAATACAAGAAACACACACACACACAAAATCAAGACAAAACAATCCCACCAAAAACTTTAAATCCATCAGAAATGAACCTCAGTGAGACTGCTTTAGGTAAAATGTCAGACAACAATTTAAAAAAAAAATGATTACAACTATACTCAAAGAAATCAAGGAAGGAATCAAAGAAGAAAATAAACTCCTAAAGGAGAACATAGGAAACCAACTTAATGAAATAAGAAATATCAATACAAGACTTGAGGAAGGAAATAGAAATAATGAAAAATACCAATCAGAAATATTAGAAATGAAAATCAGTAAGTCAAATAGAAAACTGTAGAAAGTCTCACCAACAGAATTGATCAAGAGGACAGAATATCTAAACTAGAAGACCAGGTTGCAGATCTAAAAAGACCAACAAAGAGAAAGACAAACTAATAGGAAGGCATGAATGGGAATTTCGAGACATTCAGAACACTATCGAGATCAAACATAAGAATCCAAGGGATAGCAGAAAGAGAAGAATTTCACTCCAAAGGTATAGTAGGCATTTTCAACAAAATCATAAAAAACTTCTCCCAAACAGAAAAAGTGATGCCACTGCAGATACAGGAAGCCTTTAGAACGCAAAATGGACAAAATCAGGACAGAATCTCTCACTGTCATATTATAATTAAACTATAAAACACACAAACCAAAAGATAATATATTGAAAGCAGTTAGAGAGAAAAACCAAGTCATATACAAAGGCAAGCCCATCAGGATAACAGCAACTTACTCAATACAAACCTACCTTTCCATAAAAGGCAGATAGGTGAAAGGTTGGAAAACAGTGTTGTTTCAAGTAAATGTGCCTAGAAAACAAGCAGGTGTCACTATCCTAATACATGACAGGGTAGATTTCAAACAAACATTAGCTAGGAAAAATAAGAAGGTCACTTTATACTGATTAAAGGAACACTCCAACAGGAGGACATTACAATCCTAAATATATGCACCTAACGTAGGGGATCCCAATTTCATCAAACAAAAACTATTAGAATTAAGGTCACAGATAACACTAAATACAGTTATAGTGAGTGACATCAGCACCCCACTCTCATCAACTGACAGGTCATTCCAGCAAAAAATAAACAGAGAAGCATATGGATTAAATGAATTCATACAACAAATGGACCTAAGAGATATCTACAGAACATTTCACCCAAATGCTACAGAATACACATCTTTTCAGCAGTTCATGGAACTTTCTCTAAAACAGACCATATATTAGGATACAAATCAAACCTTAACCAATACAGGAATATTGAAGTAATTCCTTGCACAATCTGATCACAGTATGATTAAACTACAAATCAACAGCAAGAAAAGCTATAGAGCGCACACAAAATCATGGAAAGTAAATAGTACCCTACTAAATGATGAATGGATCAATGAATAAATCAAGAAAGCAATCAAAAAATTCATGAAATCAAATGATAATAAGAACACAACATACCAAAACCTTTGGGACACAATGAAGGCAGTCCTAAGTACCTATAGTAAGAAATTAGAGCCAGGCCAACTGAGCCAACATTTGCAATAGTGGCACATCTGTCATGGAGGAAACCAACTGCCCTCTACTTGGACTGGAGGCCCACTCCATGGGAGGGAATACATCCCTGATATTGAAAACCTAAAACAGGGGTAGTCATGAGCCCTAGGGGTGTAACATCTGCTGATGTCTGGCTAAATGTATATATGATGGTCATCAAACTGCCCAGTAAGCACTTCTCTTAATGTTCATACCTATATATTAATGCTACTCTCACTTTTTGTAGAGAACCTTCTCTTTTCAGATGGCAGTGACCTTGGGATGACTCAGAAGGCACCATGGTGCTGAGAAGAAGTGACAGAGGAGTGCTCACCAGTGCAATATCTCGATCACACCTTTCAAGGCTCAGGGTCCATTGCAGAAGAGGTGGCAGAAAGAAAATAAAAGCCAAAGGAAGGGTAGGACTCCTTACAACATGCTCCTCCAGACACAAAATGACTTGGATATCCATGACCTCACAGTGCCTGACACTACCTACACAAGACCATCATAATAGGAGGAAAAGATCATGACATCAAAATAAAAGAGAGACTGATTGAGAGGAGGAGGGGATATGATGGAAAATGGAGTTTCAAAGCAGAAAGTGGGGGGAGGGAGGGCATTACCATGGGATATTGTTTATAATCATGGAAGTTGTTAATAAAAAAAGAAAAATACTTAGAAAGGTCACAAGTAAATAACTTAATGCCTCACCTTATAGCCTTGGAAAAAGAACAAGGCAAACCAAAAATCAGTATATGGGAAAAAATAATGAAGATTAGGGCAGAAATTAATGAAATAGAAACAAAAAGAACAATATAAAGAAAGAATCAACGAAACAAAGACTTGGTTCTTTGAAAGGATAAACAAGATTGATAAACCCTTAGCAAATCTGACCAAAAGAAAGGGCAATATAAAATATAAAAATAAAAGCAAGGTTTCATTATGTAGCCTAAACTGGCCAGCCACACAAATGCTGAATTATACTTGTGCATCAATACCATATATAAACAGCTCCAGATACATTTCCCCATGTTCAAAAAGAAGAGAACCATCTATACTGCAGAGGACAACCTTCTTCAAAACAAAACAAAACAAAAAAAAAAAAAACAAGGCACATCTGTCTTCTCATTTTCTTTCTCACTGTATGAAATGTGGATTGTAGTGAGGTGACCTGCAGATTGATAGCTAGGCATGGTGGCATACACCTTTAATGCCAGCACTTAGGAGGTGAAGGCAGAGGCAAAGGAAGGAAGATCGCCAAAACTACATAGTGAATTCCAGATCACCCTGGGCTAGAGTGAGACTCTACCTCAAAAAAAAAAAAAAAAAAAAAGAAAAGAAAAGAAAAAGAAAAAAAGACTGGGGCTGGACAGTTGGCTTAGCGGTTAAGGCATTTGCCTTCAAAGTCAAAGGATCCCGATTTGATTCTCCAGAACCCATGTAAGACAGACACACAGGGAGTGCATGCATTTGGAGTTCGTTTGCTGTGGCTAGAGGCCCTGACTTGCCCATTCTCTTTCTCCCTCTCCCCTTCTGCCCCTCTCTCTCCCTCCGCCTCTTTCTCTCTAAAATAAAAAATGAAAAAAACAAAAAGATTGATCATCAAGTGCTGAAACAGGCTGAGCAGTCATGAACTGCTTATCTTTTATGGAAGCCTAAGGGTCCCCATTAGGGGAACTGGGGAAAGGGGCTATAAGAAGGTGCTTTGGGGCAAGAAAGCACGGGGAGCTCCTTCCACAAAAGGCAAGTAATAAACCTACCCCAAAGATACAATGGGAGACGGGCCTTAAAAATACAGGTTTTTTTGTTTGTTTGTTTGTTTGTTTGTTTGTTTGTTTGTTTACAGAGGGAGACAGAAATAGAGAGCTGGCATGCCAGGGCCTCAGCTACTAAAATTGAACTCCAGATACTTGCACCACCTAGTGAGCACATGCAACCCTGCACTTGCCTCACCTTTGTGTGTCTGGCTAACATGGGATCTGGAGAGTCAAACATGAATCCTTAGGCTTTGCAGGCAAGTACCTTAACTGCTGAGCCATCTCTTCAGCCCAAAATAAAGTGTATTTCAGTTAAGGGCACTTGTTTGAAAGCCTGATAGCCTGAGTATGATTCCCCAGTCCCCAGAAAAGCCAGACACACAAAGTGGTGCATGCATCTAGAGTTCATTTGCAGTGGCAGGAGGCCCTGGCATGACCATACTCACTCTCTCTGTCTCTCATAAATAAACTGGATACCAAAGGGTGAAATTTGCAACAGTAAATGTCATCATCAACAAAGCTGTCCAACAACAAATCAGGCTGCTATAGGTAACTTATTTTTTTGTAATATGACCAAGAAACTGCTGTGTAAGTTAAGGATGTTATAAAATACACACTTCAGGGCTGGAGAGATTGCTCAGTGGTTAAGGCACTTGCCTGCAAAGCCTAAAGACCTGGATTCAATTCCCCAGTACCCATGTAAAACCAGATGCACAAAGTGGCACATGCATCTGCAGTTTGTTTACAGAGGCTAAGGCCCCGGTGTACCCATTCTCTCTGTCTGTCTCTCTTCCATCTCTCTCTGCTTACAAATAAAAACATAAAAATATTTTTAAAAATACACACTTGCATTGAACTGTCGCAAATTCAAGTTCACAAATTATTTTGTTAGTTCCATGAGGATCACAAGTTTGAGGCTAGTCTTGTCTCAAAAACCAAAACAGGGCTAGAGAGATGGGTCAGTGGTTAAGGTGTTTACCTGTGAAGCCTAAAGACCCAGGTCAGATTCCCTAGCCCCCACGTCAGCCAGATGCACAAGGTAGCACATGTGTCTGGCATTCATTTGCACTGGCTAGAGGCTCTGGCATGCCCATTCTCTCTCTTTGTATGTCTCTGTTCATAAATAAATAAATTTATAAACAAAACAAGGGCTGGTGAGATAGCTTAGTGATTAAGGCACTTGTCGACAAAGCCCAAGAACCCATGTTTGACTCTCCAGATCCCATGTAAACCAGACACACAAGATGACACAAGGTAGCACATTCACACAAGATGGTGCACACGTCTGGAGTTCAATTGCAGTGGCTGCCCTGATATGCCAATTTTCTCTCTCTCAAAAAAATAATAATTTTTTAAAATTTATAAATAGCCTATTCTAAAACATTATTAAACTCAAAGTATATTTTTATAAACCAAAAAGCATGTAAACACAAAATTTCCATCCCACTCATGCAATGAAATTTATAAATCATCAGAATAAACTTATCACAATGACACACCTCCTCCCTCTGCTAACCCCAGCTACTTCCTCAAACATACAAGCAAAGATACCAACAAGCCAAAAAAAAACTTGTATAAAGCTCAGCTGTGAAAATCTGTTATTTTGATAGCAAGCTAGCAAAGGCTCCTAACAAGCAAAGTTTAACTTCTCTTGGGGGTATGCTGGGAGAATAAAAGTAAAAGGGTACTCTTAGCAAAGACACAAAAAGTATAGTTATTATGTTTGTTTCTTACTCTACCACAACTCAGGTAAATTTTTCTTAATGGATATTTTAGGATAGAGGATTTCAACCACCAGGTGGCATAATTTTAATAAAGAAAACCCTAGTACAAAAGGATAAGCATGACAACACACTCCCAGAACTATAATCACAGGGGAACCTTGTATTTTAATGACACTTTGGTTTTTGGGTTTTGTTTGTTTTTCTTTTTAAAAAAATATTTAGGCCAGACATGGTGGTGCACGCCTTTAATCCTAACACTTGGGAGGCAGAGTAGAGGATCCAGGCCACCCTGAGACTACACAGTGAATTCTAGGTCAGTCTGGGCTAGTGCAAGACCCTACTTCAAAAAAAATTTTTTTCCAGGCGTGGTGGCGCACGCCTTTAATCCCAGCACTCGGGAGGCAGAGGTAGGAGGATTGCCGTGAGTTCGAGGCCACCCTGAGACTACATAGTTAACCCCAGGTCAGCCTGGGCCAGAGTGACACCCTACCTCGAAAAAAAAAAAAAAATTTTTTTTTAAATTTATTTGAAGAAGAGAATGGATGCACCAGGACCTCCTACTACTATAAGTGAACTCCAGAAATGTTGCATATCTGGCTTTACATGGGTACTGGGAAGTTGAACCCAGGTAGGCAGGCTTTGTAGTAAGCATTTAGCCACTGAGACTTCTTTCAAGCCTCCCACTTGGTTTTTCCTTAGAAACATTTTGCTATTGTGTGGCTGTCCAGAAAATAAACTTACACTAAAGTTGTACCTTCTATGATTTTAAAACAAGCAAAAAATACACCAACTCCAGGAAGTCTCTTTTGTTCAGACTATGAAAAATCTATTCTCTAGAAAAAAAAAAAAAAAAAAAAAAAAAAAAAAAAACTTCAAGCTAACAATGCTCTTTAAAGTGCATCTTTTAAGCCAGGGATGGTGGCACACACTTGATTCCAGCACTGTGGGAGGATCTCCAGGAGTTTGAGGCCAACCTAGGGCTACAGAGTAAGTTCCTGGTCAGCTTGAGCTAGAGTGAGACCTTGCCTCGAAAAACAAAAACAAGATGTATCTTTAAAAAAGAAAATTATTGATATGATGGAGAATGGAATTTCAAAGGGGAAAGTGGGGGGGTACTACCATGGGGTATTTTTTATAATCATGGAAAATATTAATAAAAATTGAGAAAATTAAAAAAAGATTTAGGTTAAAAAAATTATTCACTTATTTGAGAGAGAGAAAGGCAGAGGGAGAGAGAGAGAATGGGCTCACCAGGGCCTCTAGCTACTGCAAACAAACTCCAGACACATGTGCCACCTGGTGCATCTGACTTACATGGGTACGGGGAATTAAACCTGGGTCCTTGGGCTTTGCAGGCAAATGCCTTAAACACTAAGCCATCTCTCCAGCCCAAGATGTATCTTTTGAAAGCCTACAAGTCAGAAAGCCAAGGATTAATTTAGTATTTTACAATTTTTGCAAACTACGAATCATATCACAACCGAGTGGCAGACACTGTAAGGGACTGCCTACCCTACCCAATTCTACTTGCAAATGACCAAATCTAGACTATCACTCCTAGACTAACTACCACATGTCTACTACTCTGAGTTCCACCCAACAGCTTCTCAAGAAATAGACTGTCTTCATAGCTTTTCCCAATCATTTTATCAGTACCCAGTAATAAACAGATGAGCATTCAAATTATGTGAATTTCAGAGAAAAAAATCAGTCCACATACATGGAAAATCAAGACGCTAGTGAGGGCGTGTTGTATACAGTAAACACTCAATGTTTTCTAAAGGTTGAAAATGGCTATCCAGATGCTGACAACTCATTCACAAATCAACACCAAAAAAAGGGCATTAAAAGGCTCATTTTAAATCAACTAAAGAAGCGCAAAGACCCAGACGTATAGGACACAAAGGATGTCAAAACAGAATTCCTTTGGCAGGGAAGACTTATATGTATGTGAAGTTTGTGGGGGATTTTTTGTTTGGTTAGTTTTTTTTTTTTCTTTTTTTTTTTTGAGACAGGGTCTCCGTGTAGCACAAGCAGGCTTTGTAACCAAAGATTACCTTGTATGTGATTTGCATGTGTGTGGAAGCAGAATGTAATATCAAGGGTCTTCCAGTTAAGCTAGAGCTCACTGATATGACCAGTGTAGCTAGCCAGGCGGATCCTCCTGTTTCCAGTCGTCCCTGCGCTGGGATGACAGGTGCACACTGCCATGCCTGGCTTTTACATAGGTGCTGGGAATCTGAACTCCGGCAAGCACTCCACCCACTGGGCCACACACCCCCTCCCCCCAGCTCTATATGTAAAATTTTAAATGAAGGTATCCAAAACCTCGACTCTACATAAAACGTCTACTGTTAAAATATATATATATATGCACAATCATCGTTAAAGCCCATGAAAGGGATATGAAACTTTCCTTGCCAAGTGGAGATCTTTGTGGATTCTCACATGAGAAGCTTAATGACTTTTAATCACTAGTAATGCAAGTGACTTTCACTTTTAGTATGCACTCTAACGTATCCCATTTTCTACAAGCAAATCCCTACATGCATAACAGTAAAAACCGGTTACTGAGTCCTCATTGTGTAACACACTAAGGACTCTGCAACTCTGGATGGATTATACCCATTTGACAGGCGACGCAGCGCGTCCAAGGTCACAAGGCTTGTGAGCGTCTTAACAGAAGTCAACAGCGAGTGACATCCAAAGACTGTTTAACCACCCACGTGTCCCCAGTAAATACCCAAGGGCTAACACACTGGGACGCACCCCAGCCACCGGCCCAGCGCAACAGCTGGGCGACGGGAACAATGGCCGTGCGAGGCTGCGGAGCCGGGTCTTCCAGACCCAGCCTCCCAAGAGACCCGAAGGGACAAGGCCTCCACCCGCCCGCAGCCTGTAGGGCCGCTCCTCAGAACCGCCGGACTCCAGAAACTCACCGACTCGCCGCCACACCTGCGGGACTGAAGCCGAAGTCACCGCAAAAAGCCGCGACCTACGGGCCGCCGTCCGTGGGCGGCAAGCTGGCAGAAGCAGAGTGGGAACTGCCCGGCGCCCTCCGGAGTGACCGGCTCGAGCATTCACGCGCATGCGTCACCCTGCTCGGACCGAACCACTCTCCGAAACCGTGGGGGAGAATGACTCGCCCACTGCTCCACGTGGGGAGCGTCCAAACAGCAAAACAGACAGACAAGGAGGACTTCGTGACTTAGTTAGTATTTCTTACCGATCTTCTCTCCAGAGAAGAGTGACGTGGGTATCCTTCTGGTTTCACTTTTGTCGCCAGCGGTGTCCCCTAAACACATGGAGCAGTCCAAAGCCTGAGCCCGGTGGGAGGAGCTTGAGGCGGCGGGACCCGCCGTTGGAGGCTTTGAAGGCGCCTCGGCGGGAAGAGTTGCCGAGGAGACGGCCGGCGATGTGGGCTGGTGAGAGGGCTCTTGATCTCGTGGGTTCGGGGCGGAGGGTGACGGGATCCTTGAGGAAGACAAGCTATGGCCTGCGGCAGGGTTGTTCCGAGCTGCAGCCGGTCGGTCTCTCGGCGCAGTTCCGGCGCTTGATCTCGGCCTGGGCTGAGGGACTGCGCTTCTGGTGGAAGCGAAGGGGCGGGGTGCTGATTCCTGACGTCATGTCTGCCCTCAATGGGGCGGGGCGTTGGGTAACTCGCGGGTCTGCGCCGGGCCGCGGGCTGTCCCGGGACGAGCGCGTCAGCCTCGGGACCGGGGCTTCTGGTTTGAGCAGAATCAGGTCCTCGCTTTGATTTTTGGTACTTTTGGCTTACGTCCTTTTTGTTGAAACATGGTCTCATGTAACCCAAGTTTGCTTCGAGCTCGTTATGTAGCCCAAGATGACTTAGAACTTCTAATCCTCCTGCCTCAACCTCTTGAGTGCCGAGGTCACATAAGTCTGTCACCACATCCCGTTTTTGTTTTCATAGGTTCATTCAACAACTGTATCTTGAGCATCTTCTATATGCCAGGCCCTGTGCTAAATCCCATGGAAGCAGAAAGCAATTTAAAAGACCTTCACAGGAAAAAAAAAAAAAGTTTATTCAAAAGTTTTCAGCCTGGTGTGGTGGTGCATGCCTGTAATCCCAGCATTCGGGAGGCAGAGGTAGGAGGATGACTGTGAGTTTGAGGCCACCCTGAGACTACATAGTGAATTCCAGGTCAGCCTGAGCTAGAGTGAGACCCTACCTTGGAAAAAAAAAAAAGGTTTTCTAACTTTGTTGATAGGGTTAAGTATGCTGTTTTTGCCTCTTCTTTAACATGGCATTCTGCAAACTACCCACAACTAAGGAGCATGCATGCACACTCCCCCAGTTTAATTTGATGAGACCCAAGAATATCATTTTGGAAGAAATCCAAGTGTTCTTAATGGGAAAAAAAAAAAAAAGAGGGTTTAATGGTTCACCGAACTTGAACCTTAATCCTTCCCAGGTTATTTTCTCATGCACACTACTAAGTATTTATCAAGTGACTATGAAATGGTTCTTGGACTGACTAAGCTTTTTTTGAAACCAGAACATTATGATTGATAGTTGAAATTCTCAAGATGGATGCTGCAACAACTGCCCTCTTGGGTTTAGGAGTTATTCCTTCATGGATTCCATGCCTGAATCTGAGATAGACAATTTTCAGGCGTCTTATTTGCCCAGTTCTGGTAGTATTTTGCCTCTTAGCCTTGGCACTTCTATCTTGCACTTGGCAGGGCAGCCACATTTGCCACAGGTTGACTTCTGAAAGTGGTAGGCCTCGGAGCCACAATGGCAGCACAATGTGTGTGTCTCACTGCATTGCTTTTCAAAGGGTGGCATTCCCTTCATCTTGCTTCTGCCACAGAAACCAAAGAGCCTGACTAAACTTAATGACTTGACTGACATGGTTACTGGAGTTGTTAGGGTCAGAAACTGGACCCCTGTTAGGTTTGACCATCGTTCTCTGATATGCCAATTAAAGGCAAGTAATAGTGAAAAGCTGAGAAAGGAGCTTTACTCACTATGGCTACCTTAGAAAAGGAACAAAGAGGTGCCGTGGCAATCCCCCCCAACCAAAGCCCAACTACAGGGTCCTGATATGAGGGTTAGGTTTAAAGAGAGGATATGAGGTCTGATGACTAAAGTCCTGGATAAAGTGTGGTCCCTGAGGTGTCATCATCTCTATTTTAGTCTCTCTGGTGAGGTGACTTGACAAGCTGTGCATTCTTTTCCTGGGAGACCAGCTCCTTTGACTCATACAAGGCTACAGCCTTTTCCATTTCCCAGCTTGAGATTTCTGGGGATATCCCAATTTTGGGGGAAGAGGGGTCCATGGTCTCAATGCTCTGATAGCCAAGGAGTGGGGTACAAGTGTCTCCTTAGAATATCTTTACTCCTGGTTACAATAATCCTATAGATTTTAGAGGTATAGATATGAATAGTACTAACATAGTACTTGCTCTTGAACAGTTGTGGCTATTGTTGGCACATACAAAAACACAGCTCTCATCTTGTGGTGGTTTGAATAGAATAGATGGCCCCCAATATATTCAGTTGTTTGTTTGTTGTTTGCATCTGCAGCCACCTGGCTGGAGTCAGTGCCATTGTGTGGATCTTAAAGTGTGGTGGTGGGTTTCAAATTTCAATCTAAAGATATGCAAAGTGTGCCTAGCTGGAGTTCCTGAAGTGTGCTGTGTGGCTTTTGGCTTTTTGGCTTGCGCTTCTCTCTCTCTGCTTGGTCCTGTCAAGGCAGGCCAGTTTCTTCTACCATTATGGAACTTCCCCTGGATCTGTGAGCTTCAATAAATATCCCTTCCTCTATAACTGTGTCTGGTCTGAAAGTTCATCTCAGCGAACCTGAAGCTGTCTGCTACACATCTCAAAGGGAATAAGAGTCTGTTTATTCTGGAGTCAAATATGAGTGACCATATCCCAGTAACACAAACTTAGGTTATCCCAAATTCCATGATCCAATATAATAGTTTCATGACAAAGAAAGTCAAAAATCAAAACTTTCCAAATACATTGGTGGGAACATCAGGTAAAAGACTTCCAGAAAAGGTGGGATTAGACATTTGGCTCAGGCTTAGAGCCCTTGCCTAGCATGAGGAAGGCTGTATGTTCCATTAATCAACAATACACAGAGGAGGAGGGAAGGAAGAACTAGACATTTTCTTTTTTCTTTCTTTTGCGTGTGTGTGTGTGTGTGTGTTTTGTTTTTTCGAGGTAGGGTCTCACTCTAGCCCAGGCTGACCTGAAATTCACTATGTAGACTCAGGCTGGCCTCGGACTTACAGTGATCCTCCTACCTCTGCCTCTCAAGTGATTAAAGGTGTGTGCCACCATACCCAGCCCTGACATTTGCATGTTAGCTACATCGCACTATGTCAGAATGCTTTCTGGTAGGGTATTGTGTGAAGGGAAAACAGTGTGGGCAGAAGAGTAATATGACTAGAGATCAAGACAGAGTTAGTGGGGAAAGCCACACCTACTTTATAACAAATTTTTTTAGACAGAATAGCACTGTGCAGCCCCTGGTAGCCTACGATCTTAATCTTCTGAGTGCTCAGGATTCAGGCCTGTATCACCATGCCAGGTTTAAGCCCATTCTTGAGGAAACTTATCCAATCCCACTAGACATGGCATACTCCCTTGAGAGTGTATTAATCCCTTCTGAGCAGGGTCCCCCCCATCACCTAATCACCTTCCAGCAGGCTTCTGCCTCTTAAGTATCTATCATCTCTCAGTGCCATTGCATTGTAGACCAAAATCACAGCACTGAAATCCTTGGAGGACAAACTGTCCAAATCATGACAGCACTAATTTTTTTTTAACTCTAAAAATGTGCTGGGTGTGTGGCCCACACCTGTAATACCAGTGTTTGGTTGGCAGAGCTGAGAGAATTGCCACTGGTTTAAGGATAAACTGGGCAACAGAGGACCATCTCCAGGGATTTAAAAAAAAAACAAAAACAGAAGTTGAGATATAGCTGGGAGTGCTTGATTGTTTAGCATGCATGCAGCCCTACATTCAGTCCCAGGCATGGTGATGCACTGTAATCCCAGCATGCTGAATGTGGAGGTAGGATGATCTGAAATCCAAGGTTATCTTCATCTACGTAGCAAATTCAAGGCCAGCTTGGGCTGCATAGAAACCTCCCAAGAGAGAGAGAGAGTTGAAAAAAAAGTAAACATAGGCTGGATGTGGTGGTGCACACTTTTAATAGCAATTGGAAGGTAGAGCTAGGAGGATCATTGTGAGTTCAAAGCCAGCCTAAAACTACATAATGAATTCCAGGTTAACCTAGGCTAGAGCAAAACCCTTACCTCATAAAATCAGGGCTGGAGAGATGGCTTAACAGTTAAGGCACTTGTATGTAAAGCCTAAGGACACATGTTCAACTCTCCAGGTCCCACACAAGCCAGGCACACAAGGTGGCACAAGTGTGCAAGGTTACACATGTACACAAGGTGCCACATGCATCTGGAGTTCGATTGAAGTGGCTGGAGGCCTTGGCATACCAATTCTCTCTGTGTGTCTCTCTCTGCCTCTCTCTCTCTCTCTCATTTAAAAAAAAAAACAAAAAACAAAAAACAGCCAGTCGTGGTGGTGCACCACCTTTAATCCTAGCACTCTGGAGTCAAAGGTAAGAGGATTGCTTTGAGTTCAAGGCCAGCCATCCTGAGACTCCATAGTGAATTCCAGGTCAGCCTGGACTAGAGACAGACCCTACCTCAAAAAACAAAAAAAGCTGGGGTTGACTTCCAAAACAATTCCTAGCTAAAAATAAGATGCTGAAGCAGAATGTGTGTTTAATCTCAGCTGAGGTAGGAGGATCACAGTGAATTCAAGGCCAGTATGGGCTACAGAGTAAATTCCAGATCAGAGTGAGTACCAGATCAGCATAGGCTAGAATAAGAACCTGTCTCAAAAACAACAACAAATAATAAGATGCTGAAAAACTTAAAAAGTTTCTGTACTTGATTAATACCTTGCTCTTTTTGTTTTTGTTTTGATAAAGTGCCAACGAGATGGATGAGACTGTTGCTGAATTTATCAGGAGGACCATCTTGAAAATCCCTGTGTCTGAAATGATGACCATCCTAAAATCCTGGAATTTTTTGTCTGAAAGCCAACTGCAGACTGTAAACTTCCGTCAGAGAAAGGAATCTCTGGCTCAGGATTTGCTTCTACTATGTGAGGTAATGATATTCAGACTTAACAGCTTTAAACATGTTAGACTTTTTGGCCCTTGTTTCTTTCCTTAGTCGCAAAGAGACTTAAAACAATTACTTGATTACTTATAAAGTGAAGAAAGAAAATTTTTATTGGCTTTCCTTTTTTAGAAAATATTTTTATTTATTTGAGAGAGAGAGAGGTGAACACAAGCACCTCTTACCACTGCAAAGGAATTCCAGATGCATTGCCACTTTGTGCAACTGTCTTTACATTAGAATCTAGGGAATTGAACCCAGGCCTTCAGGCTTTGCAAGAAAGCGCCTTGAACTGCTGAGCCATCCATAATATTATACATAATCTGCTCTAACCAGTCTTAAAATGGGCTTGAGAGAGGTAGCACCAGACCTTTCCCCACATCTCCTAATTCATTTATCCTCTCTTTCAGGAGAAGTGTGCAACTGTGCAAGACATGGCCCTGTTAGACATTGTCTGTAAGTTGTGAGCTTTGACCCTCAGGGAGTATCATTTGAAGGAATGTTTTACAAGGGGATGCAGCTTCTGGAGTTAAGGGGGACCTAAAGTCATTCCAGGCTCTGTCTCTAACCTGTCTATTGACCTTTCCCAAGTTGCATCTCCTCTTGACCTCAGACTTACCCTAAGTAAATGGAGGTGATAATGGCCCCTGTTACACAGGAGTATGAGAATTTGACAACATAATGTCTGCAGGCTCTTGGCACAGAGACTGGTTCATCATAAGCTCTACAGGATTACAGAATTTGGAAGTATATTCCTGAGAATGTGTTATTACAGTGTAGCTTCTTACTTTTCCTCCTGTTTCTTAGATATTTTGTAATAAATATACTTTTTAAAATGGATTTACTTATTTTCTTTTTTTCAATAGTTTTTGTTTATTTTTATTTACTTATTTGAGAGTGACAGACACAGAGAGAAAGAGGCAGAGAGAGAGAATGGGCACGCCAGGGCTTCCAGCCACTGCAAACGGACTCCAGACACATACGCCCCCTTGTGCATCTGCTAATGTGGGTCCTGGGGAATCAAGCCTTGAACCAGGGTCCTTAGGCTTCACAGGCAAGCGCTTAACCGCTGAGCCATCTCTCCAGCCCATGTATTAGTCATTAGGAAACACTGAGGATGAGAACAGATTCTAGGACCAGGTTTCTTAGGTTGTTCTCATGACTGCTTTACTGCCTTGCTATAAACTCCGATTAACATCATTGTACCTCAGTACTTCCATTTGACAAATCTGTACAATAATGATAATACCGCATACAGTTATGGTGAGGATTAAATAAGAGTACATGTCAAGCCAGGCGTGGTGGCACATACCTTTAATCCCAGAACTCAGGAGGCAGAGGTAGGAGGATCGCCATGAGTTCGAGGCCACCCTGATACAACATACTGAATTCCAGGTCAGCCTGGGCTAGAGCGAGACCCTACCTCAAAAAAGAAAAAAAAAAAAGAGTACATGTCAAGTGCTTAGAACAGAGCATGGTTTTCATTGATCATTTGTTGGCATTATATATTAACTGCTTTCTACAACTTGGATGTGTATCAGAAATCATCTTTATAACACCCTGTCCCAACTATGACATGACTAAGTCCTAAATCAGAGCATTGCTTCTGAATTAATTTGTCTCATTTCCAGTAACTGGATTCTAACTAATCCATTAAAAATGGATCTATGTCTTTAATGTTCCATTTCAGTACAAAACAGGTGATTCATGCTATGGGAAGAGGCAGTAGCTGACACCAGTGACTACATGACCACATATAAGTGCTGCATTCTGAGAGCAGATTGAGGTCAAGTTCCAAATGATCTGGCAAAATAAGAATAAATGCTAAATCTAAGCCATATTATCTATGTAGATTGAGTTGAATAATAAAGATTTGTCTAAAGCATATTAAACCATATAAAGCTGATGTTTTGAAGATAAATCTTTACCAATTTGTGAGTTTTTCTCTCCAGTTATTTTATATTACTAAACGTGTTCATAAGCATACTGCTGCAAAATCCTGAGATGTAATTCTGAGTAATAAGCCCTTCCTGTCTTAGATACTCAAGTTCATCGGCACCAGAAACTTTGGAATGTTTTTCAGATGAGTAAAGGACCAGGTAATTATATTTAATTTAAATTGAACATTTGTATTGGACAAATTAAAACGAATAGCAAGGGCTGTGAAGATGGCTCAGTCAGTATAAAAACACCAACAACACATATACTTGTATTTACAGAAAGAAAAAAAGTAATAGCAGTGTGTCTTTTGTTTGTTTTGTTGAAGGGGTGCTTTTGGTTTTTGAACTTTCATTTTTTTTTTGTTGTTGTTGCTTGTTTTTGGAACATGGTATACCTGTGTAGCACAGGCTGGCCTAGACTCACTATGTAGACCAAGCTAGCCTTGAACTCGAAGCACTCCTCCTGCTTTTACCTCCCAAGTGCTGAGATCACAGATGTGCATCACCACACCTGGGCTAACACTGTGTTCTCTTTAAAAAATGGGGGTAACTACTTTTCACATCTACTGCTAACATGTCAGTCCAGGGAACATTTGTAATGGGAGCAGTCCTCTGAGTTACACATGACAGCTTCAGGCTTGTTTAAAATTACATTTAGTGTAGACGTTGTATCTCCCTTAAATATGCTTTCCCTTAAATATGCTTTATATGTCTTTTCACTTTGACAGATGAAGATGTTGACCTTTTTGATATGGAACAATTCAAAATTTCATTTAAGAAAATTCTTCAGAGAGCATTAAAAAATGTAAGAAAAATTCATCTAAACTTCCATGAAATTCAATCTAATGATATCTGTACAGTTAAAATGTGCCACTATCTTGGTATTTTATTTGTCTTAAATTCGTCTAGTCATATCCAATATAATTCTACTTCCTATCCAAGTAATATGAAAACATCCATCTCACTTTTCCCTTCAGTACCTGCTTCTTTCTCAGGAGCTGTCCAGTAGAACAAAAACAGTGACAGAAACATCCTTCTTTGGCACTATCCTCTACACCACTTTAGTCCTGTGTGGCCACTGAGTAATTATGATGTGGCTAGTGTGACTGAGCAAATTAAGCTTGAACCTAATGAATTTCCATTAAATACTCCAGTGCACCTAGTGACTCTGGTACTGGTCAGCAGCTGTTTTTGCTTTTGAAATGGGAAATAGAACCGTCCAGAGTAAGTCCCTACTCTGTGTCAGCTGGTAGGAGCCAGTAAGCCCTGGAGGGGGCTGTGCCTTGGACTGCTCCCCAGGGGAAGCCACATAGCTCTGCACGCCCACACCCCAGACTGGAGAGAATTCTTTGTCTGCTGCACCAAGGAGATTTAGAAAAGCAGCTGGGTACAGGCTTGGCAGAGATTGCACACACCGTCAGACCATAGCAGCATACTTTTCCTGGAGAAAGATCCCAGAGGAAGGAAATAGAGCTGGCAAGCCATGTGTTACTATTTCACGGTCCTTTCCAGGGTCCAAGCCCCAAGGGAATGTTGACTCTGGAGCAAGCTAATGATCTAGGACATTAGGATTAGCACATTTTGAGCCCATTACTGCATAGAAATCTTACTTATCTTAAACCTTACAGTGTACATGTGAGCTAGCTACTAAAAAGTCTTCACTATAAAACAGCTACCATACTTCATAAACACAAGTGGAGGAAGTGTTCACGTCAAGCCTAAGAAATAATTGAAAAAGTACTTGTGCCATAACCTGATTCTAGGTTTTTAATGAAGTTTTTCTTCCAAAAAACTTTGTGAGGCATAAATGTATCTTTATAAAACAACCACAAAATGTTTTCTCAAGGATTTCCAAAACACTGTCATTAAAAATAGACAAAAAGGGTGTGGAGAGATGGCTCAGCCATTAAGGCTTTTGCCTGGAAAACATAACAACCCGAATTTCCATACCCAGATAAAGCCAGATGCACAGAGTGGTACATATGCCTGGAGTTTTTTGCAGCAGGTAAAGGAAAGTTACAGGAGCACCCATTCTGTCAGGTGTGGTGGCACATGCTTTTAGTCCCAGCACTCAGGAGGCAGAGGTAGGAGAATCACTATGAATTTGAGGCCAACCTGAGACTACATAGTAAATTCCATGTCGGCCTGAGCTAGAGTGAAGCCCTACCTCAAAAAAAAAAAAAAAAAAAAAAAAGACAAAAGGGCTGGGGAGATGGCTCAGAGATTAAGAGTGTTTGCTTCACAAACTTGAAGACTTCAGTTGGCCGGAGATCACCCAAATTGATTTCCCTAGCACCCTTGTAAACAGCTGAGCTTGGCCATACATGCTAGTAATCCTATCCCTACAGGGGAAGGATACTGGAGAGTTTTGGGACTTGAGTACTGAAAAAAAAAAAAATGGCACAAATATGCTCTGGGTTGAGTGATAGACTCCATCTTAAGGAAACAGATGGCTGAATGAAAAGAGGACACCTGAAATTCTCTGTCCTCTGCACTCATATGCACAGGGTACACCTATCTGTATGCACACATCACATCACACGTACTGCATGTGCACACGCACACACACACACACACAGCAAAAAAAGAAAAAACTACTGGGCCTCCACATGGATGAAAAATGAGAGTGACATTGTTTACCCCTAAGAAGTACCTGCAGTCAGTGCCACAAGGAAGTTTAACCAGTAAACCAGAATCTTTTCTCAATAACCAAAATCTTTTCTCAATAAGGTAACAGTGAGTTTCAGAGATGCTGAGAAGAATGCAGTGTGGATTCGAGTTGCCTGGGGAACACAGTACACAAAGCCAAACCAGTACAAACCTACGTTTGTGGTATACTATTCCCAGACCCCGTACGCCTTCACTTCTTCTTCCTATCTGAAAAGCACTCTTCCCTTGCTCAAGCAGGTATGGAACAAATTACTACCAGCACTAATATTTTATATCCTTATCTCAAAGTCTTTGTAAGTTTAACTACTCGATATGCATTTAATATAAAATACCACATTAATTCTTGTTCTTCTAAACTAAGGATCAGAGACCTTTCTTATCTGTAAGTGGAAATGTGGCATAAGGTATTAGTTTGAAGCTATTCTTTTTTTATTAACCTAAAATTAATACATGCTTATTATTTAAAAAACAATGCAGCTGGGCTGGTGAGATGGCTCAGTGGTTAAAGGCACTGCATGCAACATCTAATGACCTGGGTTTGATTTCATACTTTGTGCCAGATGCACGGTGTGGCGCATACATCTGGAGTTGCTTTGCAGTGGCTAGAGCTCCTGGCGTACCCACAGTCTGTCTGTCTGTCTCTTTATCTCTCCGTGTGTGTGTGTGTGTGTATCTCTGCTTGCAAATAAATAAAATATTTTGAAATATATATATGGTTTTTCAAGGTAGGGTCTCAACTAGCTCAGGCTGATCTGGAATTCACTATGTAGTCTCAGGGTGGTCTGGAACTCATGGCAATCTTCCTACCTCTGCTTCCGAAGTGCTGGGATTAAAGGTGTGTGCCACCATACCTGTTTGAAAATATATTTAAAAAACAGCAATGCAACCAATTCAGAAGTCTCTAAAGATCAAAGGTTAGTCTTCAGAACTCTGTACCTCTTTTTCTCTACCCTTCACCCAAAATAGCACTGTTCACTTTTTCAGAAGATCTTTCATCACAAAATCCAGAGTGTTACATACAGTGCTTTTTCATGTCTTTTGTTTGTTTATTTTTCATTTTTCGAGGCAGGTCTTGCTCTAGCCCAAGCTGACCTGGAATCCACTATGTAGTCTCAGGATGGCCTTGAATTGATGGCAATACTCCTACCTCTGCCTCACAAGTGCTGGGATTAAAAGCGTGTGCCACAGTACCCAGCCATCATGTCTATTTAATCTACCTGTTGAAGACCATTGGCATTTGTAACCATTTCCACACATATTGTCCTCAAGAACACTGATTTAGCATAGATGGAGCCTCTGTCCAGACCTTGCTTCTCTGTGTGGTTCTGCCTTTGGTACTATAGGCTTCCTAGCATCTTCTCCCAAATAATTCATCCCCAAATTGGCTTGGTGACTTGTGAGCACTTTCTCTTGTTCCAGAACTCCTTCAGTGTCTGCAAGAAGGCAGCCCTGCCAACTGGCTGCATCAGTTCCTGGCACACCTGTATCTATGGGACACCACACACTTCACATCATGGACCTGTGAGCTGCAGGATCCCAGCGATGTATTACTTGTGACTTGAATTCCTTGAGTGTTTAGTAAAGTGGCAGAAAGACTACCAGTCATTTCCATTTCCTTCAGTACTTTGCCCTAGTACTCTATATCTGGCTCTCTATTCAATGTACACTGCTCATTGATCCACATGTAGCCTGGCAAGTACACCCTACCCATAAAGGCTGCATTCATTTCTACTGTGTTTTTAAGGTAAACTTGCCGCCGCTGTCTAGTTCCAGGTGAATATCTGATTCCAGTAATTCTGTTTCTTTTGGAAAGTATATTGTTTTAATATTTTTAATTATTTATTTGCAAGCAGAGAGAATGGGGACACCAGAGCTCTTGCCACTACAAATGAACTCTAGATACATGCACCACATTGTGCACCTGGCTTTACATGGGTACTGAGGAATTGAACCCAGGTCATCAGGCTTTGCAAATAAGCACATTAACTGCTGAGCTATCTCTCCAGCCCTGGCAATTATATTTTAACACATGCTTGTTTCTTTATTATTTACCCTAGCACATACACATTTGCATCTTACATGGCAGCATTGTAGCATTGGATGGCTAGTATTCTAAAATAGTAACTTTTGAGTATTTGTTGTTTAATCCTAACCTTCTAACTTAAATTGGATTGCTTTTCTAAAAATGACTACATTTATGAGAATCTTCATGACACCAGTGCCATACCATTCTGTTTGGGTTTTGCCTGTGTGCATAGCATATGTGCATGTGTGTTCAGGTGCTTGTGGACCTGTGTGTGTGCACGTGGAGGCTAGAGGTCAACATCAGGTGACCACTTAAGTCACTCTCCACATTATTTTGGAAACAAATTCTCTCACTGATTTGGCTATGCTAGCTAGCTAGTGAGCCCTGGGATGCTCTTGTCTCTGCCTCTGCAGTGTTGGGATTTCAGGCATGCACCAGTATGCCCAGCATTTTATTTGAGTGTTGGGAACTGAACGTGGGTCCTTACAGCTACATAACAAGCACTTTACTATTGAGCTGTCTCCTGTGCTCTGCTCTGTTTTCTAAGCTGAGTGAAAGACCATGGATTAAAATTTTTTGGACTTTTTCTCTTTACTTATTTAATTTTTAAGATGGGGCCTCAATCCTGCTTCAGATTCCCAAGTGCTGGTATTAGAGATGTGTGCCACAATGCCCATTTCTTTCACTCTTAAATAAAAACTGTTCACTGATTGCAGCTCCTATGTTTTGCTTTGACAACTTTTGTAAATGCAACAACAGAAATCCTAACAGCTTTGCTCATTTTGGTTTCAAGGCACTGACAATTGCTAGCCAACACCATCAGATTGTGCAGATGGACCTGAGAAGCCGACACCTGGACTCTCTTAAGGCTATAGTTTTTAAAGAGTATAATCAGGTAAGCCAAGGAAGGCTCTTTAAGGTTGAATTTCATGTGCTGTTGCATATAGGAGCTAACAGCCACTGAGCAGGTGGAGGCCCACTTCCAACCCATCACTAGAAAAATTAGAAAAAGCTTTCAGTCACATGATTAAGCCCCACCATTTGTTTGTTAAACTGTTTAAATGTGCTGTTCCCCTTTAATGGCAAGGATGGAGCTCTCCTAGCCATGACAAATGTGTATACTTGTGTTCAGACTCTTAGAAATGTTCTTTTTCCCTGTCCTAAT
Organism: Dipus sagitta; assembly: GCA_036346955.1. NCBI lineage: Eukaryota > Metazoa > Chordata > Mammalia > Rodentia > Dipodidae > Dipus > Dipus sagitta. Next base: position 262,437,303 of record CM070770.1, on the reverse strand, counting down.
AGAAAAAGTGACGGTACTCTGCACGTCACTCTGTGAAGGGAAAGGAAGATTAATTTTAAGAAATCTTAAAGGTGTGGTGACACATGCCTTTAATCCCAGTACTCGGAAGGCAGAGGTAGAAGGATTACTGTGAGTTCAAGGCCACCCTGAGACTACATAGTGAATTCCAGGTCAGCCTAAGCTAGAACAAGGCCCTGCCTTGAAAAAATCAAAAAAATAAATAAAAAAGGAAGAAAGAAATATTGTTTTTTAAACTTTTAATTGTTTTGTTTTGTTTTGAGAAAGAGGCAGGTAGAGAGAATGAGCACACCAGGGCCTTCAGGTGCTGCAAACTCCAGATGCATGCACCATCTTGTGTATCTGGCTTACATGGGTCCTGAGGAATCAAACCTGGGTCCTTTGGCTTCGCAGGCAAACACCTCAACTGCTAAGCTATCTCTCCAGCCCCCCCCCCCTTTTATTTTTGAGGCAATCTCCTGTAGCCCAGGCTGGTCTTGAACTTGTGACTTAGCTGAAGCTGGCTGTGACCTCATGACCTTCATGCCTCCACCACCCAAGTGCTAGGGACCGGGTGTGGTGGCATACACCTTTAATCCCAGCACTAAGGAGGCAGAGGTAGGAGGATCACCATGAATTCAAGGCCACCCTGAGACTACATAGTGAATTCTAGGTCAGCCTGAGCTAGAGCAAGACCCTACCTCAAGCCCCCACTCCCCCCCCAAAAAAAGAAAGAAATTAGATAATGATTTTCTCCCCTAGCTGCTCCTTCTACCCTCCATCCTCCTGCCACTGGCTAGGAACAGTTCTATAATAGTTGCTTTACTAGGAATATGCACATTGTCAAGTACTGGACTAGAGTGAGACCCTGCCTCAAAACAAAATAAAACAAAATACAAGGATAGCATCTCTATAAAGAGAAAAGTAAGATTTAACATACTTTTTACATGCTAAAGCCAATTAATACCCTGACCTAAAAATGTTAAAATTAGTAAAATAGTCTTTTTCTTCTCTCTGTTTTATCTCCTTCTAGATCTTTGAAAATCACAACTCTACAACACCTTTACAGGAAAGAAGTCTTGGACTAGATAAAAATAGTATGTGCAAAATTTTTAGATAAAATTGAAATGTGGAAGTACCTCATTCATTTTCAGATATCTTGTAATAATCAGTAAAACATACATGACCATGTCTGTGTATGTGTGTGGGTACTAGGATCTTATTTAGTGCTTTCATAAAAACTGAAAAATAAGTAACTATGGAAGGCAGAAAGCCAAACTACCACAGATCTCATTTAGAATTTACTAGAATGCCATGGTACATAATAACAATAACAAAAAACCTAGCTCATGGTGATTAGTGTGTCTTTTGTGCCCATCACCATAGTAAGATGTGTATGATTATTTCCTTGGTTTTCATGGTAGCAGCTAGGGGAAGAAATCACAATTGTACCTCTTCATTGGGAAGCTGGGTTTTAGAAGGATTTAGTAATTCCTAACAGACTCACATAGCTAGGTTCATCAGAGTGTGCAGCCCATGCTCTCGCACCAGATAAACTGGTTCTGTAATAAGAATGGTGGCTACACTGCCACTCACAGGAGGCATGAGTCTCACCCTAGAAAACCCGAACTCCTTTTAGCAATGAAAGGAAACAAAACCACTATCAAATCTGTCATAGGAACTGCTACTGACTTCATGTTAAGTAAAGAAAGCAGAATACAACTTTTGCATTACTGACAATAAAAGAGTGAGATATAAATGTATGAGGTGCCTCGTTAGCATAGTAGGCAGCACGGTAGTCTCATAAATGTATGAAAATATTGAGGTGGTAGAACTCTGGGTAATTTTTATTCTCTTATCTTCCTTTAGTGCTCTATTTAATAAGGAATTATAATTACATGAAGAACAGGAACTATAGTTAAGTTGTACAAGTAATTTGAAGGGTTGGGAATGAAGACTGTACTTTAAGGATAAAGTATATTCCTAATGGCTGTTTCAGTTTGGAATTTTCCATCTTATAGTGGATTTAAGGATCATTCATGAAAACACATTAGAAAAAGAGAGAGTCCAGAGAGTGACCCAAGAAGCATTTGGAGACTATCCTCAACCACAGCTGGAATTCGCACAGTATAAGGTAGGACAGTGTCGCAGACATTATATGCATGCTAACAGCATTCTTTTTCTTTGAAAAGATACTGGAGGGCTGGAGAGATGGCTTAGCGGTTAAGGTGTTTGCCTGTAAAGCCAAAGGATCCCGATTCAATTCTCCAGGACTGACATGAGCCCGATGCACAATGGGGCACATGCATCTGGAGTTCACTTGCAGTGGCTAGAGGCCCTGGTGCGTCCATTCTCTCCCTCTGTCTTTCTCTCTGCCTCTTTCTCTCTCAAAAAGATACTGGAACCTTAAGTGTAAAATAAGTCTTAAGGGAATGTTCCTATTAAGTTCCCTGTTAAGTTCCTGAACAGAGCACAGAATACATAGTAGCAAAGGAGACATTTTGAAATATTGAATTTTTTTTCATTTCATCTTAAATACTAATTCAGTTATTTATTCCTAGCTGTGGTCCATATATTTGAGAGGGGGAAACTGTACCTTTCCAGTCCACGTATGTCTAAAAGAGTATTTGGCACGTAGTAGGTGCTCATAAATACTTGAATAAATAAACTGTATATAGTAGCATGTACTTATAATCCAGTACTTAGGAGGCTGAAACAGAAAGATCTCAAGTTCTAGGCGAACCTGGGCTACATAGCAAGATGAAGGTAAACCTGTATTATATAACAAGACCCTGACTCAAAGAAACAAAAACAAAAAACAAAAAAATGAATACATGTCCTCATTAGCATTATATATAGTGTAGAACTTCATTTGTTCCAAAACTGTGCTGCTACCCACCAAGAAGGCCAGGTAGAAGGGTACAGGTGTACACATCCATGGCCACTATTAGAAAAATTTGAAGAAAGAAAGAAAGAAAGAAAGAAAGAAAGGAAGAAAGAAAGAAAGAAAGAAAGAAAGAGAGAAAGATTGATTGATTTGAGTTTATATCACCCTTACATGAGCCCCTGCTCATACTTCTGACACTTTCCTTTGCCAAGTCCCCCAACAAAATTGTTTCTGTTTGGTCTTCTTGCAGCTACAGTACACATTTAAATCTGTCATTGATTGGCTCACTTAGGCCCAAAGGTTATATGGTTTGACTTGTTTACAGGGGGAAAGATCATACTTTTCACATTGTATTTGTTGTCTGTTTTTTTCTTTTTTTGAAGGTAGGGTCTCACTCTAGCCCAAGCTGACCTAGAACTCACTCTGTAGTCCCAGGCTGGTCTTGAACTCAGCACTCCTCCTACCTCTGCCTCCCAAGTGCTGAGATTAAAGGCAAGCGCCACCACACCCAGCTCTTTATCTGGTTTTTGAAACAGGATCTCATGTATCCCAGGTCAGCCTCAGATTCACTATGTAAGTAAAACTGGCCTTGAACTCCTGATCCTCCTGCCTCTGCCTAACTAATGCTGGGATTATAGGCCTTTTGCAATGCTGGGGATTATATTATATTATATTATATTATATTATATTATATTATATTATATTTACATGGCAAAAACTTTGCCAACTGAACTATCTCCCTTAGCCTCACATACTTCTTGGAGTATCAATATTTGGGTATTTCACAATATTGAAGAATAAGTGTGTGAAAACATTATCTGAGCATAGTGGTGTTTGCCTGTAATCTTAGCACTCAGAAGGTTAAAGCTAGACAATCCCAAATTTAAGGCCAGCCTGGCTTACCACCAAACCTAGCTTCTACATATGTTTTCTACCTTTCTTGATTTTAAACTTACAGCATTAAATCAAGAGATTTGACATGTTTTTTTTTTTTAATTTTATTGACAACTTCTATACATACAGACAATAAACCATATTTCCCTTCCCCACTTTCCCCTTCACAACTCCACTCTCCATCATATACCCTCCCTCTCTCCATTAGTCTTTCTTTTATTTTGATGTCATCATCTTTTTCTCCTATTATGAGGGTCTTGTGAAGGCATTGCTAGGCACTATGAGGTCATGGATATCAAGGCCAATTTCTGTCTGGACAGTTGCATTGTAAGGAGTGGTACCCTTCCTTTGGCTTTTACATTCTTTCCACCACCTCTTCTGCAATGGACCCTGAGCCTTGGAAGGTGTGGTAGAGATGTTTCAGTGCTGGACACTACTCTGTCTCTTCTTCTCAGCACTATGTTGCCTTTGGGCCATCGCAGTGGTCAATGCCATCTGAAAAGAGAAGCTTCTCTAACTAAAAATGAGAGTAGCATTAATATATGAATATGAACAATAAATGTAGTGCTTTCAGGGCAGTTTGGTGAGAATAATATGTACATTTAGCCAGACAAGAGCAGGCTTTATACCCCTAAGGCTCATGACCTCACCTGCCATAGGCTTTTGATTAGGTTTTCAGTACCAGACATGTATTCCCTCCCATAGAGCAGGCCTTCAATCCAATTAAAGAGCAGTTGATTTCCCCCAGAGCAGACATGCCACTATTGCACTCATTCAGTTTTTGTCCTGTCTGGCCAAACTTGAGGCATCCAGTGTCCACCATTTTCACCACTGATGACTTTTATCTCCCATAGGACTGCATACAGTGAAGCTTTTTCCAGCTTTCAGTTGGCTTGTCTACAGGGAGAAGGTTTTCTGCTCAGCCCCACCTTGATTTCTCGGTGACCTTGCCTCTCAGGCATGTGAAGTCTTAAGCAATAAGGTTTTATCATCTGTTTCTCAAGGCAAACCAAGGGCCTTGGCAATAGCCTGTAATGTTTTGGAGGCAACAGGGACCCCCTTGACCAATAACTCACTGGAAAGTGTCCCATCCCTGGCACTGAAAATTTTTCATAGCAATCTATAGCTTGTGGAAGTGGCATTATCCAAAAAACTAGACTTTCATATGTCTTACTCAGAATATCTTATATTTTGATTGACCCTCCCCCTGCCCTTCTTTTACACAATTTCTTCCCTTGGCCTTGCTTAGGCCATTATACTCCCTGTAATCTGTTCTTCTGCTTACATATATAAAATGCCATCCCCTTAAGTCCTTCCTTCTCCTCCCTCCGTTTCAGCCTTTTTCTAGTTTACTGGCCTCGGCTACCAATTTTTGGTTCCAGATCACACACAAGTCTACACATTTGTAGCTAGGATCCACATGTGAGAGAGAACATGCAACATTTGGCTTTCTGGGACTAGGTTTCCTCACTTAGTATAATCCTTTCTAGATCCATCCATTTCCCTGCAAATCTCAATATTTCATTTTTCTTTTCTGCTGAATAGAACTCCATTGTGTAAATGTACCACATCTTTATTTTCCATTCATCTGTGGATGGACATCTAGGCTGGTTACATTTCCTAGCTATTGTGAATAGAGCAGCAATACACATGGTTGTGCAAATGACTCTATGGTGGTGAGAAGAGTCATTAGGGTATATGCCTAGGACTGCTATAGCTGGATCATATGGTAAATCTATTTTTAACTGTCTCAGCAACCTCCACACTGATTTCCACAATGCCTGTACCAGATTATACTCCCACCAACAGTGTAGAAGGGTTTCCCTTTTTCCACATCCTTGCCAACATTATTGTCATTTGTTTTCTTTTCTCAAAGTAGTTTTAATTTGCATTTCCCTGACGGCTAAGGATGTAGAACTTTTTTAGATGTTTATATGCTATCTGCATTTTAGTTCCATAGCCCATTTTTTAAAATATTTTATTTATTTATTTATTTGAGAGAGAGAGACAGAGGAAGAGGCAGAGAGAAAGAGAGAATGGGCATGCCAGGGCCTCTAGCCACTGCAACGAACTCCAGACTCATGCGCCCCCTTGTGCATCTGGCTTTTGTGGGTCCTGGGGAAATTGAACCGGGGTAGGCTTCATAGGCAAACGCCTTAACTGCTAAGCCATTTCCCTGGCCCCATAGCCCATTTTTTAATTGGATTGTTGATTTCTTGTTGTTTTGTTTTTTGAGTTCTTTGTATATTCTGGATATTAATCCTCTGAGATTTGACATTTTTTATATTGAAATGACAAATTACAAAAGATACCACTAAGCTTAAGCATGGTGGTGCCCACCTTTAAACCCAGTACTCAGGAGGCTAAGTGAGTTCAAAGCCAGCCTGGGCATGAGTGAGACCCTGCCTATCCTCCTTCCTCCCCACACCCCAAAACAAGATAGTACTAATTTTCCTTTAAGAATGCAAATGACTCAGGCATGGGTGGTACACATCTTTAATCCCAGTACTCAGGAGGTAGAAGTAAGAGGATCACCTTGAGTTCAAGGCTACCCTGAGACTACATAGGGAATTCCAGGTCAGCTTAGGCTAAAGTAAAACCCTACCTTGAAGGACAAAAAAAAAAAAAAGAATGCAAGCCAGATGTGGTGGTACACGCCTTTAATCCCAGCACTTGGGAGGCAGATGTAGGAGGATTGCTGTGAATTTGAGGCCACCTTGAGGCTACATAGTGAATTCCAGGTCAGCCTGGGCTACAGTGAAACCTACTTAGGGGAAAAAGAAAGAAAGGAAGGAGAAGGAAAGGAAAGGAAAGAAGGAAGCAGGCAGGCAAGCAAACTGTAAAGAGCACCAAAGGGCAGAAGGGACATTCACCATCTCCTGTATGTCAGGCACCATATATGCTGCCATTTTGTGTTTGGTGCCTATATTGTACAAGATGACTTCTGAGTTTGCAGTTAGCTAGCAAATTAGATGGTCTCTGCCTCCATTAATTCCTGTATTTCTGAAGGCAAGAATTAATGAAATGATAATCTGTTGTTCATTTTATTTTACCATTCCTACTGATATACTTAATAATCATTTATAAATATATTTGTTGGCAGCTTGAAACAAAGTTCAAAAGTGACTTGGATAGGAGCATCTTGGCTAACAGGGAAGAACCTTTCCGGTGCCTAATAAAGTTCTCTAGCCCGCATCTTTTGGAAGCATTGAAATCCTTAGCACCAGCTGGTGAGTGATCAGCTTATTTTATGAGGTGGACTAATTAACAGTACACTTGCATTTAGCCCTTTATTGATGACTAATTGACTACCTCTGCCCTGCACCCAACCCTCTATTGACAACTGATCACCTCTGCACTTTGCAATCTCTCAGTCTTCTATCCCATGATGCCCTATTTTGCTTCTGCACTTAATGGCAAGGTGGAGTGGGTATGTATGATCCGTGTCTTCTTTTGGCCATTTATACAGTGGCCCTAATGTTTACCCCTGTAATTATTTTAATTTTTTCTTCTTTATTTTAGGTATAGCAGATGCACCACTTTCTCCGTTGCTCACATGCATACCCAGCAAGGGAATGAATTATTTCAAAATTAGAGATAAATGAGACGTGTGGTTTTGTAAACTCAGTGGCTCCCTGACTCGCTTGCACTTACATTCCAGCTAATTGTACTGTAGCAGTTACTCCTTTATATTGGAAATCTAAAAGAGTTGCTGTGATTATTAGGGCTGTTCTTTCCTCTTCCATACGTGCCCCTTACCCCTTTTATGCTAAGCATGGCAGTTTTGGGCACTTAAGATGTGACAGGATATATACACATGGCATCAACTGACGTGGAGCACTGGAATGCCCTGAACAGAGCATACCGCATGGTGTTGAACCTGTTGGAATCAGCTAGTGTCCTTGTACCCACTCCTGCCTCTCAGCCCTGGAAGGTCTAGTTCTAATTGCTGGTTTCTGGGATTTTCTGTTAAGCCTTGGGTCATGGAAGAAGCACCAAGAAATTATACTCAACCCAGGACTTCTAGGGGAATCAAAGTTGACCATTCAAAGGGGAGAGTTGGGTGCCTTAAGCTACTATAGGAGGTTTCATAGCCAGTGGTTCACTTATACAATTATTTTATTGTAAATATGCCACTTTTCATAACCTCTTTTATCATACAGCCAACAAACTAGCCACCATTATTATAGATTTGCAAATAAAGATATTGAAAAACTGGTACAAATATTACGCTTAATGAAAATCAGAAAGGCTTAACAAAATACATAAATATGGCTAAAAGGTGATTAAATCATGCTTTACCATGTAATGTGTATAGGCTGTAGGACATCTTATATGAAAAACTATGATTTTAGGTTGAATCTGATTTGGAAATATCAGACCCTTCCCTTGCCCCAATGAGGTTCCGAGTCTGTTGGGGCTTAATGGTGCTAATTTCCTTTGGACCATCATGATTGCTTAGGCCATCTGTCCCTATATGAATGTACTCACACTGAAAAGGTGTTCTGCCCAGTGCTTGAATGGCTGCATTGGATCTGCACAGAGGCCCTTGAGCTTCCTAGGATGGTTTCCCACCACCCCATTATATTTACTGGTGCATGGCAGAAAGAAGGATCTGGAGTCTGAACAAGAAAAATTAATCATGTTATTTGGCCTGTAATGGTAATGAGGCTACATCCTGTAGAGTTCTCAGAGAGGTGTCTGCTTAAAAGGTCTGAGGGCTCACCACACTCAACTGTGAGGTACTTGTTGGTTCGTTCAAATGCAGCTTGGGAACAGATCCTTCAGTGGATGCAGAGCCAAGGAAAAAGGACCTGACACATGAAGTAAAGACTAGTCTTTCCTGAGCACTGTGTTGAACATGTCCTGTGTATCTGAAGGCGGGCAACATTGCTCATCCTGGTGGGGAGGGATAAGACAGATTTCTGAAGCTCAGGCTGGCCTTGAACTTGTGGCAATCCTTCTTTAACCTAATAAGTGATGCACTTACAGATGCACTACCAGATCCAGCAAGCATTACTAATATTTTATTGAAGTGAAAACCCAGCCATCAGACTCCATAGACTGATATCATGCTCAGTAATTCTCAAAGATGGCCACATCCTAATCCATGGAATCAGTATGTTCTTAAAAGGCAGAGGGGCTTTGCAGTTGAAGAAATGGCCCGACTTTATCTGAATGCACCCTGTGTGATCACAAGGGTCCTCAAGAGTGCGAGAGATTTCCGGGTAGGATGGCAGCATATTACCAAAGCAGCCTAGGGAGGGAAATACACAGCAAAATACACTCTTCCACTGAAAAGTGAAGGTGTTTAAGTTATTATCAACCACAGCAGAGAAGCAGGAGAGACCAAGATCTCCCAGAAATGAGAAACCTGCCAGAATTGCACTGAGGCACCAGCAGCCCTGATCCATGAGCCCACCCAGCTGGCAGCAGAGAACAGCAGGAGCAGAAACAAGGTGAGAGAATTTTCCACTCATATCACCCTCCTTGCAAAGTCAAGAAACTTAAAATGGAAGACAGCAGAGACCAGCTGAGCAGCTGCTAAAGGAGAATACAAACGGGACCAATGGAGCAGCTCTGATATGACTCCAAGCACATTGCAAAGTCTCCCATCCCCCAACCATCAGGGCCACTAACATCCAGAGAACTCATTCACGCCTGGCTGTCCAGCACCAAGAGAGATCAAGGTGGGCACTCAGCATTGGTGAGATTAGAAGCCATCCCAAAAGGTAACAGTGCCTACTTATATAAAGCCAGATATAAGTCTGCACTGGAAGTACTAATCTCTCTCAATGTCAGGAAAGGTTATGTATTACATTTGAATGATATGTTCTTGGTTGGTCTTACCCTTCTCAAATGAGCTATATTTTGGTATTGACTACTGATGTTTCCTGACTTTTAGGGCCTTTGTCTTTTTCTGTCATTATTGGGGGCAGGGACTGACTGGCCCCAGTATGACTTGGAACCTGTTTCAGATTAGAAATTAAAACCTCCCAGTTGGTAGGATGAAGGGTGTAAGGCAACACATACCATTAGGGATTTTGGCTTTACTGGATTATCTGTTTACTTTAATCCCCATGTGCATATAAATACTTTGTGCTGGTTTTGATTGACTGTCTATATTCAGTTCAGATTTAGAATTTGCCAATAATTTGCTTCACCCAGTCTACTACAATAATTGAATACCAGGCCAACTCACCACCTAGGGTAACTTTTGCTGTTTCTCTTGGAGTATAAGAGCTACACTGGCACTCCTACACTTAAGATATATATAAAGTCGATTTACATGACTAAGAACACTGCAGATAATTAGAAAACCCAAGCATCAAATTAACTCAAGATGCAAAAATCTCTACACTATAATATGAGAAACACACAAAAAAAATCAAGACAATACAATCCCACCAAAAATTATAAATCCACCAGAAATGACAGTGAGACTGCTTTACATGAAATGCCTGACAAAGATTTCAAAAAAGTAATTATATCTATGTTCAGAGGAATCCAAAAAGCAAACAAACTTCTGAAGGAGAACACAGGAAACCAACTTAATGAAATATGGAGGTCATTACAAGACATGAGTAAGGAAATAGGAATAGTGAAAAACTACCAATCAGAAATACTAGAAATGAAAAATAAAGTCAAAAAGAAAACTGTAGAAAGTCTCACCAGTAGAATGGATCGAGGAGAGGACAGAATATCTACACTAGAAGACCAGGTGGCAAATCTAATACAGTCCAACAAAGAGAAAGACAAACTAATAGGAAGGCATGAATGGGAATTTCAAGACATTTGGGACACCATGAAGAGATCAACCATAATAATTCAGGGCACAGGAGAATTTCACTCCAAATGCATAACAGGTATTTTCAACAAAATCACAGAAGAAAACTTCCCCAAGTAGGGAAAGTGATGCCAGTACAGATATAGGAAGCCTATAGAACACCAAACAGACAAAATCAGGAAAGAGCCTCTCACTGTCATAATTAGACTACAAAACACACAAACCAAAGAAAATATATTGAAAGCAGTTAGAGAGAAAAGTCACATACAAAGGCAAGCCCATCAGGATCACAGCAGATTACTCAATACATACTTTAAAAACCAGAAAGGCTTGGAATGATGTATTCCAAGTTCTGAAAGATAACTGTCAACCAAGGTTACTTTATCCTGAAAAACTATCCATCCAAACTGACAGAAATAAAGACATTCCACAATAAAAGCAGGCTAAAGGAATATATGAAAACTAAACCAGCATACTTGAAATTGAGAGAAAAAAAAAAAGAAAATACTTGAAAGGATCCTCCATGCTAAAGAGAAAGGAAAGCACATACATAAGGAACCTGGAAAAAACAAAGCATACTCAAATACTAGTTAATACAAGAGAGCAAAGGTAAAACCAAAAAACTACAAAACAAAAAAAAAAAGACAAAAATAAATACACACCTTTCAATAATAGCTCTTAATATCAACAGCCTCAATGCTCTAACCGAAAGACACAGGATTGCAAACTTTAAAAGCAGGATCCTTCAATTTGTTGCCTCCAAGAAACTCACCTTTTCACAAAAGATGGACACTATCTTAGGGTGAAAGGTTGGAAAACAGTGTTTCAAGCAAATGGGCCTAGAAAACAAGCAGGCGTCGCTATCCTAATATCTGACAGAGTAGACTTTCCCAACATTAGTTAGGAAAGATAAGGAAGGTTATTTTATATTAATTAAAGGAACATTCCAACAGGAAGACATTACAATCCTAAACATACATGAACCTAGCATGGGGTTTCCCAATTTCATCAAACATTATTAGAACTAAGGTCACACAACATCAAACACAGTTGTAGTGGGTGACTTCAACACCTCACTTTCATCAATTGACAGGTCATCCTGGCAAAAAATAAACAGATGTGTCTGGATTAAATGAGGTCATAGAACAAATGTACCTAACATCTACAGATCATTTTGCCCAAATGCTGCAGCATACAAATTCTTTTTAGCAGCACATGGAACAATGTCTAAAATAGACCATTTATTAGGACACAAAGCAAATCTTAATAAATACACGAAAAGTGAACTAATTCCTTGCCCTCTGATCACAATGGAATTAAACAAATCAATAGCAAGAAAAGCTATGGGGCATACACAAAATCATGGAAACTAAACAATACACTACTAAATGATGAATGGGTCAACGAAGAAATAAAAGTAAGAATCATAGAATCAAGTGATAATGAGAACACATGCCAAAACCTTTGGGATACAATGAAGGCAGTCCTAAGAGGGAAATGTATAGCTTTAAATGCCTATATTAAGAAATTAGAAAGGTGGCAAGTAAACAACTTGCTGTATTACTGAGGCACACCCCCAGCTTTATGCTATTTTAAGGCAGTAAGTAAATATGGACTCCCTGACAGAACTAAGCCTGTCAATTACAGCAGTCCTTTCCTCTATACAGTGTGGCCTAGGGCTAGCTACTTAATTTCTCTGTTTTCTCCACCATGAGAGGAGACCAGGACGTACCAGTTATCATCCTGGTAAGCCCTCAATGAAGGTTGGAGGAAATTGGTATATTCTCGAGATTCTTTGACCTTTGAGTTGTCTTGTAGTCTGGTAGAGTTTAGGCCAAGTTAACAGGTTTTTCTTCCACCCACCAGTTGCCTAGGAAGGCAAAGAATGGATTGATCAACCTGGCCGGCTGGGGGCGCCGGGACCGCTGGCTCGGCCGGATGCTAATGAGCCCGGCGGCCCCGCCCCCTGCCGGAAGTCTCTGCGGCGGGGGCGGGACCTGCGAGAGGGGCCTGGCGGCGGTGCTGCAGCGATGGCGGCCTCGGAGGCGGCGGCGGCTGGGCCCCCGGCGGCGGCGGCAGGCGTCCCAGCCTCCCCGGCGACCAGGAGGGAGGCCGCCGCCGCCTCAGGCCCGTGGGGACCCTCGGATCCCCGGCTGAGAGGCAGCAGGCCGCGGTCTGCAGCGGTGAGGCCACAGCCCGCGGCGCCGGGGCCACCGGCCCGCGAGCTGATTCAGCCGTCTGTGAGCGAGCTGTCGCGGGCCGTGCGCACCAACATCCTGTGCACCGTGCGCGGCTGCGGCAAGATCCTGCCCAACAGCCCCGCGCTCAACATGCACCTGGTCAAGAGCCACCGGCTGCAGGTGAGCGCAAGGCGGCCGGGGCTCGCTGGGATCCACAAAGCGGCCGAGTACCGTGGGAGCCTGGGGACACGAGTCACGCACCCTCAGACCCCAGGCTCCGGGTCCACAGGGCCTGGATGGCGAGCTGCGGCTCACGTTAGCCGCACCTTGGAGAGGTGCTCCGTCCTCCCAGTACGCGGGTGAGAAAGTGGTGCCACCGAGGCGGGGCGGGGTCAAAACCCGGGTTCACTAGGGCGCTTTCCACCCGGCCCACCAACCTGGCGGTAGGTCCTGTCTGTCGTTCAGAAGCAGCCTCAGGTTTGGCAATGAGTACTTCTCTTAGAAATTTCATTGTTGCTAAGGTCAGCTCTGCTCAGGAGGGAGACTTCCCAAGTGATCTCTAGGAGGGGGCACGTTATATAGATAGCTTGTCCACCTGCCGAGCAATCCGTCCCCACCAGATGGGAAAGGGTTTTCAAACCTTTGGTGCAGTCTAGGGGAGCTTGTTAAAGAGCTAGTTCTTCTGCTCCACCACAGACCTAGTCATAATTTCTCACTTATTACAATAGCAAGTTTGCCTCCACCCTTAGATCTCAGCAAAAACAGTTTCCATGGTCCGATTTGACTCTGCTACTCAGTGATGCATGTTCTGTCTGACCTTCAGGTAAATCCTCCTTGAAAACTCCCTTACTTCCAAACAGAAACTTTGAGGTTGTAGTCTGTGGTAGGACAGATAAATGTGTTTTACTTACCAGCTGCACACAAGATGCTACAGTGATCTCGAAGATCAATCAGTAGATAGACATAGGTATGCTGAAAAAGTTCTATAAAATGTTTGGGGTTTTCACCCGGGAGACAGGGTTAAGATCGCTGTGAGTTCGGGGCCAGCCTGAGACTACAGAGTGAATTCCAGGTTAACCTGGCCTAGAGGGAGAATCAAAAAAGGGGTGGCGTTTCTTCAGTGCACCACTTTTCCAGCAATTTTAACTAAGCCCTTCTCTTCACCACATCTTAACTTAGGTGGAATAACTATGTGTATATGTGTGTAGGGAGTCTACAGCCTAATCCCTCAGGGCTGATAGCAGTAGCAGACAGTGTCTCTGATCACAAAATGAAGAAAGTCAGTCTGGCAAGGACCCTCAATGTTGGCTGAAATCACTAGCCAGCATTTCTTAGCACGTTATTTGTTCTTTTATTTGGCAGTGCTTTTAGGAACTCTTTGTCTCTCAAAACTTTGGGAGGAGCTGGGGAGATGACTTAGTGGCTAAAGGCTCTTGCTTGCAAAGCCTGTTGGCCTAGGGTCAGTTCCCTAGCACCCGTCTAAAGCCAGATGCAAAGTGGTGTATGCTTCTATTGGTGTTCATTTGCAGCAGCAAGAGGCCCTGGTACACCCCCTACACACACACACACACACACAGATGCAAATAAATAAATTTTTAAGACAAACTGGCCTCAGTGAAGTACAATATACCACTTACTCTTCAGGGTTTACTTAATAGCAATCCACAGATTTATTTCTGATTATGCTTTTTAAGTAGGAACTCACACAAGGCCTATGCATAGCATGTGGTAGGCCTAAGGAGATCGGCTGCTTATGAGAGAATTCAGAATTTAAAAAAATTTTTTTGGTTTATTTTTATTTTCTTATTTGAGAGCAACAAAGAAAGAGGCAGATAGAGAGAGAGAGAATGGGTACACCAGGACCTCCAGCCACTGCAAACGAACCAGATGCATGCGCCCCCTTGTGCATCTGGCTAACGTGGGTCCTGAGGAATTGAGCCTCGAACCAGGGTCCTTAGGCTTCACAGGCAAGCGCTTAACTGCTAAGCCATCTCTCCAGCCTCCCCCCTCCCCAAATTTTTTAACCTAATTTTTGAGACAGAACTTTGTAGCTCTGGTTGGCCCGAACTCAGCTATGCCGACCAAACTGGTCTCCAACTTGCCGGCAGTCCTGCCTCTTGTTTCCCAAGTGTTGGGTTTACAGCATAGACTATGCCCAGCTCGAGCAAATACAGACTATAACATGTCAGAGCACTAGTATCTTCCCTTGCCTAGAGCCTATGTGAACTAATTCTTCCCAGAGTAATCAATTATTCTTGAAGTTTTTCTTACCTGCTGACAGCAGAGGATATGCCATATTCTTTCTGAACTGAAGATGTTGAGCAAAGAAAGGTGGACGCTTCAAAGAAGATTCCTGCGTAGTTACTGGGATAGCTTGTTATAGCAGGAGTTAAGGGGCTGGCATTTCCCTATCACAGAGCTTGCTTTGCTGTCTTCTGCATTTGTAGCCACATGTCCAGCCCCAGAACATTTGCTGTCTTGGTGGAAAACGAGTCCATATTCTTTAATGATGTGACCTGTGACAAAACAGGCATACCTGTGTGATGAGGCCCCAAGGCGGCAACTCTGTCCCCTCAGACTGATTGCTGCCCAGAGGTGCTGTCATTCACATTCTTCATATATGGTATTCTCAAAGTGTTAGAAGAGAAGAGAGTGTTGTGAGGACAGAAGACAGTTAGGAATCTCCATGTGGTTGAGGGCATCTTGATTAGTCAGGTGTGTGTGCCTTCTTTCTGCCCTGAAGCTACTCAGAATGTCTGATTGGCCAACTCTGTTGTCGGCAGTGGCAACTAGTTTTATAATTCTGGTTTCTTTCCTTGCTTTAAAATTTTTTTTCCATAATTTTTTTTTTCAATCAGATACTCTCTTCTTAAAAAGTAAACTATTAGCCGCATGTGGTGGCACACGCCTTTAATCACAGCACTCAGGAGGCAGAGGTAGGAGGATCACCGTAAGTTCGAAGCCACCCTGAGATTACATAGTGAATTCCAGGTCAGCCTTGGCTAAAGTGAAACCCTACCTCCAAAAAACAAAAAATAAAAAAAAAAGTAAACTATTAACAAGGCCTCCTGAAAGATGATGAGGGAGATGGGGAGTTGTAAGAGTGTCCACTGAAGGATGATGAGGATGATGAGGAATTGTAAGAGTATCAGCTGAAGAACAATAAGGAAGATGGGCAGTTGTAAGAGTATCTGCCAAAGGGGATAGAGAGATGGCTTAGCGGTTAAGGCGCTTGCCTGCAAAGCCAAAGGACCCAGGTTCGTTTCCCCAGGACCCATCTAAGCCAGCTGCACAAGGGGTTGCACGCATCTGGAATTCATTTGCAGTGGGTGGAAGCCCTGGTGTGCACTCTCTCTCTTCCTCCCTCTCTCTCTCCCTCCCTATTTCTGTATTTCTCTCTCTCAAATAAATAAAAATAATTTTTTTTTTAAAAAGAGAGTATCTGCTGAAGGAAGATGAGGAATTGAAAGAGTATCCACTGAAGTATAATGAGGAAGATGGGGAGCTGTAAGAGTATCTGATGAAGGATGATAAAGAAGATGAGGAATTATAAGAGTATCTGCTGCCACCCTTGGTGGGTTCTTCTGGACACTGTCTACAGTCCTTGTCCTATAAGGAAATCTGGAAATGTAGGCCAGCCTTGCCTGCAGTGCAGGAGAAAGGGAGCTATGATCTGGAATGGAAGCTGAAAGGATCCAGAGAAAGGAAGAGTGGGAGTCAACAGGCCTTCCTTGACTACTAGAGAGTCTTTTGTTCCTCAGGTTTGAAAGCAGCGGAAGAGACAAGTAGATACTTAAAGAATCTGCTATCAAGCAGCGTTTGCATTTTTAAAATCTGGCCTAGAGAGATTTTGTATTCTGTGCCATCCAAAAGTATGCTTTTACTGATTTGCCATAAAATTATTTTTAAAAGGAAAGATTGCAGCAAGTTGCTCATTAAACTGTATTATGCAGTATCTATGGGTATTCAATGTAGAATAAGATGGCAAAGTGAGCTGGTTTCCTTGGCTGCTTTCTCCAGAGGTGAGGGTACTAGGCAGCTTTTGCCAGTCCTCACAGCCCACTCCTTCTATCCTCTACTCTCTATTGAGTCTCTTTCCTTCTTCAATTTTGTTTTTTTTTTTTTTTGCTTGCTTGTGTGTGTTTTATTTGGTTGAGAGTTTGCTTTGGAACATGCATACTGGGCAAGCACTCTTTCAGTTACACACAATATGCAGTCTCCAAGCTGTTTTCTTCTTAATGTGCATAGGGACTACAGAACAGAACCTTGCTTTCCTGTGGTTCTTGTGTGTGTGTGTGCGCGCGCGCACGCAGAGAGGGAGAGAGGCTAGGAACTTGTCCATTGCAAACTAAATCCAAATACCTGCACCACTTTGTGTGCCTGGCTTTACATGGGTACTGGAGAATCAAACCCAAGCCAACGGGCTTTACATGCAAATGACTTTAATAGCTCAGCCATCTTTTCAACACCTGTTTCTTGTTTTATTGTGCATTTGACATTTCCCATCTCTTCAGCATACCTGTGGTACTTTGAATGTGTGTTCCCCATGCCTCAGGTATTTTTTGTTAAGGTTAAACTTCCTACTTAAGTCTCCAGCAGCCTGCTAGAGGAGGTGTTTCACAATTCCAGCCCAAAGGTGTGGAGAGAAGGGTTTGAGCTCTGGCGGGGTCCCAGCTTGCTGCCTTTGGTGTTTGCTGGCTGGCTGGTTGTTTCTGCTTGGATCTAGGAATGGAAGCCAGCTTCTCCCACCATTGATGGAACTTTCCCTGGATCTGTAAGCTTAAAATAAATCCCTTCCTCCCACAAACCATATCTGGTTGGATGCTCATCCCAGCTTTGTGGAGCTGACTACAATAATACCTTTGAACTTCTTATCTCAGAATGGGAAGAAGATCCCAAACTGGGTGGGCTTCTGTGATGGAGGAGTTGGCCCCCAGAAAAAGAAATGTGCACAATGTCAGGTGACTGCTTTGGCCTGTAATGGCAGCAATGAGGGTGTTACTATCATCCAATTTGATTTATTTGAGAGAGAGATTATGGTCACACCAGGGCCTCCTGCCACAGTGCAAATGAACTCCAGGTACATGTGCCACTTTTGACATCTAGCTTTACATGTGTACTGGTGAATCAAACTCAGGCCATCAGGCTTTGCAGGGAAACACCACTAACTGCTGAGCCATCTCCCCAGGCTAGTATTACATTTTGGGGGGAAAAAAAGTTTCAGATTTGAGGCTTTGGAGATGGCTTAGCAGTTAAAAGTGCTTTCCTCTAAACATTAAAGACCTCCTAAGCTGGAGACCACCAAGTACAACTCCTCATAACCCATGTAAAAAAAAGCTGGCATGGCCATGCATATCTGTAATTCCAGTCTGGGGTTGAGAAGAGGAAGTTGGGGTTCCCTGTTGGTTAGCATCTCCCTGTCTGGTTGAGAGACCCCAACACATGGATAAGCCACAAGAGGACAAGCAACATTCTCCTCTGGCCTCTCCATGCAGATACATAGGATGCATGTATCTGCACATACATGGGGGTACTAGAACTACTTTAGCAGCTAAAGTAGGAAGCAGGCTCCAAGTGTGAAAGGGTAAGCTATCACTGTGTCTTTGTTCTGGTTTTTTTTTTTTCTTCTGAAATTAAAGGTGTGCATCACCAAAAAAATAAATAAACTAGTTCTAGTGATGCCCTCAGGGTGCAGGGTTTCCTACAAGAACCAGTACCCTAACCTGCATTGCTCTGCATTTCTCTCATGGTTTGCTTTTTCTTAATCAGTTTTTGTTCTTAAAGATATTTATTTAGGAAGACAGAGACTATAGAAGAAAATGACAACATTGAAGGTACATTATAAAAGTGCTATCTTGAGGCTGGGCATGGTGGCACACGCCTTTAATCCCAGCACTTGGGAGGCAGAGGTAGGAGGATTGTCGTTAGTTCGAGGCCACCCTGAGACTCCATAGTGAATCCCAGGTCAGCCTGGGCTAGAGTGAGACCCTACCTTGAAAAACCAAAAAAAAAAAAAAAAGTGCTGTCTTGGAATTCAAAGGAAGAGGTTTAGATCTGCCTGGGTGGTAAGCAGAACCAGGAACTAGATGGTAAGGCACATGTGGTCTGGGCCAGGCTATGTGCTAATCCAGACACCTAAGCTGCAATGCAATAAGAGGTGTGTGCTCAGTTTTAGAAATGAGTAAACAGGGGCTGGGAAGATGGCTCAGTGGTTAAAGGTACTTGGGTTAAAGGTACTTGCTTGCAAAGCCTACTGGCCCTAGTTCAGTTCCCAAGCCACCCACATATGCCAGTTGTAAAAAGTGGCTTAATTGTGTTGTGTTCATTTAGCAAGTACAAAATGAATAACTAAAAATTAAAGAAATGAGCCAGGCATGGTAGTATATGCCTTTAATCCCAGCACTTGGGAGGCAAACATAGGAGGATTGCTGTAAGTTCAAGACTACCTTGAGACTACATAGTGAATTCCAGGTCAGCCTGGGCTAGAATGAGACCCTACCTAAAAAAAAAAAAAAAATGAGTAAACTGCTCAGAAGTTAACTACCTTGTCCAAGATACCACCACTGGTCAGTAGTAGAAACAGGTTAAGAGCTGATGTCTCTGCAGTGCCACATGCTCTCCAGTGCACACCCCATCTGAAAGGAGCCAGAAGAGTGTGGAGACCCATCCAAGAATGGATATAGAATTGGAAGAGGCTGGAGATGTGGCTCAGTGGTAAAGCACTAGCCTAGCGTTCTCAAGATCCTGGGTTCCATCCCAGCCCAACAGAATAAATATAAATAGATGAATGGAATGAATGATTATAAAGGCAAAATAAATAAAAGCTATAAAAATCACTATACCAGAAACTATTTTACTTTTAAAGAATGGGACAATACATGAACGCAGAAAAAGAGACGAACATAATGGCAGGTTGGAGACACAAGGAGGAGTTTGAGGTCTTATTTTACATGCTTTGTTGTTAAATAGTAACATATAAATACTTTTACTGGAATTGCAAGATGTTAATAACATTAGAAGAGAAAGGAACCACCAAAAAAAAAAAAAAAGCCAGGAGTATGATGGTGCACGTCTTTAATCCCAGCACTCAGGAGGCAAAGAGGTAGAAGGATCACTGTGAGTTCAAGGCCAGCCTGAGACTACATAGTGAATTCCAGGTCAGCCTAGGCTAGAGAGAAAACCCTACCTCAAAAATAAACAAAAGAGAGTGAATGAGAAGGACTTTTTGGAGACCACTTAAGTATTTAAGTGAATATGAATGTAGATAGACAGTATAGTGAGGTAGGATTGTGAAGGGGTAGCCAGTGTTGAAAACCTGAAGGGATGACTACATTTGCTATCAACAAAATATAAGTTATGGAGTTTAAAATAAAACAAGTATAGCTTCTTCCCTTGTGAGTCAGCAAGGTCCACATGTTCGTCTTGAGAGTCAGGGGGAAGACTTGGGCGAAGTAGTTAGTAATTTCTCACTTCTCCAGTTGCAGAATAGAGAGAGTGGAGGTGGGCCTATTCTGAGGGCCTATGCTGAGCCTTTTCTCAGCAATATGAGAAAGGAACAGTTTTCTAGCAGCATGTGACAACAAGCACACCACCTACATCTCTTTCTGTTGACCCATAGGCAGGTGGGCTAGCTGTCACCCCTGCTCCCTCCTTTAGAGCTATCTAAGAAGAGCCAGGCAAGGATAATGCCTGAAGCCACCCTGAGTCTCAGGTCTGAGGTATGTGTACAACAGAGTACTTCAAGCTAAAGTGACTCACTAGTTATTTTTAATTTCTCAGCTGAAATGTCATTTGTAGTGAGGTAGTATGTATATGTAGACCCATCTAGAAAGGACACAGACAGGAGGATCACTTGACCCTCAGGGACATCCTGAAATCCCCATGTTCTTTTTATTAGATATGGACATATTTTGTTTGCAAGCATCACATATTGATACTATCCTTTCCCTCTTCCCTGCCCCTTTTCTGAAGAGGCCTTCCTCATTGGGAATGCAGATCAACCCCATGGGGATTGTGGGTCATGCATTATGGGGGCAGCAGTCAGCTGTGGGTGAGAGGCAATGACTCTGGGCAAAATGTCCCAACTTGTGGCTCTGACAGTCTTTCTGCCTCCTCTTCTGCAAAATTCCCTGAGCCATGCTGGGAGCATTTTAAATCTACTTCAGTGATGGGCACTTAGGAGCATCTAGATGTCTGGTTTGGTAAGTGTATCAGTATCTTTCCTCAGTATCCTCAGTATCTTTCTCCATCACCCTTGTGCTGATATCAGCTTAACTAAGAGAGCAGCATTCTTGCTCATTTCCCCAATTCCTCTGTGGTTTCAGTTGGGGCCAGGGTGGAGTGTGCTGGGTCATTTATCTCCTCAAGTCCAGTACCCATCTGAAAAAGAGAAACAGATTCTCCAGTGGAGAGTGAAGTCAGCACCAGTTAAATGGGATAGCCATTATTAATTTAGAGAGAATTTAAAAGGTTTAGACACTTTTATAGTCTAAGGTTAGTGGGAACTTGACAATGGAAAGCAGAATCATTATTTGGATATGATTCTGACTTGTTTCCCAGTTCCAGATATGGTTTCCTTTCCACTGAGCAGATCTGTTAGCCAATCCAAGAGCAGTTGGTTACCCACCATGGCTATGTGCCACTATTGCACTTGTGTGAGCATCACATCAGGTTGTTTGCTTCTGAGGTGCTTTGACGTTGAGTTGCTTGGACGAATGTTGGCCACTTTCCCGTGGTAGCTCATGTAAGCGCCTTCCAGCACTAGATGGGCTAACTGTCTGGGGACTTGCTCTCCTCCAGATTTCAACCAGGTCTCTCCATGGTCCGTGCCAACAGCATTTGGTGTCTTCAGCAGTAGGGTCTTACCATTAACCTCTGGTGGGTGATTGAGTGCTCTGACAGAAGTCTGTCTTGTTTGTTTTGGGAGATCTAGTAGGTCTCTCTGATCAACAGCTCACTGTATATGCAAACCACATCCTGGTACAGAGAATTACAGGCCAGCACCAAGGGAAAAGAAGAAAGAAAAGGCCAGAGAAGAAAGAGAAACGGGAGAAATTTGAGGTTAGGTTTTGTCTCACTCTCTCCAATGCCCTTTGATTTAGGTGCTCCCTCTTAGGTTAATGTGATTTCCATAGGACGCTGTGGTATCAGTTCAGTTTGGGTTCAGATTTTGTGTATCCCCCATCCCCACTCTTTCCCTTCCCCCAAACCCTACCCTCCCTATTGTACAAGCCTCAAGATGCTATTCAGTTATGTCAGCAATTTGGGCTGATGCAGGTTAGGAACTGCAAAAGAGTGAGATCATGCGACGATTGTCTTTTTGTGATTGTGTGAGTTCATTTTAAATGATCTGTTCCTAGTTCAGCCATTTCTTTACAAATTTCAATGTGTCATTTTTTCTTACTGTAGAATTCCACCAAGTAGATATATCACATCTTGGTTATCCATTCATCCAATGATGGGCACCTGGGTTGATTCCAGTTTTTAGCTATTATGAATTGAGGAGCTATAAACATGGTTGAGCAAATATTTCTGAACTGAGATGTGGAGCTTTTAGGGTAAATGCCCAGTAAGAGAATAACAGGATCTGCTGGTAACTCTATATTCATCCTTTTCAGGAGTCTCCAAATTGATTTCTACAATGGTTGTACCAGCTTACAACCCACCAAAAGTGAATGAGGGTTCCTATTCTCCACAGCCTCACCAACATTTGTTTTCACTTGATTTTTTAATGTTTTCTATTACTGGGGTAAGATGGAATCTCATAGTTGTTTTAATTTGCATTTCTTAAGTGTGTGTTAGCCATTTGTAATTCTTCCTCTGTGAACTCCTTATTTAGTTCTCTGCCCCACTTTTGGAGTGGGTTGTTTGATTTTTTTTTAATGTTTACTTTTTGAGTTCTTGTAGATTCTACATATTAGGCTTCTGTCAGTGGTATAGCTGGCAAAGATTTTCTCCCATTTAGTGGGTAATCTATTGGTTCTGCTTATGATATGTTTGTCTGTGCAAAAGCTTTTTGGCTTCATGAAATCCCATTGGTTGAGTGCCTGTTTAATTTCCTTGGCTACTCAGGTTTTGTTCAGGAAGTCTTTTCCCAGTCCTATATCATGGAGAGTGCTTCCTATGTTTTCTTCCAGTAATTGAAGAGTTTCAGGTCTTATATTGAGGTCTTTAATCTGTTTGGACTTCATTTTGTATATGGTGAAATGAGTGCGTTTAATTTCATTTTTCTACATATGGTCCTCCAATTTTTCCAACACCACTTGTTGAAGATGCTGTCTTTTCTCCAGTCTACATTATTGGCACCTTTGTCAAAGATCAAGCAGCTGTAGTTGCCTGCCCTAAAATCTGGGTCTTCAATTCTGTTCCATTGGTCTGTGTTTTTGTTTTTATTCCAGTACTGTGCTATTTTATTTATTTTTTTTATCACTGTGGCTTTGTAATATAGCTTTAGATCAGGTATGGTGATATCACCAGAGGTATTTCTTTTGCTGAGGATATGTTTGGATATCCAAGGCCTTCTGCCATTTGATATGAATTTTGAGATCCTTTTTTAGTCTCAGTGAAGAATGCTGCTGGTATTCGTATTGGTATTGCATTAAATCTGTATATTGCTTTTGGTAGAATTGCCATTTTCACAATATTAATTCTACCTATCCAGGAACACGGGAGGTCCTTCCATCTTCTTAAGTACTCCTTTCTTCTTTCTTGAATGTTTTTATGTTTTCATTATATAGTTCCTTCACGTCCTTTGTTAGTGTTATTCCAAGGTATTTAATTTTTTGTTGCTATTAAAAATGGAACAGTCTCCCTGATTTCTTTCTCTGTATATTTGTCCTTTGCATATCGAAAAGCTACTGATTTTTGTGCATTGATTTTATATCCTGCCACTTTGCTGAAGAAATTTATCACCTTTAGAAGTGGGATGGAGACTTTCGGATCACTTAGTACTTCTAGTGCTGAGAGTGGGCACCCCTGTCTATTCTGTTCACTTGATTTTTTAAAAAATATTTTTAAAAATATGTTATTGTTTATTTATTTGACAGAGAGAGAGAATGGGCACGCCAGGGCCTCCAGCCACTGCAAATGAACTCCAGACACTTGTGTCCCTTGTGCATCTGGCTAGCATGGGTCCTGAGCAATCGAACCTGGGTCCTTTGGCTTTGCAGGCAAACGCCTTAACTGCTAAGCCGTTCCTCCAGCCCTCACTTGATTTTTTGTACTTAGCAAAGTTTTTGGCCTCCCAATCAATTTCTTCTGTCTTATCTTCCAGGTCAGAGGTTCTGTCTTCCACATGAATAACTCTGTTGGTGAGTGGTTCTAAAGAGGTTTTCATAAATTCTATTTGATTTTTGTTTTCTGTTGTGTTGTGTTGTATAATGTCCATCTCTTTTTTGAGGTATGATTTCAATTTGAATTCTGGTTTTCTTGATGCTTCTTGTAGTTTATGCTTGCATTTGATCAAGTATTCATTAAGCTTAATCAACCGGTTGTTAAGGTCTTCCATTTCTTGACTTACCTTCAATTTATTCATGTCTCTTTGGAGGGTTCTAATGTTTTCTTCCATCAAGTTTAAGCCTAGTGTCAAAAGCTGAATGTTCTAGGAGATGATTCTGTTCAATTTCATTGATAGGGTGTTTGGTTCTTTGATAGTTTGCTTCAAGTTCAGTGATTTTTTTTTTTTTAATCAGGGTCTCATTGGTTGGTGTGTTTTCATTTTGGGAGTGAATTTCTGTTGATTTCTTTGGAGGCTTCCGTAGTAGGACTGGGCATCCTTGGTGGAGGTCTGTCAGTTTTCTGACTTCCATTGGCTTTTCTGCATTGTTGTCTACCCATTTTAGGAAGACTCTTTATTTTATGGAGGAGGAAGCAAGTTTGTGTCCTTTGGCCCATTCACCTTGTGACTGAGGAGAACAGAGATGTTGGTACTTAGTGGCCAGTCAAGATACCAGAGCAAAAGGCCTGATTCCACAGCTCACATGGGCGTCAGGCCTCCCCGAGCAAGGCACAATGAGACCTACTAGGACCAGGGGTTTGGGAGGAGTAAAGAAACAGGGATCTGGCCTACTGAAATCCCCATATTAAAAAAAGAAAAAGAAAAGTAAAAGCTGGGCATGGTGGGTCACACTGGCAATTATACCATGGAATTACAGAGGTAGCTGTAATTCTGGCTGCTTCTGAGACTGAAGCAAGATCATGTGTCAAGGCTAACCTACTTAGTGAGATCCTATATCAAAATAAAAGTAAATGAGTTGGATGTGGAACTCAGTGGTAGAGCACTTGCTAGAAAAGAAGTGAATTGTACTTAAAAGTTCATCAGGATGGGAGGAGAGGGGAGGGAAATACCATGGGTTGCTGTCTGTAAGTATAGAAGTTGTTAATAATATATGTATGTGTATATATATATATATATATATATATATATTTTAAAGTTTATCAGGATTAAGTGAGTTAATATGTGGAAAGTTCTAAGGTGAGTGCCAATGTGTAGTTCACTATGATAGTACGCAGTCATAATGGTCATTCAGTTTCAGACCTTCAAACTGCCATGGTGTTGTATCTGATAGTTTAGCTACTGTAGGTGGTAGGGATCAAAGGGCCTCCGTACCTAGTCAAAGGATGTTTCTCACAGACTCAGACTAAGAATCTGTGTGTGGAGGGGTTTGGAGGGATGGGATTTGTAGCAAAGAGCAAGGATGATACCCAGGGCTTAGCCTGAGTAGCTGAATATGATGCCACTTGAAAACAGAGAAGCTGGCTGCAAGGGCATATATCTTGAGGTTAGCAGTCATTTAAAGAAACAAGAAGCAAAACTTTTTAAAATTTTTTTGTTTTTTGCTGAAAATTGCCTTGTGTATGTGTACATATGTATATGCAAGTACACATGTGTGGTACACATATGACTGCATGGGTGGAGGCCAGAGGCTGACTGCAGGTGTCTTTCTCAACTGCTTTATACTTTATTTCCTAGGCAGAGTCTCTCACTTGAACCTAGGGCTCACCAGTTTGGCTAGTCTAGTAGCCAGCTTGCTTGAGGAATCCCTTGTCCCTACTTTTGAGCACTGGGATTCATGGGTTCTAGGACCTGAAATCCAGTCCTCATGCTTGCATGGTAAGCATGTCATCATCCACTGAGTCATTGCTCCAGCTCCTTTTTTGAAATTTTATGACTGATTTATTGATTCATATATACCATAAAATACACTTATTGTAAGTGAATGACTCAATCATTTTTAAATTTACAGATTGTACAACCACCACCACAATCCAATTTTAGAACATTTTCATCACTCTAAAAAGAAACTGTACCTATTTTTACTTATTCCTTTATTTCTACCACCAACATGTTGTGTTGGGTATTGTAAGATAATTACTGAATTTTCCTTTTTGCAGGATGGCATAGTAAATCCAACAATAAGAAAAGATTTGAAAACCGTCCCAAAATTTTACTGCTGTCCAATTGAAGGATGTCCTCGAGGTCCTGACAGACCATTTTCTCAGTTTTCTCTCGTAAAACAGGTATTTTACTTCCCTTACCATGCTTCTCTGAAGGTGGAATGCAGGTGGCAGAAGCCTGATATGCATCCTGATTGCTTAGCGGACCTACCAGAGATTTAGGGAGAGTTCTCATGGGTCTGCTGGCAGGGCCCCTCCAGTGGTTCACAAGACATTGTGGGTGTGATGCAAAACGGAAAAACGAGTCTTGTGAAGCAAAGGGCCTAGCCCCAGGTTTGGAAAGAAGAAAAGCAGACCATCCTGCCAAGAGGGAGGGACACTTGTACTTGTAGATTGTAGGGGAAGTGTCCCTACAGCAGCAGGGGCAAAGACCCAAAGTCACTGTTCTCCCAGCAGAGGAGACCTGTAGGATCCCAGAGAAGAGATCTTTCGGGAGTGGCTATCTTTCAGGGAGGGAGAGGGGTTCAGCCACTTAGGAAAGAGGAATTGAGGACTGGAAGAGATTGGTATCTAAAATGTTCCCTGAGGGTCTGCTGGAGGATGTCCTGAGAAGACCATCACAAAGACTTTTTCCTGCACCATAGCACTTATTTGCAGAGTCTGGCTGTTGGCTACCATGGATTGGATTCAACAGTCTCCACTTTGCATGAAGTCACGGTCATACAAAGGACCTGTGGGGGCTCTTCCTCCTCCATCCTTCTCACAGGCAGTTCTCTGTCCTTTCTCCTCTTTCCTTTTCTTAATCTAATAGTCTTTCTAAACCTTTTTTTTTTTTAAATAGACCTATGATAAACCACAGTTTGCCTGTTTTTAAATTGTCTTGATTTGGAATGCCGTGTCTGTCCATTGAGTGATTAATTTGGGGATGCTGGTGGTTCTTAGAGTGTTGCTGCTTCTCACCTCCACACCTTCTGTCCCTGTAGCACTTTATGAAGATGCATGCAGAGAAGAAGCATAAATGCAGTAAGTGCAGCAACTCTTATGGGACTGAATGGGACTTGAAAAGACATGCAGAGGACTGTGGCAAGACCTTCCAGTGCACGTGTGGCTGTCCCTATGCCAGCAGAACAGCTCTGCAGTCTCACATCTACCGAACCGGCCACGAGATCCCTGCAGAACACAGGTAAAAAGCAAAGAAATGGCACTGAGTAGTAGGGGGAACACTTTGAACCAGGGCTGGAGAGATGGCTCAACTGTTAAGGAGCTGGGCTGCAAAGCCAAAGCACCCAGGTTCAATTCCTGAAGACCCACATAGGCCAGATTCACAAGGTGGCACATGCGTCTAGAGTTCGTTTGCAATGGCTAGAGGTCCCCCCCCCATTCTCAAATAAATAAATAAATAAATTTTAAATATAAAAATATATGTTCTTCTAAAAAAGACTGAACTGGAGCTTCCAAGAGAGCCAACCATGTAGGCAGAGCAAAAGGAATAATGGTGGAAATCTGTGACAGTGAAGAAGGCACTTTGAGAAATAGCAGTAGTATAGTAAAGAATCCAGGCCTGGGCCTGACTCCACCTGCCACAGCTTCATGAGTGCTGAGGTTACAGGTGTGCACAATGCCTGGTCTATCCTTGAGCCTGGAATCTTGACCCATTTCCTTTTTCTTCTCTTCTCTTTCTCCTGTGTGTAAAAGAATGTATGCTTGGCATAGTACATGTGTGGAGGTCAGAGGACACTTAGGATATGTCTTCTCTACTTCTACCCTTTTTAGACAGGGTGTGTCTTGCCAGCAGCTGTTTGCAAGCTCCTGGATTTGCATTTGGCTCTACCTGAATGCTGAGAAAGATCGAACTTGGGTCTGCAGGCTTGCAAGCAAGCGCCTTAAACCCCTGGATATCTCATCCCCAGTTCCTTTTTCTTTCTCTTCCTATTCCCATTTGAAAATCTCAACTTCCAGCATGCTCTTCTAGAGGGATGACAGATGATGAAAACTAGAATTTTTATTATGAACTGGTACTTCACTTTATTTTATTATTTATGTATTCATTTATGCTGGAAAGTAAACCTAGGACCTCCAGCATGCTAGTCAATTACTGTACCACTGACTGAGTCATACCCCCACTCCTCATTTTACTTTTATCTTTTTTTATTAAATTTTATTTGTTGGTGGGGGGCATGTCAGGGTCTCTTGCCCCTACAAATGAACACCAGATGCTTGTGCCATTTTTTGCTTCAGGCTTTACATGGGTGACAGGAATTTAACCTAGGCCACTAGGCTTTAGAAGCAATTGCCTTTAAAACTGATGTGCCATCTCCTCCTTACTTTTTTTTTTTTCCAGTTTTTTGAGGTAGGGTCTCACTCTAGCCCAGGCTGACTTGGAATTCACTATGTAGTCTCAGGGTGGCCTCGAACTCAACATGATCTTCCCGTCTCTCCCTCCCAAGTGCTGGTATTAAAGGCATGCACGACCACGCCCAGCCTTCCTTTTTACTTTTTTTAATTAGTGTGTATGAATATGCAGGTTTGTAGGCCAGAGAACAATCTCTCTTGACATTTCAGAAGCACATTTACCTCCTTTGAGACAGAGTTTCCCATTGGCCTGAACTTCATCAGTTAGCCTATACTAAGTGCTGGTCAGTGACCCTTTAGTCTCTTAACTCCCTAGCAGTGGGGTTACAGGTGTGTGCCACCACTCCTGACATTTTGTGTGGGTACTGAGAATTCAACTCCATTCCTAATGCTTGCAAAGCAAATACTTTACCAACTGAGCTAACTCTTCAACCCCTTTTTTTTCAGTATTGAGACAAGGTCTCACTGAGTTGCTGGGGCTGGTCTTGAACTCACCCTTTCTTTAAGCAGACCTTGAATTTGCAGTCTTTCTTCCTCAGCTTCCCTTGTATCTAGGATTACAGGCTGCACATCAGGCCACTTTGCACTTCATTTTAAAAGGTCAAATTTACATTTGATATAATAGCAACCAGTTGTAGTGGCACACACCTGAAACCTCAGCACTTGAGACACAGAGGCAAGTTCAAGGCTAGCCACAATGACATAGTGAGACCCTGACTCCAAAACAAAGTTATGTTTCCTCCCTCCCATTCATGTTTCTGAATGTCCACCTACTATAACACACCCAATTATCAAGGTTCCTAGAGGGAATGTGTGCTGATGTGGGAAATGGCATGTGTGGGTAAATGGCCAAGATACAGCCGTGTGTTCAAAGAGAGATGCATTTTAAAATTCATCTTGGGCTGAAGAAATGGCTCAGCAGTTAAAGGTACTTGCTTTTCAAATTGATCTTTTTTTTTTTTTTTTTCTTTGTCAATGTTTTCAGGGATCCGCCTAGTAAAAAAAGGAAAATGGAAAACTACCTGCAAAGCCAGAAGTTACCCAGAACGACCACTGAACCACTGAACAGCCAACCAACCCCTCCACCAGACACTCACAAACTAGAAGCTTCAGAGATGAAACTCATAGCATCTTTTGAAGACTCTTGCAGCTCTAATGCCAAAAAACAGAGTGTCACAACACCTCCAAGATATCCTCAGAAGTTGCTTCTGCCAAAGCCCAAAGTGGCTCTGGTTAAACTTCCAGTCATGCAGTTTTCTCCCATGTCTGTCTTTGTGCCTACAGCCGACTCTTCGGCCCAGCCTGTGGTGTTAGGTGTGGATCAGGGCTCCACTACAGGTGCTGTGCACTTGGTGCCCTTGTCAGTAGGAACCCTGATCCTCGGCCTAGATTCAGAGGCCTGCTCTCTGAAGGAGAGCCTACCTCTTCCAAAAATCATCAGTCCTGTTGTTGAACCAGTTAGTACAGGGGTTCAAGTGAACTTGGGTAAAAGTCCATCTAATCCCTTACAAGAACTAGGAAATGCATGTCAAAAGAACAGCATTACTTCAATCAATGTGCAGACAGATCTGTCCTTTGCCTCACCAAACTTGATACCTTGTGCTCCATGGCTTGGCCCTGATTCCTCTGTGTCGTCTTGTTCTCAGACTGATCTGTCATTTGATTCTCAAGTGTCCCTTCCCATTAGTGTTCATACCCAGACATTAATACCCAGCACAAAGGTCACTTCATCCATAGCTGCTCAGACTGACACATTTATAGACACTTGTTTCCAGTCAGGTGGGATTTCTAGAGAAACCCAAACCAGCGGGATGCAGAGTTCCTCAAATGACCATGTACAGGTGGACCAAGGTGGACTGTGTGGAGACATCTTTGAGAGTGTCCATTCATCATATGGTGTTCCTGCAGACAACATTATGAATAGTAGCTTAGTAGCAGAGACAATAACTCATGGTTTGTTACCTCAGAATGACCCTAAGATTTTAAACCAAGTTATTGAGAAATCTGCACCCATGCTGAACTTCAGTACACAGAATAGCATGCTTCCTCCACAAAACATGACAGATAATCAGACCCAAACCATAGACCTGCTAAGTGACTTAGAAAACATCTTGTCAAGTAACCTGCCTAGTCAGACACTAGATAACCGGACTCTTTTGTCTGACACAAATCCTGGGTCTGATACACAGCTCCCACCTGGCCCCACCCAGAATTCTGGAATTGATTTTGATATTGAAGAGTTTCTTTCAGCCTCAAATATTCAGACTCAAACAGAAGAGAGTGAACTTAGCACCATGACCACTGAACCAGTCTTGGAATCCCTGGACATAGAAACCCAAACTGACTTCTTATTTGCAGACCCCTCTGC
Source organism: Dipus sagitta (assembly GCA_036346955.1). Taxonomy (NCBI): domain Eukaryota; kingdom Metazoa; phylum Chordata; class Mammalia; order Rodentia; family Dipodidae; genus Dipus; species Dipus sagitta. The sequence continues at coordinate 262,406,443 of CM070770.1, read as the reverse complement.
ACAGCCCTATGGGTGCAGGGGAAACTCAAACTTCTTAGGCCTTGAGATGTTCGACACACAGACACAGACAGACTTAAACTTCTTCTTAGACAGTAGCCCTCACATGCCCCTTGGCAGCATTCTAAAACACTCCAGCTTCTCCATGAGCACCGATTCGTCCGATACAGAGACCCAAACCGAAGGAGCCTCCACTGCCAGAAGCATGCCTGCTCTAGAGAGTAAGGTTCGGTTGAACAGTGCGGAAACACAGACCATGAGTTCTGGCTTTGAGACCCTGGGGAGCTTGTTCTTCACCAGCAATGAAACCCAGACAGCGATGGATGACTTCCTTCTGGCTGACCTAGCCTGGAACACGATGGAGTCTCAGTTCAGCTCTGTGGAAACCCAGACATGTGCCGAGTTGCACTCCGTCTCCAACTTCTGAAGGTGGTGGCCACCTGGAGATGGCACTTACTCCTTCCCGGCAGGTTTAGAGCATGGGGAACAAGGACAACTGCCTCGGGAATGTCATTAACAGTGCAGCTGTTTTAGTCTCTGCAGTTCTTTGCCTTCCGTACTTGTAAACATGAAGTTGGTGTATAAATGTGAATGTATTATAAACTGTAAGATGTTGTCTAAAACTGTTTTTGTGTTGCCTATGTTTGCTCTTCTATAGCTAGTCATTCCATTGTTAAAGTATTTCATACTGTAAAATCTATACAGCTGTTTGGGGGAAGCCAACCATACCAGGTACTAGGGTGCAAATTTTGCAAATCTTCAAAATGTTTCCACAAGTGCAGCAAATTTAGATGGCGGCACACAGACACTTTCGGCCACTGCATCTGCCTGGACGCTCCTGTGTGCCGCCGCTCTGCTTTTCTGACTTAAACGCTGAGGGAAGCTACAGCTGCTTTAGCTTTTGCAGCACCTTTCATGAAATGTTTCCTGTCCTTTCTCATGCACTGTGATCGCTGCCACCTTGAGCATGTGGTCCTTTCCTCGCAGAGGGTGGCTGCTTTGCTGTTTGTGCAGGAGCCAGAGTGCTTAGTGTGAGTAGCTGACCTGGTAACAGCAAGGCATCCGAACATGGGCGTGGGTGTTCATCCTGGGCTGCTTCCTGCTTTGTAAAAAGTTTTCCTCTGCTTTCTCACCGCCACTGCTCAGAAGACTGCTGTGACCAAATATGTAAGTTTCCCCAGGCCAGCCTCCAGAGCTTCTGACTAGCTATAAATTGGGATTCCTGAGGGAACCCCCCCCCCCTTGAGTTCAGTTAATTTAGTAAAGCCGCTCACAGAACTCAGGGAAACAGATACTGCAAAGTATATGGTATGTGGGCAGGGGCACAGGGCTTCCACTCCCTCTAGGTACACCCATCACCCTCCAGGGACTTATGCACGTTTGAGGTGTATAGGAGCTTCATTAATGGGCACAATTAATTAAATCACTAGCTGTGATCAACTTAACCTTCAGCCCCTCTCCTGTCCCTAAAGGTTGGGGTATGGAACTAAAAAATACCTTGATCGTACCTGATCTCCTTGTAACTAATCCCCATCCTGAGGCTACATAGAGGCCACCAGCCAACAGTAACCTCATTAATATATAAAAACAAACGTGTATTCTCCATATTACAAAGATCTTAGGAGTTGTATGCTAGGGAGGAAGCCCAAATACATATTTCCATATATCATATCCCTCCTGCTCTCCACAGCAGGCCAGGGGACTACACAGTTGGTTCCCATAATCCACCTACAGGCTGTATCTGAGCTTGTCCCTGTTGTTAAAAAGGAAAAAGTAGAAGTTGGGTGTGGTGGCACATGCCTTTAGACCCAGCACTTGGGAGGCAGAGGTAGGAGGATTGCTATGAGTTCAAAGCCCCCCTGAGTCTTAATTCCAGGTCAGCCTGGGCTAGAATAAGACCCTACCTCTAAAAACAAAAAAATAAAAGGAAAACATGGGAAGAGGAAAGGAAATTACCACCCAACCTCCATTTTCAATGCTTTGCACTTTCAAGCTTGATAGGACAAGTGTGTTCTGTAATTAAAGTGACTTTATTGAATTTAAAAAATTGCTTTGGTCTAGCCAGGATATTTATCTGTGCCTTGAGGCTATCAATCATAGAATAGATCCATTTAAAGTATGGTGTTCTGCATTTTGTTGTGATACCAAACATTCTTTATAGAAAAAGAGGTGAAAACCTTACTTCAATAATCAAGAACATTTGCTGAGAGGAGAGCCAGGTCAAGCACAGGTTGGGGGTTCTCTGCTCAGTTTGCAGGCAAGTAAGGTCAGCGCGGCCTGTGAGTTCTTTACCTCACGTGCTGTTGTTTCCATGGTGCATGCTTGTGCTGCTGGAGGCTGAGTCCTCAGAACCTAAGACATCTAATGATCATTACATCGTGGTGTTGCTGCTAATGCGTATCCCATACATCTGTGAAAGACTTGGGAATCGGTGAATAACAAGTCTGGGCAGATGAAAGCCCAGTGGATAAACACTGACTTTGGGCACAGCTGCCTAGGAATATGGGTCTCAGAACAAACATAAAGCCTTAACTTAGATTTTCATTGCTTTGGAATTGTCACTGCCTTAATGTTCAAAGTCTATCGAAGGCCTCCTAGTAAAGGAGGGATGCATGTTTGTCTGTGGCTTTGTGTAAATAGGCGTGCAGTGATCTGTGGCTTTAAATTTGTTTCCGTGGCAATGCTATAGTTATTTACAGGGACAAAAATGGAGCATGTAATTGTTCCTCATGTACAAGAACTGTTCCCACAGTACCTTACTCACCTGAAATGTCCTAAGTTTATTTGTGAAAACTGAAATTTGGTGATTAAAAAGAAGCTAGAACTCTCTACCTTTTGTGTGAATTTTTCTACCTACTCAAGATGGGACTAATATTTTGCTGCCTTAACTTTTACTTGACTTTAATTTTTGTTTTTGTGTATGGGGAGGGCACATATGCCATGCATACAGATACTTTGCATCTGGCTTTACATGGGTACTGAGGAATTGAACCCAGGCCAATAGGCTTTGCAAATGGTGCCTTTAACTGCTGAGCCATCTCCCCAGCCCCTACTTTAATATTTTACAAACTGGTCCTCAGAAGTCAATGATAATGGAATGACTGTGTCCAGTTACTTTTCATTTTTGACACAGGACGGGGTGAGAGGGGCACTCCTGTAACCCAGGCTAGCCTCAAACTCACTATGTAGCTGAAGATGACCTTCAACTCCTGATCCTCCTGTCTCTACCTCCCACTGTGATTACAGGCAGACATTACCTTGCCCAGGTGGTTCAGGGGAATGGGCTCCAGGCTTTGTGTGATTCAGGCAAGGACTCTTCCAACTAAGCTCCATCTCTAGTCTCTACCCCCTCCCCCCATTATTTTCATTCTTGCTTTACTTTGGGTCTGGAAATATGGCTCAGCAGTTAAAGGCACATGCTTGCAAAGTCTTCTGGCCTGGGCTCAATTCTGCAGCATGTACATGAAGCATGACATAAAAAGTGGTACAAACATGTCATCTGTGTACAAGAGCAAGAGACCATAGGATATCAATGCACACATACACATAAGTAAAAACAAAATTTAAGACATTCAATTATTACAGTTTGTACTTTTATATAGACAAGTACCATATACTTTAGGATTATATTTAGGACATGTATTCAAAGTATATTATTAATTTATTCCAATCCATCAAATGTGAGCATTTTATTTTTTAATATTAATATTTGAGAGAGACAAGACAGTGAGTATGGGTGCACCAAGGCCTCTTGACACTGCAAATGAACTCTATCCAGATGCATGCACCACTTTGTGCATCTGGCTTTACATGGGTGCTGGGGAATCAAATCCAGGCCAGCAGGCTTTATAAGCAAGTGCTTTTAACCACTGAGCCATTTCCCCAGCCCAGATTTGATCACTGTATACTTGGCTGCCTTTTATCTCTAAATAGTTTACAAAAAAGCAGGGGAGGGGGCTAGAGTATCAGAAGCACTTTGCTCAGTCACTAGTTTGCAAGAAAGTCAAGTCAGTGTTCCTGATTCCTACAGAAAAGGGAACAGAATACACTGTCTGAAGCATGCTAAGGTTTGAAGTTACTTTCTTGTTTAAATGGCCAGCATTGGTCTAGTTATGAAACCACTTTTAATATTAGCAACTGATGGATTATCTTTTAGAATGTCTATAGTAGTTCAATCCAAACCTGCTAATCTGGTGTCTAAATAACATGTCTGGTGGTTTTCTGTTTTACTTTTTGAGGCAGTATCTTTCTATGGAGCTTGGCCTAGTATTACCATGTAGCCCAGATTGGCCTTAACTTGCGTAAAATCCTCCTTCTGCAACCTTCTGGGTGCTGAGATTGTAGCCACCTCACCTTGCTCTATCCAGTATATTTGAGTCAGTGCTACTCAAACTTGTTCTCTCAACACCCTTAGTTAGGAAGGAATATGTAACTTTGGGGGACTAAGAGTGAAGTCTTTTTTTCTTTTTTTTTTGAGGCATGGTCTGCCCAGGCTGACCTGGAATTCACTCATAGTTGCTCATAGTTGGCTTTGAACTCATGGTGATCCTCCTACCTCAGCCTTCTTTAGTGCTGGGATGAAAAACATACACCACCACTCCCAGCTAGGGGTGAAGTCTGAAGTGAAGCAAGCACAATGCAGTCTTACGCTCACAGTGTATTTGTTGTCACCTGAAAAGTGTTGAAGTGCCATTGATTTGACACTAGGCAAGACAACACAGACCTGTTCATACCCTCAGCATCCAAATGTGACTACAGTTGTCAAGAGACATGCAAGATGCTGGCTAATCTAATAGTCATGACCAAATAAGAACTTCGTTGTTTCCTAGTACTCAATGTTGGCACCATACTTACCAGTAGATACATGAAAAGTGACACAGACTGCTGGGCGTGGTGGCGCATGCCTTTAATTCCAGCACTCGGAAGGCAGAGGTAGGAGGATCGCCGTGAATTCGAGGCCACCCTGAGACTACAGAGTGAATTCCAGGTCAGCCTGGGCTACAGTGAGACCCTACCTCGAAAGACAAAAAAAAAAAAAAAAAAAAAAAATGACACAGACTAAATAAGAAATGGAGAGTTCTTGGGTTATTGTTCTCAAGCACTGGTATATTCATGTGGGCTACATGTAAAAGTAAACACATTTTGAAGAAGCAAGTTCCAGACTGTATAAATGATTAAAAGATCTATCTTAAACCTGAACTACATTACCAGTGTTGATTCAGTTCAACAAACTTAAAGATACATCATATATTGTTTTACTAACAAAAACATTTGTAACTGTTCTAAGTCTATAAATACCATAGGTTCGCCTGTGAGGAACCTATTGTCATGGCCCTTCACTAACTTTGGTACTTTTACTCTGAGGCAAGTTAATGTTACAGAAGGCTGCAAGAAGGACAACAACAAAACAAGTGTCATTCGTTTTTTTTTTTGTTTGTTTTTTTGGTTTTTCAAGGTAAGGTCTCACTCTAGTCCAGGCTAACCTGGAATTCACTATGGAGTCTCAGGCTGGCCTTGAACTCACAACAATCCTCCTACCTCTGTCTCCTGAGCACTGGGATGAAAGGTGTGCACTTCCATACCCGGCCATTCTTAATCTACCAGTGAAATAGTCAAAAATTTCTAAAAATGAGAACAAAATTGAAAAACATTGTCTACAGTGACTTGTTTGTTATTCTCCAATATATTACCTCAAGATGAACTAAGGCCTTTGCAGCCTAGAATAGTGTGTTACAGGCAATAAGTCTTTGTTCTGAGCTTGACATCTTACTGCTTCTGCTTGCAGCATTTTCCTTGTTGCTTTTTCCATGACCTAGGTTAAATATTTGGTTTTTATGATTGCATCTCAAACATGCTGATTATGACTGAATTTGAAACTGACCTCCCAATTTATCTCCTTTTTCCTGTGCTGTGATGGGAAATGACTTCAGAAAACGCAGAGTCCTTGCTGCAATGAAACTCTGGCAGAGGTCAGTGCATCCAAATTAACTTACTACAAAAAAATACTGAGGGTGCTGGAGGGATGGTTCATCACTTAAGGTGCTTCTGTGCCACATCCGGATTTGAGGGGGCCTGAGACTGTCTGAATTCACTTTCCCAGCACCCAATTTAAGCAGCTGGGTATAGCGACGTACTCCTGGAGTCCCAGTCCTGTGAGAAGCAGGGATATTCAATGGTCTCCTCTGGCCTCTGCATGCATGCTCACAAGGTTCACACATCTACACAAACGTGCGCATGCACCACACCACTTATGCTATGCATATGCATCTGGAGTTCATTTGCAGTGGCTAGAGGCCCTGGAGCACCCATTCTCATTCTCTCTCTTTCAAATACATAAATAAATAATTTTTTTTAACTCAGTGACATCTGGAGGAGTCAAAGATCCACGTATTTGTCCAAACCAAGTGGATCCTCACTATGATTTAATTAACCTGTTGTCTAAGAGTGACATCCATCTTCTCTCTGCAAAGTCCACATTTTGTCTGGGGAAGATAGTAGTTCCTCTTCCTCTGGGCCTTCCCCTGCCTCACCAGGCTTCCCTCAGCCACCTTCCAGAGGCTCCAGCTCCTGCCTTAGTGGGTCCCTCAGGTCATGTGGGAACCCTTGTTGAACGCAAAATTCGAAAGCAGTGAACTATTGTCAGGGTGTTTTTTTTTTTTTTTTTTGGTTTTTCGAGGTAGGGTCTCACTCTAGCCCAGGCTGGAATTCACTATGGAGTCTCAGGGTGGCCTCAAACTCACGGCGATCCTCCTACCTCTGCCTCCCGAGTGCTGGGATTAAAGGCATGTGCCACCACGCCCGGCTTTTTAATTTTTCTTTTTTGTGTGTGTGTGTGTGTGTCAGGGTTTTTTTTATTTATTTGAGAGAGAGGGAGGGAATTGGCGCACCAAGGCCTCCAGCTGCTGCAAATAAACTCCAGATACATGTGCCACCTTGTGCAGATGGCTTACATGCGTCCTGGGGAACTGAACCGGGGTCCTGGGGAATCGAATCTAGGTCCTTTGGCTTTTTGCAGGCAGGTGCCTTAACCACTAAGCCATCTCTCCAGCCCCATTGTTAGCTTTTATCCAAAGCAGCTGGGACAATTCACAAAAGAAGGCATGGGGTAGATCATCAGACCCCCATCTGAGATAGATGGTAATTCTTGTGCCAGCTGTATGCAATAACATACCAGGTCTCCTGATCTCAGAGTATATAGAGAGTAAAAGATCAAGGATCAATGTGCTCCATCAAAGTTCTTTCTTTGGGGTCTCATGCTCTATAAGTATGGTGGTTTGATTCAGGTGTCCCCCATAAACTTAGGTGTTCTGAATACTAGGTTCCCAGCTGATGGAGATTTGGGAATTAACACCTCTTGGAGGCAGTGTATTGTTGGGGGCGGGCTCATGGGTGTTATAGCCAGTTTCCCCTTGCCAGTGTTTGGCACTCTCCTGTTCCTCTTGTCCTCCTTATGTTGGCGAGGGGGTAATGGCCACCCTCTGCTTATGCCGTCATTTTCCCCTGCCATCATGGAGCTTCCCCCTTGAACTTGTAAACCAAAATAAACCTATTTTTTCCCCACAAGCTGCTCTTGGTCAGGTGATTTCAATCAGCATTGAGAACCTGACTGCAACAGTAAGTAAGCCCTCACCCCGAGACTGAGCGGGGAGCATCCACTGGGGTAATTGTTACATAGTGAACCCCACTGAAGTGTTGTTCTGCACTCCCTATACTCTTGGGAAGGCGCAAGGATTTTCTGGAAGCTGCCACAGGGAAGTCATCATTTAGGGTGTGAGGAAACCTCTCAGTGCTGTGTCTGCTCTGGGGTCCCCATACTCTGTAATTAAGCCCTCATTCTGAGACTGAGGTAGGAGCACCCAAGAATTAATTTTAACACAGGGAGCCTCATTAAAGTGGCTGCTTTGGGGCCTCCATGTTCCTATAAATAACCCCTCTCTATGCTCTGTAAGTGACCACCTCCCAATAAACTCATTAGTTCACCAAACTGGTATTGGTGCAGCTGTACTTTGGTTGGCCATCTGAGCCCTATCTGGGGTGAAGATGTGTGTTCATGTCTCCCCAAGAGAAAAGTTTCCTAAAACAAGCTCTTATTAGGTACTGCTAGAATTCTATGTGGTTTTGAAAGCTTCAGGAAAATAGGGAGTTTGGAAATCTTTGCTGATAATATCAAAATTAATCAAATGAGGAATGACACACAAACTGTCCCTGCTTGGCTTGGACCAAACCTAACTGAGGCATCACTTCAGGTAGGAAGAAGCATGACACCTCCATGATGACATCCTGATAGTTCCCATTCTATCACCTCTTTTTCTTTCTCAAATAAATATTTTTTTAAAAAAACTACATTATTTTGTGGGGCTGTAGGTATAGCTCAGTGACAAGGCACTTGCCTAGCATAAAGTATGTGTTCTCACCAAGATCTATAATAGATTTACAAGTCTTTAAAAAAAGAATAAAGTCAGCATACAAAGTGATGGGTTTATTAAGACATTGTATACATGTGTCATTATATCTTGTTCAAATTCATCTCCCAGAACAACTTTCATCTAACAAAAAGCTTTCTCTTAAAATATATATACTGAAAAATATATATATACATACTGTGTATGAAAATACTATTAATTTGTATGCTAATTTTAAAAGTTAATTGAAAAATTAGCTGGTGCTAGGTGGCTGAGGTAGGAGGAGTGCTGTGAGTTTGAGGTCTGGTGATAGAGTGAGTTCCTGGGTCAGTCTGGGCTATAATAAGATTCTGCCTTGAAAACAAAAATTAGCCAGGTAAGATGGCACACATGCCTCTAATTTTAGCACTTGGAAGGTTGAGGTAGAAGTGCCATGAGTTTCACACCAGCATGGACTACAGAGTAAATTTCAGATCAGTCTGCAGTGAAACCTTGCCTAAAATAATTGATTTACAACAATATTTTCCTTTTTAAATTTTTATTTGTGTTTGAGAGAGAGAGAGACAGGGTCTCTTGCCACTGCAAATGAATACTCATATGGTGTTCCATGGATGGCTTGGAAATTGAATCTGGGCTGGCAGGCTGGAAGGCTTTACAAGCAAATATGTTTAACCACTGAGACTTCTTCCCAACCCCTACAACAGCATTACCGAACTGCCTGAAGCTCTCTGTGGTAGTTTGAAGATTCAGGAGTTTCTTAAAGCTTATAATTAGATCTCTAGCCACCTTGCTGCAGGAGGTGACACCATGGATGAATCATTGGGTCCAGTACTGTGTGTTTTGGGATGGATCTGATTTCCAGCCTAAGGAATACAGAGTGCTGGAGTTTTGCTTGGGTTCCCCGATGTTTGGCTACCAGTTTTTGCTCTTGCTTTTGGTGGTGGGTTTTCTCTTTTTCACCATTATGGAACTTCCCCTAGATCTGTAAGCTTCAAGTAAATGCCATTCCTCCCATAAAATGTGCCTGGTTTGGAAGTTCATCTCAGCAATACGAAGCTGACTACAACAGAATTGGTACCAGAAGTGGGGTGTTATTGCACAATGACTCTGACCTAAAACTTTTGTTTTGGAGGAGTAGACATGGACTTGGTACTTATAACTAAAGATGCCTTCCAGAACAGTAAGCCAAGATTTCTGGATTATTCTGGTGAGAGTTTGAATATGCTAAGTACAGAGAAAATTGTATTTAGAGGCTTTGCTTATAACCTTTTGAAGGAAAATAAAAGACTACAGAAAACTTTGTTGAAATTTGGATATTGTTGTAAAGGCTGGCTGCATTCTGCTGCTCATTCCCAGAGTTTGATAAGGTTAGATTTATAATGGACTGATGTACTTGATTAAAGACATAAAACTTAAAATTATAAGATTTAAAAGTGAAAAAATTCAAACAAAACTTACAGGCACAGAAGCTAGTTTTAGGTTACTGAAGCTGATATTGTCAAATACATTAAATTTGAAAGAAATATGCCCCAACTACTTTATGTTAAAACAATTTTTAAAAAGCCTGCGAAAAGACTAACTGTTAAAAATACAAACTCTTTTGAAAAGAGTTGACTAAAAAAAAGAAATCTGCTCTTCAAGATCATAATTTATTTTGTCCCTAAACTAATAATATGACTGTGTCCTACACACCTGATGTGAGACTCTACCTCGAAAAACCAAAAAACAAAACAAACAAAAAAAAAAAACATAAAAAATACATGAAGTAGAAGCCAGGAGTGGTGGTGCATGCCTTTAATCCCAGCACTCGGGAGGCAGAGGTAGGAGGATAGCCATGAGTTTGAGGCCACCCTGAGACTACATAGTTAATTCCAGGTCAGCCTGAACCAGAGTGAGACCCTACCTCAAAAACAAACAAATAAAAAAAAATACATGAAGTGGGTCATAAAGTGCACATGGTTCCAGGAGCCACTGCTGAAACATGACATGAGAAAGGGCATGACAACCCTGATAGACCCAACGAAGCCATTGAAAGATGGGGACTGTGGTTTACAATGGAGACCTAAGGCTGTCTAGATATACCAGGACGATACGGGCTAACATGGAACACTGCTGGCTCAGGATTAAAGTTTTCCCCAGCTATTCAGCCCAGCTAGAAGCACAGAATTAAAATATCTAGAGACTGTCAGTCACTGGTTATGATAATGGACTTAAACTACAGATGTGTGATGTTTGCTTGATGGTTGTTAAATTTACATTTGCCCAGCCTGTCCTTGTTATGCTTTATAACAGTTGTAAATGTTTACTTTGTGCCTTTATGTGTTAAAGGTATATAACTGTTTTGATTTTACAAGACAAGACAGTCCTAAATCTCAGATGAGACATGGGACTTTGGAACAATATTAAGTTGGTAAAAACTATGAAGACATTTAAAGTTAGACTAAATACAATTTACAATGTGAGTTAGCTATAAATCTATTTGGGGCCAAGAGCAGAATGTGGTAGTTTGGATCGATGATCCCCCAATAGATTCAGGAGTTTATTAAAGCTTATAATTAGATTTCTAGCCACCTTGCTGGAGGAGGTGTCACTGTGGGCAGATCCTAGGGTCCAGTCCTAAGATGTGTTTGGGCGTGGATCTGATTTCCAGCTTAAGGAATACAGAGTGCTGGAGTTTTGTCTGGGTTTCCTGCTGCTTGGCTGCCACTTTTTGCTTCTGCTTTTGGTGGTGAATTTTCTCTTTTTCGCCATTATGGAATTTCCCTTGGATCTGTAAGCTTCAAATAAATGCCATTCCTCCCATAAACTGTACCTGATCTTAAAGTTCATTCTAGCAATGTGAAGCTAACTACAACAATCTCAAAAGCTAAGCACCCTGAGCTGAGCAGGTAAGGCCTGACTGCTCCTTCACATTGACACTCTCTCCACCACACAATTTTATATATGGTGCTTACTGTGCTGCCTCTTAAGAAGGCTTGAAATACCCCAGGCTCATGCTTAAGGTCCTCAGCCTATACTGCTCCTTTGCCCCACTGTCAGAAAGTGGGAAATCTGGGCTGGAGAGATGGATCTGCAGTTAAGCACTTGCCTGTGAAGCCTAAGTACCCGGTTCAAGGCTCAATTTCCCAGGAACCATGTTAGTCAGATGCACTGCATCTAGAATCCATCTGCAGTGGCTAGAGGCCCTGGCATGGCCATTCTCTATCTGCCTCTTTCTCTGTCTGTTGCACTCAAATAAATAAAAATAAACAAAAAAAAAATTTAAAAAAGAAAGTGGGAAATCTGCCAGGTGTGGTGGTGAACACCTTTAATCCCAGAACTTGGGAGGCAGAGGTAAGAGGACTGCTGTGGGTTCGAGGCCACCCTGAGACTACCTAGTGAATTCCAGGTCAGCCTGGGCTAGAGTGAGACCCTACCTCAAACAAAAGAAAAAGAAAGAAAGAAAGGAAAGAAAGCAGCAGCAACAGATCAATAACAACCTAAAAAGGCAAGAAAATAAAGCAAAAACACAAGAAATGTTGCAAAGACTAGTACATTAGTCACTAAAAGGTAATTTGCCTACCAAAGAAATGGGAAACTTCTTTACAGTTTAGAAGAAAGTGTTAGAAGTTATTTTCCTTTTCTCCATGAATAAAAAAATATGACTTCTGTCCCAAAGAGGGGGTATCAATTTCCCACTTTTTGTTTTAGACTCAGGTTGACCTCAAACTCCTACCTTAACCTCCCAAGTGCTAGGATTAAAGGTATGCACCACCATACCCAGCTAGTTTTTTGTTGTTGTTGTTGTTAATGACCAACAAAACAAAACAACTAGGCTAAGTGACCAGACATTACAAGGCTAATTATGTAAAGCAAGTATCTACAAATAGTCATCTTGTGTCCACTCCATTATAGGGTAAGAGACATAAGAGTCTAAGTTCAACCTACCTTACGCAAGTCAAACTATGTCATTACAAAAGAATTTAATGGTTATTCACATCACAAAATGGTTAGAGCATTTGTCCATACAGCAATATTACATGGCAATAAAAATATTACACAATTATATTTAACTAATATACAACTTCAAGAACTAACCACTGGTGAAAATGAAATGAGGGCAGGAGGAGGACAGAGAGAAAGAGTATATCAGCCTCATTCCCTAATACCAGATGCAAGTAAAACTGGAGGAAGCAGACTGAGTCACAGTGACTCTTCCTCAATGGCTAATCATTCAGAACCTGCTTCCAAGGCTGGATTTTATAAAACTGTAGCTAAACACTTCTAGCTACAGAGATCAACCTGAGGCTACAATGTGAGGATCTGATCCCTTGGACACCCAGGACTGTGGATAGCCATGGATACGACAATCTGGACAGAGGAGACAATGGACAGTATATGTCCCTGAACATGATACAAAAAATATGACTTCTTAAACACCAGGCTATCCACTTGAACACAGACAAAGAGGCACCAGACCGAAACTGTCTGGTTCAGGAGGTCAGAAAACAATTTCCCCTAGACCAGCCCAGTGTACTAAGCTTGAGATACTACAGTGAGACAGAAAGAACACCTGCCAGACATCTCTGGGCTAGGAAAGGAGTATCACAGAGGGAGGCCCTTCACCACTTACATCACGGCTTCTACTGGGCAAGGCAGGTAGGCAGGCACGGGGCTGGCATTGCCAATTTACATTTTATAAATGGGTTAGCAGCAGAAACAGATAATATCAATATGGTGCTCTATGATTTGGTTTTTTGAGACAGGGTCTTACTTGTAGCCCAATCTAGTTGGGAACCCAAGACCCTCCTGCTTTAGCCTTCCCAGAAATGGAATTAGAGGTGTGTGTCATCACACCCAGTCAAAGATGGTGCTTCGATAAAAAATCCAAACCTACCTAAGGATGATCAATTTTCTCTGGTTATATCAAGGTTGGGGGGGGGGTGGTTAAAGACAGTATAGAAGGGAAGAAAAAGGAAGGAGAAAAAAATGGAGGGGAGTGAAACAGTAAGGGAAAGGAGCAAGGAGAAAGAGGACAAATAAAATCCAGGCAGCACTTATTCCCAGGGAAATATATTGTGGCAAATCAGAGGACTCTGTGAGTGGACATGGGAATAATGACCCTGCTCACTGTGAGGGATGGCAAGAGAGATCTTGAGAACACTTTGGTCTCCAGTGTCTGAGACCTGTTTTCCTGCTTGGTCTCTGTGAGAATGTGCTTGTGAGTATTCCTGGGAGGCCTTGACTCCTTGGCTTTGAACTTGGCTCTGTAACTTTGTACTCCCTGTTTCTGTAAAAACTGCAAGGTGGCAAGATAGGGGACACTGTTGGGGTTGGGTGGGCACACTGGGTTTTTCTCGGGCAGGAGGGACCAGCCCAGGCAGCACTTCTGTGACTCAGCCAGCAGGGATGTCTGGGCTGCGGGGGATGGGAAAGGCAGTGTGTCAGTGGCCTTCAGGTACTGGGCTGGCTCTAATTGTCTCTTTTCACCTTTCCCATCAATTGTTTTCAATCCATATGAACAAGCCACACACTCATCCTTCGCCACTCTCAGCACCTTCTCTTCTGATTGCCAGAAACTATTCTTGTTCTTCTTACTCAGAACATCCCAGCTGCTTGGTGGGGAGCCTTTCAGGGGAGGCAGAACCATGAGGGCCTTGGAGGTCAAGAAGTCTGAGATGTGTAGCCCTCTGTCCACACCTCCACTGGAGTTCTTGGGGACCTTGTTGTTAATAGCCTCAGAGTTGGCCCAGTCTTCCATGCACCAGATGAACTCCTTGATTTGCAGACATTTTTTTTCTCCCTGACCGCAGGTGGGAAAGCAGACTTTGTTAGGCTCCCTGGAAGCAATGTTGGGGCACTGGGAGAGGCCCTGAGTCTGGGAGAGGCTGCTCCAGGTCTTCTCATGGCACACAGCCTCAGCCTCAGCCCTTGCATCCCATTTCCCAGCATCCAGGGGAAGCCGGGCCTCCAGACTCCCTTGGGAGAGACTGGCACAGACTAAGCAGCTGCTGGTGGTACTTTCACCTGCCCTTGCCTTTTTTGCCTTCTTCCTTAGCCAGATGCAGGCAGTGGGAGAAGTCCTTCCCCAGCCACGGACCTGCAAACACAGTAGGGCATTACTCTCCAGTCCAGCTGTGCCCAAACTGCCATTTTGGCAATCTCATTTGAATTAATATTCTTTCCTAAGATTAACTCACCTTAAAGGTTTTGTTTTTACCTTTTTAAAATTTTTTTGTTTATTTTTATTTATTCATTTGAGAGCATCAGAGAGAGGGAGGGAGAGAGAATGGGCGCATCAGGGCCTCCAGCCACTGCAAATGAACTCCAGGTGCATGTGCCACTTTGTGCATCTGGCTTACGTGGGCACTGGAAAATCGAGCCTCGAACCAGGGTTCTTAGGCTTCACAGACAAGTGCTTAACCACTAAGCCATCTCTCCCACCCTTTTTTTTTTACCTTTTATTTATGTGTGTGTGTGATTATGGATGTGTACATGTATATGAGTGTGTGTGTTTATGGGAGTGCATGTGTGGAGGTCAATCATGCATGTGAGAGAACAACCTCCAGGTGTCTGCATTTCTAACTCCTTTGAGGCAGGCAGGGTCTCTTGCAGCTGCAAACAAATGCACCAATTTGTGTCCAGCTTTATATGGGTGCTGGGGAGGACTGAACATAGATCGGCAGGCTTTGTGAACAAGTGCCTTTAACTGCTGAGCCATCTCTCCACACCCCAATTTTTTTTTTTTTTTTGAGAACAGGGTCTCAATATATAACCCAGGCTAGCCTCAAACTCATTCTGCCTCCATCTCCAAGAAGCAGCAAACAAAACAACTTATAGTACCTATTCTAGCCTCATATTGAACAACAGTATTATAGCATTATGTGTTAACCTTCAGTGCTAGCAGAACCAAGCTTTCTTACAGTTTTCAATGTAGGGTTCCATTATGAGTCTAAGAATACCTGGAGAATAAAACAGGGTTCTGGGTAGAAGCAAAGGGACAGAATTCTCAGGTGGTTAGCCCAGGGCTGAAGAAGCTCCGGTTCTGGAGTCAGAAGACCTATACTAAAGCCCTTTGCCCACTTGTGGGCCAGATGAGCTTTGGCATGTCATTTTGCCTTCTAGGTATCTCAATATCCTCATCCCTAAAGTGAGGTCTCAGGTGGCTAGCAAGAGGTTGTATGAATGAATGAACAGATGAATGAATGCAGAACATTCAGTATGGAGCCATCCACATACCAACTGGCCATATATACACACTAAAGGCACTGTTGCCATCACTATATTTTACCTCTGTTCCAAGGGCCCTATGCTTCACTGACTGCACATTGTTGGTAATATTAACTATTTGGGAGGAAAAGACCTACAACAAATACCAAAGTGAGAAAGACCCAAGGCAATACTCACAGCTTCTCCCCACCCAGTGCCGACAGCAAGCTCGTTGACTCTTTCATCTTCTGCAAGTGTGATGTCACTGATATTCAGAAGACAACAAACATGATTCCTTTCACTTCTTTCATCTGGACATGTTAAAGTTAGTTGGGTTTCTTCTGTGCTTTGAGACTCATCATTTTCACTATTTTCTAAATTAGTCTCACTTTCTTGACACAGATCCATTACCAGAATGGTTGCTTATAGTTTTTAACATCTTCTTCCTGCAATTCCAAAATGTAAATTGAACTTGGTTTTCATATTAAAAGAACAAGCCAGTAACAGGTAAAATATTTTAATACATTCAAAAACAGACTGAGAACACATATTACAGGGTCATCCATTGCCAGTTACTGACATGAAAGAGAAGGCTAATTTTAATTCAGCACTAGCAGATTCAGTAAGGACCAATTAGAGTGAAGACAGACCAGCATTAGCACTCTGTCTCTGGTGATAGAGGGCAGAGTGCATAGGCATGGAAGCCTAAGATCCCTAGGCTCTCCCTGTCCAAGTGGCACTGTGCCAACATCAAGAGAACAGTACAGGGATGGAGGGGTGGCTCAGCAGTTAAGGCACTTGTCTGCGAAGCCAAAGGACCCAGGTTCAACTCTCCAGAACTCACAGAAGCCAGACGCACAATGTGATACATGTGTACAAGGTGGCACAAGTGTCTGGAGTTCAACTGCAGTGGCTAGAGGCCCTGGCACACCAATTCTCTCTCTCTTGCTTACTCCTCTCTCTCATAAAATAAATGATAATAACAAATCAGGGCTGGAGAGATGGCTTAGTGGTTAAGGTGCTTGCCTGTGAAGTCTAAGGACCCAGGTTTGATTCTCCAGGTCCCACATAAGCCAGATGCACAGGAGGCACATGTGTCTGCAGTTCATTTTACAGTGGCTAGAGGCCCTGGCATGCCCATTCTCTCTCTCTCTCTCTAATAAAAACAAAGTCAAAATTAAAATAAGAAAAAATTTAAGAAGAGAGAAAACAGTACAGATACAAGGGACCTAGGCACCTCCAGCTTCACCTTTTCCTACAATCTTCAAAGTTGGCTTGGATATCATAAGCTTCTGAGAAAGTTGGTTACGCATGTGGTGTAGGCTGTCAGCAGGTTCATTCCTCTGTCTAGACTTACACCACTCTGTCCCCCCCTCTACTCCCTCTAGTAAGCACTTGTTCTCAAAAACAAAACAAGTATTGGCCAGGCTACAGAGATATCAAAGCCCTTATTCATTGCAGCTGGTTTTTGAAAAATGAAAAATGTGTGCTGGAAAGATGGCTTAGCAGTTGAGGCACTTACCTACAAAGCCTAAAGCCCAGGTTCAATTCCCCAAGACCCATGTAAGCCAGATACACAGATACACAAGGTGGCGCCTGCATACGGATTTTTTTTTTTTTTTTTTGCAGTGGCTGGAGGACTCAGCATGCCCATTCTCTATCTGCATCTCCCCCCCTCCCCTGATAAACAAATAAATAAAATATTTTAAAATATCAAAAGAAAAACGAAAACTTGTTTTTGGCAAGACCTACATAACAGGACAGGAAAAAAAAAGACATTCAAAATAGAAGGGAGACTAGTTGGAAAGAAGGAGCTCAGTGGAGGGGTTGGGAGGAGAAAGGGTTGTAGGAAAGGACCACAATCATAGTGTATTGTCTGTATGTATAGAAGCTGTTAATAAAACATTTTTAAAAATGGTTTTTGGCTGGGCATGGTGGCACACGCCTTTAATCCCAGCACTCCTGAGGCAGAGGTAGGAGGATTACTGTGAGTTCAAGGCCACCCTGAGACTACATAGTTAATTCCAGGTCAGCCTGGACCAGAGTGAGACCCTACCTCAAAAAAAAAACAAAACAAAAAAAAATGGTTTTTAGAAATGTTTAGAAAAGAGTTTAGTAACCCCTCATTAAGTAAACCAATATTGAATGTCAGAGCCACATGTTGGGTCATGATATGCAGAGACATGTCTCCTACCCATAACTGTGGGCTAACTCCACAATGCATGACCCATATGCCTCAACAAGGAGGGGCCAGGGGGAGGGGGTAGTACATGGATGAGCCTAACAATGGTACAAAACTAATTAGTAAAAAAAAATAATAAATTTTTAAAAAGTAAACCAATATTCCAGCACTCGGGAGGCAGAGGTAGGAGGATTGCCATGAGTTCGAGGCCACCCTGAGACTCCATAGTGAATTCCAGGTCAGCCTGAGCTAGAATGAGACCCTACCTCAAAAAACCAAAAAAAAAAAAAAAAAAAAAAGTAAACCAATATTATCATTTAATCTGATACTTGTGCGCTTAGTACATACTCAAGGAAATTGAAAACAGGTGTTAAAACAACTTCTTAAATGGGCCAACCATGCGGGTAT
The DNA here is from genome assembly GCA_036346955.1 of Dipus sagitta. Taxonomy (NCBI): domain Eukaryota; kingdom Metazoa; phylum Chordata; class Mammalia; order Rodentia; family Dipodidae; genus Dipus; species Dipus sagitta. The sequence goes on along the minus strand of CM070770.1, from coordinate 262,388,266 downwards.
GCGCCTTTAATCCCAGCACTCTGGAGGCAGAGGTAGGAGGATCATTGGCCAGTCTGGAACTACAGAGTGAGTACCAGGTCATGCTGGGCTAGACTGAGACCCCACCTCAAATACAAACACAAAAAAACTTGTAAGTGTTCACGCATCATTATTCATAATAGATTTAAAAAAATAGAAAGAATGCCCATCAAAGGACAAATGGATAAATAAATTGTGGCCTGATGAGTGATACATGTTACAATGTGAATGAGCCTTGAAAACAATGCTGTCAAAGAAAGCAGTCACAAGAGGCCACGTCTCACATGAATCTGTACAACATATCCAGAATAGCTCCACAGAGAGTCTGGAAGACTGGGGCTTCTGGAGGATGCTTTGAGAGGGGAACTGGAGTCTTCTAGAGTTGATTAAAATGTTTGCAATTAGATCACAGAAAAGGTTGTAAAGGTTACGTAAGATTGTGAGTACTAAGCCAGGTGTGGCGGCACACACGTTTAATCCCAGCACTCAGAAGGCAGAGGTAGGAGGATCGACAGTGAGTTCAAAGCCACCCTGAGACTACACAGTGAATTCCAGGTTAGCCTGGGCTACAGTGAGACCCTACCTCGAAAAACCAATAAATAAATAAATGAATAAAAACCACCACTGAATGATGCAACTTAAAATGGCTAAAATGAACCAAACGTTGTGGCACAGACTAATCTCAGCACTTGGGAGGCTGAGGCAGGAGAACTGCACATTCAAGAACAACATGGACTATATAGTAAGACCCTACCCTCAAAAACAAAATAGACACAAATGATGGAAAAATTCATTATTGGGGGCTGGAGAGATGATTTAGCAGTTAAGAGACTTGCCTGTCAAGCCTAAGGACCCTCGTTTGATTCCCCAGCACCCACATAAGCCAGACACACCCTGTGCTCAGGCCACCAGTTTTCCCCTGCCATTATGGAGCTTCCCCTCAAGTGTAAGCCAAAATAAACCCTGTTTTCCTACAATCTGTTCTTTGTCTGGTGTTTTCTGCCAGCAATACAAAGCTGACTGCAACAATAGCCTATATTGACTCCTTTGATGTCAGAAAACACAGATGCAGTAGTTGGGTTGTAGCAAAACATTCATTATATCACATGTTACTCTAGAACACAAATGTCCTTCCTACAGATCATGTTCCACTACTGAAGGAGAACATAACTCGTCTTTTCCTAATTAAAAGATCCAGGACATGATCTTAAGTTTAAGTTTTCCTCCTACAAATTTTATTTTCAACTTTTATCACTCATTCTTGTTGTCTAATACATGTTATATAGAAATAGTAAACAGATATGTACAGATAGCAATCAAAGATCAACTAAGGTTTGGTAGTATGGACCTGTAATCCTAGCACTCAGGATGCTGAGGAAGGAGGATCAAGCATTCAAGGCAAAGGTAGATCCGGGTGTGGTGGCAGACACCTTTAATCCCAGCACTACAGAGACTGAGATAGGAGGATTGCTGTGAGTTCAAGGCCTGCTTGAGACTATTCCTGATCAGCCTAGGGTGAGACCCTACCTCAAAAAAAAAAAAAAAAAAAAAAAAAGGACTCAAAGGCCACATGGGAGTGCATTTGTAGATGCAAATATAAAAGTGATTTGGAGTACAAAGCTTGCAGGCCCACAGATGGAGGCTACAAGTTGCTAACATCTATTACACAAGTTATTGAAACCAAAGATTCAGAGATACTGATGACTGAGTTTGAAGCTCCCCAAAGTACTTGTTTGGATAAACCATGATGAACCCAAAGGAAAACAGATTAAAGAACTTTTAAGATGTCTTGAAATGAAAAGAAGGTAAATGTCAGTCTAAGAAATATTTAGTGTATAAACATCCACTATGATCCAGAAAGTATGTTCTCTTATAGCACTTAAAGAAAGAAGGGGCTAGAAAGATGGCTCAGCAATAAAAGGCACTTGATTGCCTTGGTTGAATTCAAGCTACCAGATGCAAAAAAAGTGACAGAAGCGCTGGGTGTAGTAGCGCACACCTTTAATCCCAGCACTCAAAAGGCAGAGATAGGAGGAGTGTTGTGAGTTGAAGGCCAGCCTCAAACTACATAGTGAATGCCAGGTCAGCCTGGGCTAGAGCGAGATCCTACCTTGAAAAAAAAAAAAGTAACACAAGCATCTGGTGTTTGTTTGCAGCAATGAGAGGCTCCAGTTTATGGGTATCATAAACACACATGCAAGTTTCTATCAAACCCTGTGTTGAATGAAGAAATTAATTAGAAACACTGTACACCATGGTGGAAGTGTCTTAAGACAAAGAGAGCTAAATTTCATAAATAAGGCTTGAAGGCTGACTGGAGTATCTTGACTACTATCAATATAGTTTCTACAGAAAAATGTCACAGGGACTCCAGTCTAACTTATAAATAGGTTAGAAACACACTGGACAGAGAGGTGGAACTTCCCCTCAAAGTCAGGCACAAGCACTACTCAGCTTGCAGTTTGTACACAATTTCAAGGGCATAAATGTTAGGAGGAGGCGTATGTATGAGTTCACGTGTGTGAGTGCAGGCATAAGCATGCCACAGCACATGTATGGAGGTTGGAGGATAACCTTGGTGTTGGTCCTCACCTTCAACCTTGTTTGAAGCAGTATCTCTCCTGTTGTTTACAGCCGCATTAGCCAGGCTAACTGGCCGGAGAGATTCTGGGTGATTCTGCTATCTATACCTCCCTTCTACCATAGGTGTGCTGAGATTACTGACATTAGTGCCACAGTATCTACCTCTCTATGGGCTCTGTGAATCCAACTGAGGCCTTTATTCATTGAGCCATCTCCCCATTGCCTAAGGGTATACATTTCATTTTCCTTCTATGCACAGTGATGCATCCTTATAATACCAGCACTCAGGAAGCAGACACAGGAGGATCATAAGTTCAAGACCAACCTGGGTTTCATAGCAAGACCTTGTTGCAAATAAAAATTTGTACCTTTCTATGTTATTATCTGTGCCATTATTATCATGTACATACAGGACACAGTTGCCATGATTAAATATTCTTTGAATTGTTCTAGGAGTGTAATGTGTACAAAATCTCTATCAAACTATGTGTTGAATGAAGAAATGAATAGGGGGCTGGAGAGATGGCTTAGCAGTTAAAGCACTTGCCTGCAAAGCCAAAGGACCAAGGTTCAATTCCCCAGGACCCATATCAGCCAGATGCACAAGACAGTGCATGCGTCTGGAGTTCATTTGCAGTGACTAGAAGCCCTAGCGCGCCCATTCTCTACCTGCCTCCCTCTCTCCCCCAAAGGAATAAATTATTTAAAAAAAAAAGAAATTGAAACACTGTACAACAAGGTAGAAGTGTCTAAAGACCATTTGTACTCCAGCCACTTCCAATTATTCTTCTTCCACTTCCTTTAATTCACAAAACACGTAGCCTAAGAAAATACCACCAGTCTCAGCTCTCGCACAGCTTTTAGAGCAGACAGAAAAGGACAAGCTCGCAAATTCATATCCATCTTCCACAACCCACACCCTTCACACTCAGCTCCTCTTTCTTCTAATAGCCCCACCCCTTCCGCAGGTCCCACCTCTTTCCACTATACTCCTCCCCTTCGCCCGCCTTCCAACTTATCTAGCTGCTCCCCTTCCTCCTACCTACAGTGCCGGCCAGACTCCAGCCTTCAGGACGGTCCCCGCGCGCCGCACCAAGCCCCGCCCCTTCGCGGCTAGGCCCCGCCCACCAAACGGCTCCCGCGGCCGCGCCCCGCCCACTCCGAGTCGGCCTTCTCGGGGGCTTCCCGTCTCGTGAGGGCGCTTCCTTAGGACGCTCGGCCTCCCGCGAAGTCGTGTGGATACCTCTCCCGGGGGCGAGGACGCGCCGGTCAGGCCCTCATAGCGTCTCACGGAGTGGACGGGCCCGCAGGGGCTCACCCGGGCCGGCCGGGCCGTTGCCCTGGGTTACGGCGGCGCTGGGGGCGGGCAGCGGACAGACGCGGAGGAAGTGACGCAGCCTCCGCGCTCAACAAAGCCCCCGCGGGAGGCGGGTCTCGTCGAGGGCGGCGTGAGCGTGCCACCCCGGCGCTCCCTGCGCGGCCGCTCGCCTTCCGGCGCCGGGACTGGCTCCGCCGGGGACCTTCACTGCCGACACTGTGCGGGTTGGTGGTTTGGGCTATTACTGTTTGCCTTCCCGAAAGGACGTCTGGCGGATGTCAGGCAAATATCTGGAGGTTCTGCCATCGATCCCCAAGGAAAATCCCCTGCCTTCTCGAGAACCCACGTGCTAGCGTAGTGTACGCAGAACTTCATGAGCATTTGCTTTTTCTGTGTTTGACATAGGATCTTGCTGTAGCTCAGAGTGGCCTCGAGCTCTTGACAGCTCTCCTTCCCCGGGTCTCCTGAATGCTCGGGTCTTCAGTGTGTGCTGGATGCCTGGGTGTATGTGAGGCTCGCTTTTTGCAGCAGCCGCTTATAGAATTGGGTCACTAGCGTCTAGCGTTCCTTGAACTTCTGGGCCAGCAAGTGGCCAAGAAATATTGCAAGGGTGCACCCTACTGCCAGTCTTGGTATTGAAACTTTTGAGTACCACAAGATGCACCCCAGGGCGGAACCGAAGTCTGAAGTCAGGCTGTAGGTGGTAATGACAGAGCCAGAGGAAGAAACTCACTAAGCAGTTAGGACAGGCCCCTTGGCTACAAAAGCTCAGCTACTCCTTGGCAATAGCTTTTGTCTTTTGCCCTTGCCTTAGAAATGTAATGGTTAAAAATTAATGTTAGGGTTAAAACAGTAGTTTGGAACACTAGAGAAGAGCGCTTGCACCTGGGTATGAGACAGCCAAGATGACCAGGTAAGAGGGCCCTGGGAGAAACAACAAAGCCAGTCTCAGGAACCCTCCCTCCCCCTTGAGATTTGTGGTGTACCCAAGTCTTTGCTCTCCCTGATCCACCAACCAGTCTTCTATGTCCATTTAAACTTAACCACTAAAATTCACCCCAACCTAATGCCTAATTCCCATGTAAGCCAAGAACAGACTGTGCCTCAGTACTTCAAGTTTCATTCCAACCGGGCGTGGTGGCGCACGCCTTTAATCCCAGCACTCAGGAGGCAGAGGCAGAGGCAGAGGCAGGAGGATCACCATGAGTTCAAGGCCACGCTGAGCCTATCTAGTGAATTCCAGGTCAGCCTGGATTAGAGTGAAACCCTACATCGAAGGGGGGGGGGAATATTAGAATTTAAGTCTGTGGTGACACTGTGATTACAGGCCATTTGGAATGCCGGGAGTTCTTACCTTATTAAACAGCATTAACTTAAAGACCTGTGTGTGACAACTACACCAAGACTTATCTGATTTCACATTGTTCTCTGATCCTCCTGTCTCAGCTTCCTGCATGCTGGGGCTAAGGACCTGCACCACCATAGTAGGCTTATATTTGTGAAATAAGCTGTGGGGCTGGAGAGATGCTTTGGCAGTTAAGGTGCTTGCTTGAGGAGCCTACAGACCAAGGTTCCAGCTCCCCAGTACCCACTTAGGCCAGATGCACATGGTGGCTGCTGCATGTGTGTGGAATTCATTAGCAGTGGCTAGAGGCCCTGGCATGCCCATTCTCTCTCTCCCTCTATGTAATAAATAAGTAGAATATATGAAATGTTAAAATTTCCATCACCATTTAAAAATTAGCAAAGCATGTAACCAGACATAGATATTGGCATTTTTAAAGATGTTACATGGGAATGGGAAGATAGCTCAGCAGTGAAAGATGCTTGCTTGCTTGCAAAGTTGCTGGCCCAGGGTTCAATTCCCAAGCCACCCATGTAAGCCAGACATACATACACACAAAGGCACAAGCATCTGGAGCTCATTTGCAATGGTACAAGACCCTGGTGTGTCCATAAACATAATGTAAATTTTAAAAAGAGCTATTACATTACTTTTTAAAGTATTCAAAAAAGGGCTGGAGAGATGGCTTTGCCTGCGAAGCCTAAGGACCCCGGTTGGAGGCTCAATTCCCTAGGACCCATGTTAGCCAGATGCACAAGGGGGCGCACGTGTCTGGAGTTCGTTTGCAGTGGCTGGAGGCCCTAGCACACCCAATCCCCCCCCCCCCCGCCTCTTTCTCTCGCTGTCTGTCGCTCTCAAATAAATAAAACAAAAAATTTAAAGTATTCAAAAAAGAGCTTGGAGCCAGGTGTGGTGGCACATGCCTTTAATCCCAGCACTTGGGAGGCGGGGTAGGAGGATTGCTGTGAGTTCGAGACAACCCTGAAACTACATAGTGAATTCCAGGTCAGCCTGGGCTAGAGTGAGACCCTAACTTGAAAAATCAGAACGTTTCAGGGAGAGGTGTTTTAGTGGTTAAAGGTGCTTGTTTGCAAAAGCCTGCCAACCTGGATCCAAATCCTCAGTACCTACGTAAAACCAGTTGCACAGAGTGGTACATTCATATGGAGTTTGCAGCGGCAAAAGGCCCTGGTGCACCCATTCTATCTCCTCTCTCTGCTTGCAAATAAAGTATTCAAAGAAACCTAACCCAATGGCAAGTGATATCCACAAACATCATCTACATGAATAGAAAACCAATCTTGAGTTCAAGGTGAGCCTAGTTCACATAGCAAGACTGGCCTAATAAGAACCTGTGTAGCCCAGGTTGGCTTTGAACTCAAGGTAATCTGTCAACCTCCCCCCTCACCCCATATATAGAGACATGAGCCACTTGGCTCCAGTTATTTTTTATTATTATTATTTTTCTCCACAGAACTTTAATAGATTGCTTAGCGGTTAAAGCACTTACCTGCAAAGCCTAAGAACCCAGGTTCAATTCCCCAGTACACAAAGTGGCAAGTGCACCTAAAGTTTTTCTGCACTGGCTGAAGGCCCTGGCATGCCCATTCATATTCTCATTCTCTCTCTCTCTCCCCACAAATAAATAATTTTTTTAAAAAAGATTTATTTTAATCATCTAAGCCAGATGTGCTTAGATGTGTAATCCCACATCATTTGTAGCTAGGATCCACATATGAGAGAAAACACGTGACATATAGAAGAATAGTAGAACAAATTATCAAGAGATACATGAGCCGGGCGTGGTGGCGCACGCCTTTAATCCCAGCACTCGGGAGGCAGAGGTAGGTGGATTGCTGTGAGTTCAAGGCCACCCTGAGATTGCATAGTGAATTCCAGGTCAGCCTGGACTAGAGTGAAACCCTACCTAAAAAAAAAAAAAAAAAAAAAAAAAAAAAAAAAAAAAGAGATACATGAAATTCTCAACACTAGTCACCAGAGAGATGCAAAGCAAACCATAGTGAGATATACCCTCACACCTGTTTAATTATTAATTTACAAGGCCAAGGGCTGGAGGGATGGCTTAGCAGTTAAGATGTTTGCCTGCAAAGCCAAAGGACCTAGGTTCAATTCCTCAGGACCCACATAAGCCAGATGCACAAGGTGGTGCATGCATCTGGAGTTCATTTGCAGTATCTGCACATTCTCTCTCAAATAAAATTTAAAAAAAACTTTTTAAAGATTTATTTTAATCATCTAAGCCAGATATGCTTAGATGTGTAATCCCAGCATTTAGAAGGCTGAGGTAGTAAATTAGGCTATGGGGGCGGGGGAGTAGTCTATCATGTTTTTTCTGGAACAAAACCCTATATAAATTGAAAAATTAGTTTTTCATGCTACACTTTTCCCCAATATTCATTCCTATTCAGTTGGCAACTAAGTACATGTTGATAAATTATTAATGAAAATAACACTGGATGTATATTGGAAAGAAATGGATGGGGATCCTCCCCATTAATGTGTCTATGAGTATATTTTACATATAGATGAAAATGGATTTTTTTTCTTTCTTTTTGGTTCTTCAAGGTAGGTTCTCACTGTAGTCCAGGCTGACCTGGAATTGACTATGTAGTGTCCGGCCAGCCTTGAACTCACAGCCATCCTCTGACTTGGGAGGATCCCCAAGTACTGGGATTAAAGGCGTACGCCATCTTGCCCAGCTTTAAAAAAAAAATACCATTGTCTTAAAACTTTTTTTAAAAAATAAGTAACTTATTTATTTCAGAGAGAGAAAGAGGCGGGGGGGGGGGGATAGAATGGGTGTGCCAGGGACTCCAGCCACAGCAAATGAACTCCAGGCGCATGCACCCCTTGTGCATCTGGCTTATGTGGGTCCTGAAGAACCGAACAAGAATCCTTTGGCTTTGCCAGCAAATGCCTTAACCACTAAGCCATCTCTCCAGCCCCACTGTCTTAAAACTTTTAAAAAACTTTCCATGGGAGGTTGCTCAGTGGATAGAACATTTACCACACAAGCACAAATACCTGAGTTGGGAGCCCCAGAACTCATAGAAAGCCAGAGGCTGTAATGGGTGTCTGTGTCCCAGGGAGGCAGAGGCTGAAGAATCCCCTGAAAGCTTGCTGACAAGCAAGCCTGGCAGTGGTAAACAAAACACCATGCCTCAAAGTGGAAGATGAGGACAAACATCCAAAAGTCCTCTGACCTTCACACGTGTGCGCCCAACTTCACACACCACAAATAAATTTACACTTTTTCATGCCAAAATTGACTAGTAGTCATTAACCAAAAATAATTTTCATATTCTGTCACCACCTAACTAGTAGAAGGATTTGTTACCCAGTCATAGAACTACTTTCGTATTTCTGATAAATTAACAAAAGTATTAAATGAGATTTTCTCAATGATTTCAAGAACTTGACTGAGGGCACATTTTCCTAAAAACCTAAAACATGTTACAAGCTAGAAGATCCAGAAACCAACTGCCTTCCTACTAGCTGCATGTCTTCATACTGGTTGTCCTCACATGCCCCACCCTAAAACCTGCTACTGCTTAAGTCTCACACACACATGCCTGAAAGCATAATTGAGTAGAAGTGTTAAGGGAAAAAGAGACTGGCTAATACTATATAAAGCCATTATAGATAGCTAGGAAGATAGCTCAGTTGATAAAGTGATTGTCTTGCAAGCATGAAGCCCTCAGTTTGATTCTCATTATTCACATAAAATACCAGGTGTGGTGCCACATGCCTGTAATCCCAGCACTGGGGAGGTAGATCGCCCCAGAGCTCCAGTCTAGCCTACACAGTGAGCATCAGACCAATGAGAAACCCCGTCTTTCTAGTTCCCAGGCCAGCAAGCCTTGTGTGGTGGTTTGATCAGGTGTCCTTCATAAACTTAGGTGTTCGGAATGCTAGGTCCCCAGCTAATAGCAATTTGAGAATTAAAGCCTCCTGGAGGCAGTGTATGTATTGTTGGGGGTGGGCTTATGGGTGTTACAGCCAGCTTCCTCTTGCCAATGTTTGGCACCCTCTCCTGCTGCTGCTGTTCACCTGATGTTAGCCAGGAGATGATGTCCACCCTCTGCTCAAGCCATCATTTTCCCCTGCCATTATAGAGCTTCCCCTCAAGTCTGTAAGCCAAAATAAACCTTTTTCCCATAAGCTGCTCTTGGTCGGGTGTTTTCTGCCAGCAGTGAATTAGACTGCCTGCAACATCTTGAAAGAAGCACCTCGAGGGCTGGAGAGATGGCTTAGTGGTTAAGGCGTTTGCCTGCAAAGCCAAAGGACCCAGGTTTGATTCCCCAGGACCCACATAAGCCAGATGCAGAAGGTGGCACATTCAACTGGAGTTCATTTGTAATGGCTAGATGTCCCGGGTGTGCCCACTCTCTCTCTCTCAAATAAAATAAATAAAAATATTTTTTTTAAAAAGCACCTCTAAATGTTAAGCCATCTCTCCAAGCCAGGAAATTACATTCTTATGCCTTTCATTGTTAAGGATTAAATTTTCTTTTGAAAATTAGTTTTCCATGAGTATGGAGGGGTATAGCTCAGTGTTATTCCTCACACCACACGCACACAACCAGTAACTTTCCATAAGTTAAAATGAGCATTTCACAAGCTAGCAGTCACCAAGTGAAACACTAACATCCAAATACAAACTATGAGTAATAAGAGGTTGCATATTTTATTTGTTTCCTACTTTGCTGCATACTTTGCTTCACTGTATAAAAATAGCAGCAAGTAATGCAGTATATGTAAAATTAAAGTAGCACTGTCCTTCATCCAACATTGTAAAGCAGACACTTCCCTTCACTCCCCATCACTTCAATGGGAAGAGAATTACGCCTTTTGACTGAATTTGACTGGACATAAACATGTTACAGTATTATGTAAGGCTTATGATCACAATGTTATCCTGAAATTTACAATTCTTATAACATTGTTTACCACAGGTAATGCACAAATTCTGAATACCACAGCTTAATATGCCTCACTTAAATAACAAGTCTAGTGTATTATTGTGTTTATCTGCAACCATCAGGAAGTTGACAGGGATTTCTTCCAGTGGCAGTGCTGAGAATCGTCTCTTTTCCGTGGTGTTGCTACCAGTTATTTTGTTTTCTATCTGCTACCTTACGACAGCTATGCTGGAGGAAGTTGCTCCACACTAGTTTACGTGGGACACCATGCTCACTCCTCAATAGACTTCACGTATTTCTCATAGGCTTCCTCACTCATTAGTTCATCCAGTTCCGAAGGGTTGCTCAGTGTCATCTTGATCAGCCAACCTGCAATCAAAGCAGAATCTTCCAAACTGCCTTTGTAAAAGGTAAACTCTAACAAAATGTAAATTTCCAAGCCCTTCAAAATTAATAGTGCCTCAATTTAAGCAAAGAAATTAATCTAATGTACATCCGTTATTTGCTCAATGAGCTTTTTAAATTTAGCCACAAGAATTAAATTAGTACATTTGCATATCACATATGAAAAGGAGAATAGAGCCTACCACAAACAGTAATACTTTTAAAATTCTTGGGTTGTAATGAGTACAAACATCCTGCACTATTTAAATCTTGAAGGTGGTCATGAGGAGGCTCATTTGGGAGGCTGAGGCAGAAGGGTCCAAAGCTCCAGACCAGCCTAAGTGGCACAATGAGATCCAGGCCAGTCTGGGCTACAGGGTGAGACTATAAAAACAGCCAGACGTGATGCACACACCTTTAATCTTGAATTAGGGGATTCAAATATGTAAAGCCAGGTGTGTCTTTCTTTAACAAAAACCACACCAACACTGTTAACTATGAGGGTGATGGCTTACGACTAGAAAAGTCTGAAAGGAAGGAAGCAGGCCAAAGAGAACTACAACCCTACCCTCATATTGCCATTCATTGATCGTCACAAATAAATGCGGGTAGGGGGGACATGGACGGACTCCACTCATCTACAAAATGGAAAACACTGCTGTTGGAACACCTCGCCAGATGACTAGAGGTGAAACTGAGCCACAACTTACCATCTTCATAACAAGATTTATTGACGAGCCCTGGATTTTCTGCAAGTGCTTCATTGACTTCAGTTACCTCTCCAGACAGAGGAGAGTAGAGTTCACTTGCAGCTTTGACGCTTTCCAAAGCTCCAAACTCATCTAAGTGGAGGATATTAGAGAAAACACTAAATGTCAAGTCAGTGACTTCACAATACAAAATCTGGAAAAGTGCTCACCTGCTAACTCATAATGTAAAATTCTGAATTTCTTTGTTAGGGTCCTATGAACAGGGTATAAATAACTTCAATAAAGTGGGCCTACCCAATGTGCTTGAGCTCAGTAAAACTCATTTTTCCTTCAATTTACTAGTTAGGCAGGGTGACACACACTTGTAATCCCAGGATTATAGAAGGATCAGAAGTTCAAGATCATTCTCAGCAACATAGCCCAAGTGAGGCCAACCTGGGCTAGAGAGACTATGTCTCAAGGAACAACAAGCCAGGCATGGTGGGGCATGCCTTTAATCATAGCACTCGGGAGGCAGAGATAGGAGGATCACAGTGAGTTAGAGGCCAACCTGAGAGACTACACAGTAAATTCCAGACCAGCTTGGGTTAGAGCAAGACCCTACCTTGAAAAACCAAAAAAAAGAAACAAAAAATAGTTAGCAACAAGAAAAAAATAAGCAACCCTAAAATCTTACACAATATGATCCTTTGCTACAAGTTAAATATCAGTAACAATGAGGTATCTGGAAACACTCCAAGCGTTTGGAAATAAAATATACTTCTTTAAAAAAAAAAAATTTAGGGCTAGGGAAACAGCTTAGCAGCTAAGGCATTTACCTGCAAAGCCTAAGGACCCCAGTTCTATTCCCTAGGACCCACGTTAGCCAGATGCATAGCACAAGGGGGCACATGTCTCTGGAGTTCATTTGCCCTGGCGCACCCATTCTCTCTTTCTCTCTGCCTCTTCCTCTCTCTTTCAAATAAATAAATAAATAAAATATTTTTTTAAATTTATTTAGCCGGGCGTGGTAGTACACGCCTTTAATCCCAGCACCCAGGAGGCAGAGGTAGGAGGACTGCCATGAGTTCAAGGCCACCCTGAGAATACAGAATGAATTCCAGGTCAGCCTGGGCTAGAGTAAGACCCTAACTCGAAAAAAGAAAAATTTATTGCTAGAGAGAGAGAGAGAGAGAAGAGAACGGGTGTGCCAGGGCCTCCAGCCACTACAAATAAATTCCAGACACATGCCACCTTGTGCATCTAGCTGATGTGGGCACTGGGGAATCAAACCTGGGTCCTTATGTTTTGCAGGCAAGTACCTTAACTGCTAAGCCATCTCTCCAGTCCCCCAAAAAACATACTTCTTTATAACACATAGGTCAAAGAAGAGTAAGGGAAACTAGAAGGTACTGTGAAATAAATGAAATATCACCCAAATTTGTGGGATATGGGCTGGGAAGATGGCTCAGCAGGTAAACGCATTTGTTTGCAAAGCCTGCTGACAGGATTCAACTCCCAAGCCATCCAAGTAAGCCAGACATATAAAGTGGTGCAGATGTGAAAAGTGGCAGCTGTTTATTTGCCGTGGCAAGAGGCACTGACACACACACATATACACACACATGCAAATAAATAGTGGGATATATCTGAATCACTGCTTAGAAAAAAATTACTGGTTTTAGGTTTTATATTTTAAAAAGATGTTTTAATATCAATGGTCTGTGTTCTAAAAAGACTTAACAATTTCTAGATAAGAGGCAACCACACAAGGGAAAAAGATTTTGGGCTATTTTTCCCCTACCTTTGTCATGGCTTACTTCCAAGACCAGAAAGCAAGATAACTCTCTCTTAGAGAAAACCATACTCATCCTGTTGGGTACATTTTTATTTTCTCTCTTTGTTGGAGCACCATTCTATTTTTAATAAATCTAACTTTTCTTCTAAAAAAAAAAATCAGAAGTCAAGACATTGAGGCTGCTAGATCTTCTACTGGGAAATCAGGTAGGAAATCTTAAGGGTCAAGAGAAAAGGGAGAGAAAGCTGAAAAGAGAAAGCTTGATGTAAACTCTGCTCTGGTTTCTGAATGATCCCTGAACCATGCACACACCTGGCAGCCTCATAAGTGACTCGGCAAGGATAAAGAACTGAACCAAGATTGTAGCTGCAACCCACTCCAAGAGAGACCCCAGTTTATAGTGAATAAAGCCTTCCTGGTAAAACTGAAATCCGGTACCTAGAAAAGAGGAGCAAATTAAATCAAAGGAAGTGAGGGTTGGGGAGATGGCCCAATGATTAAAGGCACATGGCTTGCAAAGTCTGCCCTCCTGGGCTCAATTCCCAAGCTGCCCATGTAAGCCAGACACAAAAAATGGTGCAAGCATTCAACATTCATTTGCAGTAGCAAGAGTACCTGGTGACCACACATACACATGATATTAAGGGTGGGGAAATGGCTTAGCCGTTAAGGCACTTGCCTGCAAAGCCAAAGGACCTAGGTTCAATTCCCCAGGACCCACGTTAGCCAGATGTACAAGGAGGCCCATGCATCTGGAGTTTGTTTGCAGTGGCTGGAGGCCCTGGCGTGCCCATTCTCTCTATCTCTGCTTCTCTCTATCTCAAATAAAATTTAAAAATTTTTTTAGAAAACATCAAAGAAAATGGAGGTAAGAAGATCAAGAGTTCAAGATCATTCTCAGCTACATGTTTAAGATCAGAATGGGCTATATGTCTCAAAAAAAGAGAAAAAAGAATTCTCACAAAGAAATCTCTGGGACCAGATCTCTGGTTAACCCTATCAAACACTTAAGTGAGATCGAACTCTCCAACTTGTCCTTCAACAAAGGAGAAGGAATATTTGCAAACATACTCTGAGACCAATCTGACTCAAACCTAACAAAGAAAAACAAAATGAGCCAAGTGTATCAGTGTACATTTGTCACACCAGATCTAAGTATGCCAAGGAAGGATCACATACTCAAAGCCAGCCTGGGCTACAGAGTTCAAGGAAAGCATGGGTAACTTATTGAGACCCTATGTGGGAAAAAACAAAAAAGCAATCTTGTTGCCCACTATCCCTTATGAACTTAAAAGTCCTTAATTTGCAAATCAAATACAGGCATGTATTTTTTAAAAAGACAAATTTTCGATCATGGCTAGGTGGGATTTATCTAAGTAATGAGCTGATTAAACACCCCCCCAAAAAAATTACTCATCATATTTACAGAATGAAGAAACCATATAAAATTACTTCAAGCCGGGTGTGGTGGCGCACATCTTTAATCCCAGCACTTGGGAGGCAGAGGTAGGAGGATCGCCGTGAGTTTGAGGCTACACTGAGACTACATAGTAAATTCCAGGTCAGCCTGAGCTAGAGCGAGACCCTGCCTCAAAAAACCAAACACAAAACAAATAAAAAAAGTTACTACAATAAATGACAAAATTCAATACCCAGCACTGAAAACTCTTAAACAAAAAACAACTCCTTGTCTAATAATAAATATGTCTGAACTGCCCCAGCCAGCATCATACCTATAGATGAAATCTGTCTAATATATATATAAAATATAACTCAGGACAAAAACTAGTTTTTTTTTTTTTTTTGGACAATAGAACACTGAGAAGCCATAGATTATTAGAAGAAAATTTTCAGTGCCAGGGATGGGATACCTTCCTGTGAGTTGTTGGCCAGGGAGGTCCCCAAAACATTATAGGCCATTGCCGAGGCCCTTGGTTTCCCACCAGGAATAGATGGTAAGACCCTATTGCTGAAAACTCCACATACTTGGGCTGCAAGGTCACTGAGAAATCCTGCTGGAGCCAAGCTGAAAACCTCCTCCATGTAGACCAGCTGACATAAAGCTGGAAAAAGCTACACTGCATGCAGTTCAATAGCAGAGAGAGAAATCACCAATGAAGATACTCAACAGTGGACACTGCAATTCTTGTGTTTGGCCAACTAGGCCAAATGAGCCAATGGATGCAATAGTGGCATGTCTGTTATGGGAAAAACCAACCACCCTCTAATTGGACTGGAGGCCCACTCCATGGGAGGGAATACATCCCTGATATTGAAAACCTACAACAGGGACAGTCATGAGCCCTAGGGGTGTAATGTCTACTGCTGTCTGGCACTTCTCTTAATGTTCATACCCATATGTTAATACTACTCTCATGTTTGGTTAGAGAAACTTCTCTTTCCAGATGGCAATGATCTTGGGATGACTCAGAAGGCACCATGGTGCTGAGAAGTGACAGAGGAGTGCTCAGCATTGAAATATCTCTATCACACCTTCCAAGGCTCAGGGTCCATTGGAGAAGAAGTGGTAGAAAGAACGGAAGAGCCAAAGGAAGGAAAGGACTCCTTACAACGTGCTCCTCCAGACACAAAATGGCCTGGATATCCGTGACCTTACAGTGCCTGACACTACCTACACAAGACCATCATAATAGGAGGAAAAGATGATGAGATCAAAATAAGAGACTGATTGAGAGTGGGAGGGGATATGATGGAGAATGGAGTTTCAAAGGGGAAAGTGGGGGGAGGGAAGGAGGGAATTACCATGGGATACAGTTTACAATTACAGAAGTTGTGAATATATAAATAAAGAAAGAAAGAAAAGAAAAAATAGTAGTAATAGCAAATAAATAAATAAAAGTTAGGGAGCCAGGTGTGATGGCACATGCCTTTATTCCCAGCACTCAGGAGGCAGAGATAGGATCACAGTGAATTCAAGGCCACCCTGAGACTAGACTAGAGTAAATTCCAGGTCAGCCTAGGCTAGAGCGAGACCCCACCTCAAAAAACCAAAAAAGAGGCTGGAAAGATGTATTTGCAGCAGCTAGAGGCCCTGGTGTGTCCATTCTCTCTCATCTGCCTCTCTCAAATAAATAAATAAAATTTTTTAAGTTTTTAAAAATTCCCTGCCTCTCAATCCACATGGGGTAAGATGGCCATATTATATTATTAGGTAATAAGTCAAATATTAGCAGGCCTGAACCAGGCGTGGTGGCACACACCTTTAATCCCAGCACTCGGGAGGCAGAGGTAGGAGGATCACCAAGAGTTCGAGGCCACCCTGAGAATACAGAGTGAATTCCAGTCCAACCTGAGCTAGAGTGAAACACCTACCTCGAAAAACCAAATAGATTGTATTAGCAGGCCTGAAGGTCGCTAAGGATGGACCCCAGCCTCAGCAACAGCAGTTTACAGAACCAGGAAATGAAACTGTAGAACTATGACTACTGGTCAAAAGAATAGGATCTGGCCAGGAAGATCATAGGATTACTATCTAGCTGTAGGCTTTCCGGCTTAAAAAAAAAAAAAAAAAAAAAAGGTGGGGGGAGCAGGGCTGGAGAGGTGGCTTAGTGGTCAAAAGTGCTTGCTGTAAAGCCAGATGCACACAGTAGTGCATGCATCTGAAGTTCATTTGCAGTGGCAGAAAGCCCTGACACACCTATACTCACTGTGTCTCAAGTAAATATAGGGGGCTGGGAAGATGGCTGGGGAGTTAAAGGTACTTTCTTGCAAAGCCTGCTGGCCTGGGTTCAATTCCCAAACCACTCATATAAGCTGGGCACAAAAAGTGGCACAAGTGTCTGGTGTCCACTTACAGCAGCAAAAGGCTGTAACACACCCATACATACATATATGCATACATACATTCAAATAATTTAATTTTTTTTAAAAAAGAGTTACTCCAAATGGACCTGTCAGTCAGGTACACAGGAAAACATTCCTCAGGATGTTGTCTTTTCCAAAAACTTTAAGAAAAGAATATAATGTAGGTTGGCACAATGGTCTCTCTGGATATTTCCACTCTAACTTCATGAGTGCTTTCCTCTGCACTCGTTCCTTTGACCACTTTCTCATTCTTATGCCTAGGGAGCACCCCACTTCACCTTGTAATAAACCCACCCATCTTACACACACACCAAACTGTGCTGAAACACATGAATAAAACATTAAGACATTGATAGGAAAAAATTAAGCACACCACAGAAAACAGGCCTTAATTAATAAGGTGTCACAGTGCATACATATAAACCCAGGGCTTGGGAGGCTGAGGCAAGAAGACCATAACTTTAAGGCTACCCTGAGCTATACTGTGAGACCCTAAGTGGGGCTTCTAGGGAGGAGGGGAACAGACCTGAACATGAAACCTAGTAAAGTTTTCAACAAGGTAAGAGAAGCCAGATGTGGTGGCTCACACCTGTCATCTCAGCACTCAGGAGGCTAAGGTAGGAGGATTACTGTGAGTTCAAGGCCAGCCTGGACTAAAAAGTGAGTTCCAGGTCTACCTGGAATGAGACACTGCCTCACAAAAATCAGAGAGAGCTGGAGAGATGACCTAGTGGTTAAGACATTTGCCTGTGAAACCTAAGGACCCAGGTTCAAATCTCCAGGTCCCACGTAAGCCAGATACACATGGTGGCACAGGTGTCTGGAGTTCATCTGCAGTGGCTAGAGGCCCTGGCACACCCATTCTCACATATACACTCTCTCCCTCCCTCTCTGTCTTAAATAAATAAAATCAAAGAGCCCAGTGTGGTGGCACACACCTCGAATCCCAGCACTTGGGAGGCAGAGGCAGGAGGACTGCTACAAGTAAGAGGGCCAACCTGAAGCTATATAGTGAATTCCAGGTCAGCCTGGACTAGAGTGAAACCCTACCTGGAAAACAAAGAAGAAAAAGAAAATACAAGAGAATAAAAAAAAAAGATCATATTGCTGAAGACTCCACATACTTGGGTGGCAAGGCCACTGAGAAATTCTGCTGAGACTGAGCTGATAACCTCCTCCATCTACAGCAGCTGACAGAAAGCTGGAAGAAGCCATTCTACATGTAGTTCAATGGGAGAGAGAAACCACCAGTGAAGATGCTCAACAGTGGACACTGCAAGCCTTATAATTGGCCAACCAGGCCAAATGAGCCAATGGGTGCAATAGTGGCACGTCTGTCATGGTGGAAACCAACTGCCCTCCAATTGGACTGGAGGCCCACTCCATGGGGGGGAATACATCCCTGATACTGAAAACTTAAAACAGGGGTAGTCATGAGCTCTAGGGGTGTAACATCTGCTGATGTCTGGAAAAATGTATATACTATGCTTATCAAACTGCCCAGTAAGCACTTCTCTTAATATTTATACCCTTATATTAATGCTACTCTCACTTTGGGTAGAGAATCTTATCTTTTTAGATGGCAGTGACCTTGGGATGACTCAGAAGGTATCATAGTGCTGGAAAGAAGTGACTGGAGAACTGAGTAACATCTCGATCACACCTTCCAAGGCTCAGGGTCTAATGCAGAAGAGGTGGCGGAAAGAATGTAAGAGCCAAAGGAAGGGTAGGACTCCTTACAACATCCTCCCTCCAGACATAAAATGGCCCGGATATCCATGACCTCATAGTGCCTGACACTACCTACACAAGACCATCATAAGAGGAGGAAAAGATCATGACATCAAAATGAAAGAGAGACTGATTGAGATGGGGAGGGGTTATGATGGAGAATGGAATTTCAAAGGGGAAAGTGGGGGGAGGGAGGGTAGCACCATGGGATATTTTTTATAATCATGGAAAATGTTAATAAAAATTAAGAAAAATAAAATAAAATTAATAATAGTAATAATAAACAATGAAAAAAAATCAAAGGAGATAAACACAGGGGATGGGCAAATACCATCAGACATTTAGGAAATGTCATTTAGGTATGTCACCTATGTAGTAATGTCTCATATGTATCAAGGAATATGTGAATAATATACCTGAGATTCCAACTCAACATTTGTTGAGCACTTTCATTGTGCTGGGCATCATACAGTTAATTAACCCTTACAACTGTATGAAGAATCCTAACTGATAAATGAGACTTCTACTAAGTCATTTTTCTGAAATTACACTAGGGACAAATAGTGGATTTAAACCCAGGCTCGGATTTCTGAACCCATATTCACTCTCTTTAATTTTGAGGTGCTGGAAATGGAACCCAGGTCCCTTGAATATGCTAGCCAATGCTCTGCCATGTCACTACACCACCATCCCCTTTGAAACTCAACAGACCTTAGTCATAACACACAGGAATATTATATATCCACTCATGCCCACTGTGGTGGTTTGATTCAGGTGTCCCCCATAAACTTAGGTGTTCTGAATGTTAGGTTCCCAGCTGATGGAGGTTTGAGAAATAATACCTCTTGTAGGCAGTGTATTGTTGGGGGCGGGCTTATGGGTGTTATAGCCAGTGTCACCATACTAGTGTTGGGCACACACTCCTTTTGTTATTGTCTACCTTACATTGGCCATGGGGTGATGTTCACCCTCTGTCCATGCCATCATTCCCCCCTGCCATCATGGAGCTTCCCCTCAAGCCTCTAAACAAAAACAAACCCCCTTTTTCCCCAAAAGCTACTCTTGGTTGGGTGATTTCTACCAGCAATGCAAACCTGACTGCAACAGTAAAGTTAGTACCAAGGAGAGTAGTGTCATTTGCTGCTGGACACCTGACTGTGGTTTTGGCCTTTTGGAGCTGATTTTCAAGAGGAATGTGGAAGGTTTTGAAACCTTGGCCTAAGAGACGCCTTGCAGTGCTGTAAGTACAGCGTGATGAACTATTCTGGTCAGAGTTGAAAGACCTGAATGCAGTAAGAATGGACTGTGAGGTTTGGCTTATGAGGATGAGAAAGAGCTTTGTCTGGACTGGGCTAGAAGCAGTTTGTGTGAGAGGCTTGCTATTATGCCTGTGTCCTGAGAATTTGCACAGGGTTGCATTGAGTAGAAATGGATTGGTGTGAGCCATTTCCCTCTTCTCCCTGACTTTCATTCTAAAGTCTGAAGATGGTGCTGGATAGATGGCTTAATGGTTAAGGTGCTTGCCTGCAAAGCCAAAGGACTTAGGTTCAGTTCCCCAGAACCCACAAAAGCCAGATGCACAAGGGGGCACATGCATCTGGAGTACGTCTGCAGTGGCTAGAAGCCCAGCACACCCATTCCCTATATATATATATATTTTTTTTTTCTCTCTCAAATAAAGAAAAATAAAGTCTGAAGATATTCTCCCCACAGCAAGAGACAGCAATGTAACTGCAGAAGTGTTAGAAAGTGGTCTGCTGAGAGATCTGGGAAGACGTCCCTCTCCACAGAGGCAAAATGAGCCTGTTCTGCTCTGATGGGACATACTGAGGCATAAAGGTGGGAGAGGCCAACCTCCCAACCTCCTTCTAATGGCTTTCTGTGAACCAACCTATCTCTACACACCTAAGACTGCTTGTATTGCAAATCCCTGTTTAAACACTTCTGTTTGAATATTATGTTTCCTGAGTTGAAAGTACTCTAACTGACCCTGGATGCAAAAAAGTTACTATTCTGGTAAATACCAAATAAGGAAAACTTCACAAATTAATTTTAACACCCCAAAATGAGAAATGCACTCACCTTGCTTTTTCAATTTTGTCCCAACTTCAGGCAGACTACAGTAAACGACGTCTCCCAAAGCTTCCTAAAATACAAAAACACCAAAAAACTCTCAGAAGTCAAACGAAACTCTGACAGTAAACAGAAAAAAAGACAAACATTGAATCCCCTGTACTTTAGTCTATTTTTCACCTGTGGGGGCTACATTCACTGTTTTCTTCCAACTCTTTCAAAATGTAAAATTGGCCAGGTGTGGTGGTACATACCTATAATCCCAGCACTTGGGGCGGGGGATGGGGGAGAGGGGGAGATGGATGCAGCAGGGTTGTGAGTTTGAAGTCAGCCTGAGCTATTATAGCAAGACTCTGTCTCAAAAAAGAAAAGGCTGGAATGTAGCTCAGTGTAGAGCATTACACAACTTGTCTAAAGCTCTGGGTTCAATCCACAGTAATGCAAAAAAATTTAAATCAAAGTGAAAACTGTTCTTTAACTCAAAAGCTACACTATGGGAAACAGGCCCTCAGCCAGATTTGACTCTTAGGCTAACGTGAGTCCTGGCACAAACTAAAGTCTCCAAACAAGAATACTGGCTGTTCCGAACACCTTGTGATTTTCCACCTCAGCAGCTTTTCTCAACTCATGATGTCAAGTACACTGACAGAAGTCCCAGTCACTGATTCCTGAAACTATGGTTCTTGCTATCGGTGAGTGAGCCCAGGTGGGCTATATCACATGCTGTCTTGTAGACTGTCACATAGGTGACTCTCCTCATGGGCAAACTCAGAAGACAAGAACATCTTACATAGTACTTCATAAATTGCCCTGTACAGAGCCCCACAGGAATGAAGGTAGGTGTGCCAGTGAAGACTTGTCAGGGAAATTGTCTTTTCACAGCCAGCATCTCCTCCTGGCTCACTTCACCCACCCATTTAAAAAAATACGGGCTGTGCATGGTGGTGCAAGCCTTTAATCCCAGCACTTGGGAGGCAGAGATAAGAGGATCATTGTGAGTTTAAGGCCAACTTGGGCTCTAGAGCAAGAGCCTACCTAGAAAAAAAAAATGCTGGGCAGGTGATTTGTGTTCTCATTTTCCTTAAAAAAGTATCTCAATAAGATAAGGGTGATCAGGAAATATACATACAGAAAACAATACAGTCATGGGCTCCGGGTTATGCAGTATCTATCACTCTCCCCACAAAATACCAGCAACTCACTTCTCTTACTTACTCTTCCCTTTCTTCTCCAATTAACTGCTCAATATGAAACACTCCCCTCCCCTTTTTTGAGATAGGCTGGCCTCAAGTTCACTATGCAGGCAAGGATAACACTGAACTTCTGATCCTCCTGCCTTGACCTTTGGAGTGTTAAAATTATAGACATACATCACAACAGCAGTTTTTAAATTTATATTTACTTTTTACATGTGTATACGTGCATATATTTTGATCTTATTTCCCCCAATTACCATTTTATCCCCTTCCCCTCATCCTTCTTCTTCCCCATTAATCCTACCTTCATGGGTTTTTCCCCCTAATGAGTTAAGTTGGAGTTGCTTGAATGATCATGGATGGTATGTTATTTATTGTGGAATGGGCAACTTATGAGTGGCTACACCACTGATAAGCCTGATTCCCCCTCTCCCAGCAACCACTAGCTGCTATTAGTTACGCTAGGAGGTGTGAGGTCTCATGACCCTTCCCCCATTGATAACAACGGGGTTTATATGTGGTGCTGGAGACTAAGCCCTGGGTTTCAGGCTAGGCAAGTACTCAATCAAATGAGGTACACATCCAGGTCCTAAAACATACTTCTTAAGGTATATTTCCTAGTTGCATGTACTTATCTTTGTTCTTTGTTTTTCTGAGGCAGGATCTTACTATGTAGCCAGGGTAGCAGTGACCACTTGGGTGATCCTCAGCCTCCTGAATGTTGGGATTACAAGTTATACCACACCAAGCACATTATCTCTTATGCCACCACATATGACTAAAATTAATGTACATTTTCCTTGTTTCACTTCTGAATGATTTTTCCTAAGGGCCTTTAGCAGAGCCCAAGCACTGGACAGTTTTCATAGGTAGACTCGATCCAATGACCTGAAAGCAGACTGTCACAAATATTTCAAGGCAATCCAATACCTGTGCAAAATTGCTGATTCCCACCGTTCCAATACCATTTGCTGTTGTTATCCATTCATGTTTCTCTGTGAATTTACGCACTAAAACAGAAGATCAATATTTCAGAGAGGCAGGAGCATTACTTTTTTAAACGCCCTTTCCAACATCATTGCTGTCAAAAGGCAAGACTTTCCCAATATTTGTGTTTGACTATCTTTCAGTGGCACCTGCCCAGGAAAGAGCAAAGCCCATGTGTAAAGACAACACTTTACACAGCAGGCTGGTGCATGTAGGCAGACAGTGTGATTTAAGCACTTTGATCGGCCTTAACATTAGTCTAAATCCTTCAAAAAATCTTGAAGGGAGGGAGATTACCATGGTTTATTGTCTATAATTATAGAAGTTGTCAATAATTTTTTTTTTAATCTTGAATGGAGGTGGCACACGCCTTTAATCCCAGCACACAGGAGACTGAGGAGAGTGGATCACCATGAGTTCAGGGCCAGAGTGGGGCTACAGAGTAAGTTCTCCAGGTCAGTCTGAGCTAGAGAGAAAGACTCTGCCTTGAAAAAGAAAAATTCTTAAATAGGTTGGGAAGATGATGCAGAGGTTAAACACATTAACTTACAAAGCCTGCATGATATGGGTTTCCATTCCCCATTACCCAGGTAAAGCCAGACGCACAAAGTGGCACCATGGGTCTGGAGTTTGTTTATAGTGACAAGAAGCCTCAATGTACCCATATTCATTGTTACTCTCTTTCTGCTGGTAAAGAAACATATATTTTGAAAATCTGGAGCATATTTCAAAAGTGTATTTAACAATTATTGACCTTGCAGAAAGAAATCTGTTCTTCTGACAACAGACTTGAAGTGATAGGGATGGAGGGGCAGCATAAAGACTGATCATGTAAGAACCTATTTGGACCAGGTGTGGTGGTACACATCTCTAATCTCAGCACTCAGGAGGCTGAGGTAGGAGGATCTCTGGACAGCCTGGGCTACAGCATGGGTTCCTTCTAGCCTGGCCTAGGGTGAGACTCTGCCTCAAAACAAACAAAAAAGAAATCATTTAGGCCAGGTGTGGAGACACAAACTGATAACCTGGCCACTCAGGGATTGCATGATCAAGGCCACCCTGCAAAGTTGCAGGCTTAGCAAGAAAAACCTTGTTTCAAAATAAAAGCACTTGGGAGGTGTTAGGAGGAGGATCAGGAGTTCAAAGCTAGCTTCAGCTACATAACAAGTTTGAGGTCAGCCTGGTCTATGAGAACGCTTCAAAAGAAACAGAACAAAATTTTGTTTAAAAGGGGCTGGAGACGTAGCTCACTGGCAAATCACTTGCCTACCATGTGAGGTCCCCAAATTCAATCTCTAGCACTAAAAAAAATGAGAAGGGGGGAGGGGACAGAGAGAGACTGATTTATTATGCCAGCCACAGTGGCCTACGCCTGTAGTACTAGATAATAAGAAGTACCAGAATCTAATGATGGCCTGGGTAGCATAGCAAGACTGTGTCTCACAAACCAGACTTAACTGAAAAAAGACAACGTGCTTCTTTGGGTAGTCAGCTGAATACAGCTGCACTGCAACTCGGTGACAGAGGAAGGAGACAGACCTCTGAAAGTAGTTATTCACATTATAGTTCTCATAATCATTTCATTTAACTCTGTCCTTGAAGAAAGAGGCTACTGATATTTAATGCAGAACACTAGACCCTGGAGTTAGAGCTCAGTGTTAGAGTGCTTTGCCAAAGCCTTGGGTTCAATTCCTAACACTGCCGAGAGAGAAACTTTAAATAAAAGGGATTTGGTGGGCTGAAGAGATGGTTCAGGGGTTAAGGCATTTTACCTTAAGAACCTAACAACCTGAGTTCACAGATGCACAAAGTGGGGCATGCACGTGGAGTTCCTTTGCAGTGGCTGGAGGCCCTGGTGAGCCCATTCTCTATCTCTTTTCTATTTCTCTCTGCTTGCAAATAAATAAATGGGATTTGGGGCAAAACAAATGAGGAGCTAGGCGTGGTAACACATGCCTTGACCCAGCACTCAGGAGGCAGAGGTAGGATTGCCATGAGCTTGAGGCCACACTACATAGTGAATTCCAGGTCAGCCTGGGCTAGAGTGAGACCCTATCTCTGGGGGGGAGGGGGGACACAGAAAAAACAAATGAGGTCTAGTTATTTGGCTATAGCAATCAATTCTCCCACATTCTTTTAGAAGTCTGAAACTTGCTGATTACATTACCAATTATGGATAGTTCTGAATTAATAAAGCATTTGATTGTGTGTGTGTGTGGTGTGTGGTTTTTCGAGTTAGGGTCTAGTTCTAGTCCAGGCTGACGTGGAATTCACTATGTAGTCTCAGGCTGGCCTCAACTCACAACAATCCAACCTCTGCCTCCCAAGTGCTGGGATTAAAGGTGTGCACCACCACACCCAGTTTAACATAACATTTGAAAGTAAGGGCTGAACACTTATAAAAATGTGCGCTCTTTGAAACCACTGTCCTGGCCACTTTGCCTGACTATCAGCTTTGAGCAACCACAGGTTTAAAGAAGCAGAGACATCACTGAGCACTGCACATCTAGGTCCACTGGATTTCAAACTCCGTATTATTTCCATTCTCCTTTAACCCTTGACCCCACAGGAAAAGTGGACACATTGTGTAAATAATTACTTTTTGGGGCCTCAGAAAATGAGGGGTTCTAATTCATGAAAATTCTACATTTGCTTTTTTCAATACCCAGATAAAATACACTTTAGGGTTGAAGAAATGGCTTAGCCACTTAAGTATGAGGGCCTTTCACGCCAAAGTCTGCCAAGTTTGACTCCGCAGAACCCACATGAAAAGATGGACATATCCACACACAACTGTAACCCCAATCCACAGGGGTGGAGACAACAGAATCACTGGGTTGAATGATAAGAGTGAGGGAGCAGCCCATCTCAAGAAATACGTGGATAAGTAACAAGAAGTAATGTTCTCCTGTGACCTCTGCATGCATGTGCATGGGGTATGCAAATCTGCACATGTGTGCATGTAGCACACACCTCATCCATACCCAATATACACATATATTAATGTAGATCATTGCTTGTTTTAAAGATGGGCTAGAGAGATGTCTCAGCGGTTAAGACATGTGCCTGTACCCACATAAATCCAGATGCACAAAGTGGCACATGCATCAGGAGTTTGTTTGCAGTGGCTAGAGGACCTGGCATGCCCATTCTCTCCCCCACCCCCTGCCCTCTTCTCACAAATGAATAAAAAAAGTTAACATTTCTTCAGTGCGTATGTGTCAAGCTACAGACAACACAGTTACCTATTTACTTTATTTCTTCCTTCCAATAACTGTGTGGAAGGTATTACTTCCTATTTTCTAATGAGGAAAACAGATTCAGAGAAGTGATCATATCTATGTTCACATAGCTGCTAACAGGCAGAACCAGAATTGCAAGTGACATCTATCAGCTTTTAAACCCAGGCACACTGTAGCCCATAATATGTACCACTGTGTCAATAAGAATAATAAATAGGAGCTAGAGAGATGGCTTAGCAGTGAAGGCATTAAGGACCCAGGTTCAATTCCCAGTACCCACATGAAGCCAGATACACAAAGTGGCACATGCATCTGGAGTTCCTCTGCAGTGGTTAGAGGCCCTGGCATGCTCATTCTTTCTCTCTCTGCTTAGAAACAAATACATAAAATAAAAACAAAAATAAAATAAATAAATAGCTGGACATATGAGGAGCACTGTGAGTTCCAGGCCAACCTGAGACTACATAGTGAATTCCAGGTCAGCTTGGGCTAGAGCAAGATCTTGCCTCAAAAGTAAATAAATAAATAAATAAAGCTGGGTGTGGTCACACACACCTTTAATCCCAGCACTCTGGAGGCAGAGGTAGTAGGATTACTGTGAGTTCAAGGCCAGCCTGGGACTAGAGTGAGTTCCAGGTCAACCTGGCTAGAGAGACCCTACCTCAAAAAAAGGGGGGTTGGGTGTTTTGGGAAACATTTAACTAGATATAACTAGTGAACGCAAACTTCTAGAGAGATAAAGTAATGCTGAATAACAACCCCTCCCCCACAAGAATCAGCATAGACTTAAAATTCTTTTTTTTGTTTGTTTTATTTTTTTGAGACAGGGTTTCACTTTAGCCCTAAGCTGGCCTCAGACTCTTGGTAATCCTTCTGCCTCCAGAGTGCTGGGATTACAAGTGTGAGCTACCATACCTGGCTTGAAATTCTTGTCTGAAAAGTGTTTTACACTTGTATTCAAGTCCATAATGCACTGACACGTGTCACAAAACAGCTGAGGAAATAGCAAGAAAGAAAGAAGCAAATGGTTATGTTCCAAACGGAATAAAATGAGCAACAATTTCATTTCCCAACAGGTGAATATTGGTGAATCAACCTAATGAGGGCAGCAGCCACACGGATCTCTGCACATGAACAGGGTTACAAACAGCTGCAAGGGCCTCAATTATTTGCACATAAAGAAAACCGTTCCTCACTGCACTAACGCACATAACGGGCAGGGGTCCAGTTATTTCCACCGCGCCTAAATTAAGCCTCTTTTCAGCTTCAGCACATGTTAACGGCTCAGTAAGACTTTAGGAGACCTTCTCAAAAGTCCAGAAGACTTTAGCCTGATTTCAGTAGACAGCTAAGTCTTGAGTTATGCTGGTGTTTTTCTTCAGCTGGTAAAAAAGGAAATCTAGACCCAGTGCTTTGTTATTTCTATATTTCCAATTTCAGACCACTGACCTCTGTGTATATCATTCTGCCAGCCAGTGCAGTAACTTTCAGCAGTGTTTCTGCTTAACCTTACCTGGGAGTTCTCCATACCGACCCATTAAGTATCCCTAACAGCTGCACATTCAGGGTCTCGGAGCCCTCAAGTGCTAACCAAGAACCTTGGCCGTGCCTGCCGGTCTTCTCCAGCGCGCGGCCCCTTCACCTGAGGGGCCGGGCCTCCAGCAGACCTCCCACCCCGCTCCACCCACCGTGCAAAGGTTGCTCGCGTCTTCTAGTGCCTTAGGGGGGCGCGGGGCCATGAAACAGAGAACCCAGAAGCAAGCTGAAGCTTTGGCAGGGAGAGACTCAGGAGAGGTGACCCGATGCCCTCCGGCAGACTCACCCCCGGAGCGAGGCTCCGGCCCGCCCACGTGGCCCGCGCTTACCCGAGAGCAGAGCGGGTCCCGTGCGCAGCGACCTGACGGCGCCGACCTGCAGCCCCCAGGGTCGCGGCGGGCACGCGGCAGCGGGCGCCAGGGCCGAGCGCAGGCAGCAGGCCGCGGCCCGCACGCTCCTCGCTGCTCGCAGCGCCATGTTCGCAGGGGATCCGAGGGTCGCAGCGCCGAGCCTCAGCTACCCGGCAGGCGAGGGCGGAGCGTGGCGGGCCCAGGGCTGGACCCAAGCTAGCAGCGGGGCCAATGGGAAAAGGAGTGATTGGGCAGCTCCTAAGTAGGCTGGTCCTCCCGAGCCAAGGCTTCACCTCGGATAGGACAACGCGCGTGAGGGGCGAGGACTTGTGGAAGAGCTGAGGCCCGGATGGGGCTGAGGCTAAGGGGCGGGGACAGTGGGCCGGGCTCGGGATTGGCTGGGCTGCCTGGGGCAGGGGCGTGGCCGGAGGAAGGGGCGTGGCCTCGCCTCGGGCATAGCTTGCTGTGAAAGTGCTGGGTCAGCAGCCTCGGTCTGGGTGTCCAGTGGTAGTGGTCTGGGAAAGGCTCTAGGCAAGAATGGCTTTGCTGGGCCAGCGCCGAGCCCTGAAGTCCCTCGGGAGTCAAGGCGTCTCCAGTCTGTTAGAACATGAGATACCCTCCTTTAACACTAGGTCACCCCAACCAATTCATTCCAACGCAAGACTGTTGGTGGGCTCTGGCCAAAGTCGTTGCACTGACACAGATCCTCAGTCTTCTCGAAATACTGAAAACAGCCCAAGAGCCCACTCTGTTACTTTACAGACCTCCAACGAAACAGAACGAATCTAGATGTTGGTAGCTCAAAAATGGAGTACCAGCACTTGGAAGGTGAAGATCAAAGCATTACGGGTTCAAGGCCACCCTTGGCTCCATAACGAGTTGGAACAGCCAGCCTGGGCTACATGATGACACCATTTGCAAAAAGAGAGAGAGGCGAGGGGAAGGACTTGCCCAGAGATAGAAGTGTCTGCTTGTTCTTGGTGAAGACACGGGCCACAGCCAGTCACTAAAGTAAGTGTGGGAGATGGACAGGTATTAGCAAGTTTAGAGGCCATTGAGGATACATGCCTCCCTCACAACCAACTTTGGAAGCAAGCACTTTTTTATATTATAAGTTTTTTGATTTTTCGAGGTAGAGTCTCATACTAGCCCAGGCTGACCTGGAATTCACTATATAGTCTCAGGGTGGCCTTGAGCTCTCAGTGATCCTCCTACTGTATCTGCCTTCCGAGTGCTGGGATTAAAGGCGTGCATCACGACTCCAGGCAAAAGGAAGCACTTTTAACCACTGACCAATCATCTCTTTAACCCCTACAGTCAACTTTGAACCCCACTTCCTATTTATTGTACGAAAAGGAAGAGTGTGGAGGTGGCAGGGTTTTGTTAATACCCATAAGGAGAAAGCTACTTTTTTCTGATTAAAAGACTATCTTCTGAGTTAAAGCTAAATAAGCTCTTTCCTGGAGTAGAGGTAGGACAGTATAAGCTACCTAAAACATAAGCTTAAAGACATTCTGTTGCCCCCTAAGAGTTAACCAAGTGGGTCAGCCCTCAGGAAGACTGGGCCACCTGAAAACATGATAGGGAGATGGGAGGAATAAATATCCCTTAGGGAGATAATGTACTTATAACCACACAAGCCCCTCCCTCAGATCTTCACTGCTAAGCCTGCATGCTTTTCTGAATTCTAACTCAAAAAACAACTTTTCCCTCTCTCTATATTCTTTAGATCCTGACCAAAGTTCCAGGCATGCTAACCCTGATATTAACACTTTTTCTCTTTCTCTGAAGACCCTCTTCTTAACAGCTGTTTGCAGATCTCCTTTGCTGAACTTGCCTGTTTTCTGGACTCTATTTTTAAAAAAAAATTTTTTTTTTTTTGATTTTTCGAGGTAGGGTCTCACTCTAGCCCAGGCTACCTGGAATTCACTATGGAGTCTCAGGGTGGCCTCGAACTCACGGCAATCCTCCTACCTCTGCCTCCCGAGTGCTGGGATTAAAGGCGTGTGCCACCACGCCCGGCTAAAAAATATTTTTTAAGGGCTGGGGAAATGGTTTAGCAGTTAAGGCATTTGCCTGCAAAGCCTAAGGACCCCAGTTTGATTCCCCAGGACCCACTTAAGCCAGATGCACAAGGGGGGGGGGCATGTGTCTGGAGTTCCTTTGCAATGGCTGGAGGTCCTGGCGTGCCCATTCTGTCTTTCTATCTGCATCTTTCTCTCTGTCTCGCTCTTAAATAAGTAAAATATTTTTTTAAATATATTTATATTTATTTAAGAGACATAGACAAAGAGAAAGAGGCAGCAAATAAACTCCAGGTGCATGCACCACTTTCCGCATCTGGCTTTATGTGGGTACTGAGGAATCAAGCCTTTGCTCTGAGGCTTTGCAAGCAAGTGTCTTTATCTGGGCCAACTCTCTAGCCCTGGATTCTAATTTAAAAGGCATGACTTTTCTTTTTCTCTTCTCCATCTCCCTTCTCCTAGCAGCTGCCAGGATTTACAGCTTGCCTGCCCTGTGGGTGTTCTCTAAAACACTAATAAAATGGTCCTCAAACTTCCTTATGACTTCGTTCTTGAATTTTTTTTAAATTTTGGTTTTTCGAGGTAGTGTCTCACTCTAGCTCAGGCTGAATTGGCAATCACTATGTAGTCTCAGGGTGGCCTCAAACTCACAGCAATCCTCCTACCTCTTCCCCCAAGTGCTGGGATTAAAGGCATGCACCACCACACCCGACTTGTTTTGTTTTTTCAAGGTAGCTTTCAGTCTAGCCCAGGCTGTCCTGGAACTCATTGTGTAGTCTCAGGCTGGCCTCCAACTCACTGGTGATCCTTACCTTAGCCTCCCAAGTGCTTGGATTAAAGATGTGTGCCACCATGCATGGCTTGATTTTTAATTATTTTATACACAAGACTAAGAACACACAAAAGAGAACCCCAGTTCTGTGGTGTGGTGGTTTGAATAGAATAGATGGCCCCTAATATATTCAGTTGTTTATTAGTTTGTAGTTTGCATCTTTAGCCACCTTGCTGGAGGCAATGTTACTGGGTGGATTTTTAGGTGTGGTGGTGGGTTTCAGATTTCAATCTAAAGATATGCAAAGTGTGCCTAGCAGGAGTTCCTGAAGTGTGCTGTGCCTTTTGGCTTTGGGCTTTTGGGCTTGTACTTCTCTTTCTCTGCTTGGACCTGTGAAGGCAGGCCAGCTTCTTCTGCCATTTATGGAATTTACCCTGGATCTATAAGCTTCAATAAATATCCCTTCCTCAAAGCTGGGCGTGGTGGCACACGCCTTTAATCCCAGCACTCGGGAGGCAGAGGTAGGAGGATCGCCATGAGTTCAAGGCCACCCTGAGATGACAGAGTTAATTCCAGGTCAGCCTGGACCAGAGTGAAACCCTACCTCGAAAAACCAAAAAAAATTTTAAAAAAAAATCCCTTCCTCCATAACTGTGCCTGGTCTGAAAGTTCATCTCAGTGAACCTGAAGCTGTCTGATACACGTGGCCATAAGGATGTCCAAAAGGCAAGGAGTTGGGACCCAGTGTGCCACTGTGGACAGTTCTTTGCTTAATCAGCCAGCCTGTGTCCAAGAAAGACTTTATGAGAAAAGTCAAAGCAGTTGTCCAGATTGAAGAATACATAAAATACTTAAGTCTGAGAATACCTCACCAGCAGCACCGATCTTATGTAGTAGGCCCAGTCAGCCAAGAAATACTGGAGGAGGAAAGGCCTTGAGGGCCACACACCTATCGCACAGGTGGGCCCTGTACAGTGTGTTTGGTTGTTATACTGATACACTTGTGATTGCTGGTGCAGCAGGGCACACTTGCAAGGGCTGTCATGCTCCATTTTCCTCTGCGTAGATAATCATCTACTGAGACCTTGATATGTTACTGGCAGTGTGCAAACATTGTCTTTTGACTCTGTCCAGGCTCCTTCCTGGAAGGTATTAATCTCAACTCATAGATGAGGCCCAGAGGCTCAGGAGTTTAATGCCCAGGATAGTAACAGAAGGTGTGTATAGTTTACATGTCCACTAGGTGGCAGTAGCAGGATTTCACAGGCTGGTCCTCTAGGTTCTATTGAATGCTGCCTGGATCATTCTGGTTCATTCCACACTCCAGAGCTCAGCCACTGTTTTTTTTCTTTTTTCTTCTCTTTTTCTTTCCTTCCCTCTTTCTTTCTTCCTTCCTTTCTTTCTTTCTTTCTTTCTTTTTTTCTTTCTTTTCTTTCTTTCTTTCTTTCTTTCTTTCTTTCTTTCTTTCTTTCTTTCTTCCTTTCTTGCTTGCTTGCTTTCTTGCTTTCTTCCTTTATTTCTTTCTTGCTTTTGAAAGACCCAGAAACTAAACTGATGCCATGAAGGGATTCAGTAGGGCGCTGCCCTCTCTGGGCCTAAAGTTCAGGTCCCCACTTAAGCAGAAGGCAATCGCCCTGACATATGGTCAGGAAAGATATCTGCCCAAGGGCCTGAGTCACCCCTACACATGCCCAGGACATGCCTGAGGCCTGTCCATTCTGCCTTTCTGCCCCAGCCAATCGAAAGCATACAAATGTTACCTCTACTTGCTTAGCCAATCGCAATGGAGATTACCTCATCTGCCTGGAGTTCCCCTAGCTCTTGCCCCCAACTTTGCTCGCCAAAATCCCAAGCCAATCAGAAGAGTACAAGTGCAGTTACTGTTTAAATCAACCAATCATGTACCCATCCCCTACTTCTTTGTTCAAATCCCTATATAAACCCTACCCTCCCACTACTTGGGTCTCTTGTACAGATCCACTGCGTTGGTGAAGTCAAGAGACCGAGTTTAAGCCCGAAATAAAGCTCCTTGTCCTTGCATACGCTTATGGTTCTCCTTGGTGGTCACTGGTGGTGCAGAACTGGGCATAACACTTTCTTTCTTTCTTTCTTTCTTTTTTTATTTTAATTGTTGTTTTTTGAGGTAGGGGCTCATTCTATCCCAGATTCACCTAGCACTGACTCTGTAGTCCCAGGCTGGCCTTGAATTCCCTGTGCTCCTTCTATCTCTGCCTCCTGAGTGTTGTCATCAAAGGTGTGTGCCACAACAGCCACCTTTTCTCATGTAACTATGCTGTTTGTATTGTCGTTTTGTCATAAGCCACTGCGGTATAATGTAATCCATGCCCTAAAATAGTTTCTCTAAGCTTTGCTAACTCATTTGGTACAACTACAAGATCACCTATCTGTGTGGGCTACATCAGAGGTTCTTCCACCAAAATAGCAGTGTACCATGTTTTTTGTTTTTTCTAAAGCACTGAATATAGGCAAAGACACCCCCACTCTTTTAGTCCTCCTAATCTTTGTAACATCTATGCCTTGAAAGTTGAATCATATGTAGTGGGGTCCAGTGTCACACAAGTAAGACCACTGACTCAAAAAGTGCTGGGTGTGAACCAACGCACACACACGCACGGGGCTGCACATCAAAGGGCAGGATCTCTGAGAGCAGTCCCAACTGCTCTGAGTGTTATTGGGAAAAAACTTACAAAATGTTTATTGTAAAAAACAGGATTGGAGTTAAACCACAAATCACAACTCACATATTACAGTTACAACCATAAAAGTAATTTTAAACATAAAGAGGAATTTGGTGCATTACAGCAGTGACATTCTATTCTTAGATTATAGGGAAGGAAAAACAAAATGCACTTGTGAGCAGGTCTGTTGGTCAGTTAGAGGAAGCGCCTGGGGGTGTGTGAGGTAGGCCTGTGAGCTTATCTGCGCTTAAGGATTTTGCTCAACAATGCAGGCCCAGGGTCATGCTATTCAGACCAGTAGAGCATCCTGTTTATCTACCATCCCCATCTGCTTAAGCAAGTGTTTCATTCCATTTTTTTTTTTTTATGAGCTCCTACAAGGAATTGACTTTTATTTTTCTTTAAGCTTGATATAAAGAAATGTAGAGAATATAACATTTTGCTCTCTTTACACATCTAGTTGGACACTTGGTATGAGCACCTGAAAATTGCAGGGATCGTTTCTTCCAAGTGTCTGACATTTTCCTCGTAATACAATTGAAGGAGAAGCTACTTTTATTTTTACAGTGGAGAAAGAAGTGAAGAATAGATGGTAAAGAGGAAAGGGGAAGATGGTTCTATAACTTCCCAGGTAGTAGAACCTTTCCTATTTAAGACAAATATGTTTTGGATCTGGGTGAATTTCTGTACCAATGCATTTGGGTGTTAGGGAATATGTGTAGACCTTGCTGTGGAGGCTTGGGGTGGACATTTCCAGATAATTAGCTGATGTTCATACAGATGCAATAGAGAATGAATGAGGGAAGTGAGGATGTAGCGCAGTGGGAAGAGTGCCTGTCTAGCATGCATGAAGCCCTGAGCTTGCTCCTCAGCACTGCAGGCCAATCTGGGCTACCTAAGATTCTGTCCCATCAACAAAGTAGTGGGGGTGGGCTGGGCAGATGGTTCAGTAGTTAAAGGCACTTGCTTGCAAAGCCTGCCTGTCCAGGTTCACTTGCCCAGTACCCATATAAAGCCAGATGCACAAAGTGGCACATGTGTCTGGAGTTCATTTGCAGTGGCAAGAGGCCCTGGCATACCCACACTCTCTCTTTCTGTTTGTGTGTAAAGAGTCAGGTGTGGCCATGCATGCATATAACCCCAGTCCTGAGAGGGGCAGAGACAGGAAAATCACTAGAGCTTATTGGTCAGCCAGTCTGACTGAAAAAACAAACAAACAAACAAACAACAACAACAAAAAAAAGCAAATCAGCAGCTCCAGGTAAGAGACTCAAGGAAACAAGGTAGAAAAGTGATAGAGGAAAGACTCCCAATGTCCTTCTCTGGCCTCTGAATGTATGTGCACATCTGTACACATATGTGAATATGCACCAAGTGGGGAATGAAAGAATGGACAAGGGTTATAGCTTAGTGAGTGGTAAAAGCTTGCCTGGCACACAGAAGGCCCTGGGTTAGATTCTCAGCATGAGGAAGGAGTGGGTGAGAGGCCTTTGGGTAGATAGAAAGTGACACATCCCAAGGTTCTATGTTCATGTTATGTGGCTCTGTTGAGTAATAGACAAGCATTATCTGGCTTGAAAACTGTTCAGGATGGACTCTGCCTCAAAATCAGCTTTGGACTGACCCCACCTCCCAATTCCTTGGTAACATCAAAACATAAGATTACAATGACATATTATTGTTACCTCCCTTAAGAGTTCATGCCACTGGCTGGTGTGGTGGCACACAGCCTTTAATCCCAGCACTCAGGAGGCTGAGGTAGGAGGATTTCTATGAGTTCGAGGCCAACCTGAGACTACAGACTGAATTCTAGGTCAGCCTGGGAAAGAGCAAGACCCGACCATGAAAAACAAACAAACAAAACAACAACAAACAAACAAACAAGAACAACAAACAAACAAAAAATGGTTAATGCAGCTGGTCCAGGAATATTGCTCAGTTCGTAGAGTGCGTGGTAGCATGCATGAGGCCCTGGGTTCAATTTCCACCACTGTATAAAGTAGGCATGCTAGTGTATAAATGTGATTCCAACAATTGGGTGGTGAAGGCAGGAGGAGAAGAAATTCAGGGTCATTCTTGACTATATGGAGTTCAATTCAGCTTGGCCTACATGAGATCCTTTCTGGGGGGAGGAAAGGGGGGAAATGTTAATACAACTGGGTCTGTCACCAGGCTAGGAGACCACCCTCTTGAAAGGTGGTACCTCTGAAGACATGTCAGGAAGGTGAGAGGAAGAATTTTCCCCTTAGTGAGATCATGTGTTTACTTATGTTTCCTCCAGGTAGTTGCTGGCAGATTTTTACTGCTAAGCCTACCTTTTCCTTTCCCTACATTCTGTCTCTTCATGATAGGTGTCTAGGCAGACATTAGGCTTGGAGGTCACTGAAGGACCAACCCAACCTCCTGTTTGCCTGGGAACATTAGAAAAGGAAACATAGGGCTGGAGGGATGGCTTAGCGGTTAAGGTGTTTGTCTACAAAGCCAAAGGATCCCGGTTCAACTATCCAGGACCCACATAAGCCAGATGCACAAGGTGGCAGATGCATCTGGACTTCGTATGCAGTGGCTGGAGACCCTAGCATGCCCACTCTCTCTCTCTCTCTCTCAAATAAATAAATAAAATATATTTTTTTAAAAAAATTTTTTTAAAAGAAAAGAAAACATAATAGCTTCTCCATAGGATTTAAAGTACCATATGAAAAGAAAGGGGGTGGAAGGATAGGGCTTTTGTTGAGAGAAAGTTAATTTGAGTTTTATCTCTGGCCTGGGAGGGAACAAGACATCCTAAAGGACACAAAACATAATTGAGAACTGGAGAGATGGCTCAGGGGTTAAGTGCGCTTCTCCTTCCTGTGTGCCTTGCTCCAGCACGAGGACCTGAGGGAGCCCGAGACTGCCAGAGTTCTGAATTCAAATCTTCACGTCCCACATAAACAGCTGAGCATGGCCATTCACACCTGTAATCCCGGTCCCTCCTCAGAGCAGAGACCCAAGAATAGTCACCACCCAGAAAGCTTAGGCATCAGTAAAGATACTCAGCTCACAAAAAGACCATGTGGAAGAGCAATAGAGCAGAACACCCCATGTTCCACTCCAGCCACAGTAGGCAAGTGTTCCCTGCCACAGGTGAGCATATGACCTGCTCCCCCCACACATAAACATAAAAATTGTTAATCCAACTAAGTCTAAGATTACCTTGTCAAGAGACCACCCCTTACCTGTTTTGTTTTGTTTTTTTTTTTCTAGGTAGGGTCTCACTTTAGCTCAGGCTGACCTGGAATTCTCTGTGTAGTCTCAGGGTGGCCTCGAACTCACAATACTCCTCCTACCTCTGCCTCCTGAGTGCTGGGATTAAAGGCGTGCGCCACCATGCCCAGCCCCTTACCTTTTATAGACATAAGATAGGAAGATGGGAGAGCCCAGGCATGGTAGTGTAAGCCTTAAACCAGCACTTGAGAGGCAGCAGTAGTGTAGAAATTCTCTGGAAAGATCACTCCAATAGTAGTATGAGTGAAAGTAGAGGAGTTTATTACCCAGGGGCCAAGGAGCCTTGAGATAGCCCTCCATAGAAGTTCTGGCCCCAAGCTGAGATTTTATTTCCATTTTATAGTTCTCATAGCCAAGGGGAGGGGTAAGCGAGCAAACAAGATATGTCAATTTGAATATCAATCATTTCTGTAGTCAGGCCACCTTAACAATGAACTCCATTTTACTTTGTTTTGGACCTAAATGGTCTTTCTTTCTTATTGGCCCTTTGGGCCCTTTCTGGACAGTTTTTCTTTTGGGGATTTTTTTCTCTGCTGCCAAAGATAAGTTTCAGCTCCTCAGCAATTACCTCTTACAGCCATTAACTCTTATACTTAACTCAGTGAATCAGTTCAACTTTTAGCTTCTTTTCTACTACAGTGGGAGGATTGCTGTGAGTTGGAGGCCACCCTGAGACTACATAGTGAGTTCCAGGTCAGCCTGGGCTAGAGTGACACATACCTTGAAAAAGAAACAACAAAAAAAGATGTATGTGGTGGTTTGTATCAGATGTCCCCCACACATTCATATGATCTGTCTGAATGCTTGGCCCTTAGCTGGTGGCAACTTGGGAGGTGGAGCCCTGCTGGAGGAGGTGTGTTTGGGGAGAGGATTTAGGAGTGTTATAGCCAGCGCCCCCTTGCCAGAGATTGGCTCACTCTCTTGCTGCTATTTTCCACCTGCTGTGGCAGAAGTGCTGTCCAGCCTCTGCTCAGGCCATGCTTTCCCCTGCCATCATGAAGCCTCCCCTGGAGACTGCATGTCAAAATAAACCATTTTCTCCCATCAGCTGCTTTTGGTGGGGTTCTTTATCCCAGTAATGCAGAAGTGATTACAACAATGAGATAACATACTTAAGCCACCAAAGACCCTCCCTCAATGCAGACTCTCTCTGCTGAGCCTGCCTACTTATCTAAGCTCTAACTCAAAAAGCATAACTTTTCCTTTTTTCCTTTCTTTCTCTTCTTTAGATGCTGGCTGAGATCCTAAGCATGCTTGCTCTGACACCTTGAGGCCTTTCCACCTTTTTCTCAATAAATCTCCTTTGGCTTAGTCCATCCTCGACATCCATATACCTAGCTTTTTGTGGTCATGAGACAAAATTCTCAACAGCATAAAAATCTGCAACATTGGGATACCAGCCCAAATCCTAAGCATGCTTGTCTTGACCCTCTGGGCTTTCTCACTGATTTTCTGAAAATCATCCCCTCCTCCCAATCTCTCTCCCTGTTTGTCATGCAGCTGCATACAGACCTCTGTTGCTCAAAAGGCCTACCTTTCTCTTTCCTTAATCCCAGCACTCGGGAGGCAGAGGTAGGAGGATTACCTTGAGTTCAAGGCCACCCTGAGACTAAACAAAAAAAAAAAAAAAAAACTGGGATCCTGCTTCAACTCTTAAGGTTTTTCAAGATCTCATCTGTATAGAAGGCTGGCAGTATTTCATCCTTAGGATTGATTAAAGCAGACTGCCACTCTTTTTAATTTATTTTTATTTTTATTTATTTGAGACCAACAGGCAGAGAGAGAGAGAGAGGGAGAGAGAGAGAGAATTGGCATGCCAGGGCCTGTAGCTACTGCAAATGGACTCCAGACACATGTGCCACCTTGTGCATCTGGCTTACGTGGGTCCTGGGGAATCAAACCTAGGTCTTTTGGCTTTGCAGGCAAGTGCCTTAACTCCTAAGCCATCTCTCCAGCCCTAATTAGCATATATTAGTTATATATAATAGATTTCATTATGCCTTTTAAAAATCTTATTTATTCGTGAGCACAGAGAGAGAAAGAGAGAGAGGATGGGTGTGAAAGACCCAGAAACTAAACTGACGCCATGAAGGGATTCAGTAGGGCGCTGCCCTGGCTAAGTTTTAAGTTTCAGGTTCCTGCTTAAGCAGAAGGCAACTGCCCTGACATATGGTCAGGAAAGATATCCACCCAAGGGCCTAAGTCACCCTAGACATGCCCAGGACATGCCTGAGGCCTGTCCCTTCTGCCTTTCTGCCCCAGCCAAGTGAAAGCATACAAACCTCTTCTGCCTGGAGTTCCCCTAGCTCCTGCCCCCAACTTTGCCAGCCCAAATCCTAAGCCAACCAGAAGAGTACACTGTTTAAATCAACCAATCATGTTCCCATCCCCTTCTTCTATGTTCAAATCCCTATAAAAACCCTACCCTCCCACTACTCGGGGCTCTTGTACGGATCCACTGCGTTGGTGAAGTCAAGACACTGAGCTTAAGCCCGAAATAAAGCTCCTTGCCCTGCATACGTGTTTGGTTCTCCTTGGTGGTCACTGGGGGTGCCGAGAACTGGGCATAACATTTGGGGTCTCGTCCTGGATCTCCTCCGAGACTGCTGAGGACCACCAACACGTGGAGCTCAGGTCGCTGGCTGGTAAATGTGCTTCTGTCTTGTGCTTCTGTGTTTTGTCTTTCCTGAAAACCTGTCCTTCGTTCTTCCGTTCATTAGAAAATTGTGGCTGGGGCGGACGCGCCCCTGGAGGCCACTCTGTCTGGACGGCAGGTCCTGGGTGCCCGAGGCCCGCCCAGAGGGGATTTCATTCCCCTATCTGTAGAGACAACGGGAGAGGCTGTTGTCACAGTTTGTAGTCGCTGGCCAGCTGAACTTTTTTTTGCTGTCTCTTTTTTCCTTTTCTTTGTTGGAATTACTACTTGTGTGCTTTTTGTTGTCTCTTTTTCCTTTTCTTTGTTGGAATTACTATTTGTGTGCTTGGACAGATGACAGATGCAGACTACCCCACTTTCTTTACTGACGGACCACTTTCAGGACGTTAAAATTAGGGCCCCTCGGAGTCACAGTATTCCCACTTTGGGTTATGGGGCCCCCAAACCAAGATGGTACTCAACTTGGGATGATTGTCAACAATTGCTACAGATTCTCTTTACTACAAAGGAAACAGAAAAAAGCCAGACTGAAGCCCAGAAATTGGTTCCGGGCTCTGATGGGAATCCCACCAATAAGGAGGCTATCATTGATACTTTCTTTCTTTTTTTTTTTTTTTTTTTTTGGTTTTTCGAGGTAGGGTCTCACTCTAGTCCAGGCTGACCTGGGATTCACTATGGAGTCTCAGGGTGGCCTCGAACTCACAGTGATCCTCCTACCTCTGCCTCCTGAGTGCTGGGATTAAAGGCGTGCGCCACCACGCCCGGCTCTTCATTGATACCTTCTTCCCTTTGACTAGACCAGACTGGGATTTCAACACGGCAGCAGGTAAGGAGAGGGCTGCTCAACTTTCTCCTGGGAGTGTCTTTCTCTCTTCACACGCTCACCCAACCCTGGTTGCCTGGATGCCTTCGGGGTGAACTGCGGCGCCCCCCCCCCCCCCGAGCAAAAATCCAAAAACCCACAGCTGGTGCCTGAACAGGGACCTTATGAGATGGACAGGGTGGGTGAGTGCTCTCCCAGAGGGACTGGGAGACATCGGCCCATGCGGCCTCGCCTCCATGTTTTGAGGGAGGCCGGCTCCTTTTGGGAAGAAGTCGTCCAGGTCATTTCTGGATTTCTGGGCATCCATGTGGACTCGCATAGCTTATCTGGCTAAGAAATGAAAAGTTCAGGAAGGAAATTTGCCCTCACTCCCTTTAAGCAGCAAAACTACAAGCTAGCTTTGCAAGTGCTCCAAAGCGGCTTCGGTCAGAGTCACGTGGCAGACAGACAATGGTGCCTCTGCCCATGCATGTGCCATGTCTCTGCCTCCTCCCCCAATGGCCCCAAGCAGGCCCACTCCTTCTTCAGCGGCCTCCCAGTGGGCCACCTTCATCAGAGGCCTCCTGGCAGTCCTGGAGGCCCCCCCCTTTTCCCCTTCAAGTGGTCAGAATCCTTGCCCCCCCCCCCCAGCAGTCGTCTTGGCCATTATCTCCACGTGTACAAGACAGACCCCTGGAGAGTGCCGGAAGTAGGGCAGGGCTGATTTAAGATGTATACAAGCCCCGCCCAGCCGCACCAGTGCACCAAGAAGTGGCAAGAAAAAAAAAATGTGTCAACTTTGTTACATGATATCATAAATATAATTATTGAATTTATGTTCTAGGTGAACTTCAACTTTCATAGAGGATTATTAAAAACAACAGAATTCTCTCTAAAATGGTAACTTATAATTTGTCAGGTATTAAAAAAAAAATGTAAAGTACTTAAAAAAAGGAGGAGACAACTGACCTGACTTGTAGGCCAGCCTGCCTCAAGATAGCAACGATATTTGCCTTAGTTTAGTGTCTTATTGGTATTAATGACATAAAATTGTCTTTAGACTACTCACTTGTCAGTGAATAATAAGATTAATTAATTTGGTGTAGTTTTTCATAATAGCCTTATAAGAAAGGTGATTAATAATGGGATGAGATGAATTGATTGAAGGAACTGGGAAGGAATTTTTCAATGTTGGGACATAGAATGCTTGTTAAAAATGCTTTTTGAGTGGTACTTAGATGAGAATGTTAAAGTATGTGGATAAAGATGTGCGTATGTAGGAAAGAATTTTCAGGCTAAACCTAAACACCATGCCTAAAGTTAGAGATTTTTCAACTGTTTACAGACATCTTAAGTATACTCTAAAAGTTTTATATAGGGACATAGTTTTAATCTAAATTCATCTTACATTAGACACAGGTGATGCCTATGCTAGGTGGGTCATAAAGTCATAAGTACAGATGTAATTGGAGGTTTAACCAGGTTAAACATAGACAAGAGTCTATCACCTTGTGTTTTGCAAATGGGTAAATTTGCTATGTAAAAACAAACAACTTCGGAATAGGAAAGGAATGTCAGGATGCTTATCTCTCTGCTCTGTAATTTCATTTTGCTCTTGCTTTCCAACATATGCTACTTAAATTCATGGAAAGCTGGACTCTGAAAAAACAGATGGAACCCCC
Source organism: Dipus sagitta (assembly GCA_036346955.1). NCBI lineage: Eukaryota > Metazoa > Chordata > Mammalia > Rodentia > Dipodidae > Dipus > Dipus sagitta. Next base: position 262,346,346 of record CM070770.1, on the reverse strand, counting down.
TTTATCTCAGGCCCCATGCAAGTTTAAGCCATGTGTCCCCCAGACTCTGAGACAAAATGGCCAATTGTCTCTGACAAGGAAAAAGGAGTACAGCATATAACTGTGGTTCTCTTTAGTTCTTCTCTTTTCAGCACCTAAAGTCACATCTGTTAGATAAAATTTCTCACTAGACAAAATGTTAAATATGTAAACTGAGTCAAGGTATTTGATCAGGTTACAAACTCCTTACATAAGACAAGCAGACTTACCTAATGTGTATATCATGGGAAGGACCCCTTCATTGAAACATTTAATTGGATTAAATCTAATGTTTACCTGATGCCAAGGTTTTAATCAGTAGAGAAACTGAGTCTTATGATAAGGCCTCACTCATTAGCAGGTCACTAATGCTAATTTGTTATGATTTAAGGGTTATAAAACTGGCTTTAAGACTCTCTCAGTAAAGTAAATTAAATTCCTCCTTTCATCAAGGTTTTAACTATTCTTAAGATAAAGGCTCACATAGAAATGGTTAATTTCCAAAGGTGAATTACTCATACCTAAAGACATTGTGACTTTAAAGATAGCTTCTGTCTTATTTATGCTAATTCTATTGAATGGTCATAACTAGGTTTAATCACTAAGGTTTAAGTGATTTAATTCCAGTAATGATAACTTTCATCTTCTGGGATTTGTTGGGATAGCTTGCTTAAGTTTTATCAAATTTAAGTCATGGGTAAAACATAAAATTGTTTTATGTTAATAAAAATTTCTGTGGTACATAAAATCAATAGCTATCAAGTTTAAGCAAAAATCATTGGTTGTCAAATAATGTTTTTTTCTTTCAAAAAGATTTATCAAGGGTTATATTAGAATTTAGCTAGCTGTTTGGCTTAAAAAAAATTCAAGCTCTATGGTTCTGTTTCCAATGTTCTCTGAGTAGTTTGTACCCACACAGGTATCTGAACTAATCAAAGATATTTTCAAACACAGATGCTAAGACTTTATACTGTCTTATTTGTCCTTTTCTGACAATTTCTAGGTTAAATTAGTTAGTCTGTAAATCAGTTGGTACTGTTTTCAAGACTGGTAGCAGGTTCTGCCTATATTTATAAATGTTAGATATTTAAAATGTGAGATGTGCCTACTTACTATACCTCGTATATAAGGCTTATGCTGCTATAGTAGAACTAAAATTTTAAAGATAGGACAAAATGATTTTAGAAACCCTTGTGCCATTCTTCAACTAAGTCTATTTCAGTAATCAAATGTGCTCTATATGTACACATATCCAGGCTGGTGTAACTTCCTTTCTAAGTGTGTTAATTACCTACAGAGCAACCCTCAAATCTACAGCAGTTGGTTACTCTCAAAGCAAAGCATGTCATGTCACTATTGTACCAGTGAGCACATCTTGCCTGGAAAATTAGTATAATAATACACAGGGTTCATAGCTGAGTAAGACTGCTGATGACTTTGCTCCCACATCAGCCTGCAGAGCACCTTCTGAAACTCTGAGGTCAGCAAGAAGGAAGCTTCTAGCCCAGTTTCACCTTGATTTCTCTGTCCTGCAACAAAAGTGTGTAGAATCTTTAGAAGTACAGTCTTACACCATCTAGTTCTGGTGAGCAACTGTAGTAGTTTGAAATTTCCCCAATAGACTCAGGGTTTTTTTTTTTTTTTTTTTTTTAAATTTAAAAGCTTGTTTCCCAGCTGGGCATTGTGGCACAGGTCTTTAACCCCAGCACTTGGGAGGCAGAGGTAGGAGGATATAGCAGACAGATTTAGGTTCGCTGAGATAAACTTCCAGACCTGGCACAGTTATGGAGGAAGGGATTTATTGAAGCTTACAGATCCAGGGGAAGTTCCATAATGGCAGAAGAAGCTGACCTGCCTTCACAAGACCAAGCAGAGAGAGAGAGAAGCACAAGCCAAAAGCCAAAAGCCAAAAGCCAAAAGCCACACAGCACACTTCAGGAACTCCTGTTAGGCACACTTTGCATATCTTTAGATTTAGATTGAAATCTGAAACCCACCACCACACCTAAAGATCCACCCAGTGACACTGCCTCCAGCCAGGTGGCTGCAGATGCAAACTACAAACAATAAACAACTGAATATATTGGGGGTCATCAATTCAAACTACCATAGAGGATCACCATGAGTTCCAGGATGCTCTGAGACTACATTGTGAATTCCAGGTCAGTCTAGGCTAGAGTAAAACCCTACCTCAAAAAAACAAAAAATAGCTTTCTTGACTCCATCTTCGTGGCAGCTGCATTGGGTCTGCAGATCAATCACCAGCATGCAGCTCTTTGTCCACACCCTGGAGCTACATATCCTCCCCGGACCAGCCAGGAGGCAGTCACCCAGATCAAGGATCATGTGGCTCCCTGGAAGGCATTGCCTGGAAGATCAAGCTCCGGGCAGGCACACCACTGGAAGATGAGGCCATCCTAGCCCAGTGTGAGGTAGAGGCCCTGACCACTCTGGAAGTAGCTAGGCACGTGCTGGGAGGTCAGGTCAATGGTCCCCTGGCCCTGGAAAAGTGAGAGGTCAAACTCCCAAGGTGGCCATACAGGAGAAGAAGACAGGCCCGGCCAAGTGGGGGATGCAGTACAACCAGTGCTTTGTCAATGCTGTGCCCACCTTTGCAAGAAGAAGGGCCCCAGTGATAACTCTTAAATCCTACATAATCTTGGCTTTCACTAATAAAGTCACTTTGTCCAGAAAAAAAATAAATAAATAAAGCCAGGCGTGGTGGCACATGTCTTTAATCCTGACACTTGGGAGGCAGAGGCAGGAGGATCACTATGAGTTGGAGGCTGTGGGGAACCACTGGACACTAGGAAAGCAAAAGTACCTCCATCTTAAATAATGACTCCATTTTGTAATAAGTTGTCTGTTCTGGAAAGTCGCAAGGTCTGCAGTTGTTAACCCATGCATGGAAAAAGAATAATGTAACCCATAAAGAATGAGAAAGTCGTTATTTCATGGCTTTGGGGCTGGGGCCTTATCCTGTGAAACATCTTGTGCCTTTGGGGCCGGAACCTTATCCTATTGAAACGGAACTGTAGCAATACCTAAACTGTTGACAAACTTCCCTGTTCTGCTGTATAAGAGGCACCCTGAGAAAAATTAAAATTGGCAGCTTGATCAGACTCCTGTCTTGCTGTCGGTTCCTTGTGTCTCTTGTCCCTTTCATTCCAGGTTTTCTGGGGTCCGTGCTCCCGTTGAAGCCCCGCTGGCCGGGGCAGGAGGCCACCCCGAGACTACATAGTGAATTCCAGATCAGCCTAGGCTAGAGTGAGACCCTACCTTGGAAAACCAAAATAAATAAATAAATAAAAAGCTTGTCTCTAGCCACCTGGCTGGAAGAGGTGTCACTGGGGGCGGATCTGATTTCTAGCCCGAGGTGTGCAGAGTGCTTACTTAAGCTCTGCCTGCATTCTCTGCTATTTGTCTGCCAGATATTTTTGCTCTTGCTTATGGTACTGGTGGTGGTTATTCTCTCTGAGTGGATTTATGAAAGTGGGCCACCTTCTTCCACCATTATGGAACTTCCCCTGGCTCTGTAAGCCTGAAATAAATCCCTCCTTCTCATAAACTGTGTTTGGTTTGGAGGTTCATGCCAGCAGCGTGGAGCTATGACAGCAACCAACAGTAGTGACAATGAGAATGGGCATGCCAGGGCTTCCTGTCCTTGCAAACAAACTCTAGTCACATGTGCCACCTTGTGAATCTGACTTGTGGGTACTGGAGAATTGAACTCTAGTCCTTAGGCTTTACAGGCAAGTACCTTAACTGCTGAACAATCTCTCAAGCCCCTAACTTTGTTTTTATTTTATTTTATTTTATTTTATTTTATTTTAATTTATTTAAGAAAGAGAAAGCCAGGGATTGTGGCACATGCCTCCTACCACTCAGGCGGCAGAGGCAGGAGGATCACCTTGAGTTCAAGGCCACCTTGAGAATACATAGTGAATTCCAGGTCAGCCTGGACAAGAGTGAGAAGCTACCTGGAGAAAAAAAGAAAGAGAGAGTGAACGAGGCAGACACTGAGAGTAAGTATGGGCACACTAGGTCTTCACTGCCATTGCAAATGAACTCCAGACACATGCGCCGCTTAGTACATCTGGCTTTACGTGGTCCTTAGGCTTTGCAGGTAAGCATCTTAATCACTGAGCCATCTCTGCAGCCCTAACTTTGCTTTTTATTTATCCATCTATCCATCCATCCTTCCTCTCCCTCTTTTCTCTCTTTCTTCCTTCCTTCCTTCCTCCTTCCCTCCCCCCCCCCTTTCTTTCTTCCTTTCTCTCTTCTTTTTTCTTCCAAGACAGGTCCCAAATAGCCCATGTTGGCTTCAACCTCTCTATGTAGATAACCATGAACTCCTGATCCTCTTATATCCACTTCTGAATGCTAGGATGATAGGCACACACCACCACAACTAACTGGCCTATTTTGTTTGTTTGTTTCCACAACTAACTGGCCTATTTTGTTTGTTTGTTTGAGGTAGGGTTTCACAGTGTAGTCTCAGGATGGCCTTGATCCTCCTACCTCTGCTGGGATTAAAGGCTTGAGCCACCACGCCCGCTAGCCCATTTCTTTTTAAAAACATTTATTTGCAAGCAGAGAGAGAGATCGTGAGACATACACACAGAAAAAGAACAGAGATCAAAAGAGAAATTAGGCATGCCAGGGTGTCTAGCCTCTGCAAACAAACTCCAGATGCATATACCACTTTGTGCAGCTGGTTTTATGTGGGTACTGGGGAATAGAACTCTGGTTGTTAGGCTTTGCAGGCAAGCACCTTAACTGCTGAGCCATCTCTTCAGCCCCTGGCCTATTGTTTTAAGCCACTCAGTTTGTCATATTTTGTTTCAGCAGTCCTAAGATGCTAACTAGGACACCCATTAGCATTTGTTTTCTTTTCTTTTTTTTTTTTTTTTTTTTGAGGTAAGGTCTCACTCTAGTCCAGGCTGACCTGGAATTCACTATGTAGTCTCAGGGTGGCCTTGAACTCATGTCAATCCTCCTACCTTTGCTTCCCAAGTGCTGGGATTAAAGGGATGCACCAACACGCCCCTGTTGAGTAATTCTTTTTCAAGGTTTTCAAGAAATGCTAATGGAGCCAGGCATGGTGGCACACACCTTTAATCCCAGCACTTGGGAGACAGAGGTAGGATGATTGACATGAATTCAAGGCCACCCTGAGACTATTTAGTGAATTCCAGATAAGCCCAGGCTAGTGAGATTCTACCTTGATAAAACAAAACAAAGCAAAGCAAAACAAAACAAAAAAAGAATAAAAGAATTACTCAAAGGCCACTGCCCACCAACCAAAACAATGAAATAACTGTTCTGTAGAGAAGACTTTTCCATACAATGTGCATGCTTTTATTTCTAGGAGAAAATACATTCGAACAAACAGGCTCTGACACAGTGGCAATAGTATGAATGTATGTGTGTATTCTTATTGTTTTGCTGGCTGGGCTTAGAACTCTTCTACAAACACTAAAACCAGTGCTCGGGAGAAACAATAGAATCACATGCAAGTGCCAGCCTCAGGGTCAGGCTTCCTCACGCGTGGATGATCACACTGGTGAACAGCTTATTCTCTGGGCAAAGCTGGTGCCGGTTCAGGGGACAGAGCCTCTAAGGGTGACATGGGCAGCTCACTGCTGCTCCGAGGCTCCTCTCTTCTGCACTTAACTCCCAGGAAGCTGAGTATTTTTGTCAGGAGCAAATCTGCAATCTCACCTTCCTCTGACAGCTGCAAAGAAAAAAGGACCCACAGATGGATCTGGAACTTCCTCTTTAGCACTTTTATTTTATTTTATTAAGCTGGCTAACATGTGGCATTTTTATGTGAGTATATAATGTACTTAAGTATATCTTCCTTATTGCTCATTATCCTCCCCTTCCCCATCCTCTTTGTTCCTCTAGACAGTTTCTACTTTTTTTTTTAAATAAAAATACTTATTTATTTGAGAGAAAGAGAGAGAGGCAGAAAGAGAGAGAGAATGGGCATGCCAGGGCCTCCAGCCACTGCAAACAAACTCCGGATGCATGTGCCACCTTGTGCATCTTGCTTACATGGGTCCCAGGGAATGGAACCATGGTCCTTTGGCTTTTCAGGCAAGCGCCTTAACCGCTAAGCCATCTCTCCAGCCTAGTTTCTACTTTCATGTCATTAGTGTATATGTGATTTCATGTAGCTATATAAAATCCAAGAGCCACAAGCAAGAGAAAATATGCAATATTTGTCCATCTGAGATTGGCTTCATCATCTCCAGTTGCATTCACTTAAAAAATTCCATTGTGCATATATAACACATCTTCTTCCTCCACTGATGGACACCTAGGTTGGTTTTATAACTTAGCTACAACACAGATAAGCCTCGAGAATACTAAGAGGAAGAAGCCAGGCATGAAGCATATGTGCATATGACCCCATTTACAAAGAGAACAAACTAAAGGCACTCACCTGCTCATATTTTTGCTCCTCGTTGAAGGCCACCAGAATGACAGAGATAAACAGATTCAGCACCACAAATGTCATAAAAACTATGCAGGACCCAATGAGGAAAGAGCCAAGCACTGGGCTGTAGTCCAGGACCTGAGAGGAAGAAAGCCACTCATTCCTGTGTGTTGTGCCCACGTCTTCAGAGCTGAGAGACTGCAGCCAGGAAGATGCCCTCTGCCTGGAGCTGAGAGTGGGGGCTGTGCTGTCGAGCAGCTTGGAGAGGGTGTAGGCGACATCCCTGCCCACTGAGGCCCCTTGTAGAGACAAATGCCATTCCTTTCTAGGGCTAGAAATGCCCCCTAGTACAGCCCTCCCCTGAATGGGGAGTGTCTGGTATTCTTCTGTGAGCAGGGGTCCCTAGGATAGGCTGCCTAAAATAGAGGGAAGATTTTTATTGGCCCAAAGCTCTGCTTGCCAGGCCATATACTCAAAAAGATTCCCTAGGGGAGGGTAGGCAAGAAATGCTTTTTTTTTTTTGAGACAGGGTCTGATGAATCCTAGGCACTATGTAGCTGAGGATGATTTTGAATTCCCAATCCTCCTGTCTCTACTCCCAAGTGCTGAGATTACAGGCATGAGCCACCACACCCAATGTGGCCATTTGAATGTGGAATGACCCCTATAGCCTCATGTGTTTTGAATACTTGGTATCTAGCTGGTAGCAGTTTAGTAGAGGAGATGTGTTGCCAGGAGTGGGCTTAGGAATTACGTTATAGCCCAGCTCCCTTTGCCAGTACAGCTCATCTCACTCTTGCTGCTTCCTGTCAGCTTTCGTGGCAAAATGGGATGTCCAGCCTCTGCTCTGCCATCCTTTCCCTGCCATGTTAAAACTTCCCCTCAAGACTGTATGCCAAAATAAACCCCCTCTTTCCCTCTGCTGCTTTTGATCAGGTGTTTTGTCCCAGCCATGAGAAGGTAACTACAACACCCACCTAGGAAGTGTATTTTTTCTTTTTTTAGAATATTTTTATTTTTAGCTGGGCGTGGTGACACACACCTTTAATCCCAGTATTCAGGAGGCAGAGGTAGGAGGACTGCCAAGAGTTTGAGGCCACCGTAAGACTACATAGTGAATTCCAAGTCAGCCTGAGCTAGAGTGAGACCTTCCTTACCTCAAAAACCGGCCACCCCCCCAATTTTATATATATATATATGAGTGAATGGGCATGCCAGGGCCTCTAGCCATGACAAATGAATTCCAGATGTATATGCCACCTTGTGCATGTGGGTCCTGGGCAATAGAACCTGGGTCCTTTGGTTTTACAGGCGAACACCTGAACCACTAAGACAGCTCTCTAGGCTTTTTTTTTTTTTAAGACTAGATCTCATGTAGCTTAAGCTGGCCTTGGACTTACAATGTAGCCAAGGATAACTCTAAACTTCTGATCCTCCTGCCTTTGCCTCCTAAGTGCTAAAATTATAGGAGTACACCACCACTTTGGGCTTATAGATGCTGGGGGTTGACTTCAAGGCCTTGTGCATGCTAGAGAGATGCTCTATCAACTGAGCTACACCACCCCCTACTCCAAGCTTCACAAAGGTATAATGGCAATGGCCATGCCCTCACCCCACTTACCTCCTCATAATTAAAGATCCCCAGCTGAAGGCTGATCATCGTTTCTGCCGCATCAAAGAGGGTTTTGTAGGAACGGAGTTTCCAACCAAATACCAAGTTTGTCTATCACAGAAACAGTCTTCATGAACAGAGAAAGAAACTACAAAGCTCCTCCCACTAATCCTGCTGACTGAGACACTAGCCTGTGTCAGCCTCCTTGGCCTGACCAAGCTGTGGGGACCTACCTGGACTTGCAAGTGGATGTGTATCCATATCCAGGTCTATATGAGATGTGTTTCTCTGTGGGCCTGTGTGTGCATGACCATACATGTGTGCCTTTATGAGAGTGTGCATTGGTACCTATGCACATACACTTGTATGGGAGAGTATGTTTATGCTGTGTGTTCTGGAAGTATCTGCCTGATGACCTTGCCCAGGACCTTAGCTGTGTTCATAGTCCATTGATGACACCCACCCCCATATCCACCAGACAGGGAACACTCTCAGCAATCCCAGGGATTCAGCATCCACTGTCTGTGATACTACTACATTCATCAGATGGTGGTTCAAGACTCAGTGATGAATCTAGGTGCTCCCAGGCCCCAATCACTTTTTTTGTGGTAGAGTTGAGATGGAAGGACAATGGGCTTCTGTCTGAACAGGACTCTTCCTCCACCACATTTTTCCTTACCCCACCCCAAGAATATACTAGGGCTGTGATGTCAGGAAGACCTAGAACTCCCTGGCTTTGTAGTTTTGATTTCTAGTCCCAGAGGATTTTTGCCATGTCCCTGAACTGCAAAAGGAGAACTGCGTAAATTCATATGAACTAGGGTATTTGCGTGGGATACTTAGGAAGACACACCCTTTCACTACATATATTCCACCATTCTCTCAATGCACCCCAGCTGTTTCTAAGGGTGGGAAAGGAAGATGGAAGAGCAGGGATGGGAGGATGCAGGGCTGTGGTGATTGGTATGCATAGTAGGGCAGAGGGAGGACGGAGTGGAGTTTAGGGCACAGTGGGCTGCAGATGCTAATGGTCAAGAAACGCTGGCAAGCATGAGACTAGATGGGACCAGGATGAGGATGGGAAAGGGCCAGGGTGAGGAGACGATCAAGATAGGGCTGAAGCGGGTGGGTAGCAGGGCTATGTTGCAAATCACAGACTTGTTGAGCTTTGGGGTTGGGGTGAATTTGGATGGAGATCAGGATATGGCAAGGGGCCAGAAGAGGTCTTTGTTTCTCTTACTGCTGGAGAAATGGCTCATCAGCTAAAGGTGCTTGTTTGCAAAGTCTGCTGGCCTGAATTCACTTGCCCAGTACCAGCATACAGCTAGATACACAGACTGGTGCATGCATCTGGAATTTATTCACAGTGGCAAAAACCCTGTTACACCCAGTTTCTCCCCCCCACATCTTTCTCTGTTCTTTGCAAATAAATAGAATTATTTAAAGAAAGAGTTGAACATTTAATCCTTATTTTTTTCAGCCACAATTAAATGTGATTGTCAAAATGTTTTCACTGTTAAGGTGCCACGTAAAATAGCATTAGCCCTATTCAGCTTAAGTTTATCCTTCATGTCTAGGGCAATAAGTACCAGAATAGCTTGTGTACATGGCTACCTCACCTCCCCATCTCTGCCCTAGCTCAAGGACAGGGTAGCTCAGTTTGTCCATAGGCACATTGTGACTATTCTACCCATGTCCAGGAATCAGCCGAGCACCTTCAGAGCAATTGGGGTGTCAGGAGAACTGGCATCTCCAGGTAGGTCTAGTTACAGAAAGGAGTCCTTTATGAGACACAGTTGGGTCCTTTTAGTCCCAAAGCTTATGTTTCATCACTTCCTCCTGACTGAGGTCCCAGTCTTTGTCATCGGAGGTGGCCATTTTATGAGCTCCCAGCTAAAAGACTCTAGACTCAATATCCGTCATCTCCCTTGGGGTTCCCAGGATCTCCTAATCCTAACTGTCCACTCACAGAACCCACTAGCTTACCACAGACACCAAGCCTGAAATTCTCCCAAAGGAAGCACTCACTGCAATGGAATAAGCCAGGAGCAGGATGAAGATGACAGTGGTAAAGCCTGAAATGTCACCCCAGGCACGGCGTAGGGCTGAGGTGATCATGTTCATTTTGGGATTCAACCTGAACAGGTGCCAGAGCTTCACTGTGGACAGGAGCACCAGGAAGGCGATGATGTATCCAAGGGCAGCGTCAGCCGCTGCTGTCTCGCTGAAACTTATCCCCCTGTCGGTCAAAATGGGAAGGCTGTCTCTCAGAGACCATGAGCAGCATAGCTGGAGTTCATCTGGCTGCAGGCTTAGACATGTCATGATCTCAGAGGCCATCATGTCTAGTAATAGGTCTTGGAGGCAAAGTGGCCCCAATTCTCCCAGGTAAGTAATAAGATGGTGATGACAGTATCATCATATTTCATATTCAGTCTCAACACAAGTGTGCTATTGTTTTTTGTTTTGTTTGAGATAGTGTCTCATGTAGTCCAGGCTGGCCTCAAATATACCTAAGGCTGACCTTGAACTCCTGATCCTCCTGCCTCCACCTCCCAACTGCTGGGATTATAGGCTAATTTGTTGATATAACCAATATTAAATTCACTTCATTATATTTAGGCATATTATTAATGGCATATAATATAAATAGTAGGTGTGGTGGTTTGATTCAGGTGTCCCCCATAAACTTAAGTGTTCTGAATGCTATGCCAGGTTCCTAGCTGATGGAGATTTGGGAATTGACACCTCCAGAAGGCAGTATATTGTTGGGGGTAGCCGTAAGGGTGTTATAGCCAGCTTCCCCTTGCTAGTGTTTGGCACATTCTCCTGTTGCTATTGTCCACCTTACGTTGGCCAGGGGGTGATGTCCATCCTCTGCTCATGCCATAGTTTTCCCTTGCCATGATGGAGCTTCCCCCGAGTCTGTAAGCCAAAATAAACCTCTATTTTCTCACAAGCTGCTCTAGATTGGGTGACTGCAACACTGAATATCAGAGGCTTGAGGTTAAAACTCAGTGATAGAACATGTACAGGAGAGGCCCTGGGTTCAATCCCGAAGACCAAAAAGAAGATATATATATTTATACATATATAGTGTATATATACACATATATAATAAGTAGAACATAATATAATTAGCTATATAATTATAAAATATATCTTTATATATATAGCTAAGAAAATGGACCAACATGTGGTTTATTATATAAAAATATGAATGTAAGTATATAAAATATAATTATTTATATAACAAATAATTATACAGAATGTATATGGTATGTGTATGTAAATATATATATGTGTGTGTATTCTAAGAAAGCAGGCCAATCAAAGATGATGATGGGTTTGAAAGTGATGATAATGGTGGTAATGTATCTTATAGTTTTTGTTGTGGTACTTTGAGATGGGTGGCAGGGGGTGCTCACTGATTTTTCCTGGGCTAGCCTTGGACTCCTGGGCTCAAGTAATCCTGTCTCAGCCTCCAAGTGTGTGTCATCAGGCCTTGTTTAAAGTTTTTTTTTTTTTTTTTCCGGCTTTTTCTCCCCTAGGCTGCTTTGGCATGGTTCCTACACCGCCATCTTAACCAGAAGTCTAGAGTTTTTAAATCTATTTTTGTCTATTTTGTATTGTTGTTCTATACAGACATGTCTCAAGAGTCCTCTTGGGGGTTGGAGAGATGGCTCAGTGATTAAAGGTGCTTGTTTTTGAAGCCTGCTGGCCCAGGTTCAGTTCCTCAGCCACCCACATAAAGCATAAGAGTCTTGCATTTTATTTCAGTGGCAAGACATCCTGGTGTGCGCGCACACACACCCACAAATAGTACACACACACACACACACACACACACACACACACACACAAATAAAATAATAGAGTCCTCTCTACCTGAGGTGGAATGCTAATGGGGGGGGGGTGAATATGATCCAAGTATGTTAAATGCATGCATGAAAATGTCACAATGAAACCTATCCTTTTTGTACAATTAATACATGCTACTAAAAAGTAGGGAAATGAAAGAAACCTCTCCACCTCCACCCGCATCTGCTCCAGGGACCACCCACACATGAGCTTAGGTGGCTGCTGCAGTTACTTATGTGGGATTGTCCCTCTATCCCCCTAGGGCAACATTTCCAGAGCCTCCCATTGACAAAGCTGGCGGAAGGCGGGCCGGGGGAAGAAGGGCAGGGGAGCCAAGAAGTGGCCACTCACTGCCCTCTGTGCTTCCTGTAGCGCTGGAGGTCACGCTCTGCCAGGACAGCCCTCTTCACAAACACTGCCAGGGCACTCCAGCTGGCCAGGATGATGGCGAGTTCCAGAAGATTCCACTTGCTGCAGAAATAGCCCCATTTCTGCTTCTTCATGAGCTTACCCTGGGAAAAAAAGCCCAAGGTTCAGCTAAAGCCACACCAAAGGGCCTCTGGTAGGAACTGCCCTGGTTCCAAACGCTTAGGGTCCCTGGAGGCCTCTCTCAACCTTGTATGCAGACCCATCTGCTCTTACCACTAACACCAGCCACAGGACTGGAAAGAAGTAAATATAATGTGTGTGTGTGTGTGTGTGTGTGTGTGTGTGTGTACTAAGAGCCTCTACATACCAGGCAAGAACTCTTCAACTGAGTTTTATTCTCAGCCCTCTTTTTACTTTTTATTTTGAGACTGGCTCTGTTAAGTTGCCCAGCTGGTATTGAACTCACTCTATAACCTAGGCAGAACTTGAATTTGCAATGTTCCTGGCTTTGCCTTCCAAATGCTGAAATTACAAATGCAAGCCACCACTCCCAGCCTGGTACCCTGTTTTATGAGGCTCATAGGGGTGAGTTGCCTCATGGGGGAGGTAAGTGCAAAGGCCAAGTATCAGAGTCTGGGTTCAAATTCTGATCTAGGGTCTGAGGGTGTAATTCAGTTTTGGAGTGCTTTTCTAGCATGCAGGGGGTCCTGCATCTGACCAGCCTCGGACACATGATGTCTGGACTTTTGTGCCTTCCTCTGTGCAGTGAAGCAATGGGACCCATGTCTTATTCAAAGAAGAAAGCCACATAAGATCTTTAACACAGAGCCTGCCTCACGGTGAGCACTGAACCCATCCTGACTTTAAAGGTTGTTAGGCCAAACGTGGAGGCTCACACCTGTATTCCCAGTACTTGGAAGGCTGAGACAGGAAGATTGCTAAGAGTCTGAGAGCATCCTAAGTTACATAGTGAGTTCTAGTCTAGCCTTGGCTACAGAATGATGAGATGCACTCAAGCAGCTAACCACAAACAAATAAATAAAGTGTTGGAGCAGGAGATGACAGCCAAGACACCTACTTTAGGAATGCACCACAGCAGTGAAGGAAAGTAAGAGAACAAGCTGGGCATGGTGGTGCATGCCTTTAATCCCAGCACTTGGGAGGCAGAGTTAGGAGGAACACCATGAGTTCAAGGCCACCCTGACACTACATAGTGAATTTTATGTCAGCCTGGGCTAGAGAGAGACCCTGCCTAAAAAAAAAAAAAAAAAAAAAAAAAAAAAAGACAGGGAGAGAGTGAGAGAAAGATTGAGAAAGAGAGAACTTTACCTAATTCGCAGGGACACGGAGAACCAAAGCTGCTAAGATCCTCACATACCAAGTTCAGAGCACCAGAACAGCTACCTACCCCAAACCCACCTCTCAGCCCAGCTCTTTGGAAGGTCTCAGTTCAGCAGCCACAGGACAGTGGCATACCCACCCACCCCCAGGAAGGACCACCTCCGAGGAGTACCCACCCCACTCCTTCCCATGCCCAAGGCTATAAGCAGCAGCCTTGGTCATCCATCCCTCAGGAGCCAAAGAAGGTCTTCAGACAAACACCTCAGGTAAAGTCTTCCCCGACTTCTGCCTTAGGCCCCACCTCAGGTAGATATGAAAGAAGATAAGGGACCAGGGCACCCCATTCAACCTCACTGGGGAGCCCCTGTTTCTCTTACCTGCACCACCATGTAATAGAAGAGGAAGAGGAAGTAAGCGAGCTCGGCCGCCACCACGAAGGGGTGCCAGCCATCTGTGAAGGGGTACAGGCGCAGGCTCTGCAGGGTCGCGTGTGTGAAGAAGGTTCCTGGGGAGCAAAGTACTTTTTGTTCACCCTGCCTGCTCAGAGCCATGGCTTCAAATGGGAGCCCTCAGATCTCATGACTCAAGTCCTCTGCAGTGCTGGCAGGGTGAAGACAATGGATGCAGACACCCAGAGTGGACACAGGATGGACACCCAGAACAGTGGACACACATAAAAGGTAAACCAAGACCTACTCCCCCAAATTTCCTAAACAGCTCTGCACTGGAACCCTGGACTTGAGGCAATGGAGACCAGTTAAGTCAGGAGAAACAGCACAGGGTGAAGGTGTCTAGGAGAACAGACTCACCCAGGGCACTGGTCTCCAGCGTGAGTGTGACAATGCAGAACAGGTTGACATTGGCATTGTAGACAGTGAACTCCACAAACACGGCTCTGGTCAGGGCATCGAGCCAAGTGTTGTCAAAGAGATATTGGAGAACTCTGTGGGGGATGAGGGGTATTTTGGCATCTCCAATCTTTACAGGGTCTCTGGTAGGGGCTACGGCTTCCTATGGAAACCTTTTCCCTGTGCTCAGCCTGTGGCATGAGATGTTGGTACCTGTGGTCTCCTGGCTATTAGAAGTTCTCCAAAAAAACAAAAACAAAAACAAACAAACAAAAAAAAAGCCGGGCGTGGTGGCGCACACCTTTAATCCCAGCACTCGGGAGGCAGAGGTAGGAGGATCGCCGTGAGTTCGAGGCCACCCTGAGACTCCATAGTGAATTCCAGGTCAGCCTGGGCTAGAGTGAGACCCTACCTCGAAAAACCAAAAAAACAAAAAAACAAACAAAAAAAAATAGTAGTTCTCAAAGGGGCCCAGCCCCTAGACCAGTTTTTAGAACCTGTTGAAATAGAATAGCTGGTGCTGGGGCCCAGAGAGGGATGTGTTCTTGAATGAGTCCTCCATTCTGGGGAGTAGAATCCTTTTTCAGTCTGAAAGCCATGGTGTTAGAGTAACCTTACAAAGCATGGGGGCTCAGGCAGGCAGCAGCTGCAGCAACCATAGAGCCAGCTTCCCTGGCAGTGCCAGTGTCGTGTGTTGAAAAGAGCATGTGCCCTAGGGAGGGGGGGCAAAAGGACCTGGGTCAGATCCTAGCTGTCTTTTAGGGAAGCTAATACCTTTGCTAGGTCTTGTTTTCCTCATTCACAATGGTGTTAATTCCAGCTCCTTTAGATCACTATGAGGAGAAAACAGAATGTGTGTGTATGTGTACAGTGTGTATGTGTATGTATGTGTGTGTAGTAATGAAAACTGGAGAGGGCCTTCACTTCCAAGTCTGGAAACATGCTGAAAATCCTACTTGAATTATTCTAACTGCCCCTTCCCTTCCCACAGTGAGGTGAATGAACCTGGCTCAGCCCTGTTTTGAAGGCTGCATCCTTTAATCCAACATGAACTTTAGCAAATGGCTTCACTAAGTTGCCAAAGAACCAAGTCCGCCTTACCTTGATGCACTTGGGCGATCTGTCCCCAAGGGGACCACGTAGCCACCTCCCCCATACACAGTGAGTTTGCCCCACATGGGATAACCTTGACGTTGGCTTTGGGTCTGGTACTGCCAAGCCTGGGGGAAAACGTTGCTGTTATTGCGGGTGGAGACATTCCAGCCTTCTCCATAGTCTGCCAGGTCTTCAACATCCAGGGAATACGCTGCACGGCATCCATCCAAAGAAGCCTGCAGCTGCAGGGCTAGAGGACAAGAGCTCTCCTGGATCCTCACTTGGCGAATGTGGGCACTTCCAACCAGTTTGGAGTTCCCGTCAGTAACAAAGCCTAAAGATGAAAAGCCAGGTGGGCAACTGTATCAGTTGAGATCAGCCTAATGCATTCCATGCTCCCAGACCTAGTTGCTAATGTGAATTTCCATGTACCCATCAGAGAGAGCCAAGAGAAGCCCATGGCTAACCTTAGGCTACATTTACCTATCTTTCCATCTACTCTCTATGTAAGAACCCCACTGACTTGTCATTGACCTGCACACCATCTGTATCTTCCTCAACTCTCCTCTCCCAATGGTCACCATGGCCTAGTCACATTGCCTCTTCCATGTTTGGTTTGGATGTGGCATGTCCTCTATCTACTCATGTACTTGAATGTTTGGTTCCCAATTGTAGGCGATGTTTGGGAAGTCTGTGGGACCTTTAGGAGGTGGAGCCTTGCTGGAAGCAGTGTGTCCCTTGGGACAGGCCTTGAGGTGTTACAGTCCAGCCATATTTGGAGCTCTTGTGCTTTCTGGCTTCCTTCCTGCTCATGTGATGCCCGCTGTCTGCTCCTTCCATACTTTCCCCACCATGGCTGACTTCCCCTTGAAACTGTAAGCCAAAATAAACCCCTTCCTTCCTGCTTCCTGTTGGGTAACTGACACAGGTACCACCCTCCCTTTTCCTCACCACTCTACCATATCCCCACATCAGCCCCCATCATGTCTGTCTAGCATCCTGTCTCAAGACCCTTCACTCCAGCTTCCACAGTGAGGCTCCATAGACCACCAATTTGTGTTGCTCTCCATGATGCCTCCTTCCTTCAGGATAAATGTTACTATCCAAGCTCCTGCCCCATCTCTCTCCTCTGCTGCTTCACACTCAGATGCCCCTGGGAGCCACACTAGGTGCTTTGCAGTTGCACTTTCAAGGATACTTGGTTTTCTCATGCCATTTTCCTTGCCTAGTCCACTGCATTTGCCTGACCAATTCAGGCTTGCCTATCCCTATTTCTTTAAAAAATATTTTATGTATTTATTTGAGAGAGGGGGGAGGAGGGACATAGTGGGCATTCCAGGGCACCCAGCCTCTGCAAACAGATTCCATATGCTTGTACCATCTTGTGCATCTAGCTTACATAGGTCCTGGGGAATCAAACCTGGGTCCTTTGGCTTTGCAGGCAAGCACCTTAACCTTAACCGCTAAGCCATCTCTCCAGCCCAGGCTTGCCTATCTCTTATTCAAGACATTCTTCATTCTGCATTATGGATTAGCTGTCCTTCCCACACACAGCCATATGATTGTTTCTCCTTCAAAGCATAGGGTCTATTACTTTTTTGCATGTATATATGTGTGTGCATGTGTGTATGTGTGTCTGCATGTGTAAAGTGCACATGTGTCTAGATGCACGTAGAGGTTAAAGGTAGATGTCAGGTTTCTTAATCTCTCTCTATCATTTTTCTTTTCAAGGTGGGGTCTTGCTCTAACCTAGACTGACCTGGAATTCACTACATAGTCTCAGGGTAGCCTTGAATTCATGGTAATCCTCTGCCTCCTAAGTGCTGGGATTAAAGGCGTGTGCCACCACGACTGGCTTTTTTTTTTTTTTTTTTTTTTGAGGTAGGGTCTCTAACTCAGGCTGACCTGTAACTCACTCTGTAGCCTAGACTACCTTGAACCCAGCAAGATTCTGCCTCAGTCTCCAAAGTGCTGGAATTAAAGGTATAAGCCACCATACCCACTTCTATCATATTTCATGGGATAGAGTCTCTCATTAAACCTGGAACTCACAGACAAGCTAGCCCAAGGGATCATCCTGTCTCCACTTCCCCAGGTGCTGGGATTATAGGCATGTGCCACCAAATCTAGCATGTTACTGAAGATCAAACTCAGGTCCTCATGCTTGTGAGGCAACTGCTCTAACCACTGAGATATCTTCCCAGTTCCTGGTGACTCTTGCTTTTCTTATGAGGCAGATGCTACCAGTGACCTGCACCTGCTCTCAGACAGTCACATGCACAAGGGAGTCTGACACAGTCTCAAGGCCAGATTACTGTACCTGGGTGATGACCATACAGGTTGCTCACAAGAGTAGTGTTTGCCCACACAAAGAAATCTTTGAAGCTCAGCACAGCAGAAAAGCCTTGAGTGAAGCTATGCTCGAGGTGTCTGTTGAAGTGGTAGGCACTGGGGTCCCTCTGCCCATAGGCCACCAGTAGCAGCATCCACAGGAAGCCCAGGTAAGCTGAAAAGTATACACAGCCTGGGTCAGGCTTGACTCCCACCAAATCTAAGGCAAGGAATGGAGCAGTGCATGGTTCAGAATAGTGCCGGTCTCATAGCCAGGCCCTTTGCCCCTTTGGTACCAGAGGTAGCAGAGAGGAAGGAAGTGCACAGACCACAGATTTTAGCCATTTCTTCCCCATGTGTCCTTTGCAAATGATTCAGCCCTTCTGTAGCTCACTCCTCATCATTCAGATAATTCTGAGACATAGGATTCTGATGGATCAGTTAACAGGAATATTATTAATGTCAATTATGTCATTATTAATGTAATACAGCACATTAACATATATCAATTATATCAGTATATTACGAAATTAGATTAATCAACAATATTTATTAACATTAATCACAGCATGTTAAAGTTAATATGAATTTTAATATAAAGCATTAAAAACAGTACCCGCACAGAGTTTGTGCTTTATAAATGTTATCTTTTTTTAAAAAAAATTTTTGTTTATTTTTTATTTATTTATTTGGGAGTGACAGACAGAGAAAGAAAGAGGCAGATAGAGAATGGGCGCACCAGGGCTTCCAGCCACTGCAAACAAACTCCAGATGCATGCACCACCTTGTGCACCTGGTTTACATGGGTCCTGGGGATTCAAGCCTCGAACTGGGGTCCTTAGTTCACAGGCAAGCGCCTAACCACTAAGCCATCTCTCCAGCCCAAATGTTATCTTTTTACTGTTGGTTTTTGAAGCAGGGTCTTACTCTAGCCAAGGCTGACCTGGAACTCTGTAGTTGGCCTTAAACTCATGGTGATCCTTCTGCCTCATCCTCCTGAATGCTAGGATTAAAGTCTTGAGCCACCATGCCTGGCTTATTTTTATTGTTGTTGTTTTGAGACAAAATCTTATGTAGTTGGCCTTGGCCTTGTTATATAGACAAAACTGGCCTTGAATTCCTGATCCTCCTACCTTAGTTTCCTTAATGCTGGATTACAGGTGGAAACCACCACACTTTCTACAAGTATTTCTTTTTTGTTTCTAATTTATTTATTTATTTGTTTATTTTTATTTATTTATCTTGGTTTTTCAAGGTAGGGTTTCACTCTAGTCCATTCTGACCTAGAATTCAGTATGTAGTCTCAGGGTGGCCTTGAACTCACAGCAATCCTCCTACCTCTGCCTCCTAAGTGCTGGGATTAAAGGCATGCACCACCACGCCCAGCCATTTTTTTTTTTTGTTCATTTTTATTTACTTATTTGAGAGTGACAGAGAGAGAGAGAGAGAAAGAGAGAGAGAGATATAATGGGCATGCCAGGGCTTGCAGCCACTGCAAACGAACTCCAGATGCATGAGCCCCCTTGTGCATCTGGCTAACGTGGGTCCTGGGAAATCGAGCCTCGAACCAGGGTCCTTAGGCTTCACAGGCAAGCGCTTAACAGCTAAACTATCTCTCTAGCCCTATTTTTTTTTTTTTTAAAGCAGGGTCTCACTCTAGCCCAGGATGACCTAGAACTCACTCTGCAATCCCAGGCTGGTCTGAATTCACAGCGATCCTCCTACCTCTGCCTCCCTAGTTCTGGGGTTAAAGGTATGTGCCATCATGCCTGGCTTTTTCTTATTTGTGTGTACACGTGCATGTGCACCATGATGAGCATGTGGAGGTCAGAGGATAGCCTCAAAGTGTCTGTATTCTCCTTCTATCTTCTTTGAGACAAGGTCTCTTGCCACTGCAAACTAACTCCCATCTAGCTGGCCTAGAAGACCAGCAGGCTTTGCAAGAAAGTGCTTTTAACCTCTGAGCCATCTCCCCAGCACCCTATAAATTTTCTGTTTTTCTTCCTCCCTCCTTCTCTTTCTTCTTTCTTTTTAAATATTTTTAAAGTTATTTATTTATTTGAAGAGAGAGAAAGTGGGGGGGGGGCAGAGAATGGGCGCACCAGGGCCTTCAGCTGCTGCAAATGAACTCTAGACGCATGCATCACTTTGTGCATGTGGTTCATGTGGATCCTGGGAAATTGGAACTTGGGTCCTTTGGCTTTATAGGCAAACACCTTAACCACTAAGCCATCTCTCCAGTCACTCTTTTTCCTCTTTCTCCCTCCCTCCCTCCCTCCCTCCCTCCCTTCCTTCCTTCCTTCCTTTCCTCTTTTTTTTTCTTCCTTCTTTCCTTTCTATACAGAGGATAGAATCCAGGACCTCATCCATGCACTCTACCACTGAGCTATACCCGTCCTGTAAGTGTACTTCCTCCTCCTCTTATTTTTGAGGCAGAGTTTCACTCTGGTTCAGGCTCACCTGGAATTCACTATGTAATGCAGGCTGGCCTCAAACTCATGGCGTTCCTCCTTCCTCAGCCTCCTGAGTACTGGGATTATAGGCATGAGCCACAACACCCATCTCCATAGGCATTTCTTAGAATTTGCAAGGACTAGAGCATTTGCCATGTCTCGATGGTGATGATACAGTAATGACAGGCATCTCCCTGCACTCACCACTTACTGGAGACAGATGGGTGTGATGTAAGGATGGAGGGCCATTTAGACACAAGATTTAAATCAAGAGGTCAGGCATCACCATCCTATCAGGAATATAGATTCCTACTGAACCAAATCCTGCTGGCTTGGGTGTGGGATCAGCATCCTGGGAACCTCTCACTCTGGGGGCTTGGATAGATGCCAATGACAGAAATAGGATAGGATAACTTGAGGGTACATGCCCCCTCCTGCCATGAGGGTGCACGGGTCACACATCCTATTTCTTAGCTTCCATCCCTCCTTGCTGTACTTTCTTTGCCACCAGTGTTACTGGGATCACCTTGCAAATGAATTATATGCATCCAGAACTGCTCTCGAGCTCAGGGTACAAGGAGCCCGGGGTGGCAGGGTGTTGGCGGGGGGGCGGGTGGTGGTGTCTGAGGGGGAGTAGGGCAACAGGAGGAGCTCAGAGCTTATACTGCAGGTTTAATGAATTTTAGGCACAAGGGAGAAGTTGAGGTAAGTTGCCATGCAGGGAGGCCTAGAAGCAGCAAGAGACTCATCCAAGGCCGCTTGCTTGGCGAGTGTGCCTGCTTCTGTTGTGCAGAGAAGCCAGGCATGGGGAGCCGCTCACCCAGAATTTCTCTGATGAAGGCGAATGCTCTCTGCTCTGTGAGGCGCGTGGCTTTCATCTTCTCCACGGCCGCAGCGAGAGGGGGCTGGTAGGTGCTCTTGCTGCTGTGTCTCCGCGCTCCAAATAAGGCATGGGGACCTGTGGGGACAAGAATACCAGGGCAGTTCTCCACATAGCAGTGGAACCGGGTGTTGTCACTACTTGGTACTGTAGCCATTCTGACAGGTGCGCCCTGACACAATAGTCTACCTCACTCCCAATATCTATCATTGCTGGTCTCCCTCCTGACCTCTTCATTTCCACCTGTGACCTGGTCCCTCTGATTTCCAAAAGCAAATATAATAATGTCTGTAAAATCACACACTGGATTGGGCCACTCTGCTAATCACAGATGTCCCTGCCCAAGCCCCAGCATTGCCCTAGACCAAGGCCCATATGACCTGCTCCTCAACCCCTCTCTACCCTCACTGTGAACCACCTCTCCCCACACAACTCCCCTTGCTCCAGTCATACTGCCAATGATGCTATAACATGACCAGCTCTGCCTCCCTTCAGAGGCTTTGCATGGGCCCACGGTACAGTTTTTCTCTGCTTCCGTCCTTCATGGATGGCATAGATAAGTTGGAACAGTATTATTCCTTCCCAACCCCATCCTAGTCACAATTCCTTAGATGTCACCTGCCCATTTACTTGCTTAATGATGCCTCCTCATAAGGCCTGATGGTTGTGTGTGTGTGTGTGCGTGCGTGCGTGCATGTTTGTGCATGTACAAGAGTGCACTTGCATGTGAAGGCCAGAGGACAACCTTGGGTGTTATTAATAAGGCATCATCCACTTATTTTTTGTTTTGTTTTGTTTTTGTTTTTTGAGGCAAGGCCTCACTCTAGCCCAGGCTGACCCGGAAAATTTACTCAACTAGGAGTATAGGAGACATATGAACAATCACGAAGGAATCAAATCACCATTTGAGTGCATAACATGTGGAGTATCTTGGGCTGGTGCCCAAATCACTAAAAGGTCATGCCTGAACATGTATTGGTGAATGGCCGTATGTGTGTCCTGTATGGAGCAAAGCCTACACAGATGCTCGGACACTCCATGAACATATGACTAAATTCCACAGAGACTTGTGCCTTGACAGATTATGCTGAGAAAAGACACTCTTTGGTTTCATAACCAAGGAGCTCAGGTGGAGCGTGCTGTTCGCATCTAAACTGCAGACATGCAGGAATAAGAGAGCAGCGGTCCTCAAGAACTTGAGACTGTCATGGTGACGGGGGAACCACGGAAGTTCTCGAAGCTGTTGCAATTACTGAAGAGTGTCCATCTGTATCCACGTTCTCTGACCAAAGCATTGTGGAAGTGGTCAGTTATGTGTTGGCACAGTGACAGGGACAGAAGCTATGTGAAGTCGCGGAAACTTTTCGGACTGTTGGAGTAGAAGTGGCGCGTACCGCAGAAGCAGAATGAGGGCCGTCATCAAGAGAGGAGGCGTCTACAGCCACTGACCTCACAGGACATTCACTTACAGTCAATGCCATGTCACTGTCTGCTTAAAGCTTACATGCCAATGCTTTGGGCTGTTGGTGACATTTCTCAACCTTTTGTCTTGCCAGTGAGTTCTGTAGAATAGTCTACTTTTTGTGAAGAACTAGAAAACAAAAATCTTTTTGATGGTAGTGGTTTATCATGGTATGCTTTTATGAAATAACATATACACACTGTACTGAATTTAAACATATAGTTTCATTTGTATTTTGACATTATTTTATTACATATTTTGAATTTAAAAGGCTGTACCACTTGGCTTTTCATCTGTTTTATTCTAAAAATACAGAGGTTTTTTGACTTCCATTGCCATTTGTGGATTTTAAAAATTCTAAAATAAAGCATTTCAATAGGGTACATGATATGTTGCATGTTTTAAAATCCTTTAGATCTTTGAGTCTTGACTTAACTATTTATTTCAACCATTTTAAAGTCAGGGATTCTTATTTTGTTGTAAAGCTCTTAATGAGTTACATGTTGTAATCAACTTTGCACAATCTATTTATCTGTGTGGAAACCCATAAATAAATAGCTATTTTTAAAATACATGAAATGCCTACTTTAAGCCTTATCAATTTATCAATTTAAGGCAAGTAATTAGCCATGAGAAAAGAGTACTATTATTAAACTCTGTTGCTAAGAAATTTTTGATTGATAGCATTAGACTATAAGTGAAAAAAATTTCTTTTGCTGAAGAATGAAACATTAACAAATGAGGAAGTTTGATGTTTTAGCTTTTGTATCATGTTTGTTTAAATTTATTGGCAAACAGCAATATAGACATCTATAGTGGTTCTATGGATTCTATATAATTGTCAATTTCAGGATGTTGAAAACTTCAGTATAGCCCTCATTATACTATACTACTTGGAGAACTTGGTGATGCTACTATTAAGTTGTTGAAAGTAATTTGAAAAGTTAGCCTGAAAATTATGTTAATTCATGTGTTTTATTTTTAAATTTTCACTGCTCTGTCAAGTTTTCAGATTTTGAAAATAACCACAGGGAACTATCATTCAGGCCATAATTGTCAAAATTAAGCTTCTAGGTATTAGAAGTTGTCTTAAGGTAAAATATTAAGATAAACAGACCATACAAAAATCATTCCTAAAGCACAAAAAGTGAATGTGTCTTGATGGACATATATTAAGATGTTTATTCCAATTTATTTCACAAATGACTTTAAGAGTAAAAATGAATGTTATAGCTCTGTATGCATCATACTTGCATATGTAATACTTGCATTTGCAAATTTCTTATTGTTTTATTAACTGTGTGGCTTTCAGTTTTTTAAAATATTTATTTATTTATTTGAGAGAGAGAGAGAGAGAGAATGGGCAAACCAGGGCCTCTAGCCACTGCAAACAAACTGCAGATGCATGTGCCACCACGTGCATCTGGCTTATGTGGGTCCAGGGGAATTGAACCTGGGTCCTTTGGCTTTGCAGGCAAGTACCTTAACCACTAATTCATCTTTCCAGTGAAGGCTTTCAGTTTTAAGTGAATCTGCATATAGCCCATAACTTTATAATGGCTACTCATTTGTTTTATCTTTAGTTAGTGAAAAAAATGTTTCATCTTAACTAAAAATCAAAATGTTGTCATGTATGTTCCATTTTTCACCATTGTTGTTAGATTTAGTTAATTGCATAAGGCCATTAATGTATGTCATGAATATGTTGTAAATAAAAGATGTTTAATTTTGTTTAAAAGCCCCCCCCCAAAAAAAAGGGCAAAAAGGACCCTCCTGTTTTAAGTCTAAATTGCAGCCATAGTTACACACACTCTAAATTTACTAGAATCAACCAACTGTACCAACAGGAACGGATTTTGTGTCAATTGTGTCCTCAGCCATCACTGCCTGACGCCCAGCCAGCCTCCTGGAAGAACTGCCAAATGAGGCACTATATAATATTTAATTGGTCTGGAAGCTGGTGTTTCTTTGGAGAAAAATTACTCTTGTTTTGGAAGAGGATGCTAATGGAGTTTTTGGATGTGCAAAGCCAGAACTTGATCCTAGCATGGAAGAATACAAACCCAGGATGAGGGAGGTGACCCCACTGCCCAGCTGAGCTTCTGTTTGTTGCCTCCTACTTTAAGCTCTCTGAGAGTCAAGATCATTATCCATTCAGTTTCACTTGCTGATTTGTTTGTGTAAAGCTCCTTTCGGTGTCTCTTGGGCATTTCACTTGGGAAGTAGGAAGTCATGTGGGGAGGGACTGTCCTACATCATCAAAGGTCAGCATGGCTGTATTCATAAATATTTATTTATAAATACAGGTAGAGACGGGTTTGGCACTCCGGTTGTGGTTAGAGACACTCTGGTTATATTGGTCTATTTTACAGCTATAATCTGCAGCTCATCTGTGAAGTGATTACTTGTTTTGTTTTCATTCTAAAGTCCAGGATTATGAATGCCACCTGCTTGAGATTACATAGAACAGAGCCCACACCAGACAGCTGAATCCCCAAGGGGGCTCTTCTGACTGAAAGACCATGTTAGGGTGTCAGAAAGAAAGACTGGAAGGGAAGGAAACAAGGAGGGAGTCTGTTTTCTATGGCTGGTTTGGAATGGCTGAAAAATCCAGGGTGAAGGCTGGTGGGGAATAAGGTCTGAGGTTTAAGACACCCCAGAGAATGGTCTCCGCAGGCTCACTCAGACTTGAATGACCACTGGTGGTGAGGTCCCTGCCCCCACCCTCCAACGGAGATCCTATTACCTGAGCCAGACAGATGTCCCAGCAGTGGGAGCACACACTCCTCCTCGTCTTCCTCCTCTCGCTTCAAGACCAGTGCAAAGAAGGCAGCAAAGCCCAGCACCTGGAAATCACCCAGTGTGAACCCCTGAGCCCACACTGGAACTCTCAAGGCCTAGTCTGAGGGGTCCAGCTTGGGCCCCATTTAGGGGCAGTGGGCTCAGGAGCCAGGCTCTGAAGCAGTCGTGGGAAAGTAGTCATTATCTGGCAGAGGTAAGTCTTTTCTTGGAGGGAGGGCCATCAACCAATCAGGAAAGCTAGAAAGTCCCAGAACCCTCCTGAGCCTTCCCTAGGTCTGTCCCTCCATCTTATTTTTTTAAATTATATTTATTTATTTATTTGAGAGAGTGAGACAGGGAAAGAGGCACACACACACACACACACACACACACACACACACACACACAGAGAGAGAGAGAGACAGAGACAGAGAGAGAGAGAGAGAGAGAGAGAGAGAATGGGTGTACCAGGGCCTCCAGCCACTGCAAACGAACTCCAAATGCATGTGCCTCCTTGTGTATCTGGCTTACATGTGTCCTGGGGAATCAAACTGGGATCCTTTAGCTTTGTGGGCAAATGCCTTAACTGCTAAGTCATCCTTCCAGGCCCTCCATTTTATTTTCTGAGGTAGGTTTCTCACTGAATCCAGAGCTCACCAGTTCAGGCTAGACTGGTCAGTGGGCCACCACCTCCCCAGTGCTGGGATAACAAGTGCATGCTGGCTTTTGTATGGGTGCTGGAGATCCACACTCAGGTCCTCACGTGGGTGTGGCGCCTTTTACTGAGTCACCTCCTCAGTTCTCTTAACTGTTCCCTAAGGCAATACATTTCTTTTTTCTTTTTGAGGTAGGATCTCACTCTAGCCCAGGCTGACCTTGAATTCACTATGTAGTCTCAGACTAGCCTCGAACTCAGTCCTTACTTCTTTTTCTTTTTCTTTTTTTGTTGGCAATAAATAAAATACCTTTATTATATTTTGAGTTAAAATTTGCATGTTTCCTAGATAAAGTAGTAATTTTTTTTTTTGGTTTTTCATGGTAGGAGCTCACTCTAGCCCAGGTGGACCTGGAATTCACTAGTCTCGGGCTGGCCTCAAACTGAGGGTGATCCTCCTACCTCTGCCTCCCTAGTGTTTGGATTAAAGGTGCGTGCCACCACACCCAACCCTAGCCCTTACTTTTTTTTTTTTTTGGTATTATGAGGTAGTTTCTTGCTCTAGCCCAGGCTGACCTGGAGTTCTCTATGTAGTTTCAGGGTGGCCTTGAACTCATGATGATCCACCTACTTCTGCCTCCCAAGTGCTGGGATTAAAAGTGTGCACCACCACTCCTGGCTTTTCTTTTTGAAAACATTTTATTCATTTATTTGCCAGGAAGGAGGAAGAGAAAGAGAGCACATGGTCACTCCAGGCCCTTTTGCCACTGCATGCAAAGTCCAGACTCATGTGCCACTTTGTGCATATGGCTTTATGTGGGTATTGGGGAATCAAACTTGGGTCCTTACACTTTGCAGGCAAGCACCATAACTACTAAGCCATCTCTCCAGCCCCAGACTTTTTAACTTTAAGTTTTCTCAGCTATAAAAATTCTCACAATCCTAGTGGTGATTGTGACTATGAAGTGTTATTCCTCAGTACAACACTATGTAGGGCCAAGGGAGTGACCAGGAACGAGGGTGATGATGAATGTAATTGTCTCCGTCACCTTCCCTGCGCCAGGACCTGCAAGGAGGTGGTGGTCCACATTTGTTAAGATAAAACAAGGAATGACCAAAACTTGAGGAAGGATTGTTCACAGGAGGGTAAGGGCGGGCAGAGGAACAAAGGACAGCCACTTTGAGGGGCTAAGGGTTCTGACCTTCAGTGGCTGGGTGATGAAGACACTCTCTACAAAGGAGACAGCCATGGAGATAAGCCACCTGAAGGAGCTGGCCCGCCCATAGTGCAAGCCATACAGCATGGTGAAGAAGGCTGATACTCCGCTGGTGGCTGCCACCAGAAGCCAGCCCACCAGGACACACCACCAGGGCAGGCCGCGAGGGGGCTTTCTAGCCCGAGGAAGGCTGGAAAGAAAAGTAGACAGATTTAGTCAGAGTGCCACCAATGGGCTCAAGTTCAAATCCTGGGCATAGTGGTGCACGCTTTTAATCCCAGCACTCATGAGGCAGAGGTAGGAGGATGGCTCTGAATTCAAGGCCAGCCTGAGACTACAGAATGAATTCCAGGTCAGCCTGGGCTACAGTGAAACCCTACCTCAAAGAAAAAAGAAAGAAAGAAAGAAAGAAAGAAAGAAAGAAAAGAAAAGAAAAAGGGCTGGAGAGATGGCTTAGCAGTTAAGTGCTTGCCTGTGAAGCCTAAGGACCCTGGTTCAAGGCTCCATTCCCCAGTACCCACGTAAGCCAGATGCACAAGGTAGTGCATGTATTTGGAGTTCGTTGCAGTGGCTGGAGGCTCTGGCGCACCCATTCTCTCTCTCTCTCCCTCTCTCTCTCTGCTGTAGCTCTCAAATAAATAAAAATAAACAAAAAATAAAAATAAAAAAATTCCGTTCTGCCCAGACCTCTGTGACCCTCAGTTTCTCTTGCATAATCGGTACCTATTGAAAGAGATAATTGATAGGCTTCAAGATAAGCAGTCTCATTTATTCAGTGATTACTAGGGGACAGCCCCAAGTCGAGGAGCATGACATACATTCGCTCCATCACCCTCACAGCAAGCCTAGAAGGTAGGTTCTACATCACTAGAGCAAAGTCCTTTATAATGAAAAGGTCTCCTCCTATCAAAATCAAAAAGGACAGCAAACCCCCAGGCACCCATCTACTGGTTTAATGGTCACCACCTTGCTATGTCCATTTCATCTACTGGTACCCTCTCCTTTCCTTTTCGTCCATGATGTGTGTGGAGGAGACTTTAACAATAAATTCCAGGCGAAATGCAAAACCATCACTAATTACCTCAGAATACTTCTCAAAATGGTTATTACACTGAATTGCAATGCCTTTGTTACTTCTAGCAAGTTTTTAAAAATATTTATTTATTTGAGAGTGACAGACTGATAGAGAGAGAGAGAGAGAGAAAGAGAGAGAGAATGGGCACGCCAGGGCCTCCAGCCACTGCAAACTAACTCCAGACGCGTGTGCCCCCTTGTGCATCTGACTAACGTGGGTCCTGGGGAATCCAACCTGGGTCCTTTGACTTTACAGGCAAACACCTTAACTGCTAAGCCATCCCTCCAGCCCAATTTTTATTTTATTTTAATAACTTCATTTTATTTTTGTGGTACTGAGGATTGAACCCAGAACCTTGAGCATGCTAGCCATATCTTTAGCCCTTTGAATGTAGTTTTGAATTACGAGATAGGGTATCACTAAATTGTCCAGGCAAGTCTTGAACTTGTGGTCCTTCTGCTTCAACCTCCCTAGTAGCTGGGATTACATAACTGCAATGTCAGCCCGGCAAGTGAATAATTCCTTACTGACATCTGATAACATCTGTATTCAAAGTTCACTAATTATCTTTTTTGGGGGCGGCCGAGGGCAGGGTCTCACTGTAGCTCACACTAACCTGGACCTCACTCTGTAGCTCCAGGCTGGCCTTGAACGCATGGTGATCGACCTACCTCAGCCTCTTGACTGCTAGGATTAAAGGTGTGCACTACCATGCCCAGCCTAATTACCTTTAAAAATTTCCTTGTATAGGGCTTGCTTAGCATGCACAAGGACCTAAATTCAATCCCTAGCACTGCATAAATTAAATGAATATATTTTAAGTTTGAATCAAGAGATGTACATTGTCTACTTGTTTTACAGCTAAAGATACTGAGGCCCAGAGAGCTTGGCCCGATGGGAAGCAGCCTGTACAAATATGGTTAACATTGTACAGTGCTTTGCAGAGGGCTGTGAGCATCTCCCAGCAAACAGCCCTGCTCTCCCCACCTCCCTGACAACCTTCATGTGCATTCAATAGACTCTTGAGTCCGTGTCCTGTCCTATAGACCCAGGCTAAGCACCCAAGGAAGTGTATTACCTGGCGCCTTCTAGGGCAGAAGTGACAGGCTGTCCCCCGAGGCAGCTCTTCAGGGTATGCAGTTGCTGGAGAGCCTGGGCATGGCTGTGGCTGTGTGGGAAGCCTTGGGGTCCCACCAGCCGCAGCTCCTGCTCCACATGCTCCAGCTGAAGGTAAAGACACTGTCTGTAGGCACTGTCCTTCCAAGTTCCACTCCGGTCCAGCTCAGCCTTGGGGCACCATGTTTCCTCTGGAGGATAAAGAGGAAAGTGACCAGCCAGTGGTCATGACCATACCCGAGCCACAGTGAAAACAACAGGGCTGGAGAGTTGGTAAAGTGCTTGCCTTGAAAGCATGAGGACCTGAATTTGATCCCCCGAACCCATGCTAAAATGCTGGGTGTGGCAGAGAGGCAGAGACAGGAGAAACTCAAGGGCTCCTAGGCCAGCTAGTCTAACCTAATTGGTGAGCTTCAGGTTCAATGAAAGACTTGTCTCCAAAGGAGGCAGAGACATCTCTGTCACACCCTCCAAGGCTCAAGGACCATTGTGGAAGAGATGGTGAAGAGGATGTAAGAACCAAAGGATGGGGAAGAGAGCTTTGGAATGTGGTCTTTAAGATACAGAGTGGCAGCCGGGCATGGTGGCACACGCCTTTAATCCCAGCACTCAGGAGGCAGAGGTAGGAGGATCGCCGTGAGTTCGAGGCCACTCTGAGACTCCATAGTGAATTCCAGGTCAGCCTGGGCTAGAGTGAGACCCTACCTCAAAAAACCAAAAAAAAAAAAAAAAAAAAAAGATACAGAGTGGCTATTGCATTCATGAACTCACAGTGACTGGCTATCATGACTTACACATGACATGCATAATATGAGGGCAATGACGACAACAACAACAAACAATGCCATCAAAGTGGAAGAGGGATAAGTTGGAAAGAAGTAATTCAGTGGAGGGGGATAGGGTAGAGAGGACAAAGAAAGGTGGTGGGAGGGGATAATGATCAGGGTACATTGGGTATATGTATAGAGTTTGTCAATAAAAAGTTAAAAGAAGGGCTGGAGAGATGGCTTAGTGGTTGCCTGCAAAGCACCCAGAATTGGTTCCCCAGGACCCATGAAAGCCAGATGCACAACATAGCACATGTGTCTGGAGATCCTGGCATACCCATTCTACCTATATGCCTGCACCCCCTCTCAAATAAGTAAATACTTTTTTTTTTTTTTGAGATGGGGTCTCGCTCTAGTCCAGGCTGACTTGGAATTCACTATGGAGTCTCAGGGTGGCCTCGAACTCACAGCGATCCTCCTGCCTCTGCCTCTGCCTCTGCCTCTGCCTCCTGAGTGCTGGGATTAAAGGCGTGTGCCACCACGCCCGGCAGTAAATACTTTTTTTTGTTTGTTTGTTTTTGCTTTTTTTTTTTTTTGGTTTCTCGAGGTAGGGTCTCACTCTAGCCCAGGCAGACCTGGAATTCACTATGGAGTCTCAGGGTGGCCTCGAACTCACGGCGATCCTCCTACCTCTGCCTCCCTAGTGCTGGGATTAAAGGCGTGCACCACCACGCCCGGCTAATACTTTTTTTTTAACGTTAAAAGAAAAAGAAGTGGACAGTGTTCCTCAGGAATGACACCAGATACTGTCCTTTGGCCTACACACATACACACACATGCAAAATGAATGAATGAATAAATAAACACAACAGTAACAGTGGCAACTTTGAGTTCATTTGCCGTGTGACATGTGTGAGAAATCTGAGGTGCAAAGGGACTGGAGTGAGCACCTAGGGTTACAAAGCCTGCTCTGTGATGTCAATGGTTTTCTTTTTACTGGGGACAGTTTGAAGGCTTCTTTACTGATAAACAAGAGAATACCCTCCCCATTCATCCCACTGCGGCCATCACCAACTTCACACCACTGCTGTCTCTGCCTCACTGCTGTGCCCTGGAGTCTCCTAATGGCAGTCCTGGGTGCAACACCACCCTGTCTCAGAACCGTCAACATGATCAGATGAGAACTTGAGTCCTGCTCTGCCAGGCACCAAAGATCAGGTAAGTCTTCATCTTTTGTGATCACATTTTTTTATACAAAATATATCTAATAAGGTGAATGTGGTGACTCATGCCTTTAATTCTAGAACTAATGAGCAGAGGCAGTAGAAACATTGTAAGTTCAGGGCCACACTAGTCTACATGGTGAGACTCTCAAAAAACAAATAAAAATAAAACTGGGCTGGGGAGATGGGTTAGCAGTTAAGGCGCTTGCCTGTAAAGCCAAAGGACCTAGGTTTGATTCCTCAGGACCCACGTAAGCCAGATGCACAAGGTGGCACATATATTTGGAGTTCATTTGCAGTGGCTGGAGGTCTTGGCGCACCCATTCTCTCTCTCTGTCTCTTGGGTATACCCGCTCACTCTGTCCATACGGACTTTGTTTTTGAAACAGGGTCTTGATCATGTCCAATCTGGCCTCAAACTGACCATCCTCCTGCCTCAGCTTCCCAAGGGCTGGGATTAGAGGCATGTGTCACTTATCTGGCCTCCATGAGTGTTTTAATAATAATTATAATAACAATTATTATTATTAGTTTTTCAAGGTAGGGTCTCACTGTAGCTCAGGCTGACCTGGAATTCACTATGTAGTCTCAGGCTGTCCTCAAACTCACAGCAGTCCTCCTACCTCTGCCTTCCAAATGCTAGGACTAAAGGCATGCACCGCCACACCTGGCTTCATGAGTGTTTCTCTATAGCTGGTTTGTTGTCATTTAAGTTTCCTATTTTTTTTTTCAGTGCTGGGAATGGAACCATACAGCTTGTGTATCCTAGGCATGTGCTCTTCCACTAAGCTACATCCCCAGCCACAACCCTTCTCAAAATGGTTTTTGCTTTGTTTTGTTGTTTGTTGGCCAGGGTCTCTTGCCACTGCAAACTGTCTGGCTTTATGTGGGTACTGGGGAAATGAATCAAAGCTGGAAGTCTTTATAGGCAAGTGCCTTTAACCACTGAGCCATGTCCAATGTCCCCAGCTTCCTAAAGTTTTAAGGATTTTTTTTTTAAACCATAGAGGCAACATATATTTATGATAAGAAAAAAAAAAAACACAAATTCAAACCTCTCTACTATACCTGAGCCCTTAAAGAGACGGGTTTGAGGGAGAGAGCTTAGTGTGTAAAGCAATTGCTGCTCGAGCATGAGGACCTGAGTTTGAATCCCCAACACCCATGTACAATGCTGGGTGTGGCAGTGCGTACCCGTAATCCCAACAGTGGGGAGGTGGGATTCCTGGATCTCACTGCCTAGTTACTCTAGCTAAATTTGAGAGAGACACTGCCTCAAAAATTAAGATGAGGGCTGGAGAGATGGCTTAGCGGTTAAGCGCTTGCCTGTCAAGCCTAAGGACCCCGGTTTGAGGCTCGATTCCCCAGGACCTGCGTTAGCCAGATGCACAAGGGGGCGCACACATCTGGAGTTCTTTTACAGAGGCTGGAAGCTCTGGCACGCCCATTCTCTCTCTCTCTGCCTCCTTCTCTCTGTCGCTTTCAAATAAATAAATAAACAAACAAAAAAAAAATTAAGATGAAAAAAGCTGGGCATGGTGGCACACACCTTTAATCCCAGGCAGAGGTAAGAGAATCACCATGAGTTCGAGGCCACCACATGCAAAAAAACCAAAAAACAAGATTTAGAGACTCTTTGTCTCTGTAGTTGGAATAAGGCCTCAGTCCTGGGGCCCTGAGCTGGGAGTGGGGGGCTGGCTCCCAGGACACACTGCCCTAGGAGTGGGCTGTGGACTGGTGATCATCTTCCCTGGGGATACAAGTCTCCCCCCATGCCTGCTTCCCTCGTCACCAGTAAGAGGTGCATATGAAAATACCATGTGCTGGTGTGGGAGACTGTGGCTGGCTATGTATGTCACAGTCCCTGACTCAGACTAGACAAAAGCCCAGGGTCATGTCCACTCTACCTCCCTCTTACTGGAAGCTTCCTCCTTCACATTCCTGACCGGGCCTCACTCTCTGAAGCCTTAGCTAGAGTCCAGAGTCAACATCCTTGGTGTTGTAAGATTTCTGCTAATGTTCTGGGAAGACTTTGTCCACACCAATCATAACATTACTCACTGAACACCTGCTTTGTGTCAGGCTGGTGTCTAAGCATTTTACATGGCTTATGGCCTCATTCAGAGTTCACAAGCCAAGAAGCAAGGTAGGTCAGTACCCCAAATGACAGAGGAGCAACATGCTCTAAGAGGTTGAGCAATTTATCCCAAGTTGCACAGCTGCTATTGCAGCTGGGAGATTCCAAAAGTCTTTGCGCTATATATATATATATATATATATATATATATATATATATATATATAGAGAGAGAGAGAGAGAGAGAGAGATATAGATAATTTATTTACTTATTTATTTGAGAGAGAGAGAGAGAGAGAGAGAGAGAGAATGGGTGCCCCAGGGCCTCCAACTACTGAAAATGAAATACAGACACATGCTCCACCTTTTGTATCTGGCTTATGTGGATACTGGAGAATCAAACCTAGGTCCTTAGGCTTTGTAGGCAAGTGCCTTAAACCACTAAGCCATCACTTCAGCCCCCAGTCTGTGTTCTTTTTTAAAAAAAATTTTTTTTTGTTTATTTTTATTTATTTGAGAGCGACAGACAGAGAGAGGAAGCGGCAGAGAGAGAGAGAGAGAGAGAAAGAGAGAGAGAGAGAGAGAGAGAGAGAGAGGGAGGGAGAGGGAGAGGGAGAGAATGGGCGCACCAGGGCCTCCAGCCACTGCAAAAGAACTCCAGATGCGTGTGCCCCCTTGTGCATCTGGCTAACGTGGGTCCTGAGGAATCGAGCCTCAAACCAGGTTCCTTAGGCTTCACAGGCAAGTGCTTAACTGCTAAGCCATCTCTCCAGCCCCTGTGTTTTTTTTTTTTTTTCTTTTGTTGGTTTTTACAAGGTAGGATTTCACTCTAGCCCAGGCTGACCTGGAATTAACTATGGAGTTTCAGGGTGGCCTCAAACTCACAGCAATCCTCCTATCTCTGCTTCCCAAGTGCTGAGATTAAAGGTGTGCACCACCACACCCAGCCAGTCTGTGTTCTTAAAGTGTGTGGACCACTGTGCATGCCAATGCGCCCAAACTCAGCTAGTGTCCATTGAAGCCAAGGGTTGTCTGGGCTTCATAATGAAACCCTTCTCCAAAAAGTGGGAGGCTCTGAAGATGGCTCAGTGGGCAAGAGTGCTTGCTGTGCAAGCGTGAGGACCTGAGTTCCTTCCTCAGGATCCATGTGCAGAACTGGGTGACCCCAGTGCTATGGGGCAGAGATAGAGGACTGCTGGGGCACCCTGGACAGCTAATGTAACCAAAACACCCCAGGTTCAGTGAGATACTTTCGAGGTGCACACATCTGCACACATGCACTCACACATGTGCACACAAGACAAAGTGACACCAACTGATACTTTCCTTAACTTCTTTACTTAATTAGGATGATTAAAATAGAACATGGTTGCACCATTTCTTTATCTCTCATCTCTCTTTATCTCTAAAAAAAATATTAAAAGGGCTAGAGAGATGGCTTAGCAGTTAAGGCACTTGGCTGTGAAGCCTAAGGACCCATGTTCGACTCTCCAGATCCCACATAAGCCAAACGCACAAAGGTGAGGGAAGCAGAAGGTTGCACATGCCCACTAGGGGGTGCAAGCATCTTAGAGTTCGATTGTAGTGGCTGAGGCCCTGGAGCTCCAATTCGCTCTCTAAAAAAAAAAAAAAAAGATTAAAGAGAATATGTTTGGAAATGGACCTTGTTCACTTTGTAGTCCCTGGGGCTTTACTGGGGCCCAGAGAGCTGAGTAAATTCATTAAGGTCATAAACTGGTTCACAACAGGACAGGGACCCAGAGACATTTCTGATAAATAGAGATCAGATAAATGGATGGATCCCACCTCAAGAAACTCGAGTCAAAAAGGATGGTGTGTGAAGACTTCCAGTTAAGATGGCAGTGTATGAACCACATCAAAGCAGCCTAGGGGAGAAAAAGCCAAAAAACAAAAACAAAACAGAAAAATACACTTTCTACTAAAAAGTGAGGAGTATAAGAAATTATCAACTGCAGTAGAGAAGTAGGAGAGATTTAGAGCACTAGAGCCCACAGAAGCAGGCAGAAGTAGCTCCAGCAGCATCAGCACCAGGTCCATGTGGCCACAGCTGCAAGGCTCAGCTTGAGCTGCAGGAAGAGCCAGATGAGGGGATTCTCCACTCACATCGGCCTCCTTACAAACTCAAGAAACATGAAGGAATGACCGCAGGGACCAATGGAGCAGCTCATGAGGAAGAGGATTGCAAGAACCAACAGGAGAACTTCAGCCACTATCCATAGTCTCCCCTCCCCCACTGTCAGCACAAGCACCAGAGACCTGGGGAAGGAAGCTCACCTACGCAGCACCCAGAACAGGTGATCAGAGCAGCATCTCAGAGACCCAGTCAACTTACCTGAGCCCACAGCACAACAAAGAGGGACCCAAGCAGGAGCGTAGCATAATTGAGACCCAAACCATCCCAAAAGGTAACTGGGATTATACCAGGTCAGTACCCGCCAAATAAGCCTGGTATATAGGCTTGAATAGGAAATGCTAATTGCACCTTGCATGTCAGGGTAAATTATATGTTAAATCTGATGGATGGTCGGATTTGCCACTCTTAAATAAGCTATATTTTGGGCTTGTCATTTGTTGCTTCCTGATTTATAGTGCCTTTGTTTCCTCTTCTGTTGTTCATTGGGGAAGGGTCTCACTTGGTCACAATCTGACTTGGAACCCTCTACAGACCAGAAATCTTAGCCTCCCAGTTGACAGGATTAAGGGTGTGGGCAAAACACATCCTTAGGGACTGTGACTTTGTTAGAGGATCTGGTTGTCATAATACCTACTGTTGCATAAATACTCTGTGCTGTTTTTCATTGAATGTGTACATTGTGTAGTTAAGTTTTAGAATCTGCCTGTATTTTGCTCCACTTAGCCTACTTGAATACTCTCATAGGAGGCAAACTCAACACCTAGGTCACTTCTATGGTTACTCTGAAAGTCAGAACAGCCACACCTAGCACTTAAGCTCCTACCCTGAAGATATATAACATCATATTGATTGATACATCTAATAATACCACAGATAATTAGAAAATCCAAGCATTAAATTAATCCAAGATGCAAAAATCGCTACATTATAATACAAGAAACACCCAAAATCAAGACAATATAAATCCACTGGAAAGTATTAATGCAACAGAAATGACCTCCAATGAGACTGATTTAGAGGAAATGCCTGAGAAAGATTTCAAAAGAATGATTATAAATATGTTCGAGGATGGGGCTGGAGAGATGGCTTAGCAGTTAAGCGCTTGCCTGTGAAGCCTAAGGACCCCGGTTCGAGGCTCAATTCCCCAGGACCCACGTTAGCCAGATGCACAAGGGGGCACACACATCTGGAGTTCGTTTGCAGTGGTTGGAAGCCCTGGCATGCCCATTCTCTCTCTCGCTTTCTGCCTCTCTCTCTCTCTGTCGCTCTCAAATAAATAAAAATAAACAAACAAAATTTAAAAAAATATGTTCGAGGAAATCAAAGGAATGAAAGAAGACACAGGAAACCAATTCAATGAAATGAGGCCAATACAAGACATAAATAAGGAATAGAAATGATAAAGAAAAGCCAGGAATAGGAAAGTATGAATGGGAATTTCAGGATATTCAGGACACTATGAAAGATCAAGAATAAGAATTCTGGGTATAGTAGAAGGAGAAGAATTTCACTCTAAAGGCATAGTAGGGATTTTCAACAAAATCATAGAAGAAAACTTCCCCTAAATTGGGAAAGAGATGACAATGCAGATACAGGAAGCCTTTAGAACACCGAACAGACAAAACCTGGAAAGAACCTAACCTTGCCATATTATAATCAAACTACCAAACATACAAACCAAAGAAAATATATTGAAAGCAGTTAGAGAGAAAAATCAAGTTACATACAAAGGCAAGCCCATCACGGTCACTCAGCAGCCAATTACTCAACACAAACTTTAAGAGCCAGAAGGGCTTGTAATGATATATTCCAAGTTCTGAAAGATAACAACTGTCAACCAAGGTTACTTTATCCTGCAAAGCTATCGATTCAAATAGACGGAGAAATAAGGACATTCTACAACAAAAGCAGGCTAAAGGAATATTTGAAGACCAGCTCTACAGAAAATACTTGACAGGATCCTCCATGCTAAAGAGAAAGAAAAGCACACATAAGGAACCTGGAAAAAAACAAACTATACTCACATACTAGTTAATACAAGACAGCAAAGGTACAACTGGAAGAACTATAAAACAAGAAAAATGGTAAAAATAAATACACACCTTTCAATAAGAACTCTTTTTTTTTTTTTTTTTTTTTTTGGTTTTTGGAGGTAGGGTCTCACTCTAGTTCAGGCTGACCTGGAATTCACTATGTCGTCTCAGGATGGCCTTGAACTCATGGCAATCCTCCTACCTAAGGCGTGCACCACCATGCCCAGTCTCAATAATAACTCTTAATATCAATGGCCTCAATGCCCCAACCAAAAGACATAGATTTGCAGACTGGGTTAAAAAGCAGGATCCTTCAATTTGTTGCCTCCATGAAACTCACCTTTCTACAAAGGATGGACACTATCTTAGGGTGAAAAGTTGGAAAATGGTGTTTCAAGCAAATGGGCCTAGAAAACAAGCAGGGGTTGCTATCCTAATATCTGACAAGGTAGACTTCAGTCTAACATTTGTTAGGAAGGATAAGGAAGGTCACTTTATATTGCTTAAAGGAACACTCCAACAGGAGGACATTACAATCCTAAACATATATGCACCTAACATGGGGGCTCCCAACTTCATCCAACAAACTATATTAAAACTAAGGTCACAGATAACACCAAACACAGTTGTAGTGGGTGACTTCAACACCCCACTCGCATCAATTGACAGGTCATCCCAGCAAAAAATAAACAGAGATGCATCTGGATTAAATGAGGTCATAGAACAAATGGACCTGACAGATATATACAGGACATTTTATCCAAATGCTGCAGAATACACATTTTTTTCAGCAGCACATGGAACATTCTCTAAAATAGACCATATATTAGAACACAAAGAAAATCTTAACAAATACAGGAAAATTGAAATAATTCCTTGCACTCTATCTGATCACAATGGATCAAAGTACAAAGCAATAGCAAGAAAAGCTATAGAGCATACACAAAATCATGAAAACTAAACAATACACTACTAAATTATGAATGGGTCAATGAAGAACTCAAGAAGGAAATAAAAAAATTCAGAGTCAAATGATAATGAGAACACAACATAGCATAAACCTTTGGGACAAAATGAAGGCAGTCCTAAGGGGGAAATTTATAGCTTTAAGTGCCTATATTAAGAAATCAGAAAGGTCACAAGTAAAGATTTTAATTCTTCACCTTTAAGCCTTGGAAAAAGAAGAACAAGGCATACCAAAAATCAGTAGACAGGAAGAAATAATAATGATTAGGGTAGAAATTAATGAAATAGAAACCAAAAAGAAAATTCCAAAGAATCAATGAAACAAAGAGTTGGTTCTTTGAAAGGATGAACAAGATTGATAACCCTTTAGCAAATCTGACCAAGAGAAAGAGAGAAGAGACACAAATTAATAAAAGTAGAGATGAAAAAGGCACCACCACAACAGATACCAGAGAAATTTAAAAAATCATAGGGACATATTATAAGAACATATACCCCAGTAAGTTTGAATGTCTGAAAGAAATGGATTATTTTATTGATTTATATGACCTACCTAAATTAAATCAAGATGAGATTAACCCCTTAAATAGACCTATAACAAGTATGGAGATCCAAGCAGTTATCAAAAATCTTCCTACTAAAAAAAGTCCAAGTCTAGATGGATTCACTGGTGAATTTTACCAGACCTTCATGGAAGAACTAACACCAATGCTTCTTAAACTTTTCCATTAAATAGAAAAAGAAGTTATTCTACCAAACTCCTTCTACAAAGCCAGCATCACCCTGATACCAAAACCAGACAAAGATAGAACAAAAATAGAAAATTACAGACCAATCTCCCTCATGCACATAGATGCAAAAATTCTCAACAAAACATTGGCAAACAGAATACAAGAGCATATCAGAAAGATCATTCACCCTGACCAATTGGGCATTATTCCAGAGATGCAGAGACGGTTCAACATATGCAAATCGATAAATGTCATACATTATATAAATGGACTGAAGGACAAAATCACATGATCATCTCATTAGATGCAGAAAAAGCATTTGGCAAAAGTCAACAACCCTTCATGATAAAAGTCCTATAGAGACTGGGAATAGAAGGAACATATCTCAACATAATAAAGGCTATCTATGACAAACCTACAGTCAACATATTACTAAATGGAGAAAAACTTGAAGCTTTTCCACTAAAATTAGGAACAAGACAAGGGTGTCCACTGTCCCCACTTTTATTTAATATAGTACTGGAAGTCTTAGCCATAGCAATAAGGCAAGAGATGCACATAAAAGGGATACAAATTGGAAAGGAAGAGATCAAATTACCATTATTTGCAGATGACATGATTCTATACATAAAGGACCCTAAAGACTCTATGAGAAAACTCTTAGAGCTGATAAACCCCTATATCCATGTAGCAGGATGCAAAATTAACACACAGAAATCAGTAGCCTTCCTATATGCTAACAACAAACACACAGAGGATGAAATCAGATAATCACTCCCATTCACAATTGCATAAAAAAATACCTTGGAATAAACCTAACCAAGGAATTGAAGGATTTTTACAATGAAAACTTTAAAACACTCAAGTGAGAAATTGCAGAAGACACTAGAAAATGGAAAGACATCCCTTGTTCTTGGACGGAAGAATCAACATTGTGAAGATAGCAATCTTACCAAAAGCAATCTACACATTTAATGCAATCATCAAAATTCCAATAGCATTCTTCACAGAAATAGTAAAAACAATCCAAAAATTCATTTGGAAGCACAAAAAACCTCAAAAATATAAAACAATTTTTAGGGACAAAAATAAGGCTGGTGGTATCACCATATCTAATTTTTTTTTTTTTTTTGAGTAGGTTCTCACTCTAGCCCAGACTACCTGGAATTTATTATGTAGTCTCATGGTGGCCTCCAACTCATGGTGATCCTCCTACCTGTGCCTCCTCAGTGCTGAGATTAAAGGTGTGCACCACTATGCCTGGCTAATCCATACCTGATTTTAACCTAGATTACAGAGCCATAGTAACAAAAATAGACATGTAGACCAATGGAACAGAATAGAGGACCCAGATGTAAGTCCAGGTAGCTATAGCCACCTGATATTCCACAAAAATGCCAAAAATACTCATTGAAGAAAAGACAGCCTCTTCAGCAAATGGTGCTGAGAAAACTGGATATATATCTGTAGAAGGATGAAAATAAATCCTTATCTTTCTCCATGTACAAGAATTAAGTCCAAATGGGTCAAAGACCTTAATATCAGACCTGAAACCCTGAAACTGCTATAGGAAAAAGTAGGGGAAACTCTTCAACATATTGGTATTGGCAGAGACTTTCTGAATATAACCCCAGTACTCAGGAAATAAAACCACAGATGAACTACTGGGACCTCATGAAATTACCAAGCTTTTGTATGGCAAAGGACACTGTGAATAGAGCAAAAAGGCAACCTACAGGATGAGAGAAAATCTTTGCCAGGTATATATCTCATAGAGGATTAGTATCTAGGATATAGAAAGAACTCAAAATATTAAATAATAATATGGCTATGGAACTAAATAGAGAGTTCTCAAAAGAAGAAAGACAGATGGCATATAAATTATCTAAAAAATGTACTATAACCCTAGTCATCAGGAAAATGCAGATTAAAACTACGTTGAGATTCCGTCTCACTCCTGTAAGATTGGCTACCATGATGAAAACAAATGGCCATAAACGCTGGTGAGGATGAGGAAAAAGAGCAACCCTTCTACACTATTGGTGGGAATGCAATCTGGTCCAGCCATTGTGGAAGTCAGTGTGGAGGTTCCTGAGACAGCTAAAAATAGATCTACCATATGACCCAGCTATACCACTCCTAAGCACATATCCTAAGGACTAGTCTCACTACCTTTGAGATACTTGATCAACCATGTTTATTGCTACTCTATTCACAATAGCTAGGAAATGGAACAAACCTAGATGTCCCTCTACTGATGAGTGGACAATGAAGATGTGGCACATTTACACAATGGAGTTCTACGCAGTGGTAAAGAAAAATGAAGTTATGAAATTTGTAGGAAAATGGATGGATCTGGAAAGGATTATACTCAGTGAGGTAACCCAGGCCCAGAAAGTCAAATAACACTGTTCTCTCATATGTGGATCCTAGCTACAAATGATTGGACTTTTATGTGAGAAGGAATAAAACTCAATAACAGAGGGACAGTAAGCTAGAAAGGAGATATAAAGGGAATAGAAAGGGAGGAAGGGAACAGGGTACTTAATAGGATGGTATTGTATATATGTAAGTAGAAGAATAGATTAATGGGAGTGAAAAGGCGTAAGTGAGGTCAGGGGAAGAGACTGAGAAAAGGAAAGGTGGAGGGAGGGCTAATCAAAATCTAAGAGGATATAATGGCACATGTGTCTGGAATTCATTTGCAACAGCTGGAGGCCCTGGCATGCCCATTCTCTCTTTCTCTTCCTCTTTCTCTCTCAAATAAAAAAAAAAAAAAACTTTAATTAAAAAAAAAGAGAAATGTGGTCAATGACTGTTTTAAGAATGTCAGGGGTGTTATGGGAGTAACCAATTGCTCTATGATCAGATCTGAGGCCCACCCACTCTAGAAGAGAGAAATCACACCTGGTATTATAAATTTGGCCAAAAAGTCTGTGGCTAGGTACCTAGGCCATAGGGCGGGGGCCGGGGGCTGGGGAGGGGGATTGGGAACCAATGCTGTATACTAATTGGACAGCATGTCAAACTATCTTCTAAATATCTATATATATATATTTTTTTTTTTTTGAAGTAGGGCCTCATTCTAGCTCAGGCTGACCTGGAATTCACTATGTAGTCTCAGGGTGACCTCGAACTCATGGTGATCCTCCTACCTCTGCCTTCCAAGTGCTGGGATTAAAGGCGTGCACCACCATGCCCAGCTTCTAAATATCTATGTTTGTTCTCATAGAGTGGTAACATTTACAGCCTCAAACACAGAAGCTGCTTTCTGTAAGTGGTAGCAGTGATTACAGAGATACACAAATGACACAGTTACCAAAACTGACATATTTGTGCTCAGCCTGAAACATGACATCTAAACCCTCCAATGCTCAGGGAACTCACAGAAGAAGGGGCAGAAGGAATGTAGGAGCAGCAGGGTGAACAAT
This sequence comes from Dipus sagitta, assembly GCA_036346955.1. NCBI lineage: Eukaryota > Metazoa > Chordata > Mammalia > Rodentia > Dipodidae > Dipus > Dipus sagitta. Next base: position 262,303,405 of record CM070770.1, on the reverse strand, counting down.
GCTGTTTTCACAAAGGATAAGGGTTGCTGTATATGATTGAGCCTGTCAATTTCTCATCATACATGAGGGAGGGGTCCATGAGATCCCATGCCTCCCAGCATAAATAGTGGAAACTGATGTTTGCTGGGAGAGGGGAAGTCAGGTCCTTTAGGGTGGTAGTCCCTGGAGGATTGCTCGTTTTCCAGTACATAACCTCCCTCCCATGATTATGCAAGCAACCCTCATTTAAATCAGTGGGTCAAAAAATAAAATAAAAAGGCATAAAAAGGCCAGGCGTGTTGGTGCACACCTTAATCCCAGTACTTTGGAGGCAGAAGTAGGAGGATCACTGTGAATTCAAGGCCAGCCTGAAACTACATAGTGAATTCCAGGTCAGGCATGGAAGTAGGGTGGGGATCTAAATGAAAGAAGGTTTTAGTGGGAGGGGAGGGGGAACAGAGAGGGTGAGTGGAGGACCAAAATACCTTGTATACACGTATAAAAATGACAAGAGAAAAAAACCAAATACTGACAAGGAAGATTTTTAAAGGAGAAAGTTAGAAGGACTCCTAGGTGGGAGAGGCAACTGGGTAGGGGAAGAGACATGGGGGAGGGAGGGAGAGGAGGAGAGGCGCAGGGAGACAGGAGACTGCTAACACTCTGCCTGGTTTATTTGCCTTTTATGGAACTTATGACAGGAACTGGATAGAGACTGAAGTAATCTTTCCTGCATGTGATTATCCTTCCTGCACACTGTGGGCTTGAACCAGTGAGGGGCCTACACACGCTGTGCATGCACTGATCACATGTCACTTACCCAACCAAGGGGATGATCACAGTCACCTTGTCTTCTCCCTCTCCCAACTGGTAGAGTCCTTTTCCTTTCTTGTCCTTGAGCTACACATGGCTTATAATGTAGGTCATATGACCCTCTTATTCTCCACCACAGACCTTGCCTTCACTGCCTAGAGGAACTAGCTCCTGTCTCAGTGGGAGGCAGCTTGGCATTTCTGAGGACAGCAGAGTCTCTGTGGTATGGAGAGGGTGGCGGCAGTATTGTGTCTCTTTTCAAGCAGCAGCTCGGGAGGGGAGCCCAGGGTGAGTCCTTGAGCCCCTAGAGATACAGACATGGCCCTCTGACCAACTCCACCTGACTCCGGAGAGCTGCTTCCCTTAGCATGAAAATGTTCAGGACTTACCTTTCACTTGTACACACCCAAGAGTGAGGGTAAAAGGGTCCTCTTTCTTTTCAGCTTCCTCTTGGAACCCCTGTCCTTCCGTGTTCCCTGGACAGATGATGTCTTCTAGCAAGGCCAGGAGATTGTTGATGTCCATCAAGTTCACAGCATCCCAGCTGGAGGCTGGGGACGGCACCTTTAGTACTTTAAACAGTGAGTTGACAAGTCTCCACATATCCTGCAAGGTAGCCCAGGTGTGGTTAGGGCACATGAGCCACAAATGAGGGTATAGAGGTCAAAAGCATCCCATGCCTGCTGATCCAGGTTTGAACCCTAACCCCCTCTGAGTCATGATCTTGACCTCTAAAATCTATCTTCTAGGGTTCTTTTATGTGCAAGTGTGTAGTATGTGGTGTGTGTGTGCATGTGATGTGTGGTGTACACAATGCATGTGTTGATGTGGCACTCCATTCATGTGCCTGTGGTGGCCAAAGGTGAATGTCAAGTATCTCCATCGCTTGTCTGTTTTTTGTTGTTGTTGTTGCTGTTGTTGTTGAGCCAGAGTCTCTTCATTGATTCTGGAGCTGTGATGTTTTTGTGAGCCCCAGTGATTCTCCAGTCTCTGCTCCCCACAGAACTGGGGTTACAGACGTGTATGGCAATACCCAGCTGTTTACATGGGTGCTGCAGATTAAACTCAAGTAGTCTCAGGCCCCTTCAAGCCCATATGCTTGCCCATGAAGCACTCTTCATTGTAGGGCCATCTCTCCAGCCCTACTCTTCCAGGGTCTAATAGACTCATTCTAGGTTGTACTTCTTCACGCATGGCACATATCAGCACTGAAGAAAGGCTTATTGAGTAAATGACTGCAGGGGAGTTTCTTGTATAGGCTTCCAGCCTGGGAATCTACAGTGACGGTTGGGTTTTCACAGTAGGTACTTAAAACTATGCATTTGTATGTGTGGTGTGTCTATCTGTGCTTGTGTGTGTATGTGGGGGTGGGTGGGTATGTGTGTGTCAAATCTGTGTTTTTAGCTGACGAATCTTGGTAACTGAGACCTCTAGATAATACAGGGTTGCCAGGCCCCAAGACCCAGCCTGCACCCACTTCTTCTGAATTATACCACCCCTCCACCCTCACATATACCAGTTGAGGTTGAGGACATGCCTCGGTCACTGTTTCAGGTGTCAGAAGTCCATCCTCCACAGGCTGTGTGGAGGGAGTCAGGCTGGGGGAGCCCTGGTCCTGTTTCCCAGTATCCTGGGCCTTTGTGACTCGAGCACGGGCATTTCGAAAGATCTGGACTATCAGGAGGTTGATAGGAAACATGAGGGCAGAGCTCTCCAGCCCAATCATTACTTCCTGCCAAGTGAACTCAATTTTGCCTGGGGAAGAAGGACAGATAGAGGATATCAAAGAGAGACACAGCCACCAAGGACCCAGTCCCCTCTGTCCAGATATTCAGTGAAAGAGTAATCAGGCCCAGCTCCTGGGAAGTCAACTGTAAGTCCTTGGCTGTCGTGCTGATAAGAGGTTCTTTGTTACCCAGGGCTGAGGATCATGCCAGATAGTTTGTGCTAACAGGTAACTTGTGGTGGGCCTGGCCCACATGCCTCAGCTTGACCTCTGAAGGGGCCCGAGGCTAAGGTCACCATGCAGGGACCAGATCAGCCATGTCTGCAGGACTGAGCTTCAGTAACGACTGTGGATCAAAGCCAGATGTGGTGGTACACACCTGTAATCCCAGCCCTCAGGAGGGGCAGGAGGATGGTGAATTCTAGGTTAGCCTGGGCTGCAAAGACCTTATCTCAGAAAACCTAACAAAGGGGCTGGAGAGATCGCTCAGCCAGGAAAGTGCTTGCCTCACAAGCTTGATGACTGAGTTTGATCCCTAGTACTGTGTGAAATGTCAAGCATGGTGGCAGAACCTGTAATCCCAGCACTGGGGAGGCTGAGACCGGAGGATCCCTAGGGCTCTCTGGCCACATAGTCTGGCCTAATTAGTGAGCTGCAGGCCAGTGAGACACCGTGTTTCAAGGGAGATGGACAGCAAACCTGAGAATGACTCCCAAGGTTGTCCTTAACCTCCACATACATGCACACACATGTGCATGTTCTCATTCACTCACGTGTGCCCACACACATGAACATACACACACCCTCCAACATGTATACATATACATAAAAAGAGAAACAAACTACATTGGCTTGGTTTAAAGGAATAAATGAAAACAAGCAAACAAAAATACTAAGGAAAAATCCCTCTGGGTTATAGTGGCCTTGCTGGGGCAGTGAAGACTGGCGTCCATCAGCAGTTGGCCCCAACCATCATAAAAAGCGAGGAGTTACCTAAGTCCATCTTTTGCTCAGCTGGGTCCTTGGGCACACCCCAGAACATGATGCTGGTCAGCATGGTGCAGAGGAGCAGGGAGAAGCAACAGGACACCCTCTGGACACGTGTGAAGTTGCTCCGAGTTGAGCCGCTAAAGACAGAGTACCAGATATGTCCTTCCTGGAAGCCCGTGGAGATTTTCATGAAAAATAGGTGGCTGCAAGCAGGTCAGAGAGAGGGGTGGGCATTGAGGGACAGAAAAATGCACAGAGGATAGTGTCTGAGGAGCCATCCTGTAGTCACTTGTAAGATTTAGTGCATGTATATCTTGTTTTTGTTTTGAGATAGGGTCTCACGTATCTCAGGCTGGCCTTGTACTTGCTATGTAGCTGTGGATGACCTTGAACTTGTGATTCTTCTACTTCTATCTCCCAAGTACTAAGCACTGTGATTGTAGGCATGCATCAAACATCAGTTTTTGTTTTTGGCTTTTTAAAATATTTTATCTGTTTTTATTTATTATTATTTATTTATTTGACAGAGAAAGAGGGAGAGAGAGAGAGAATGAATGGGCACACCAGGGTCTCAGCCACTGCAAACGAACTCCAGATACGTGTGCCCCCTTGTGCATCTGGCTAACGTGGGTCCTGGGGAATCGAACCTGAGTCCTTTGGCTTTGCAGGCAAATGCATTAACCTTTTAAGCCATTCCTCCAGCCCTTGTTTATCTTTTTAAAATTTTTTTTTTTATTTTTTTCAAGACAGGATTTTACTCTAGTCCAGGCTGACCTGGAGTTCACTATGCAGTCTCAAGGTAGCCTTGAACTCATGGTAATCCTCCTATCTCTGCCTCCTGGGTGCTGGGATTAAAGGTATGTACCACCACAGCAGGCTTTGTTTATTTTATTAGAGAGAGACAGAAAGAGAGAGAGCGAGAGAAAAAAAATGGGCACACCAGGATCTCTAGCAACTGCAAACAAACTCTAGACGCATGTGCCACCTTGTGTATCTGGTTTTATGTGGGTACTGGGGAATTGAACCTGGGTCATTAGGCTTCATAAGCAAGTTCCTTAATCACTAAGCCACCTCCTCAGCCCTGTTTTTTTTTTTTTTTGTTTGTTTTTTGTTTTTTGTTTTTCAAGGTAGGGTCTCACTCTGGCCCAGGCTGACCTGGAATTCACTATGTAGTCTCAGGGTGGCCTCGAACTCACGGCGATCCTCCTTACCTCTGCCTCCCGAGTGCTGGGATTAAAGGCGTGTGCCACCACGCCCAGCTCCTGTTTTGTTTTTTGAGGTAGAGTCTCACTCTAGCCCAGGCTGATCTTGAACTCACTCTGTAGCCCCAGTCTGGCTTTGAACTCATGGTGACACTCCTACCTCAGCCTCTGGAGTGCTGGGATTAAAGGTATGAGCCATCATATCCAGCCCACCAAATATCATTTTTTAAAAGCATTTGAGACAGTATTAGCATATAGGTGAGTGTTTAATCACTGTTTACATTATTTTTGTTGTAATTTGAATATAATAATATAACCATAATTTATTGATTTTGTTATAATTAGAACCTTGGAGGATAGTGGTACAAAATCTGTGGCTTTGGGTTCAAACTGAATTCAGTTTGAGAGAACAAAACCTGCAAGCAGGGTGTCTGAACGTGGCACAGAGTCTTAGTAAGGATGTGTGTCATTTCCTGTGAGCATCATGTAGGAAGCCACTGGGGATATTCTAGGGGACCAGATTTACCACAGTATGTGCAGAGCCAGACTGCCAGATAGGTAGTACCTATACTGCCTGGTCAAGACAAGCATCATCCAGGACCGTACATCACCTGGGCTTGTGGGTAGACTGGACTTGTAGTGAAGGTACACGAAGAGAGAGGCCAAGTACCCATAATAGTGATTAGTGATTTTTCCATGTTAAAATATTTTTTGTTTATTTTTATTTATTTATTTGACAGTGACAGACAGAGAGAGAAAGAGGCAGAGAGAGAGAGAGAGGGAGAGAGAATGGGCATGCCAGGGCCTCCAGCCACTGCAAATGAACTCCAGACGCGTGCGCCCCCTTGTGCATCTGGCTAATGTGGGTCCTGGGGAATCGAGCCTCGAACCGGGGTCCTTAGGCTTCACAGGCAAGCGCTTAACCGCTAAGCCATCTCTCCAGCCCGATTTTTCCATGTTAGCCTATCCATCAACAAGTATTTGTGCTTGGCACTATGTGCCAGGTACTCTTCTAGGCCCTAGGGGCTTGAGGTAGGAAGACATGGCCTTGCTTCCAGAGAGCTCCCTGCTGAGCCCTCCCCTGCCTCAGCCTAGTTCTGACACATCCGGATTGTAACATTTGATCCTGTAACTGATAACCTTGAACCACACGCCAAACATTGTTCCATGGAATCTGCATGCGCCCTCCAGGATCTACGAAAGCTGAGCCCTGTACAGATCACACAACAAGCCAATGGTGGATTTGTGGGATCTACTCCACATCCTGTCTGTCAGCCTCTTGTGGTGTAATTTAGACTCTTCCCTCTTGGAGGCAGTTGGGAGGAAGTCACCTGAATTAATGCCCTGGAAGCAGACTGAGGGTCCATAGATAAGCAGTGGTTGAGTTTGCTTTGTGTCATCCAGTCTGTGGACTATTGCAGAAATGTTTATGGGGCAGGGGATGTAGCTCAGTTGGTAGAGTGCTTGCCTAGCATGCACACAGCCCTGCTTTTGATCCTCATCACTCCTAGTGGGTGTGATGGCTTGTGCCTGTAATCCTAGCACTCTGGAGGTAGAGGCAAGAATCAGGAGTTGAACTCATCCCTAGTTACATATTGATTTCAAGGCCAAGCAGGAATCCACGAGACCCTGTCTTAGGAAAAGAAAACAAAGAAAGAAAGAGAAAAGAGAATAAGTGAGAAAGAAAAAAAGAAGAAATGAAAGGAAAAGAACAAGAATTGGAAGCCAGATGTGATGGTGAATATCTATGATCTCAACACCCTGAAGCGTCAGGAGTTCAAGGACTGCTTTAACTATATAGCAAGTTTGAAGCCAGTCTGGGCTAATGAGGCCCTACCACAAGCATGACAAAACAAATTTGAGGACTGGGGAGATGGCTAAGCAGTTGAGGTGCTTGTCTGCAAAGCCTAGGGTCCCAGGTTAAACTCCTGAGTACCCACATAAGCCAGATGCACAAGGTGGTGCATGCATCTGGAGTTAGCTTGCACTGGCAAGAGGCCCTGGTGTGCCCGTTCTGTCTCCCTCTCTATCTGCCACTTTCTCCCTCTCTCTCTCTCAAATAAATAAATAAAGTATTAAAAAAACCAAATTTGACTCAAACATATTCTCCCAAAACAATGGACACGATACATTATTAATAAAAGGCAACATATTTAGAGTAAGGTACTACCTTTAAACAACATACAGAGTTGAATGTGTTTGTGTGAGCGTGTACATTAGTATCTGCTTCTATCAGTTTGTATAGCAGTGTGGAAGGAGAGACAACAGAAAAGGGGATGTCAAAAATGAGTAACCCCAAGGGAAGCACGTGCTGGAGATCAACTGGGTGAAACAACACAAAGAAACGAGAGCAAATGGCCAGCTTCCCAACAACCATTCAAATACCATGTTCACCGATATGAAAATTATTGCCAGTATGCAATACGTTTATACAATAAATTCGATTGATTAAAAGTACTACCCTATGACATTTACCAAGAAATATGGATAACTATCCCCACCATTCTCACCACCTGAAGACGCGTTTTTTTCACAGGAGAAAAACGTGTGTGTGTGAGTGTATGATGTGCCGGTGTGCTTGTATGGGCCCTTGCTGGTCCTCTCCTTCCACTTTGTTCAATATAGGTTCTCTCTTCTTGTTGTTTTGCTCTGAGAAGGCCTGTGAGTTCTGCAGTTCTCTTGACTCTGCCTCCCGTTGTTGTCCTAGGTGCATTGGGATTTCCGATATTTGAGCCACTTTTGTGTTCAGCTTTATGTGGGTGCTGGGGGTATGAACACCAGTTGGCAGGCTCACAGAGCAAGCGTCTTTGACTACTGAGCTACCTCCTCAGCGCGTGGAAGATACTCGGTCTTGGAGGGTGCACATCACCCTTGGGACAGGACAGAGTGGTCTTTGCGGTTACATACTCACATACACCAGGACTGTGAGGCTATTTCCCCAGAGAGGAAAGAAAAGGTAAGGACAGTTCTTTATAAGGAAAGAGGAAAATAAATAAAAAAGAAAGAGGAAGCCAAGCATGGTGGCACACGCCTTTAATCCCAGCACTTGGGAGGATGAGGCAGAAGGATCACTGTGAGTTTAAAGCCAGCTTGAGTTTAACTCCAGTTCAGCCTGGGCTAGAGTGAGACCCTACCTTGAAAAACAAAAAACAAGAAAATAGAACTAAATGAAAAAAGAGGAAGCACCTGAACTGCTTTCTGTCCTGCTCTGTGGCCACGGGAAACACCTTGTCAAGGACACAGTCTCCAACATCAATGGACAGCCATGAGTTGCAGAGGAAGCACCACTTGCGGTCCGTCACTGGGTCGTAGACCAGCACGCGGCTCACGTACCTGGAGAAGGAAGCCACAGCGTTGAGGCTAAGGTGTGGGGGATGAGGTTTCCTTGGGTACCATAGAGGAAAGCCTTTGCAAACTTGACCCTCAAGAACAGGATCTCCTGGGACGTGCATGCATATTCTCCACTGTCCTTGGTGCTGGGCCGAGGTGACAAGCGGCCACCTGTGGGAGGATAGCCAGTACATGGGGCCAGCCAGGGAGGTGGCCACGTGTTCACAGACAAGCTTTGGAAAGGCACATTTGGACACTGAACCCCCAGCAGGCAGGCACCCATCCCAGGTGTGGGGAAGGATGTATTCTGGTGAGTTGTGGGCTGAGAGCGGAGAACACAGGCCTCTCACATTCTGTCTAGACAACAAGGCCATCATCATCTACCTAGGTCTTAGAACTTCCTGCATCTCATCTAGCCCAATTCAGTTCTCCAAGGCTCGGAGGACGTGATGTCACTTTGCCTGTCACAGGAGGTCAGGTACAAGTGCAGCCTTCCTGTCACTGCGTAGCCAGTAGAAACAGTCGTGACGGCCGAGCCGCCTGCCCCGTGTGCTCACCACAGTGGGCAATGTGCTGAGGTGCCCTCCACACATAGCTCTCATTTCTGGGAACAGAACCCCATTAGCAATGCAAAGGCCACCTGTGTTAAGATCACATGACCTCCACAGTGGCTGACACCCAGTGATACGCTTTTCTTTTTCTTATTTCTTTCCTTTCCTTTCCTTTATTTTTTTCCCCTTCCTTTCTTTTTTTTTCTGCTCCCTCCCTCCCTCCCTTCCTCCCTTCCTTCCTTCCTTATTTCTTTCTGTCTCTTTCTGACAAGGTCTTAACTGTAGCTCAGGCTGGCAAGGAGCACACTATATAAAACGAGCTGTCCTGGAAACTCCAGTCATCCTCCTGCCTCTCTCCCTCTCAAATATTGGGATTACACATGTGCACTACCATGCTGCGGAATGTTGTGCTTCTTGCAAAGCTGCCAACTGCTGGTGTCTGGTCAGACTGACACCATTCACCTGGGTCACTAGTTTTGGCTTCAGGGGGCATGGACAGGACCTTACTCTGAACGTGGAGCTGTGTGACCTTGGATATATCTTGTGTTGATACTGCAAAAAGGCCAAGTGTGGGGCCATCCAACTCCTTCTCCTTTGTACTGTTCCAGTGTGTATGGACCGGGAGCCCAGGGGCTTCTCTGAGCCCAGGTTGCCTCACATGTGGGATGGATCCATTCTGTGTGTTTTGCGGAGCTTGAGAGCCAGGAAGGTAGCCTCACCCCCCTGAGCTTTGCACAACCTGTGGACGGCCCTCGCCCGACTCACCAGGATGGCCGGTCCCCTGAGTTGTCGTGCCACAGCCTGAGGCTCGTCAGTTCTCCCAGGGGAAACAGGGTAGAGAGAAGGAAGACATCCACTCCTCCTCGCTCAAACACTGGGGAGTCTGGGGCTGACAGGTGGTGGGGCTCACTCTCTCCAGCCAGTCCATACAGCGTGACAGTCACCTGAAATCCAGAGACCAGGAATGGCTACCTGTAATTAGAACTGAGCCAGGCTGGCCTTGCCCTGTCACTTTCTTTACCACCCCCTCTTGGGTCTACCTGAGTTATATTTTCAGTTACATGCGGATTTGGGGCGACCCATCTACATTCATGTCTTGGCGACGAGTAGACTCATAAGTGCTGGTGGCAACGTTTTCACACTCAGCATACGTCTATTTATAAGGGCCAATGGTAGGAACTGGCTTCTTGCCTAACAACTATCAGTACTTCCAAGGGTGCCTGGCCTTGAGACATAAGTGCAGAAGTGCTCACCACTTTGCAAGTATACATTCCAAGGGTCCACCCTAGATCTGCTGAGACCTGCCAATTAAGAATATTGGGGACTAGGCCCAAAAGCGTGTTTTTCTGAAACTGTCCAGGCAGTGGTGAGGGGAGTGCCTGGTTTTCTGAGTCAAAGTCAGCACTGTTGCAGATTCTGCCTCTGCTCTGCCTGCATCCCTCAGCCTTGCCAATGCAGCGCTCCCACACCCTCATCCAGCTGTCAGCAACCGAGGCTTTTCTCATCCTTCTGTTTAGGGGGCCTTCCTTCCCTCCTCCATCCCTTCCTTCTTTCCCTCCTTCCTCCTTTCTTCATGCCTTCCTCCTTCCTTCCTTCCTTTTTCCTTCATTTCTTTCTTCCTCATTCCTTTCTCTTCACTTTGTCCTTCCTTCCTTCATCCCTTCCTCCTTCCTTCCTCTTCTTTCCTTCCTTCCTCCTTCTTTCATTTCTTTTTCCTTCCTTCCTCTTTCCTTCCTTCCTTCTTCCTTCATTCCTTCCTTCCTCCTTCCTTTCTCCTTTCTTCATCCTTCTTCCTTTCTCCTTCCTTCTTTCCTTCCTCCTTTTCTTCCTTCCTCCTTCCTGTCTTCCTCTTTTCTTTCTTCCTTCGTGTGTGTGTGCGTGTGTGTAGTATGCATTCATGTGGAGGCCAGAGGACAACCTTGGCTGTCATCCTCAGGGATGCTATCTACCTCTTTTGAGACAGGGTCTCTCATTGGCCTGGAGCTCACCAAACAGGCTGGAATGAGCCAATAAACTCCCAAGATTCTCCTGTCTTCGCCTCTCCAGCACTAGGATTCAAACATGCACCACCATGTCCAGCACTTTACATGGGTACTGGGGATCAAACTTAAGTCCTCATGTCAGGTAAGCACTTTACTCACCAATCCATCTCCCCAGCCCCAAGAGCATGTTTCTTATTGTTTCTGAGGCCCACGGTGGGTAGGGGAGATCCGGCTCAGGAGCTGACAGGGACAACTGGATTCATGATGCACCCTTTACCAGCCCATGGTCCTTTTCCTGTGTGGTGTTCTACTCCCCTACTGGTGTTTCCTAGGATCCCTGGTCAGAGAAAGTGCTTGCTCTGGAGCCCTCGTCTGAGAGTCAGCTTCTACAGAGGTGGCTGGATGTCTCCAATTTTATCAAGTGTCAGCTGGGGCAACATGACCTAGACAAGAACCACTGTTCTAGAGGAATGTACACCAAGGCAGCATCAACCTGTGACATGACTACAACATGCCATGAAGAGAAACGGCCTGTGAACTCAAGGCTTTTAAATCCTCCTGAGGGCGACTCTCCAGTGTCACATGGCAGTGAGGGGCTGCTTTCTTGGGTGAGGGAAAGGGATTTATGAATCTCACAGCAAATATTTAACTGAGCAACAACTCTGGATGAGATGGCTTGTCTAGACCTAACACATGGCAATAAACAGAAATATTTAATATTAGGCAGTGGGTAACAAGAGAGGGTGATAGAGGGAAGAAAGACAAAATATTGCATGCTTTCTCATGTGGAATCAAAATTAACTATATACATATGTGACATGATAGCAGAAGGAGGACTAATTGGGGGAGGTAGGGGACCAGTGAAAGGTGGGAGGAAGGATTGAGGAGGACAGTGGGGTGGGGTAAATATAAGCAAAGTACAATGATACATATGCAAATGTTATAATAAAGATTACTATTACTATTACTATTATTATTATTATTATTATTTTGGTTTTTCAAGGTAGGTTCTCACTCTAGCCCAAACTGACCTGGAATACCTATGTAGTTTTATGGTGGCCTCTAACTGTCAGCGATCCTCCTACTACTGCCTCCTGAGTGCTGGGATTAAAGGTGTGTGCCACCACACCCGGCAAAGTCTATTATTTTTAAGTTTAGAAAGATTTTGCTCTAGAGCTTAAAGCCCAAGAGAAGGAAGGAAGACAGCACTCTTGCCAACAAGGAGGTAAGAGGAGGTTCTGGAAAATGGAATAACACTTTGAAGCCTATTTTGTATACTAAGTAAAGTAATTTACTAAGTAAAGTAATTATCAAAAATATTTAAAAATTTTAAAAAGTACACAAATAAAACCATTTAAGAATAAAGGAAAAGCCAGGTGTGGTGGCACACGCCTTTAATCCTAGCACTCGGGAGGCAGAGGTAGGAGGATCGCTGTGAGTTCAAGGCCACTCTGAGACTCCATAGTGAATTCCAGGTCAGCCTGGACCAGAGTGAGACCCTACCTTGAAAAACCAAAAAAAAAAAAAAAAAAAAAAAAAAAAAATAAATAAATAAATAAAGGAAATAAACGTGAATCCCCTACTCCCAGAGAGCTTGGTTCCATTTCTGAAAACAATGGCCTTCTCCCCAGGGCTGTGTGCGGAGCTCTTGAAGTGTGCAACTATATGGGATAGGTTTGCTTCATCTGTGAACAGACTCACTATGGTGCAAGACACTGGCTGTCTGGTGATTTGGAGGGGCATGTGACATATGGCCAGACCCAGCCTTCTCTGAAGCTTCCTCTGCTACCCTTTGGCATCCTGGAGCTCAAGGTTAAGAATCTGTTTGACAAAGATTCTTTCCTTGAACAATAACAACAAATGCTAGTGAGGTTGCATGCGGAGAGGGTGTGGGGGAGAGAGAGATTGAGCATGGGCATGCCAGGCCTCTTGTCACTGCAGATGAACTCCAGATGCATGTGCCACCTTGTGCATCTGGCTCTACATGGGTGCTGAGGAACCAAATTCAGGCCAACAGGCTTTGCAAGCAAGTGCCTTTAACTGCTGAGCCATCTTTCCAGTGTGACAGGCCCAATCTTGAGAGGGTCTCCTGTGGGATTTTTCATCATTTCCTCTGGTGGTCTTATTCCCCTCTTCCACAATGTTCCCTGAGCCTTGGAGAGGATGGTATAAATTTATGGTTGTTTTCTCCCAGTTAGGACTGAACATTGGGCCACTCTGGCACAGTAATTAAAAACCTTTTGGGGGGCTAGAGGGATGTCTTAGCTGTTATAGGCACTTGATGCACTTAACTTGACTTGCTAAAGGCCTAGGTTTGATTCTCCAGTGCCCTCATAAAGCCAGATGCATAAAGGGACCCATGTATCTGATGTTCATTTACAGTGGCAGGAGGTCCTGGTGCATCCATTTCCTCTCTATCTCTTTTCCCTCCTTTCCATCCCTCTCTCTACTTGCAAATAAATAAATAAAATGAAAAAATATTTTTTAAAAGGATTCTTTTCTCTAAAATATCAAAGCAAAAAAAGAAAAATAATTCAGTAACACTCGACCCCTCCATCACAGCAGAGCCAGCACTTGACTGGTGAGACATACAGACCAAGGCTCTGTGTGGTCAGGTACCTTTGAAGATGTGGCTGCCCCTCGCCGGTGTCCTGTGTAGACTGTCACCAGGTAGTGGTACTTGGCAAAGGGATCATTGTCCTCCAGCACTATGACTTTCACCTGAACAGAAGGGCAGTGTTAGGAAGACCCTCCTCAGTGAGTGTGCACACAGCCGAGAATGAATTGGGCATTCATGCAGTGTATTCATCCTATCAGGCGAGAATGGTTCTTTATAAAAGCAGTAGCTCAAGTAAAAAATATTGGTAAAATGAAAAAAAAAAAAAAACCCTCAATGTGCACTCTCTTTTAAGTGTGCCCTATGGAGTTAAATTGGAAATGAACTTGGTGTTAAGCTGACAATATTCAATGTGAACCATACCACTGTTCACATGCAATTTCTCATAACGGAGTAACCAGATCTGTTTCTGAGGGAATCCAGAAGGAATAAAATAACAAGGCAAACTAACACAAACTGCAATAAGTTGGAGTCATTTGGGAGCTGGTGTGACCTCTGGGATACGTGGCTCATCTCTCCCTTCCTGGAAGGTCTGTGTCCCAGTTGCTGGGAGCTATGGTCAAGGATATGGGGGTCATCCTCCTGGGGCAGCTGACAGCCACTGACCCATGTGTGAGGAAAGACCTGGATGTTTCAACCCAGCTTGGGACTGGTTGGACTGTTGCTGGCAGTGGCTTGACCTCTCCTGCTGGCCAATCTGCTCGCTCCCTAGATGCTCATCCTAAAGGTGCTCCTTAGAACACATATCCACAGCCTCGACTTCTGGGCAAAGGGCAGGGAGACCAGGCTCTGCTTGCCATTGTTCGCTCCCAATAGAATGTACACGCGGGGCTTTTGTGTGCTTGCAGCTGATACAGTCGTCTTGTGTCTTATGCCATCATGTGACGTGGTCCTCTAAGAAAAACCACTATTTTGCAAACTACTGTCCTGAGTCCTTCTAGAAAACTATTGAATATGGGGGGGGGGGCTCTCTGGACCTTTCAACACAGGTACCTTTCTCCTAGGCTGCTGGGTGCATAAACGTGGTAATTCCTAACATGTAGTAAGACCACAGTTAATGACCACAGTGTTATCTTCTTGGCAATCTGATGAAAGGAGACCTAAGTAAAGGGACTGAGTTAACCCCCAGAGCTTAAGGCGGAATGAGCGGCTGGGGCCCTGTGCAGACCCTTGGGCTCCACCCTCCACAGTGCCTGCAAGGCGATGGCCATTGCTCCTTGGTCCATTCCTAGGCCTCACCTTGGCTTGGTCCTGCAGCGTCCTTTCTCCTTGCCCAGATCACCACCAGCACGTAGACCACACAGAGGCAGCCCACCGTGGTCACCACCACAGGGTTGTCCTCGAAGGTGGCAAAGAGCTCGGCAGTCTGGCGTACATCGACGGCATTGGGCATCACAAGGAACGTGCTTCCAAAGAAGGTGAGGTGGTTGCAGAGGCAGTGTGTCTGGGAGGCAGTGCTCCGAGGCCCCACCTGCATGCCCCCAAAGAGATTATTTGTGAACATGCTCCTGCCTGAGCCCGGGAAACAAAAATGATGTCCACTTTGGGGTGGACACTGGAGAGTCAGCTTCTTGCATCTATGGATTTGAGACCCTATCTCAAAAATTTGTACATATATATTATAGTCTATATGATATATTGTATAAGATATCATATACATTACATATTAAAATAAATGTGCTTGTACTGAAAAGCTATAGTCATAACTTTTTCCCTTGCATCGTTCCCCAAGTGATACAGAGTAACAACTGTTTACATAGCATTTATATAATATTAAGCGTGTGTTAGGTGTTATAACTGGGACTCCAGATCATTTAAAGTGTATGAGAGAATGTGCACGCATTACACCTTTTATATACAGGACTTGAGCTCCTGTGGATTTTGATGTTCATAGGCAGTGCTGAAATTAACTTCCTTTAGATAATAAGGGACAAATGAACTGGGGGATGAGGCGACGAAAACTACTGGGACATCGGCTTTAGGGATTGTATGGGGATTTTAAAGTCGAATTAAAACTTAACTTTACAATTTAGAGAATATTATTTACATTTCCTTGTGCTGGGGCCTTCCACAAAGAGTAGGTTTATAGAGTATAATTTAGTACTCGATCACTGCACCACATCCACATCTAGCAAATACTACAGTTTCTGTTTGGGGCTTTTAATTTTTGGACAATTTCAAACATGAGTGCAATGTTATCATATTTGCCCCCTATTACTCTCTCTTGTTCTCCTCCCCTCCTGCTGACCCTTCTATTCTCAATGAGTCCCCCTTCTACTTTTGTCTTTTTTGGGGGACCTACTGAGTTTAGTTAGGGCTGTGTGTATGAGCGGGGTTGGGGGGGTATTTCCTGGAGCATGCCCACACACACCACGGAAGAAAACAAGCCCCCCCTCTCCCAGAAACCATTAACTGCCAATACCTCCTCAGGGAGAGAGGTGAGGCCTCGTGGGCATTCCTTGGGGTTCTTTCTTGAGAGTCTGTGTAGCCCAGGCTGGCCTTGAACTTAATCTTCCTACCTCACTTCCTACCAAGTGCTGGGATTAGAGGCATGTATCACCCTGCCCAGCTGTGAGTTGTTTTTTTTTTTTTTTCAGGTAGGGTCTTGCTCTAGCCCAGGCTGACCTGGAATCCACTTGTAGTCTCAGGCTGACCTCAAACTCTTGTTAATCCTCCTACCTCTGCCTCCCGAGTGCTGGGATTAAAGGCAAGTTCCATCATACCTGGCTATTTTTATTTACTTATTTGCAAGCAGTGAAAGAGAGAAGAAAGAGAGACAGAGAGAATGGGCACACCAGGGCCTCTAGCTGCTGCAAATGAATTCCAGATGAATGTGCCACTTTGTGCATCTGGCTTTACATGGGTACTGGGGAGTTGAACCTGGGCTGCCAGGCTTTGCAGACAAGTGCCTTAACCACTGAGCAATCTCTCCAGTCTCTTGAGTATTATTTTTAACAAACAGCTTTATATCCACCAATAGCAGATGTTTTCCAAGTCTTGTCAATCTACTTTGCCTGTTTTAAGGAGGTATTACAGATGAAAATGGGTCCCTGTTGTCCCCTCCAGGAGCACTCTCAAACGCAACCTGCACCTTCTCATTCTTTCTCCACTTGAGGCTCAGCCCCAGGATGAGCAAGAAGTGCTGGGAACTGATGTTGGGCCTGATGAGCAGCCAGGACAAGAATACACTGTCTCAGTTGCTTGAGGGACTTTCTGCTTTGCAAGCTGCAAGTCCTTGAGACCCAAGTTCTCTCTCAGCCTGGAGAAAACTAGAATGGTTGATGAACGGAAGAGAAAAGGCCAATTTGGGAAGCCAGGGGAAGACAAGGAGAGGGACAAATGTTTACCTCCCAGGCTGGTGTCAATGCCAGAAAGAAGGGGATGGAATGTGGCTATGCAGTCCCTCAGGTGGGCAGGGAGGACACAGGTTGGGCAAGGGCAGGCAACCCCCCCCCCCCGACCTGTGCTCTTGCTTTACTCCAAACCCCTTGGACAGCTTGAACCCCACCCCAAGACCCTTTCATGTGGGGAGATTTAGTTCATCCTCGGAGCAAGCCCAGCTCTGCCTTTCATTCCCGAGTCTGGGTGATAGGGACAGCCAAGGCAGAAAAGACTGGCATCTGGAAAGTTCTATGCTTAAGCACCTGATGAGGAAGGGCCTCCACAGCCCCATTATGACCCCACAGGTCTCTCCTTCCATTAATGACCCACCAGCCAAGGTTCACCCAACACATGGGCACCATGCCAGCTGCTCATTACAGTTCCAGGTGAGTCTTGGTTCTGCATCTGCTCCAAGGTATTTCCCATTGTTTCCTAACCCTGGTCAGCATTTGGCACAAAGCAGCAGTTCTTACTGGAACACCTCCTACATCCAGGAATAGGTGGGGCTGGTTTCAGAGAGGAGACCCAAGCAGGTCTGGGAGCCAGGGACCAGTCTTGGTTTATACCCAATATCTTCGCCCTGCAGGGTTTCTCAAAGATCGTGAGGTCAGTGGCTTTCCCAGCCTTTTCTAGCACCAGAGTCCCTTTTGGGAAGTGGGTGCTGGCGTCTGAATCTAAGGCCTCCGGGGTGCTGGACAAGTGCTCTACCTGTGAGGTATGCCACATCCCAGGAGGATGCATCTGAACATCAGCAACTAATCTGTGAATCTTCCTGTGCCAGCAGGTGATTTTAGCATCTTTGGAGGAAATACGTACAGGTTTTCAGACACAGCAATAATTCTGCCTTTGCCCTGAATAGGGTCCAGCAATTTGGATCTGTCTTTGACTCTTTTGTTTTTAATTTTTATTTTTTGGTTTTTTGAGGAAGGGTCCCACTCTAGCCCAGGCTGACCTGGAATTCATTCTGTATTCTCAGGGTGGCCTCGAACTCATGGCGATTTTCCTACCTCTGCCTCCCGAGTGCTGGGATTAAAGGCGTGTGCCACCACACCTGGCTTTGTCTTTGACTCTTTATAGAATTCATCTAAACATAATGATTCCATCTTTTTATTTATGGATCCTCAATGAACTCGATGTGAAGATCTTATGTTCCTACAGCTGCATCTATCATGGGCATCACTACACAAAATGGATTAATCATAACTTTGGGACTACACACGACCTCTGCATATCCCATGATCATCTGTGTCTGCCTTAGAAATTTTTTTTTAATTAATATTTTGGTCTTATTTTTGAGACAAGACCTCATGTAGCCCAGGCTGGCCTCACTGTGTAGCTGAGGTTAACTTTGGACTTCTGATCCTCCTACCTCCACCTCCTGAGTGCTGGGGTTACAGACCTAAGCCACCATCTCCATTTTATTTATTATTATTTACTATTGGGAGTAAAACCCAGAACTTCATGCATGCTAAAAAGCCACTCTACTGACTGAGATATATCCCTAACCCTGAGAGTGCATTTTGTTGTTGTTTATTTGAAGCAGGTTTTCACTCTAGCCCAGGCTGACCTGAAACTCACTCTGTAGCTCAAGCTGGCCTTGAACTTATGGTGATCCTTTTACCTCAGCCTCGGAGTGCTAGGATTAAAAACATGAGCCACCGTACCCAAGCTGTAAGGTGTATGTTTTTAATAACATAACAAGCATCTCAGAATTGGCCACTGTACTCATCAGTAAGAAATTTCCCCAAAATAGGTTTAGCTAAATGGTTCTATTCCCACCACTATCTTGAGCTTTCTGTCCTTGTCTTTTTAAAAAATTATTTGAGAGAGAAAGAAGCAGAGAGAGGGAAAGAGAGAGAAAGATGAACAGAGAGAAAGGGAGAGAGGCAGCGAAAATGGGTGTGCCAGGGCCTCTAGCCACTGCAAATGAACTCTAGATACATGTACTACCATGTGCATTTGGCTGATGTGAGTCCTGGGGAATGGAACCTGGGTCATTTGGCTTTGCAGGCAAGCACCTTAACTGCTAAGCTATCTCTCCAGCTCATGTCCTTGTCTTTTGATTTCCATCTTTTTAAAATTTTTTTGTTTATTTTTATTTATTTGAGAGTGAGAGAGAGAGAGAGAGAGAGAAGGAGAGGGACAGGGACAGGGACAGAATGGGTACATCAGGGCCTCCAGCCACTGCAAATGAACTCCAGATGCATGAGCCACCTTGTGCATCTGGCTAATGTGGGTCCTGAGGAATCAAACCTGGGACATTTGGCTTTGCAGGCAAATGCCTTAACCACTAAGCCATCCCCTCCAGCACCTCTTGATCATTCTTGATCAAGGTCACCAAGCTAGTATAGAACTTGACAAGTCTATCTGATGGCTGATGGCAGAATCCATGCTCTCAGTCCCTATGCCATCCTGAGGCTTGGAATGCAGGGGGATTCCCATGCCAGCAACAGGGTAATAAGATGGTTTGTGGGAGAAGAAAGCTCTGGCAGGAAGCCACCTACCCAAGCCTGTTCCTGAGGTATGGAAGCGTGTGCTTCAAGCACGTGCTGTGTCCTGGAAGTCTCCAGTACCATTATTCTTCATGGGCCTAAGGGGACTCAGTGGGTGAGGCAATCAGAAGCCAGCACAGGGATTGATTAGGAAGTTGTTATTACAGCCAAGATAGCCCAGAAGGGGCATCCTGTGTGCTCTCCATCTGTGGCTTTTATAAAAGCACTTGTGATGCTTGTCATTGGAAAGTGAGTGGTATTCACTTCTGGTCTGTGTCCTTGTCTAGGCTTCTCCCTCACTGGTTTTTCTTACTGATATATCCCATCACTGCGACATGGTGAACAATGGGAATAAATGATTGGAAGTGCTTGAGGTCTATAAATGGACAAGGATGAGTGATATTTTGATTCCAACTGAGGCCTGCTGATCTTGGTAGGGTATTCAATGATGAATTAGTCCAATTGCAGGAGACTTAAGAAATCTGGAAGGGTTCCCAGGAAGAGAGCACTGGAATGGGAAACTATAGAGAAGCTATTGGAGTTTTCCAGGCAGGGGTAGGTAGAGAGGACATGGAGGAGAGATGCATATGCAATTCATGGAAGGGGATGAGATAGTCATACCTCCAAGAAGGTTCTGATGGCCTCAAAGACAATGTGTGCCTGCAGGACACTATCACTGGCCTCAGCTCCCTGGGGCAGACCTAAGTAGTCCCTAGACAGGAATTTGATTACAATAAAGCCAAAGCATCCTGGGGCCCACAGCTGGGAAAGAAGTCCACCACAGTGATGCTCCAGACAGACAGACATGGCTTTGAGTTGAACCACATATTGGGTATGGAATTTGGGGCAAAATGATTGAGTTTCCTGACCTTTGTCTTACTGCCTGTAAAATGGGAATAGCTACTCTCTTGAAGAGAACTGTGAAATGTTGATGAGGTAATGCAGGGAAAACATGGAAAATAGCACTTGGCAGAGAATAAAGGCACAGCTGAGGTCATTTCCTTAGAAGTGACACCCTGGCCTTCCCCAGAAATCCACAGTGGGCAGGCTTCCTGACTCACTCATCCACTCATTTGATCATCACTTGTTCCCAGTGGAGAACAAAGCACAGTGTTTCTTTCTCTCTCCTGAGGCTCCCCAGGGAGCCAGGCACACTTAGATTACCTCTCAGGCAGTGCTCAGAGGACCATGCTGCTGAGCTCGTGGTAAAGGGGACGAGTGTGCCTGGGGTTTACAGCAGGAAATCTGACCTAGTTGGGGCTATGAGTTGTCTCAGTTAAGCAAAGCTAAGCTGAGGACAAGGGGGCATTATGAGCACAGGAATGGCCCTGCAGAGCCCCACGGAGGACACTGCACCAAAGCCTCCAAAAGAGATCAGGACAAGAGAAGGCACAGTCTACCAAGCTGCCCCAACTTCCTTCTGCCTTACCTGGCACCCAGAGTTGTCCCAGGTCTCCTGGACCTCATCCCAGAACACACAATGGGACAGGAAGGTGGTGATGCCAACCGTGTGGTTCCTGTCAGAGACGGGTTCTGGGTCAGACTGAGGGACCACAGTCAAATAGTAGATACCTTCTCCAAAGGGTAGATCTTCTGGGCCCAGGATCCACGTGGCCAGTTCACCTGCAGAAAGAGGGCTCTGGTGTCACTGAAACTAGGGGAGAGGGGCCATCCATGGTGACAGGCAGACCTAGAAGGTCTCTCCATTGTCCTGGGAGCACCCTTACCCCCTGAGAACAGGAGCACAGAGGGGTGCCCCTGCTTCGTGTACAGAGCCATGGCTGAGCAAGAAGTGTCTGTCATGCTGACTCCACTCCTCACTAGCTGTGTAATCTCAGATGGATTACTGGGCCTCTGTTTTTCATCCTGTTGTTTTATTTTGAGCCCGTTTCTCATGTAGCCCAGGCTGGCCTCAAACTTACTATATAGCTGAGGCTGGCCTTTGAGCTCCTGATTGTTCTGACTCAGCCTTCCAGGTGTTGGGGTTATCAACATGTACCATCATGTCCAGCTTGAAACACTGTGTTTTTATCTGGAAAGTAGAGATTGCAATAGTCTGCACTCAGAGGGCTTCTTTCTTTCTTTTTGGAGAGAAAAAAAGACAGACAGGTGCCAGGGGCTCCTGCTGCTGCAAATAAACTCCAGATGCATGTGCTTTACCACGTTGTGTGTCTGGCTTTATGTGGGTACTGGGGAACTGAACCTGGGCTATCAGGCTTTGCAAGCAAGTGCCTTTAACTACTGAGCTATCTCCTCTCAGTTCTGTAGAGGGTTCTTGAGGGTCTTGTCAGCATCTTCAGGGTCTGAACTACATGCCCACCTAATGCAGGCAAATGATATCAATAACACTAACCTAATCAGGCTGCTGTCAGGTGGCATATTCCTTGCTTTTAAGCTTTTTAGAATTTTCTATTTATTTATTTGACAGAGAGAAAGAAAGAGACAGAGATAGAGATAGATTATTAGATGACAGAGAGAGAGAGAGAGAGAGAGAGAGAGAGAGAGAGAAATAAGCAAGACAGGGCCTCTAGCCACTGCAAATGAACTCCAGACACATGTACCACCTTGCGCATCTGGCTTATGTGGGTCCTGGGGAATTGAACCTGGGTTCTTTGGCTTTGCAGACAAGTACCTTAACTGCTAAGCTATTTCTCCATCCTTTCCTTATTTTTTTTTATTGACAGCTTCCATAATTATAGACATGGTAATTATCTTCTCCCTCTTTCCTCTTTGCAACTCCACTCTCCATCATACCCTTCCCCCCTCAATCAGTTTCTTTTATTTTGATGTCATCATCTTTTCCTCCTATTATGATCTCCAGCCCTTTTAAAAAACATTTTTATTTTTGTTTATCTGAGAGAGAGAGAGAGAGAGAAGGAAGGGAAAAGAGAGAAAGAATTCCTTGCTTTTACCCATGGCATTGGAGCCTCAGGTTTGAAGCTGGCCACATCCAGGAAGCAACTCAAGAAACAGCCCAGGAAACATACTACCTGCAGCAGTCGCCGGCAGCAGGTGCGTCTGAGCATCATATCTGGTCTGGTTGGGATGGTAGCCATAGCCTAGGCTGAGTGTGAGTGTGACTGCAGGTCCCCAGTGTAGCTGGATCCCCAGAGCCGCATCCCTTGTAGTCATGTTCAACCACAGAGCTTCTGGGGTGGCCAGGCTCAGCATGGTTGGCTCACTGTGTCCTTCCAAAAGCCGGGGGAGCAGGATCTGTCATCAAAAATAAGGACAACCAGAAAATGGCAACCAGGCGGCCTTCCGCTGTGAGCACCTGCAAGCTAAAATCTTTACAGAGTCATGGTGCTAAAGTGGGCAGGACTAATTCTGGCTACAGGCTGTGGGAGAAGAGCCCAGCTTCTAGATATTGTCTGTGGCTCTTGACTCTTAGCCTCTTCCTTAACTGTCGAAACCTCTCCTGTTGTAATCAAATCGCCTCTTTCTCCTCTGTAGCCAATGGCTCCTTCTACTTCTAAAGTCCCTGTGATGCCATTGGGCCCCTGGCTAACCCAGTCCCACTGTAGATCCCCAAATCCTTAAATTCTATCCTATATACAAAGTCCCTGGTAACATTCCTAGGCACCTAGATGAAGATGTAGACATTAGTAAAAACTGCTATTCAATAGAGGAGGGCCTGGAGAGATGGCTTAGCAGTTAAGGTGTTTACCTGCGAAGCCTAAGAACTCATGTTTGAATTGCCAGGTCCCACATAAGCTAGACAGACAGTGATGCAAGTGTGCAATGTTGCATATGCGTACAAGGGGGTGCATGTGTCTGGAGTTAGTTTGCAGCAGCTGAAGGCCCTGCCACCTACTCTCTTTCTCTCTCTGCCTCTCTCTCTCTCTCTCAAATAAATAAAAAATAATAATTAGAGGGAACTGTACATGACTAGAAAAATATCAGTAAGATATTAAAAGAACCTGAGCTCCTTTTACACCACGTTTGTGTTCTTGTTTAACTAATGTAATAGAGAACCTGGGGACGTAGCTCAGTTAAGTGCTTACCAAGCACATATGAAGCCCTGAGTTCCATCCTCAGCACCACATAAAACTGGGCATGGTGGCACACGTCTGTAATATCAGCACTTGAGAGGTGGAGGCAGGAGGATCACAAGTTCTGGGTCATCTTCTACCTCATAATGAATTAAAGGCCAGTCTTGGCTACATGAGACCCTGACCCCCCCCCGAAAAGTCCAACCTGTACTAGAGTAAGACCCTTCCTCAAAACAAACAAGCAAACAAAAATCCAACCAATGAGTTCCAGAAAGTCTCATAGGACATCTTAGAAGCTACATTATAAGTGTGGTTTGTGAAATGAAGATGATTAAAATTCTAATCAACAGATTCATACTCAGGAAAACTTGTTAGACACCCAAAGATGGGTGAATGATCATACATGTAAAGTTTTTTTAAAATTTAATATATTTTATTAATTTATTTATTTGAGAGAGAGAGAGGGAGGGAGATGGAGAGAGAGAAAGCGAGAGGGGAAGAATGGGTGGGCCAGGGCCCCTTGTGCATCTGGCTTACAGCAGTCCCGCAGAATCGAACTGGGATCCTTTGGCTTTGCAGGCAAACACCATAACTGCTAAGCCATCTCTCCAGCCCCATGTAAAGTTTTAAGTTAAATGTAATGTTAAACACAGAGTGAGGGTCATTTCAAACGATTTCCTTCTTGAACCAGTGCTTTCATAACTGGCCAGACTTTTGGTCTCAACAAAGATGAAGAGAAAGTCACATGCCATCTGTCTTCTAACAACATCTATGTCTACCTCAATATTCTGCGACAGGTTCTTCACTGGGATGGGCTGTCCACTGAGGCTGGTCAGACGAAGGCCACCCACAGTTCCACTAACATCAAAGCGGCTCTGAGCTGGGAAGGGACTCTTTGGGAAACTCATCATCTACAAACCAAGAGCAGGGAGCGTTAGACAAGACTCTATGTGTACAATGAGGCCCTAAGATGGGGTGAGTAGAGTCGTCCTTGCTACTCAAGTAAGCAAAGCAAAGCTGAGGACAAGAGGGGCATTCTGAGCACAGGAATGGCCCTGCAGAGCCCCAGGCAGACACGGCACCAAAGCCTCCAGAAGCCCTTGCTCTATGAGGTGGATGGGGCCCTCCCACCTTCAGCTGCTGCGCTTTGCAGGGATGTGGCCTTATAGAGAACCCAAGTCAGACTTGCTTTGGCTGAACAGTTACTGGAATGTAAAGCCGCCAAGTCTTTCTTCCTCAAAAGTCAATCCGCCCAGCTCTCCATGTCTTTTGAGTTCATATCTACGGATTCAACTAAATGAACTGCGCCTATACTGAATAGGCACAGACACTTTTCTTGACATTATTCCTAAACAATATAGTGTAACTATTATTTACTTAGCATTTGCATGGTATCAAGTATTACAAACAACCCTGAGAGGAGGGAGGCAGGTGGGAGACCTGTGCAGGTTATACGCAAATACATCCCCATTACATACAAGGACCTGGGCCTCTCGATTTTGGATTTTGGATGGAGGGGCGGTGACTCTCAGTGTCTAGAAGAACGCTGTTGGTCTCCTTTCACTCAGCGATCAGATGTGCCTTCATGTGGGGTGGGGGAGCCCCCAGCTTTCCGGTTCTTAGCCATGGACTGTAATCTGAAGAACAGCCCCTGGAGCCAAGGCTGTGGGGGGAAAGCCTTGTGACATAGTGGGAAGGGGATGGATTTGCGTGTCCAGGGCGGTGGGTCTGAGTCTCATGGGTGTCGCTGGCTGATGGCTGGTGAGTCTTGGACATCAAGTGTAACATGAGTCTAATACTACCACAACGTGGCTACCAGCGTGAGCGGGAAATACAAGGGCCAGCACTCTGCACACTGTGGAGGCTGTCCCCGGGGAGGCGCTGCTGCTGTTACCCTTATGTCCACGGGCTCCTGGCTGCCTTCCACAGGGCAGAGGGAGGCGGTGACAGGCAGAGTGAAGGTCGCAGAGTTAGCTGCAGCAACGCGCACCGAGGAGCCTTGCCAGCTCCGTGGCTGTATTCTGACCACAGGGTGAGAGAGGGAGAGGAGAAAGTCAGCGCCCGAGGAGTAAGCACGCTCCAGCACGCTTGCCCTCCGAATGGGCGGCTCGACTTCGATGCCTTTAGCACCGGAGCAGCTGGCGCCCCCGCGTGGATTGGAGGTCCATCAGAACAAGCTTTTGCCCCCTTCGCTGCACCCCTATTCTTAAGAACAGTGTCTGGAACTTAATAGGAAGTCAGCAAATATTTTTGTTGAATAAAGAAGCTTGGATGTAGAACTTTCTCCAGGTTTCTTTCCCCTACCCTCCATAACCTTTGATGTCATGGGCTCCCATGGGTTCCAGAGCCTAGCTCTGAGCTAGATGCTACTCTGGGCATCTGCTGCAGGGACCCAAAAGAGCAACCGGCTCTGAGGAGCAGAGAACTGGGCTTGGTGAGGAAGGCCCAGCAGGGACTACAGCATTGTAGTGGTGGGGAGGGAGGAGGGCTTTCACAGAGGGAGGAAGGGCTCAGAGGCCTGCTTCCTCCTGGTCGGATGTGATTGTTGCTACCTGAAATCAGAGAAGCTACGATCACTCACACGAGGCCTCCATAAGATAAAGCCCAGATGGGCTGGAGAGATGGCTTAGCGGTTAGGCGCTTGCCTGTGAAGCCTAAGGACTCCGGTTCAAGGCTCAATTCCCCAGGACCCACGTTAGCCAGATGCACAAGGGGGCGCACGCATCTGGAGTTCGTTTACAGAGGCTGGAAGGTCTGGCACACCCATTCTCTCTCTCTCTCTCTCTCTCTGCCTCCTTCTCTCTGTCGCTCTCAAATAAATAAATAAACCAAAAAAATTAAAAAAAAAAAAAGATAAAGCCCAGAGACATTCCCCATGGAAGAGCAGGGAGAGTTCAGTAGGCTTGTGAGACTCAGGAGTTAACCGTTGCTGGGAAGAGGGCTCTTACGCAGTGGTGTACCCCATGGAGTGTTCATGTTCTTGTTTAATCCCAGTGGCCTCACTGATACACCAAGCTGGGCCTGGGTAGAACCATTTCTTTGATCTGTCGTTTTCCTGTTTATCTGGGGTGAAGTAAAATAGATTCATGGGCTGGAGAGATGGCTTAGTAGTTAAGGCACTTGCCTGCAAAGCCAAAGAACCCAGGTTCCATTCTCCAGGACCCACATAAGCCAGACACACAAGGTGGTGCATGCATCTCCTGGAGTTCCTTTGCAGTGGCCAGAGCTCCTGGCATGCCTGTTCTCTCTCTTCTTCCCCTCCCTCTTTCAAATAAATAAATAGATAAAAGAATAAAAAATATTTAAAATGAATTTCTCAGGCTGGGTGTGGTGACTTATACCTGTAATCCCAGTATTGAAAAGGCAGAGGCAGGAGGATCGATGCAGTTTGAGACCAGCCTGGTCTACACAGCAAGTTTTAGGCCAACAAGGACTATGTGGTAAGACCCAGTCTAAACAAACATATAAACTTCCTGGGAATAATGACACAACAGAAGGAATACCCTAGCACTGTTTGGTGCTGCCTGAGACAAGCCCTCTTGGAAAAGTTGACTTGGATCCCCAAAAGCCTATGAGTAATGGGCTGATCAGGCCTACCCAAGACATAGTTAATGGGGAGTGTGCAGGGGCTGGTCCCATTCATCAACTCCCTTGCCCACACATTCCTGCCATGACTGCCTCCCAGGACTCATTCAGGTGGCTCTGACACTGGGACGTCAGAATCTTCCTTCTTGTCTAGTTCAAACACCCACCGTGGCAGAAGACACTCTCAGAGTAAAGAACCCTCCATCACCAGCTCTAGGTTACAGCACTTCTCCAGTCCCCACGGCAGGCCTCCTGGGTCATGTCTGCCATGGGATCTTGGGATGTGGGCATGGAATGAACAAGGTTAGGACATGAGTTTTCTTAGGCATGCACAGAACAGCTGGTTTACCTGTTTGTGTACATGGAGATGGAGGGAGTGGCCAGAGTGGCTGGAAGGCTCCCAGGCAATGTCCCCAACAGGAGGGCAGTCTGCACGTGTTCCACAATCTTAAGTAACTGGGCCACTGTGGAGGCCTGGAAAGGGAAGCAGAATGCTGCTGTGAGCTGTCACCCTAGGCACCTTTGGCTGCTGTCACCAGGTTAGTGTGATACCCTCAGTAGGGTCCAAGAAAGGACCGGGTGTTTGGGTTGGGGTGGGCAATGACAGTCCTGCTGGTAACTGGAAAAGTCACTGCGTAAAAATATTCCAAATGTCTGCCTGACTCCTGGGGACCCTTTCCGTCCTCTGGGTAGCCCTGCAATGCAGGTGCTTTCTTTCCCTTTTTCCAGGAGGGGACAGGGAGGCACAGAGAGAAGAGGTGATGTGGGAAGTCACACATGGAGGCACACCGAAGGGAAGAGCCAGGACTCGTGGAGAAGCACCTGGCTTCAGGGTTCCCGCGCTGTGCCATCATGCCGGGAAGCTCTGTACTCTGACACACAGCAGGCCTAGGGTTTGCTCTAGGGCAGAGGAGAGCCACAGGCAAAGCCGTCACGGCTCACCTGGGTGTAGGCTCCTCTCCCTGTCCCATCTAAACCCGCAGGTCAGACCCATACCCCTGATGACAAAGTTGGGGTGAGGACCCAGGAAAGGACCTAGTATGCACCGTGTGTGTGCGTGTGTAAAGAAAAACCATTGCTGCATGTAAGGTTGTGGCTATAAGTGTTTGAGTGTGCATACACAAGTTGGTATAAGCACAAATATGTAAATGTGTGTGAGTACATATGATTGAATTTGAGTGTGAGCCTGAGGTTGTATGTGGGTGTGTTCAAGTGTGTATAGATAATTGTATGTATTGCTGCAGCCATCTGTAGGCGTCTATGAGTGTGTAGGACTGCAATTGTTGTGAATGGCATTGCATGTGTGAGTATGTCAGTGTGGCCATGTGTGAGTATCTGTATCCAAGCATCTTTGTACATGACTGTCCTTTAGCTCTTCCTTAATAAGAAAGGTGGCTCATATGATTAAAGGACTTTTGGAGCAGTTATAACTGGGCTTTGTGGCTCTGTCATGATGCTGTCCTGAAAGGCAGCTCACCAGGGACTCTAGGGTCCACCTGTGTATTACTTGTGTCTGGCTAAATAATCCAGTGTGTTTTGGCTAAATAATCCAGGACTTTATGCACACTTGCAGCAGGTGGCTGATCCAGGCTGAGGGAGAGCACCTCGACGTGCTGACGAGGAAAGGAGACCGGGAAGTTGTATCAGCTGTCCAGGTCACGGGCTCACAAGGGGCAGAGGCAGGACTCACTCAGGCTGCCTGCCGTGCCACACTCCAGAGTGCTGCTCTCTGAAGCCTTCCTCCTCGCTCCCTGAGAAGCCCTTCCACCTCGGTGCCTCCCTTTCCTCATTTGGAAGATGGGGAGAAGGTTTCACCTTGAAAGGCTGGGGTGAGCTGGGCATTCAGTGGGCGACCAGGTGTGCATATTGCTGGGGACACCCACCTGGCTGCTGTTGATCCCTGCAGGCTCTTCTGGTCCATTGCTGAGGGAAGCTTCCAGCACACTGCCCACAGCCTGAAACAGGTCCCTGGTAGCTGCCTGGCGCCTCTGGTCCTCAGGACGGGCTTTGGCACTGGCTGTCAACAGGGCTTGACTAACATGCTGAAGAGCCTGGCTGGCCTTCCGCTGGGATTACCCCAAGAAAGAAAAGCAGAGTGAGCCCCTGCCCAGGCCGGACTATTTCCTGCACCATTCATGGAATAAGGGGTGCAGTGGAGGGGAGCAAGGCATGGCCCAAGGCAGGGAAGAGCTGGACCAGGGCCATCACACAAACAGCGTATAAGGACCAGGTTCTTTTCATTTCAGACTCTTAAATTCTTCTCAGAGAGAAGAGTAGCCCAGTCCACTTCTGAATCCTTCCCAGAGTGCCTTGCATCAATGGCTCACACATAGTAGGCATTCAGTGACATTTACTGGCTGTGGGGATGGATGGAGGAGATGGACAGACAGATGGTAGATGAGTGGATGATGGATAGATGGGTGAATGCACAGAATAGGTGTGGTTGGAAGGGAGGATGGATGGATATATGTATGTATGTATGTATGTATGTATGTATGTATGTATGTATGAATGGATGGATGTTTATTAGACTGATGAATGAGCAGATTAGTGGTGGGTGTGGGTGGAGAGATGGATGGAAATGTAAGTGGGTTAGAGGATGGATGGAAGAATGGATAGAGAATGGATGAAGGATGAATGGATCAATGAACACAGCACTTATTCCAGTTATGTAATTATATATGTATTTTTGAAATTGTCTAATGCCTGTCTGCCCCAGTAGCTTGGAAATGCCACGAGGGCAGAGTGCATGTGTGAAAGAATTCAGTCCCCAGCACATAGGCATTCAGGAAGCATTTGTGGAATGAGTGAATAAATTAGGGCAAGCGTACGTGCACAGAGGGATGGGAGGATGGGCACGAGAGGGACATGTATATGTGGATGCACACAAAACAGATGGATGAACAGAGAGCAAGTGACTGGGAAGTGTCACATAAGCAGCACGGGTCCCCTGGAAGAGTTCCAGCTCTAGCAGCAGGAGGGGGGGCTGTGGGAACTGCCCCACCAGGGTGATGTGGCAGGGCGGGGCCAGGCTGCTCTCCTTCTGAGTGCTTCTATGGCTTCGTTTTAGCCCTGAGCTTCCACATCCCTGGAAACATGGAACTTTGCTGTGATACTCCAGGAAGCTGGTCTCAAGGCAAGAGTTTGAGGGCCATCTATTTATTTATAGGTGACCCGGGAACACTGTAGAGGAGTGGGAAGTAAGACCGAGAAGTGTAGGAGGTGTGATCAAGCCCATTACCTGGGGCTTAGTCTTACTTGGGGTGTTGTCTACCAAGAGGACTGAGGAGCTGGGGTACCTGTGCCCCTGCCCCATCAGCCTCACAGCATTGCATGAATCCCTTGCCATGTGGGCAGGTAGAGGGGCTCTGGTCCCCAGGCTAGAAAGGAAGGCAGGAGGTGGGTGCCAGGCAGACATACGCTGAGGTATGGGGGAAAGTGTGTGTGGGTTTCAGAAGCAGCATCTGGACACAGCCTTGGGACATAAAGATGAATGGGCTCCAGGTACTCCCCAGGGTTCTCAGTAGTGCGAACAGTAGAGTAGGTCATCAAACCCAGTGTGAGACATGGGGGCATCCAGGAAGGATCTCTTGGAAAGAATCTACCCAAGGGATCCCTTTGACCCATGCCCTACTGAGCGGCCACCTGCCCAGCATGGAGGTGCCATGGCCATGGCTTAGGGGGTGGATCTCACCTGGGCGAAGGGTGTGAGCTCCTCACTGCAGTGAGTCACCTCTCTCAGCACATCAGCAAACCTCTGTAGCCCCTGCATGTCCTCCAGGCCTGCAGTGACCATGGACAGTAACTCCAGCACGTGCTCTCTCACCTTGGCCCAGGGGAGACAGGTTCAGAGAGGAAATATTATTCCAGAGGGTCTGTGAAGGTATCTCAGGCAGAACAGGGGTTATGGGGTGACCAGGCTCATTTGGGTTTTCCAAAGCCCCATAGTTCTGCACTTGCCTCACAGGATGTGTGGCAGGAAGGACAGTGACCTCCCAAAGATGTATTTTTTTCCCATGTGTGTACATGTGGTGTGCATGCATATGTATATCTGTGTTTGTATGTGTGGGGCATATATGATTAGGTGCCCAAACGTGTGCATGTGGTGGCCAGTGGTTGATGGTGGGAGTCTTCCTCAATCACTTTCTACCTTATTTGAGACTAGATCTCTTACTGAACCCCAGAGCTCACTGATTCTGCTAAACTCACTTAGTCAGTAAGCCCCAGGGCTCCTCCTGTCTCTGCCTACCCAAGATTGGGATTACAGGTACATGCCACCATGCCTGGCTTTTACGTGGATGCTGGGGATTTGAACTGAGGTTCTCATGCTTGTTCAGCATGAGATTGTTCAGCATGAATTGGTAAAAACCAATTCATCCATGTTCCCATCCCCCTGTTAAACCTGTCTTAATCTTTGAAAACTGACCTCACAAAGCAAAAAGCACTGTGGAAAATCCCTTTGAAGATGTGGTTTGGTATCTTTGGTTGGGGAGAATATTCTGCATTCATAGGTGGGACCAAGGTAATCACAAGGGCCTCCAGCCACTACAAATGAACTCCAGATGCATGCTCCCCCTTGTGCATCTGGCTAACGTGGGTCCTGGGGAATCGAGCCTTGAGCCAGAGTCCTTAGGACTCACAGGCAAGCGCTTAACTACTAAGCCATCTCTCCAGCCCATCACAAGGGTTTTTATAAGAGAGAGGCAGGGGGCGAAGAAGGAGATGGATGATAGAGGCAGTAGTGGGGAGAGGAGAGAGCTCTGAAAACGGAACAAGGGGGCCAAGAACAAGGACAGTATATGGCTTCTAGAAACTGGAAAAGGTAAGAGGTGGATTCTCTCCTATAACCCCCAGAAGGTTTGCAGCCCTGCCTGGGTATGCTTGATATAGGCACTCCTCTGGACCTCTGTTTCATCATCTTTAGTGTGTGAGGGGCCTGGAGTGATGCTGCATAATTTTAATCCAGTTCCAGAAGGCTGTGACTCCATGATGGTGGGCGGAGAAAACAGCCTACCAACACAGAAGGCATTGGCATGTCCCTCACCAGAAGGGCCAGAGCAGGAGATGATAGGGACCACTGTGAGACACTAAGGCTTCTCCCTTGATCTCTGAGCCCTGTCTCCTCACCCCAAGTGGTTGTATGTGGATCCCGGGGCCCCAGTGGGAGAGTATCAAAGGGCCCAGTCAAAGCACCTTCCATCTGACATCCATCCTAAGTTGCCCAGAGCCCTGGCCCTGGGCCTCCTGGTTCAGTGCAGAGGACACAGCCTTGGTCAGCAGGAGTAGCTCCTCAGGGCTGTGCTTGTCTTGAAGAGCCGCCGTGATTCTCTCCAGTATGGCAGCCTGGAATGCCACACCCTCCACACCAACATCAGCAAGTCTCACCTGATTGATAAGGA
Organism: Dipus sagitta; assembly: GCA_036346955.1. Lineage (NCBI taxonomy): Eukaryota > Metazoa > Chordata > Mammalia > Rodentia > Dipodidae > Dipus > Dipus sagitta. The sequence goes on along the minus strand of CM070770.1, from coordinate 262,271,369 downwards.
AACCAGAAATGGGCTCAGTGGTTTTTGTTCAAGAACTGGCAAGTTCTGGAAGCAGAGTAGGCCTGACATGGGGATTCCTGGACACTTCTTGAAGCTAGGAGTGCACCTGGACTCACTCATACAAGGTACTTAGTGGCCACCAGCGCCATGCCTTGGGCGAATCCATAGTTCACTTCTTCATACCTCCCTTCTACACTTACTTCTGAGCTGTGAACTTCTCTTCGGGTTTCTCCAGGCTCTGCCCTCATCCTTTTTGCTCAATCTCAGTTCCAACTCATTGCTGAGTCCTTCTGCTCCAACCCGCCCCTGCTCCCAGAACCTACGCACATGCTAGTCACGAAATATAAGATGTACAAAGGGAGAGACTGTGTCCATGTGTCTAAGGCCATATCCTCAGGACTTGGCACATGGCAAATGCTCTGTCAGTATTTGTTGATGGAATCAATAAATCACTCATTCATTTTCTATGCACTCAGCTGCCTTCCACCTGACCATCCTTGAGGTGAGGTGCAGATGGGTGGAGACATTTCCTCAGTAAAGAAACAATGGTCATCACCACCTACCTTAACCACTGTGTGGGTTTGCTGTCTGTCTCCTGCTTGATTGGTGACAGCAATGCCCACTGTCAGCATAAAGTCATCGCTTTCTTTTCCAGGTGGCAGGTACACGGATGGAAGGGCTGGTTCAGGGCCACAGTGTAGACAAGAACCTGGCAACGTGGACATAGAGCAGTGAGGAAGGTGTCGCCAAGTCCCAAGGAAACTGAAACCCACACAGTCACAAGGACACAAAAGCCACAGTTCTTGAAGGTGTGCCAGACACTGGGATTCCACATGGTTGGTAAGAAGACACTGTCTTCTCCAAGTCATTCAGTGTCCTGTCTAAGTAACTGTGGGTTGCTGTAATTTTGGAATTGCTTTCCAAAAATCCATGAAAAATTGAAGAACACCCTCCTATTTACAATTTAAAAAACCCACTTGGGGCTGGGGAGATGGCTCAGCAGTTAAGGTGCTTGCCTGCAAAGCCTGATGACCTGGTACTTACGTAAAGCCAGATACAAAAATTGGCATATGCATCTAGAGTCTGTTTGCAGCAGCTAGAGGCCCTGGCATGCCCATTCATTCTTTATCTCTTTCTGTTTTCTCTCTTCTCTCTCTGTTTGTAAATAAATAAATAAACAAACAAAAAACCAAATACTAAAAGTTGGGCAGGGGAGATGGCTCAGTAGTTAAAGGGGCTGCTTGCAAGCGTTTGCCCAACCAGACTTGATTCCCCACCACAATACCCATGTAAGCCAGATGCACGGTGTGGTGTAAGTATCTGGAGTTTGTTCGCAGTAACAAGAGACCCTGGCATGCCTATACACCCTCTCTCTCTCTCTTTCAAATAATTTTTTTTTTTTTTTTTGGTTTTTCGAGGTAGGGTTTCACTCTAGCCCAGGCTGACCTGGAATTCACTATGGAGTCTCAGGGTGGCCTCGAACTCACGGCGATCCTCCTACCTCTGCCTCCCAAGTGCTGGGATTAAAGGCGTGCGCCACCACGCCTGGCTTCAAATAAATTTTTAAAAAGCCATTCAGAGTGGTAAGCCAAATGAAGGAAAGGAAGCATAGGGAGGAGAGGAGAGGAAGGAAGGAAGAGAAGGGAAAAAAGGGCAGTAATGACCACTGAAGCCTTGACTCAGGACATATCCCAGCTCCTTCAAGAATGAGCAACTTTGTTTTGCTTTTCATTCATTTTATTTATTGTTTATTTTATTTATTTATTTATTGTTTATTTGTCTTATTATTTTCTTTTGAGGTAGGCCTTACTCTGTAGCCCATACTGGTCTGGAACTTACCATGTAGCTCAGGCTGGTTTCAAATCTGTGGCAATCCTCCTGCCTTAATCTCTCCAGTGCTGGCATTATAGGCGTGACCCACTGTGCCCAAATTCTGTGTTATTTATTTATCTTTATTATTGACAACTTCCATAATTATAGACAAACCATGATGATTCCCTCCCCCTTCACTTTCCCCTTCACAACTCCACTCTCCATCATATCCCCTCCCCCTCTCAATCAGTCTTTTATTTTGATGTCATCATCTTTTCCTCCTATTATATTGGCCTTGTGTAGGTAGTGCGAGACACTGTGAGGTCATGGATATCCAGGCCATTCTGTGTCTGGAAGAGTGTAAGGAGTCCTACCCTTCCTTTGGGTCTTACATTCTTTCTACCCCCCTTTTGCAATGGACCCTGAGCCTTGGAAGGTGTGATAGAAATGTTGATCACTCCTCTCTCACTTCTTCTCAGCACTCTGCTGTGTTAGTTTTGATTTTATTTTTCAGTGGTGGGCCTCACTGGTGGTAAGCAAGCACTGTCTTGCTGACCTCATCCCCAGCCCCACAGCAAAGCCCGCCCTGCTTTTGTCTCAGTGTCTCCCTGTCCTACATGTCTTGGTTTATCAGCTGTCTCTGCCAGCAGACAGAGATCTTGAGGTCAAGGACTTCCTCTATTCTCTTCACTGCTATGTATCTAGCACCTAGAACACAGCTTAACATTTGACAAATATTTGTTGTAAAGATGATTGAATGAGTATCTTCTGTTCCTTAAATGCAACCGAGATGTTAATAATAGTATTGATTGTCAACTTGATAGGCTCTAGAATCACTTAGGAGGCAATTCTCTGGGCATGTGTCTGTGTGGGAGGGAGTTTCTAGATTAGGTTAAATGAGGTAGGAATACCCACCCTAACTGTGGGTGGTACCATTCCATCATCTGAGGTGTCTGAATGAAAAGGCAAAGGCGAGTTGAGCACTGTCATTCATCGCTCTGCTTCCTATGGATTGGATGTGGCCAGCTCTTTATGCTGTTGCTACCAAGCCTTCCCCATGATGATAGAGTGTATGTCCGCCAGCCATAAATGAAAATAATCCCTTCCTCCTTTAAATTATTTATTTTTTAAAAAAATATTTATTTATTTATTTGAGAAAGATAAAGATGGAGAAAGAGAGAAAGAGAGAGAGAAAGAATGGGTGCACCAGGGCCTCTAGCCACTGCAAATGAACACATATGCCACCTTGTGCATTTGGCTTTACTTGGGTACCAGGAAATCAAATCTGGGTCCTTTGGCTTTGAAGACAAGTGCCTTAATGGCTAGCCATTTCTCCGGCCCTAATTGCTTCTTGACAGGGAGAGTATTGTCACAGCAACAAGGAAAGTCAATAATATAACAGGTATCATTGGAACTACCAATCACCGTATAGCGTTAAGGCAGTCATAAAGTTACTGGCTTGCATTTGATCCTCTGCTCACACCTCCTTGACATCTTGCTCATGTATATGAGGTGCAGGAGGACTAGAGGGCTAAAGGGAATAACGAATTGAACCTGGTGCCCCTTTGAGGTGGGAAATGAAATCTATTCATCTCAGTTGGATTTTTAGTCCCAGCCCCAACCCTCTTTTGTTTTTTTGTTTTGTTTTGTTTTTTTGAGGTAGGTCTCGCTCTAGCCCACACTGACCTGGAATTCACTGTGTAGTCTCAGATTGGCCTCTAATTCACAGAGATCCTCCTACCTCTGGCTCCCTAGTGCTGAGATTAAAGGCGTGCGACACATCTTAACAGCCCTGCATTTCCATTCTTTGATTGGGAACCCCATGAAAGCTACCCTCCTGCGGCTTCAGAAGGACTCATGCCTGCCTTTCCCTGCTTACTGTACATGGTTTATGTCATGGCTCAGCACCCCTAGCTCTGGAGAAGGTTCCAGTTCAACTAGAGCCCACATGGTGCTCATATGAAGGTTCTCAAATTCCCAAGCACATAGGGAGGAAACAGAATCAGATGCACCTCAGAAGACCAACCTCCACCAAAATAGAGGCATAAATGGGAGGCGGGCTGCCCCCTATCACCCTTCTGCTAACGTCCACCGGAGTCTCCAGTGCGGTCATGACGATGGTGGTGATGGCTGACTGTGGAATTTCATGCCATGTGGGTGGGATCTCTGATGGTCACCTCTTGTAACTCTTTCCAAAAATGTTGTTCTTTTAAGTCACCTTGTTCCTAACTTCACCATTCTCCACCGTCCCTCACAGAGGGGGGTCAATACAAGTGTTGATGGTTCTATGAACCAGCTCCGTCTCCATCTTGCCAATAGCTCTAGACTTTCAAAAAGTCATGACTACTCTGTGTATGGTGCATGCCTGTGTGCAGTGTGTTGAGGACAGGGTCCTGATATGTCCCTACTTGTCATACTTCTGTGTCTCCTCAGCCATTTTACCCCTTTATGTACCTTATGCAGGGACAGACATCACTGTGTGCCCCTGGGCTCGGGCCATTACTGCTTTTACATGGGGTCCCCATGTGTGATAACTTGGCCAGTCCCTTGGGGTGGCCAAGGCTTATGAGTCCCTCAACCTGCCAGCCTCTCCCCCTCATAGAACACATTCTTTGATGCTCTCAGAGAGGGGTGGTCTCCATTCTTGGAAAACATGAGCCCAGGAGCTGAGCAGAGAGCAGGGTTCCCAGCTGGTACCTGACTGCAGACAGAAGCAGTACTCAAGAGTTCCTGGAGCTGTGGAGGTTGTGCAGAGGATGGAGAACCTCGTCAGTACGGTGCCCTCCTCTGGGACAATTGTGCAGGTGGGCACTTCGGGAGAAGGCAGAGTGCTGATCACATAGGTGTCTTCCCCATAGGCATATGTGGTCAGGGCTACAGAGTGAAAACACAAGGGGGTTAAAGATGGTGTGGGTCAGAAAACTCCATCACACCTCAGGACAGTCCGGAGAGTGTTGCAAACTCCTGGGCTCCTCTGTAGATCCACAGCTTCTGAGCTCTCTGGAGATTCTGGGGCAGTCCCCAAAATATTCATATCTAAAAATCCCCCTGAGGCAGGGGCCTGAGGACATCTTTTGAGAAATTGGACAATGATTGAGGAAAGAATCAGACAGATGTAAGCTAGAACTCCAGTCCTGCTATTTACTATCCAAGCGACCTTGAACTTGACATTTGCCACCTGTAAAGTGGGACCCATGACAGTAACTTTCTCATAGAGATTTCATGAGGAAGAATTCCAGGAAGCCACATCTTGCTCAAGGTAAAGGAAAGAAGCAGAGTCAAGAGCTGGAAGCAGACTGACCCCACCCATAATCCTACCTGTTTCCATCCTAACACCCACTGGGAAGAGCTCCCATCTCTCCTGCAAGACCCCACACCATCTGCTGCAGCCTCCTAGCTTTTCACAAAGAGCAGGTGGCTGTAAGAGCTGGGCAAATGGGAATGTTGGTTGATTACCACTGATTCCGTGGCCTAACAGAGTTCAGAAGGCATGGGGTAGACGAGGAGTGCACATTTAACTAGCTCCAAGTTTATCCTGGTGTGGTTGGCCTAGGGCTGCTGTAGGAAATGTAGTTTCAGCAGCCATGCTTTGTGGTACATGCCTGTGATCTTAGCACTGAGGAAATATAGAATCAAAGGAATTTACCTCCCCCCCAAATCACAGTCTTTGTTTTGTGTTTAGAATCTCCATTTCCCACAGTGGGTTTGAAGTAAGTGAGCAATTCTAACTTCTTCAGGTAGGACACCCAGGTGGCACCAGCCCAGGGTGACCTGCTTGTCCCACTGGCATTCTGTCACTCATCGTGCGTAAAAGCAATTCTGAGCAGGTTGACACGCGAGGACACTGAGGCACTAAGACATGAGATCCTTTGCCCAGTCTCCTAGGCAAAAGCCACAGTGGTGGGATTCACTCTAAAGCCCATGTCCTGCCCCATGCCAGGCCAAGACTCCACATTTTAGTGTTTCTGTTTGTGTCCGCTCCCTGACGCGGGATAGAGCGGTGACTCCTCACCTGTGGCCCGGACCTGGAGGACTTGTCCCCAGGTCTGCAGGAAGCTGCTGTTCAGCAGCAGTGTGGAGGTGTTGCTCTGAAGGAGGGTCAGAGAGTGAGGCCAAAACCCTCGGAGTTGGCAGGAAGCAGGGAGGGGCTCAGCCTGTAAGAGAACAGCAATCAGGGTCCTGCGTCTATAGTCATGCTCCGAGACCTCCTCAGGAAAGTGGTTTCCAACGTCCGAGAGACCTAATGAGATTTCTCTCTGATGGGTGGATGGAAGACACTGTTGACTTCCCCACAGTCAGCAAATCAGCTAGTCTCCATGTTTGCTATGTCTCTTGTCTGAGGCTTGGTTCCCAGGAAGAGGTGTGTGAGAAGGGGATCTGTGTGCAGTTTACGTGGGGAGGGGGCGTTCTGAGGAGGGAATCTGTGTACAGGTCACTTAAGAAGGGAGGACTCTGAGGAGGGGATCTGCATCAGGTCACTTAGGGAGGGAGTGCTCTGAGGAGGGGAACTGTGTGCAGGTCACTTAGGGAGGGAGGACTCTGAGGAGGGGATCTGTGAACAGGTCACTTAGGGAGGGAGGACTCTGAAGAGGGGATCTGTGAACAGGTCACTTAGGGAGGGAGGACTCTGAGGAGAGTATCTGTGTGCAGGTCACTTTGGAGGGAGGACTCTGAGGAGGGGATCTGTGTACAGGTCACTTAGGGAGGGAGGACTCTGAGGAGGGGATCTGTGTACAGGTCACTTAGGGAGGAGGACTCTGAGGAGGGGATCTGTGTACAGGTCACTTAGGGAGGAGGACTCTGAGGAGAGTATCTGTGTGCAGGTCACTTAGGGAGGAGGACTCTGAGGAGAGTATCTGTGTGCAGGTCACTTTGGAGGGAGGACTCTGAGGAGAGTATCTGTGTGCAGGTCACTTTGGAGGGAGGACTCTGAGGAGGGGATCTGTGTACAGGTCACTTAGGGAGGAGGACTCTGAGGAGGGGATCTGTGAACAGGTCACTTAGGGAGGAGGACTCTGAGGATGGGATCTGTGTGTAGGTCACTTAGGGAGGAGGACTCTGAGGAGGGGATCTGTGTACAGGTCACTTAGGGAGGAGGACTCTGAGGAGAGTATCTGTGTGCAGGTCACTTTGGAGGGAGGACTCTGAGGAGAGTATCTGTGTGCAGGTCACTTTGGAGGGAGGACTCTGAGGAGAGTATCTGTGTGCAGGTCACTTTGGAGGGAGGACTCTGAAGAGGGGATCTGTGAACAGGTCACTTAGGGAGGGAGGACTCTGAGGAGGGGATCTGTGAACAGGTCACTTAGGGAGGAGGACTCTGAGGAGAGTATCTGTGTGCAGGTCACTTTGGAGGGAGGACTCTGAGGAGAGTATCTGTGTGCAGGTCACTTTGGAGGGAGGACTCTGAAGAGGGGATCTGTGAACAGGTCACTTAGGGAGGAGGACTCTGAGGAGGGGAACTGTGTGCAGGTCACTTTGGAGGGAGGACTCTGAAGAGGGGATCTGTGAACAGGTCACTTAGGGAGGGAGGACTCTGAAGAGGGGATCTGTGAACAGGTCACTTAGGGAGGAGGACTCTGAGGATGGGATCTGTGTGTAGGTCACTTAGGGAGGAGGACTCTGAGGAGAGTATCTGTGTGCAGGTCACTTTGGAGGGAGGACTCTGAGGAGGGGAACTGTGTGCAGGTCACTTAGGGAGGGAGGACTCTGAGGAGAGTATCTGTGTGCAGGTCACTTTGGAGGGAGGACTCTGAGGAGGGGAACTGTGTGCAGGTCACTTTGGAGGGAGGACTCTGAGGAGAGTATCTGTGTGCAGGTCACTTTGGAGGGAGGACTCTGAAGAGGGGATCTGTGTACAGGTCACTTAGGGAGGGAGGACTCTGAAGAGGGGATCTGTGTACAGGTCACTTAGGGAGGAGGACTCTGAGGAGAGTATCTGTGTGCAGGTCACTTAGGGAGGAGGACTCTGAGGAGGGGAACTGTGTGCAGGTCACTTAGGGAGGAGGACTCTGAGGAGAGTATCTGTGTGCAGGTCACTTAGGGAGGAGGACTCTGAGGAGGGGATCTGTGTACAGGTCACTTAGGGAGGGAGGACTCTGAAGAGGGGATCTGTGAACAGGTCACTTAGGGAGGAGGACTCTGAGGAGAGTATCTGTGTGCAGGTCACTTTGGAGGGAGGACTCTGAGGAGAGTATCTGTGTGCAGGTCACTTTGGAGGGAGGACTCTGAAGAGGGGATCTGTGTACAGGTCACTTAGGGAGGAGGACTCTGAGGAGAGTATCTGTGTGCAGGTCACTTAGGGAGGAGGACTCTGAGGAGGGGAACTGTGTGCAGGTCACTTAGGGAGGGAGGACTCTGAGGAGGGGATCTGTGTACAGGTCACTTAGGGAGGAGGACTCTGAGGAGAGTATCTGTGTGCAGGTCACTTTGGAGGGAGGACTCTGAGGAGAGTATCTGTGTGCAGGTCACTTAGGGAGGAGGACTCTGAGGAGGGGAACTGTGTGCAGGTCACTTTGGAGGGAGGACTCTGAAGAGGGGATCTGTGAACAGGTCACTTAGGGAGGAGGACTCTGAGAAGAGTATCTGTGTGCAGGTCACTTTGGAGGGAGGACTCTGAGGAGGGGATCTGTGTACAGGTCACTTAGGGAGGGAGGACTCTGAGGAGGGGATCTGTGTACAGGTCACTTAGGGAGGGAGGACTCTGAAGAGGGGATCTGTGTACAGGTCACTTAGGGAGGGAGGACTCTGAGGAGAGTATCTGTGTGCAGGTCACTTTGGAGGGAGGACTCTGAGGAGGGGATCTGTGTGTAGGTCACTTAGGGAGGGAGTGCTCTGAGGAGGGGAACTGTGTGCAGGTCACTTTGGAGGGAGGACTCTGAGGAGGGGAACTGTGTGCAGGTCACTTTGGAGGGAGGACTCTGAGGAGAGTATCTGTGTGCAGGTCACTTAGGGAGGAGGACTCTGAGGAGAGTATCTGTGTGCAGGTCACTTAGGGAGGAGGACTCTGAGGAGAGTATCTGTGTGCAGGTCACTTTGGAGGGAGGACTCTGAGGAGAGTATCTGTGTGCAGGTCACTTAGGGAGGGAGGACTCTGAGGAGGGGATCTGTGTACAGGTCACTTAGGGAGGAGGACTCTGAGGAGAGTATCTGTGTGCAGGTCACTTAGGGAGGAGGACTCTGAGGAGGGGATCTGTGTACAGGTCACTTAGGGAGGAGGACTCTGAGGAGAGTATCTGTGTGCAGGTCACTTAGGGAGGAGGACTCTGAGGAGGGGAACTGTGTGCAGGTCACTTTGGAGGGAGGACTCTGAAGAGGGGATCTGTGAACAGGTCACTTAGGGAGGGAGTGCTCTGAGGAGGGGATCTGTGTACAGGTCACTTAGGGAGGGAGGACTTGAGGAGGGGATCTGTGAACAGGTCACTTAGGGAGGAGGACTCTGAGGAGGGGATCTGTGTACAGGTCACTTAGGGAGGAGGACTCTGAGGAGAGTATCTGTGTGCAGGTCACTTTGGAGGGAGGACTCTGAGGAGGGGATCTGTGAACAGGTCACTTAGGGAGGAGGACTCTGAGGAGGGGATCTGTGAACAGGTCACTTAGGGAGGAGGACTCTGAGGAGGGGAACTGTGTGCAGGTCACTTAGGGAGGAGGACTCTGAGGAGGGGAACTGTGTGCAGGTCACTTAGGGAGGGAGGACTCTGAAGAGGGGATCTGTGTACAGGTCACTTAGGGAGGGAGGACTCTGAGGAGGGGATCTGTGAACAGGTCACTTAGGGAGGGACTCTGAGGAGGGGAACTGTGTGCAGGTCACTTAGGGAGGAGGACTCTGAGGAGAGTATCTGTGTGCAGGTCACTTTGGAGGGAGGACTCTGAGGAGAGTATCTGTGTGCAGGTCACTTTGGAGGGAGGACTCTGAAGAGGGGATCTGTGAACAGGTCACTTAGGGAGGAGGACTCTGAGGAGAGTATCTGTGTGCAGGTCACTTAGGGAGGGAGGACTCTGAAGAGGGGATCTGTGAACAGGTCACTTAGGGAGGAGGACTCTGAGGAGGGGATCTGTGTACAGGTCACTTAGGGAGGAGGACTCTGAGGAGAGTATCTGTGTGCAGGTCACTTTGGAGGGAGGACTCTGAGGAGAGTATCTGTGTGCAGGTCACTTTGGAGGGAGGACTCTGAGGAGGGGAACTGTGTGCAGGTCACTTAGGGAGGAGGACTCTGAGGAGGGGATCTGTGTACAGGTCACTTAGGGAGGAGGACTCTGAGGAGAGTATCTGTGTGCAGGTCACTTAGGGAGGGAGGACTCTGAAGAGGGGATCTGTGAACAGGTCACTTAGGGAGGAGGACTCTGAGGAGGGGAACTGTGTGCAGGTCACTTAGGGAGGAGGACTCTGAGGAGGGGATCTGTGTACAGGTCACTTAGGGAGGAGGACTCTGAGGAGAGTATCTGTGTGCAGGTCACTTTGGAGGGAGGACTCTGAAGAGGGGATCTGTGAACAGGTCACTTAGGGAGGAGGACTCTGAGGAGAGTATCTGTGTGCAGGTCACTTTGGAGGGAGGACTCTGAGGAGGGGATCTGTGTACAGGTCACTTAGGGAGGGAGGACTCTGAGGAGAGTATCTGTGTGCAGGTCACTTTGGAGGGAGGACTCTGAGGAGGGGATCTGTGTACAGGTCACTTAGGGAGGAGGACTCTGAGGAGAGTATCTGTGTGCAGGTCACTTTGGAGGGAGGACTCTGAAGAGGGGATCTGTGAACAGGTCACTTAGGGAGGAGGACTCTGAGGAGGGGAACTGTGTGCAGGTCACTTAGGGAGGGAGGACTCTGAGGATGGGATCTGTGTGCAGGTCACTTGGCGGGAGGACTCTGAGGAGGGGATCTGTGTACAGGTCACTTAGGGAGGGAGGACTCTGAGGAGGGGATCTGTGTACAGGTCACTTAGGGAGGAGGACTCTGAGGAGAGTATCTGTGTGCAGGTCACTTTGGAGGGAGGACTCTGAAGAGGGGATCTGTGTACAGGTCACTTAGGGAGGAGGACTCTGAGGAGGGGATCTGTGTACAGGTCACTTAGGGAGGAGGACTCTGAGGAGAGTATCTGTGTGCAGGTCACTTAGGGAGGAGGACTCTGAGGAGAGTATCTGTGTGCAGGTCACTTTGGAGGGAGGACTCTGAGGATGGGATCTGTGTGTAGGTCACTTAGGGAGGGAGCGACTCTGAAGAAGGGAACTGTGTACAGGTCACTTAGGGAGGAGGACTCTGAGGAGGGGATCTGTGTACAGGTCACTTAGGGAGGGAGGACTCTGAAGAGGGGATCTGTGAACAGGTCACTTAGGGAGGAGGACTCTGAGGAGAGTATCTGTGTGCAGGTCACTTTGGAGGGAGGACTCTGAGGAGAGTATCTGTGTGCAGGTCACTTTGGAGGGAGGACTCTGAGGAGAGTATCTGTGTGCAGGTCACTTTGGAGGGAGGACTCTGAGGAGGGGAACTGTGTGCAGGTCACTTAGGGAGGAGGACTCTGAGGAGAGTATCTGTGTGCAGGTCACTTAGGGAGGAGGACTCTGAGGAGAGTATCTGTGTGCAGGTCACTTTGGAGGGAGGACTCTGAGGATGGGATCTGTGTGTAGGTCACTTAGGGAGGAGGACTCTGAGGAGAGTATCTGTGTGCAGGTCACTTTGGAGGGAGGACTCTGAAGAGGGGATCTGTGAACAGGTCACTTAGGGAGGAGGACTCTGAGGAGAGTATCTGTGTGCAGGTCACTTAGGGAGGAGGACTCTGAGGAGAGTATCTGTGTGCAGGTCACTTTGGAGGGAGGACTCTGAGGAGAGTATCTGTGTGCAGGTCACTTTGGAGGGAGGACTCTGAGGAGGGGATCTGTGTACAGGTCACTTAGGGAGGAGGACTCTGAGGAGGGGAACTGTGTGCAGGTCACTTTGGAGGGAGGACTCTGAGGAGAGTATCTGTGTGCAGGTCACTTTGGAGGGAGGACTCTGAGGAGAGTATCTGTGTGCAGGTCACTTTGGAGGGAGGACTCTGAAGAGGGGATCTGTGAACAGGTCACTTAGGGAGGAGGACTCTGAGGATGGGATCTGTGTGTAGGTCACTTAGGGAGGAGGACTCTGAGGAGAGTATCTGTGTGCAGGTCACTTTGGAGGGAGGACTCTGAAGAGGGGATCTGTGAACAGGTCACTTAGGGAGGGAGGACTCTGAAGAGGGGATCTGTGTACAGGTCACTTAGGGAGGAGGACTCTGAGGAGGGGATCTGTGTACAGGTCACTTAAGAAGGGAGGACTCTGAGGAGGGGAACTGTGTGCAGGTCACTTTGGAGGGAGGACTCTGAGGAGGGGATCTGTGTACAGGTCACTTAGGGAGGAGGACTCTGAGGAGAGTATCTGTGTGCAGGTCACTTTGGAGGGAGGACTCTGAGGAGAGTATCTGTGTGCAGGTCACTTTGGAGGGAGGACTCTGAGGAGAGTATCTGTGTGCAGGTCACTTAGGGAGGAGGACTCTGAGGAGGGGAACTGTGTGCAGGTCACTTTGGAGGGAGGACTCTGAAGAGGGGATCTGTGTACAGGTCACTTAGGGAGGGAGGACTCTGAAGAGGGGATCTGTGTACAGGTCACTTAGGGAGGAGGACTCTGAGGAGGGGATCTGTGAACAGGTCACTTAGGGAGGGAGGACTCTGAGGAGAGTATCTGTGTGCAGGTCACTTAGGGAGGAGGACTCTGAGGAGAGTATCTGTGTGCAGGTCACTTAGGGAGGAGGACTCTGAGGAGAGTATCTGTGTGCAGGTCACTTAGGGAGGAGGACTCTGAGGAGGGGATCTGTGAACAGGTCACTTAGGGAGGGAGGACTCTGAAGAGGGGATCTGTGAACAGGTCACTTAGGGAGGGAGTGCTCTGAGGAGGGGAACTGTGTGCAGGTCACTTTGGAGGGAGGACTCTGAAGAGGGGATCTGTGTACAGGTCACTTAGGGAGTTGGGCGTGGTGGTACATGCCTTTAATCCTAGCACTTGGGAGGCAGAGATAGGAGAATTGCTATGATTTCTAGGGCAGCCTGGGTTAGAGTGAGACCCTACCTCAGAAAAACAAAGCACAACAAAAAAAAGTGGACCTTAGGGCTAGGTAGCTGTGTCAGCAGTAAAAAGGCATTTGCTTGCAAAGCCTGAAGTCCTGGGTTCAATTTCCCAGTACCCACATAAAGCCAGATGTACAATGTGGCACATGTGTCTGGAGTTGGTTTGCAAGGGGTTGCCACATTTGGCACACAGGAAAGGTGCAAGGCTGCTACTCTGATACAAGGGACAGCGACAGCAGAGCCAGGGGATGCTTCCCCATGGGACAGGCTCCAGAAACATCAAAAGGAGGAGGAGGGAGAACTGGCTGGGACTGGTAAGAGGAGTTTCTGGTGGGACCTGTTAAACTACTCAGCTGTGAGCCTGCTGCTCAAACCAGAGGGCTTGGCTGGAATAACAGGAGGCCACAGTAGAACTCCATCTCTGTCTGCCTCCCACCAGCCAAACCCTTTGCTCTGGCACTTACCGGTCCATATCATCGGCCTCTATGTATCTCTTGTCAGTTTTTCATCCCCCTCTTCACCAGACTCCAGCCACACTAAGGGTCTTCTCACTCCACCTACTCAGAAAGCTCTCCACCATGACTGTGGCTTATCTTCATGTCACCTTATCTGTTGTTTGACTTTTTGAGACAAGGTCTCACTATGTAACCTTGGCTGGTCTGGACCTCACTATGTAGCCTAGGCTGGCTTCAAACTTGAGACAGTCTCCACTGCCTCTGCCTGTTAGGCTGGGGTTACAGAGGTGCTCCACAGCACTCCGGCTCCTCCATGCCACCTCCTGAAAGGCCTTGTCTGACCTCTGACCTTCGTTGTCACTGCACCATTAGTTCTTGTTAGACACTAACAATTATTTTTGTTTGTGTATGTGTGTGTGGTATGCATGCATGTGTGTATGTGTTCATGTGTGTGAAGGATGAACATGTATGTGTAGATGCACAGGCACATGTGTACACATGCATGTGGAGGCCAGAGGTTGACACCAGACATCTTCCTATCACTTTTCACCTTATCTTTTGAGTCAGAGTTTCTCATGGAATCTTTAGCTCAGCAATTTGGCTAGAATAGCCAGAAAGTCCTGGAGACTCCCTTGTATCTGTCTCCTCAGCATAGGGATTACAGGAATGTACCACCATGGCCAGCTTTTATATGGGTGTTGGGAATCTTGGGTCCTCATGCTTGTGTAGCAGATACTTTACTGACTGAGCCATCTCCCCAGCCCTTCTCACAGTTCCTAATTTTTCTGTTTCCTGACTGAGTCATCTCCCCAGCCCCTCTCACAGTTCCTAATTTCTCCATTTACTGGCTGAGCCATCTCCTCTGCCCTTTTCACAGTCCCTAATTTCTTCTCATTTATTTGAGCTTCATGAAGGCAGGGACTACATCTGTTCATTCACCATTCTCTCCTAGCTCCTAATACCAATCCTTGAACAGCACAGAGGCACAACAGGTCTTTGGTATTCCATAAATGCAGGAAGGAACTGTGTCAGCAGCATGGAGTTGAAGAGTCAGGCTTGCTATTAACATTAAAGACCATGAGCTTATTTTCTCATATAAGTAATAAAGGCTATGAATTTCCCTCTGAGTGCTTCTTTAGCTGTATCCCACAAACTTGGGTCATTATAATCCTAGTTAGAAATAGGATTTCTTAATTTCCCTTATGATTTCTTCTTTTGACCCATTAGGATTTTTATAGAAGTGTGTTGTTTACTTTCTAAGACATGCCTAGGTATCTTGGGTACATTACTGTTTTACAACATGATTCTGTTATGGTTAGAGAACATACTTTGACTTTCATCCTTTTGAGTCTCTTTTCAAATGGAAGAAGGCAGGACTGCCATGAATACAAAGAGAAGAAGGCCTTGGGATTATTGGTACTCTGGCTTTTGGTACCCAAAACCCAAAACTTAAAAATGAAACAGAATGTTTGGGCATCTTCTTCTTGTAAAGTTAAATGTTTTTAAAAGATACTCACATTGTTTCCTTCAGCATTTGTTCCAGATGGTTCTTGGAGACTGGAAGGGCCTATGAACATAGTGAGAGCAGGTAGTAAGCTTCAGTGGAAAACTTCATGGAAGGCCTTTTAAAGGTAGACTCATGCAGGCTTAGTGGTGCACACCCACAGTCCCAGCTACTCAAGAGGCTGAGGCAGGAGGATCACTTGAGCCTGGGAGTGTGAAAACAGTCTGGATAGTATTATCAAGACTCCTCTCAGACAAATAACTTACAAAAAACAGAGAGGATCATGCTGAAGATGCTTTGGGGGCATCAGCCCATAAGGAGCATGGGAAACAATACCAATACTGGAGTGAGAAGGAAACAGGACACAAACAAAGCCATCATGCCCAGGACCACTGGGCCAATGCCACCTCCTCAGTAGTTAAAGAGAAGACATCTGTCAGTGCTGGTAGACCAGAAAGGACTCAGAGTCAGAGCATCGTGGGCTGCTGCTGTTTAGCTGACACTTGGTGGTGGGGCAAGCGCCCCTGATCTATAATATGTGCCAGTGCCCATGGAGTAGATATTTCCACCAAGGTGGATCTCAAGCTACCAGCCTGACACGACCAAATGGTGAGTGAGAGGAGACAGGAGCAGACGACTCTGGCACGCTGGTAGGAGTGACCACAGTGAACCACCATGTGTGTTCACCTTCTCTTTTTTTGCCTCTTTGGCTCTGTGAACCTGGACAGCTCAGTTCTTCCTCTGTCTTAGCTTCCTCATCCTCACACAAGGCTGAGGCCACCCTGTTTCTCAGGGACATAGGAGCACTGATGTGTGCATAACTTGTGCACATCACCTTGTATCCACAACACCACAAGCTCAGTGGCTTGAAGCAACATTATCTCTCAGTAATATTTATTTTGTGTGTGTATGTGCATATGCACATGCACACACCTGTGTGTGGAGACCACAGGACAACTTTGAATATTGTTCCTTCAGATCCATCCACCTTCTTTTCAACAGGGTTACTCATAGACTGGCTAGCCAGCAAGCCCCAGGGATTCTCCTGTCTCTACCTTTCCAGTGCTGTGGTGACAAGTGCCATACCCGGCAATTTTTTTGTGGGTACTGGTACTCAAATGGTCCTCAGGCTTGCAAAACAAGTACTTGACTGGCTGAGTTATCTCCCCAGCACCAAAGTTTTCTGTTACTTTCCACTACCATCTCCTTAGAGTAACCAGAGAGTTCTGAATATTTTCAGAACAAAGTCTTCAGAATCTTGTTTGAAAGGCCCTTTGCTAAACCCCAAGTAGGTGCAGCACCCTGGACCCCTGGTAACAGAAACACCTTGCCTGCGACAGTGATATTTCCGATCTCCAAGGTCAAGTTTGAGAAGGCATTCTTCACATGCACAGTGACCAGAAAGGTGCCTGCAATGAAAGAGAGCCAAGAGTCACGGGCTTTGTCATTAGTTGTTCAATCTGATCTGAGCATTGTGCTCTTGCGGGGTTCATTCGGAGAACAGCTCCAGAATATTTCACCTCTAAATGTTTAATGAGCCCTGCTGTATGGTAAACATGGGGCAAAATTCTGGGGACATAGAGATGAAGGAACAAAACATCTAACACATATATAGATGATAAGTGCCTCACCATGGCAAGGACTGGCATGGGGACAGAGTGGGTACAGAATGGGGTCACTTAATCTTGGGAGAGAAAGAGATAGGGCATGGGTTCAAGCCAGGATAAAGCTTTATCTCAAAGGACGAGAAGGTTCTGCAAGGTTGGGGAACCTCGTAGGCAGGATCTGGCTATGACGGAGGTGGGAGGTGTGGAAAGAGGGAAAGGGAATGAGAGAAGAGCTGCCTGTCTTCTCTGGGAAACACAATGGACTGACAATAATGGGTAAGAACTCCCTATGGACCAGCTGTGGGCCTTGGGAAGACAGCAGCTGAAGAGGTTAGAGAATGAGGATCTAACAGAGGGAACTGGGAGAGGCCATTTCCATCCTGGGAGCTATAGTCTGAGGCCCAGTAAAGGGCCTCAGAAGCCCACAAAAGCCCCTGACAGAGACAGCTTCAAACAATGGCTCCAAGGGCAAAGACCTGTCTGCCCCTTTAGTGTTTCCTCTCCCACCAGAGTAGCCCAGATCTTTTGGACTGTTAATCATCTGAGAATGAAAAACACGTCACCAGACTTGTGTGTGTGTGTGTGTGTGTGTGTGTGTGTGTGTGTGTGTGTTGGTTCATGTGTGTATGGAGGCCATAAGATCACATTGGGTGTCTCTATTGTTCTCCACCTTATTTTTGAAAACAAGGTTTCTTCCTGAACCAGTAGCTCACCAATTCTTCTAGATAAGCTAGCCAGAAAGCCCTAGTAATCCTTCTGTCTCCTCCTTCCCAGCACTGGGAATCTAGTGGATGCTGCCACGCCCAGATTTTACATGGGTACAGGGAATCTAAACTCAGGTCCTCAAGCTTACATGGCAGAAGCTTTACCAGCTGAGCCATGCTCCCAGCCTCGTCTATCACCACCTTTGCTGTTCCTTTTGCCAAGTCTCTGGCCGAAGGCCTGAGACATCCATACATGCTCAGTGTCATTTCCTTCCTGATGTACCTCTGAGATCCAGGGTAGTGTAGACAAGAGCCTGGGCAGGCCAGAGACCATCCTCACATTCCCTCCTGCTGATCCATCCCACTGCCCTCCAAGGCACCAGAATAAGTGCAAATGTGTGCTGTGACCTTCTCCCTGATTGGTACGTCCTTCCTCTGTCAGCATCTTGACACTTCCTCTGCCACCACCTTTGACCTCTCTCTCTCTCTCTCACCATTCACAGACTGCAGTTTCCCAGATTATACTCTCCTACAGAAATGCTGGAGACATTGGAAAACGCCTGCTCTCTTCTAGTAGTATTCAAAGGGGAGGTGTTGCCCCTCACTGGACATTTGCCAATGTCTGAGGACTTTTTTTTTTTTGTCTGTCATGGCATGAGACATTGGTACTACTTGAATCTAGTAGACAGAAGCCAAGGATTTAGTGTGGCAGACAGCCTCAAAGCTGACAAGGAATTACCCAGCCCCAGTGTCAGAAGTGCTCAAGGTGAGAGCCCCTGCACTGCGAGCTCTTTAGCGTCAAGTAGTATGTGTTTTCATACTCCAAGGGTAGGTTTATCGAATGAGCCATTAGTGCACTGAGGACACACTAAAAAGCTGGCTGGTACAAGTCAGACATGGAGAAGGAGGGACGTACAGAAGCAGAAGCCATCAGCTTCAGTGTACCTTCAACCGGAACTGCCACAGGGTACGTCCCAAATGCCTCCCCGGTGCTTTCTTCCTTCTGGGAGAAGTTTGCATAGAGTCCTACCACTTCAAAGGTCAGCTCCTCCAGAGTTCCATGAGCCACTGAGACATTGATCAGCAGGTCCTGCCCAAGCTCCACTTGGTCAGAAGCCCAAGATGCCCACAGCCCTGACAGCAGTTCAACAAAGTGGACCGTGATGTTTTCAGTGGGAGTGGAGGTGGTGCTGTTGCTTGTGGCTCGGATCTGCAGGCAGTGCATCCCAGGGCCCAGCAGCTCCTGCGTCTCTCTGTCCAGGGTCAGATTGGAAGGCAGCGAGCCTCTCTGGGTGACAGACTCAGCCAGAGTTCTATTACTCAAAAGCACAGCATAAGTCACCCCTGTTCCTGGGTGGGGTGAGGAAAATTTAAGAAGGTTGTTAACAAGCACGCAGGTGATTTGTACTGAGGTACTTCAGACCCATGTTCCAATGTCAGATTAGTCACATAACCATGGATGTGGGCTGAAAGAAATAGGGAAGGACGTGCCACCTCCTCAAATGGTAACTGCGATTATTACTGGATCCTCTCTGCTCAGTTACACTTTCTTTTTCTTTTTTTGGTTTTATGAGGTTGGGTCTCCCTCTAGCCCAGGCTGACTTGGAACTCACTGTGTAGTCTCAGGGTAGCCTTAAACTCATAGTGATCCTCCTAGCTCTGCCTCCTGAGTCCTGGGATTAAAGGCATGAGCCACTATGCTCAGCTTCTCAGCTTCCTTTTTTAACTGTGGGTTCTTGGACTCAAACTCAAGTCCTCATACTTGTTTAGCAAGCACTTTCCCAACTTAGCCATCTCCCCAGCCACAAGGTGGCATCTCTTAATGGATGAGCTGATTTTTATGCATGAGAATAAGCCTCGAGTCTTGTTTTCAGCCAAAGAAGATGGAGACATTTCTTTCAATCTCCACTGGTGACTGCTTAGAACCTGTTAAAATAAGGTTGGGGATTTAGCTCGGTGGATGAGTGCTTGCCCAGCATGTGTACGGTTCTGGGTTTGGTCCTCAGGGCAAAAAATAAAATAAAATAAAATCACAAAAGACCGAAAACAAAGGAACTAGACCCTGTCAACATGGAGCTCAGGCCTGCTTTCCACTAAGTAGGGACTCCCTCACAGTGTGCAGTCAATACTCCTAGCTGGATACTGAAGGGATGATCTAAGGAATCAGATTGGGAAGGCAGACACTGTCACTGGCTTGCTGACCTTCCAATTCCCAGCAAATGTCTGAGCCTTTCAGTGCCATCATAAAACATGGAGTCTGTCCTAAGTGGGCTATCACAGGCAAAGCAGTGAAAGAAGCCAGTGTCATCGTATGTATTAAGTGAAAAAATGGTAGCTAAAACACTAATAAGGCAATCAGCGTTAACATTTATTAAAGCCTTGAGTTAGTTACTGAGACTTGGAGGAGAATGAAGGAGCCTCCCTTTTGCCTTCTCCTGTTCAGTGTTGTAGACTCACCTCCATCCAGCTCCACCTGAATCCACAGAGGATCCCCAAAGACAGCCTGGCAGAGAAGGCTAGCTCCAGGCCTGGACAGGCCGGCACATCCAGTGATCACGAGCCTTTCCATCTTGTCTCGCAGCCTCACTTGCTTCTGAGCTGTCACATGCCACTCGCTGGTTGAGCACTCAACAAAGATGGTGAATTCCCCAGGGCTGGTAAACTGGTGGGTTACAGTGCTGGACACGCTGCCGGCCACAGTTAGAAATGTTAGAGCTTCGGGGGCCCCTCAAGTAGCACAGTCACACACGCAAACACACTCACACCTCTCCTGCTGTGCAAAGATGAGAGGGGGCTGGGACTCAACTCAGTTTGGAGTGTGTTTTTGCCTAGCACCCACAAAACCCTGGGTTTGATTCCCAGACCTGCATAAACTTGGATTAAAGACATGTGTCACCATGCTTGGTGTATGTAGTGTTTGGAATCAAACCCAGGGCCTTATCTTTGCGAGTTTGAGGTCCAATCTGAGGCTACATAGTGAATTCTAGGTCAGCCTGGGCTAGAGTGAGACCCTACCCCCCCCAAAAAAAAAAACACAAAATAAAAGTTATTTCCAGAGACACCAGTAGGTCGCCAGAGGCTAGGAGTACTAGGGAGCTCAGTACAGGTCCAGTCCCAGATGGTGGCAAATACTGGGGAGATCCAAGACTCATCAAGATGATAAGAAGAGAAATCCCAGCTCCTAGCTCTGGAAGAGTCACCCCTACCATACCCATCAGAGCCCAGGGAGCATTGCAGAGGAGGTGGTGGAATGAATGTGAGTACTGCTCTCACTGCTGGAGAATGTCTCTGTGGAGAAGCTGATAGATACTGAGGAGACTCAGTCCTCATCGAAGAACATAAGGGACTGCCAAGAGCTAATCACTAAAGGAGATTTCTACCACACCCTTCAAGGCTCAAGAACATTGTGGAAGAGGGGACAGAAAAAATGTAAGAGCCACAGGATACATAAGTGTACTTTGGGGACTGTCCTCCCAGCATGAACCTGATTGGTGCATTCATGACCCCACAGTGACCACAAGACCAGCATAGCTCTAAGCCCATCAACATTTTAACATAGAAGACAGAGAAAGAGAAACAGAATGAGACAACAAAACAGAGGAAGGACTGCCTTGAAAGAGGAGGATCCTCAGGGCTTGGGAGGTCAAGGACAAAAGGAAATAATGGGATAGGAACATCATCAAATTACTGTATATTCATATACTAAAATTCTGAATAAAGGGCTGGAGAGATTGCTTAGTGGTGAAGCACTTGCCTGTGAAGCCTAAGGACCCCAGTTCAAGGCTGAATTCCCCAGGACCCACATTAGCCAGATGTACAAGGCACGCGTCTGGAGTTCGTTTGCAGTGGCTGGAAGCCCTCACCATCTCTCTCTGTCTCTCTCTCTCTCTGCCTCTTTCTCTCTTTGTCTGTCACTCTCAAATAAATAAATAAAAATAAAAAATTCTGATTAAAAATCATTTTACAGAGGTATTGTCAATGTACAATGAATATCATGCATGTGATAATTATCATATAAAAGAGGAGGGTAAGAGAGCCTATATACTGAGTAGGTAAGTTAAGATGGAATCCTAAAAATATTCAAATAATGCAAAAGATGACAGGAGAAGGGGAGCAGAGGAAAAATAAAAGGTACATCTAGAAAACAAATGCAAAAATTGGTTTTTGGTCAATAATCATATCAATTGCATATTATCTAAGTAGAACTATCATTGTGCCAGATTGAATCTTTCAAAACCAAGCCCTAACCATATGCTACCTGCAAGAAGTTCACTGTAAACATCTGCAAGCACTAAGTAAAAGACAGCTGTGCTGAGAGTGTAGCTCAGTGGTAGAGCTGTTGTCTAACATGGGCAACGTCCTGGGTTTGACCTTCATCACTGAAAATGAATTTGGGCAATATTAGAAAATGTGGGTTTCAGAACAAGAAAAAATTCTACGAAATGTGATTGGTTTTGAATAGCAAAAGCCAGTCTGTCTGTAAGAAGCAATTTAGTTCATTCTTTGACCTCTATGTCAACTGAATCTGCCCAGGACTAAAAAGCAGAGAAGTGGATCATTCCAAGTTTCCTTCTCCCAGGGATTTCACCAAGGGAGGAAGATTCCAAAGTGGTTTTTAGAACCTGCTGCCAGCAAATGGGATCTGGGCTTAGAATACAAAGAGAGACAGCAACATGAAAACTCATTCTATGATCCGATGACGCAGCAACTCATCCGTGACTATACATCCAATAAGAGTATATCTATCTATCTATCTATCTATCTATCTATCTATCTATCTATCTATAATCTACCAACCTACCTGTATAAAAGACTTGCTAGAATGTTCATGGCATACGTCTGATAAGAGCCCAAACTTAGAAACCATTCAAGTATCCTTTTTTTTTTTTTTTTTTGGTTTTTGATTTTCAAAGTAGGGTCTGGCTGTAGCCCCTGAAATTCACTATGTGGTCTCAGGGTGGCCTCGTACTCACAGCCTTCTCCCACCTTTGCCTCCCAAGTGCTGGAATTAAAGGTGTGCACCACCACACCCAGCTAAAGTATTGAAATCATTATCCACGCTGGAATGGATAAGTAAATCAAGAAACATTCACGCAGTAGAATGTTATGTAGCACTTAGAAAAAGAAGTCACAATTATGTATTGTATGAACAAATCCCCAAACTATAATGTGAACAGAAGTCAAACACAGAGCATATACTTTAAAATTCCATTTACATAGATTCTTAAATCCATTTATTCTACCAATGATGCTAGAAAATTTGGGCAGTGGCTAGCCTGGGGAATTGGATGTAGGAAGGGGCCTAAGGGGGTGTTAGGGGAGACTAGTCACTTTTTTTTTCTTGATGTGGGTGCTGGTTACATGTGTGTATGTTTATTGTGTAAAAATGAATTGAACTATATCATTTTATGTGGTTTTCTATATACACACATACTCTACTTCAATGAAAGTCTTTACTTATGATATTCGACTATCAAGAACATTATGGCTGCATCATTTTGTCATGGCACTTTACAAGTAGACATACAGGTTGGTGGGCGAAGCCTTCACACCAAGTTGGGCGGTGAGGCAGAGCGGCAAGGGTAGGAACTGAACATTAGATTTACAGACCCTCAGGTTGCCTGTGTAACGGAATATCTCAGCTAAGCTCTTGGCGCCTCAACTCCCTGATCCACACAATGAGGACCAAGCCAGTCTTGGCTGGGTTCTAGTAAGATTTAAAAGAAGCAATGGCTAAGAAAGTATCGAGTATGTAATAAACCCAAGTATTGTAGCTTTTTGTATAAGATGATGTGCATAACCTAGTAAAATAAAAATATCATATACTTTTATAATATTAATATAATCTTTTTAAATCAGCTTTAACAGTTACTTTCTTTTCTTTTTTTAATTTTTTGTTATTTATTTATTTATTTGGGAGCAAAGACAGAGAGAGAAAGAGGCTGATAGATAGATAGGGAATGGGCACGCCAGGGCCTTTAGCCACTGCAAAGTACCTCCAGACGTGTGCGCCCCTTGTGCATCTGGCTAACATGGGTCCTGGGGACTCGAGCCTCAAACCGGGGTCCTTAGGCTCAACAGGCAAGCGCTTAACCGCTAAGCCATCTCTCCAGCCCACTTTTCTTTTTTTTTTAATTATTTATTTATTTGAGAGAGAGAGAGAGAGAAAGAGGCAGATATACAGAGAGAGAAATGGGCACACCAGGGCCTCCAGCCACTGCAAATGAACTTCAGATGTGTATGTCACCCTGTGCATCTGGCTTACATGGGTACTGGGGAGTTGAACCTGGGTCCTTAGGCTTTGCAGGGAAGCATCTTAACCACTGAATCATCTCTCCAGCCCCTCTTTCTTTCTTTCTGTTTTGTTTCTTTGTTTGTTTGTTTTGTCGAGGTAGGGTCTCACTCTGGCCCAGGCTGACCTGGAATTCACTATGTAGTCTCAGGGTGGCCTTGAACTCATGGCGATCCTCCTACCTCTGCCTCCTGAGCGCTAGGACTAAAGGTGTGTGCCACCATGCCTAGCTAAAATATATTTTTTATTTATTTTTAAGCAGAGAAAAACAGACGCACACAGAGAAAGAACGGGTATTCCAGGGCCTCTAGCCACTGCAAACAAAATCTAGACGCAGGCATCACTTTGTACATCTGGATTTATGTGGATACTGGGGAATTAAACCTGAGTTATTAGGCTTTGCAGGCAGACACCTCAACTGCTGAGTGATCTCTCCAGCCACACCCTCACATTTTTTGAAGGGTCTCACTCTAGTCCAGGCTGAGGCTGATCTTTAACTCACTCTGTAGTCCCAGGCTGGGCTTGAATTTACAGCAATCCTCCTACCTCTTCCTTCCAAGTGCTGGGATTAGAGGTGTGCACCACCACATTTGGTTACTTTTCTCTTTGTAGCCTCGTATCCTCCTGAACATTATCCAGTGAACATTAGTAACACCAGCAATAATACTAACAGTGTCTACCAGGTCATTCCCAAGCCTGAGTTACCTCCTCTGTAGATCCTGTTATGTGTTGCCGTTCATAACACACGTCTCACGCACCACAGCTGAATCCACATCCAGGAATCTCCTTAGTTTTAGGGACATGCCACACCCCAAGTGCAAGCAAGCCCCTTCCTAGACCCTTCTGTATGCAGTCACTGCTCAGGGCCAGTGTGTGCACACCCAAAAAACAAAAAGCACACCCACTCTCTGGGACTAAGCCAACCTAACTCAGGGCTCTGTTGCTACTGCATCCTGCTTCCACCTCTTCCTCTTCCCCTCTTAGCGCCTTCCTCCTGCCCTCCAAATTAAAGTCTGATTCCTGGTACCTGACCCACATACTCTCCCAGGAGCCGTCCCTCAGACCTGGCTAGGCAACCCCGGCTCCTCCCGGCTGAGGCTATCTTGAGCTTCCCAGCATCTCTCGTTTTCCCACACAGCCCTGAACTCCAGAGAGAACAAGTTGTTGGGCATGGTTCAGGTATGCGTGACAGGCTGGTCATTCCCCCTAGATGTGCCACCCTGCTTTCCAAATCCACACACTTTCCCAAAGGACCCACAGCCGTTTACGGCAGGTATCGCCTTGTTTGTCGGGGCTGGAGAGATGGCTTAGCGGTTAAAGCGTTTGCCTTCCAAAACCAAAGGATTCCAGTTGGATTCTCCAGGACCCACATAAGCCAGATGCACAAGGGGGCTCGTGCGTCTGAGTTCATTTGCAGTGGCTGGAGGCCCTGGCGTGACCATTCTCTTCTCTTCTCCCCTCCTCTCCCCTCCCCTCCCCTGCCCTCCCCTCCTCTCCCCTGCCCTCCCCTGCCCTGCCCTGCCCTGCCCTCCCCTCCCCTCCCCCCTCTCCCTCCCCCCTCTCTCTCCCTCTCTCTCTCCCTCTCTCTAAAATATATATGTAAAAGACTTGTTTGTGTTATCTTATAAAGTGTCCCTTTTTCTAACAGGACCCTCACACTAAAACAGCTGAGGTACAGAGGCAACTCCAAGGGTCAACTACAAGATCCACCAGTAGGTGGCGCTAAGTTACCCAATGCTAGACTTGGACAAATTTTGCCTTAAGCAAACTGTCCCATAAAGTTCATAATGCAGAGCCGAGCCTGGCCTGGTGGCGCATGCCTTTAATCCCAGCAGACGTGGGAGAACCTCCTTGAGTTCCAAGCCAGCCTGAGACTACATAGTGAATTCCAGGTCAGCCTGGAATAGAGTGAGACCCTACCTCAAAAAAACCAAAACACAAAAAGCTCATAATGCAATCTTAGAATATACAGACTTTTCCAGAACAGAAAGAAGAAAGAAAACAGCCTGCCACAAAAATGAACACAAGTATAGCAAGGGCAAGGCGACAAGGCCGCCTCTAAAGGGGAACCCTCAGACCCTTATCAGGCTGGTTCCACATGAAGTCAACTCTTCCCTCTCATGCCACGTAGGTACCCACAGTGGAAGTGAAGGTCCGATTTTAAAATCTCTACGTCCAGATGAACAAGGAGGTAAGCAAAATTATGTGTCTGTAGAAACACATGAATGAAAAGCAAGCAGGGCTAGGGATGTGGCTCAGTGGTAGAGGAGCACGTGCATAGAACCCACCAGTGATGGGCTTGAGCATGGCTCAGTGGTAGAGTGCTTGCCTAGCATGCAAAGGCCCTGCGTTCAATCTCCAGAACTACACAAAACAGAGAGAGAGAGAGAGAGAGAGAGAGACAGAGAGAGAGAGAGGCCAATTGTGGTGGCACATGTCTGCAGAGGCTGAGGCAGGAAGGGAACAAGTTCAAAGCCAGCCTAGACTACATGAGTACAGTGTGAAATCCTGTCTCAAAAAAAAAAAAAAAAAAAAAAACCAGGGGCTGGAGAAATGACTCAGTGGTTAAAGGCACTTTTTTGCAAAGCCTGTGGATCTGGGTTTGCTTCCCTGGTACCAGCATAGGACCATATACACATGGTGGCATATGCGTCTGGGTTTTGTATGTAGTGGCAGGAGCCCTGGCATGCCCATTCTCCCTTTCTCACTCTCTTTCTCCCTCTCAAGTAAATAAAGAAATTAAAAAAAAAAAACCAGTCAACCAAACAAAAAGAGGGGCTGAACAGACCCAGTTATTCCCTTACTGGGCATGTACCCTAAAAGCTCCACACCTCAGCTCAGAGAGATTTGCTCAACCATGTTTATAGCTGCTCAATTCTTAATAGCCAAGAGCTGGAATCAATCCAGATGTCCATCATTAGACGAATGGATAACTAAGATGTGGTATATCTACACAATGGAATTCTACACAACAGTAAGGAAAAACAACACAGTGAAATTTGAAGAAAAATGGTTGAACATGGAAGAGCTTATTCTCAGTGAACTCACCCAATCACAGAAAGATAATCACCGCATAGTCTCACTCATGTAAAGCTCCTAACCTGAAACTACCCAAGTTGCCGACATACCTACCAAGCATCTCAAGGACCAGACAATAGGGAGGGAGGGGAAGTTAAGGGAAGAGGGGGGACACAAAACTGACCTAAAAGGCAATAGTACCATAAAACTCTACATCCTAAAAGACAGACCAAATGGTTGACCCTTCACCAGGCCCTTAGAGGAAACACTGGATTCACAAGGCCCTGGAGAGGGTACAATGAAACTGTCCATTATCGCCTCTTATTTCTGCTTTCTCTCTCTCTCTCTCTCTCTCTCTCTCTCTATCTATCTCTGTCTCTTCCTCTTCTCTCTCATCTCTTTGTCTCTTTTATATCACTTATCCTGTTCTTCCTTCTCTTCTTGGGTGCTGACCTGTAACTCCCGGTACCAGCAGGTGGTTATCATCCACAATGAGTTTTGATCACAGAGACCTACAAGAAGTAAGTGGTAAGACCCTATTGCTGAAGACACCAAACACTGTTGGTACGTATCATGGAGTGACATGGCTGGAAGCTGGAAGAGAGTCAGTCCCCAGACAGTGCGTCTAGTGCCTGGAGGTGCTACATGAGCGACTGGGGAATAGTGACCAATATCTGCCCAAGCCACGCATGGTCTAACCTACTTAGCAGCAAACAACCTGACATGTTGCTCACACAAGTTCAATAGTGGTGCATAGCCATGGTGGGAAACCAACTGCTCTCGATTTGGCTAACTGATCTGCTCAGTGGAACAGAACCCATAGCTGGAGCTGGGAAACAAGTCAGAACCATATCCAAAAATGAACCCGCTCTCCATTAAACTCTCTCTAAGAAACAATGGTTATCACACTAACTTGGTGCTAACTTTACTGTCCATTGGAGAATCTGCTTCTCTTTTTCAGGTAGACGCAGATCCTAAGGAAAGATCACCCCATCATACCTCAAAAGGACCCCAGCTAAAACCAAGAATAATTGGGGAAACTTGCAAGAATGCTGTTTTCTTGGCAAACCGGGAACCATCACAACAGTGAAGGAGATAGACACAGAGAACAATCAACCCCTACCAAACAAGATATCCAGAGACACAGAGGTGCCCAAGATCTCAACACAGAAGCAGACCTAATATGAACCCAACATGGCTCAGGGAAAATTGCAGAAGAGGGGGCAAAAGAATGTCAGAGCCACATGTTGGGTCATGACATGCACAGACATTTCCTCCTACCCCAAACTAAAGGCTAACCCTACAATGCATGACCCATATACCCCAACAAGAGGGTCCCAGTGGAGGGGGGAGGACAGGGAGGAGGCTAACAATGGTACCAACTTGACTGTATTCACTGATTACAAAAATGAAGAAAAGAGGAGCTGGAGAAATGCTTCAACTGATAAAATGCTTGACACACAAGCATGAGGGCCTGAGTTCAGATCCGCACACAGTCACATAAAGTACAGGCAGAGTGACACATGCCAGTAATCCCGGTGATGACGAGGATACCTAGGGATCACTGACTAGCTGGCCAAGCCTAATGGAGGAGCTCTGGGTTCAGTGGGAGACCTTGTCTCAAAAAATAATATGGAGGGGCTGGAGAGATGGCTTAGCAGTTCAGGCGTTTGCCTGCAAAGCCAAAGGATCTCGGTTCAGCTCTCCAGGACCCACGTAAGCCAGATGCACAAGGGGGCACATGCATCTGGAGTTCGTTTGCAGTGGCTAGAAGCCCTGGTGCACCCATTGTGTCTCTCTGCCTCTTTCTCTCTCTCTCTCTCAAATAAATAAATAAAATATATTTAAAAATAATAATGTGGGGGCTGGAGAGATGGCTTAGTGGTTAAGTGCTTGCCTGTGAAGCCTAACGACCCTGGTTCAAGGCTCGATTCCCCAGGACCCACGTTAGCCAGATGCACAAGGGGACGCACACATCTGGAGTTCATTTGCAGTGGCTGGAGGCCCTGGAGCGCCCATTTCTCTCTCTCTCTCTCTCTGTCTCTGTCTCTCTCTCTCTTTCTCTCTCCCCCCTTTCTCTCTCTGTCTGTTGCTCTCAAATAAATAAAAATAATAATGTGGAGAGCAATTGAGGAAGACATCCAGTGTCAACCTCTGGCCTCCAAACACAAGCACACACATATGAACATGCATACACACATGCATGTATACCACACACACACACACACAAAAGGAAGGGGGAGAACGGGAAGAGACAGGAGGAGGCAGGCAGGCCGGCACAGTGATATTAACACACAGTATGGCTTCTGTGTTAAAATCCATGCCATTGTTCATACTGCCAATGTATTGCTGACTCTGAGCACTGAGAAGAAGCCTGAGAAGTAACCCTCCCTGGGAGAACTAAAATGAAAGAAAAGCCAGGGGGGTAATTTCAAGGTCCAATGAGTCATTAAGTAATAAAATTGGATCATGTAGAGGTAGTGGTAGAGGGGTGTGCCATCATCTATTTTTTCTAAGAAAGAGCAGGGGAAACTATCATTTCTTTTTTTTCTCTCTCTCTTGGTTTAGAGCTGATGTCCAGAAAGATGTTACACATTGCATATGGTCTATGTTTGATTTTAGTCACAGAAAATTTCCAAGAGTAAAATGTGAAACTCCTTTGGACTTGCCACCCAGAATGGATAAACATTAGCATTTTGACTCACTTGCTTCTGTTTTAAAGCACTGTGTCCCTATCATTGGAAAATCCTTGTGTAACAAACAGTCCTAGTAGGGCTGAATATAGTTGGTGACTTAGCATCCATTATTTGCTTTATAAAATGGTTGCAAGCAGGGAAAAAATACCCACAGATCAAAGCTCTGAGCATTTGAATGATGCAGACATTCCCCTAGACAAGCATCATCGTCTATAGCTTGCCTCTCATTTTGCCCCACAAAACAGTTAAGATAGATATAGAAACGACAGGGAAGGAAAGAGAAACCCAGGAAGCCCGGGGGCTCTCAGGGGTTCAGTCACACTAGCAGCAGCTGGGATTTGAACACCAGCTTCAGGACCTCTGACAGGAGCCCGTTTCATCTGGTGTCATGGTGCATACATGGACAAAACGAGTCCCAGTGGACAGTGTCCATGGCACACATGTGGTACACACTGGAGCCCAGTGAACAGTGCCCATGATACGCATAGGGTACACATCACTGGGTTCCAGAGGACAGTGCTGTGCTATGTGATTTCCATTTTGTTTTCATGGACAAAGCAATACGGGCTTGGAGAGGTGCAGCACTGTTACCCACAGTTTGCAGCTGGAGGCTGGCAGAATGGTGAGGCAAACTAGGACTGCCCAGCATTGAAGCTCGGGCTTCCAGAGGCCAAATGAAGACAGCAGAGTACACTGGGGTCTGGGCGCACTGTACCTGGTGTCCCTCAGGGAGCAGAGTTACTGCTTCACAATTTCATTCTCACTTACAGAAGGCCCTCTACCACCCTGGTGACATCCAATTGTCCACAGGACATGTGAGAGAGGGAGTGCCTACCTAACTAGCACCAGTGGGGTTGGCCCAGAGAGGAAATTCACCTAGAACTCCCAAGAACTATGAGAAACAGTGTCATTCCAGGCACTAGGTTTGGGGATGGCTTGTTACGTAACAAAACCTGACTGATACAACCCAACTCAAGGCCAGAGATGGTTCTTACCTGGGAGGGTAGTAGGGATCCAAAGTGTGGCCATCTCCCATGCTAAGTGTGCAGGACAGGTTTCCAGTGAAGGGAGTGAGGAGCCATGTCAGGGAGATGGTGACATTGTCAAAGGTGAAACTCCCATTGGGCACCACAAGCCGCAGGCCTGCAGATCCAGATATACAAGATGCCTTGTGTAGTCACCAAGTAAAGTTGCCTGTTTCTACTTAAGATTCTCTTTCCTCTATTCACTAGGCTGTTTTAAAAAAATATTTATTTATTTTAGAGAGAGAGAGGGAATGGCTGCACCAGGGCCTTCTGTCACTGTGCTCCAGACACATGAGTCACTTTGTGCATCTGGCTTTATGTGGTTACCAGGAAATTAAGCCTGGGCCATCGGGCTTTGCAATCAAGCACATTTAACCACTGCGGCATCTCTCCAGCCCCACCAGGCTGGTTTTTTTTTTTTTAATGTGAGATGTTTAGTTTATCTTCACTTTTTATGCACATATGTGTATGTGTGCTTGTGTGTGTGCATTTGTGTGTACATGGGTGCACAAGTGTATGTGTGCCTATGGAGAACAGAGGATAACCTCAGGTGTCATCCTCAAAAGCATCAACTACCTTTTAGAGATACAGTCTTTCATTGGCCTGGAGATCACCAATTACGCCACACTGGCTGGTCGCAGAGCTCCAGGGACCCTCTGTCTTCACCTCCCCAGTGCTGGGATTACAAATGCAAGCCACGCTCAGCACTTTTACATGGATTGGGGGGGGAATCAAACGCAGGTCTTGATGTTTGTAAGACAAGCACTTATGACTCAGCTATCTCCCTAGCGCCTTATTTTTACCTTTGAAAGGCCTTTTGAATTTTACATTTCATTCCTAGGTAATATACCACCAAAACATAGAATTGGAAATATATAGAGTATAGAATGATGAGAGGCTCCACTGCAAACCTCCCCTCTGGCCCCAACACAGCTACCCCAAAGCAGCCACTACTACCAGAGCCTTGGGATCCTATCAGATATAGCCACATGCACACACACACACGTACACACACACACACACACACACACACATGGAGGCTTTATTTAAATTCACACATATGGGGTATGTTTGTTCACTATTCAGTACCCTGCATTTCTTCCACTTAGTACACTTCAGGATTTCTCTTTAGAACTCTAGCTGCATAATGTGCCTGAATTAATAAAGCCAGAAGTCTACCGGATGTCCAAATCTATTTTAGAACTTCTAAAGTGACAAAAGGTGAAAAATTACTTGACTAAGGTAGCAGATGAGTTATGGTAAGCTACTTCACATTAAGTTGTACAAAACGTCGAACTTCAGTTGTTGGCATAGGGCTGGTTGGGTGAGACAAGTAGAACTTGCTGGGGCTTCACCCAGTCCTATGCTAACCAGGGCACTGCAATCTTCCAGTGCCTGGGCACTAAAATGCGAATGGAAAGGATTTTCCCCAGGCTTGGCAGAGGCCATCAGGGCCCTGACTCCAAGGTACGTGAGGGTGCTCATGGGCCTACTGGGCACAGTAGCCAGGGCGCTGACTAAAGTCCCTCCTTTGTGAATTAGAATCTGGTTGTAATGAGAGCACACCAGCTCCTAGGGGTGGAGCAGAAAATCTGGCCCATGTGGTTGTCACACCCAACACACCCCTCTGCCCTAAACCATACACTTGTCTGGTGACAGCACTCTGTGGCTGATGGAGCTCCAAAGGACACCCTTGTCTACAACCAAAACCACCAGACAGAAATTGCTACCGAAAGGCAAGCCTGCCCTTCTCAGACAGTACAGTGGAGGCATCCCACTTGCTCTTAGCATCACCCAGACACAGCTGAGAACCAATGAGAAGAGCTGCTTCAGTGATCTCAGGATACTGCCCCTCCTGCACACTATCCTCCATGGGTCCCCCTTCCTCCTACACCCCAACTCTGTTGTCCCCTGGGGACCCCATCCTTTCCCTTCAGAGCTTGTCCCTATTGCTCACACCCCCAGCAGAAGTCGCCCTTCTAAGTCATTTTGTCACAGGGTGGTACAGTGTGACTTCTCAGCTTTGTAGGAAGCTAGTAGGGATAGAAATCAAATCGATGTGACCATTGGGAGGGTAATTTACCAATGTCTATTAAAATTTTAAATATGGGCTAGAGAGATGGCTTAGCGGTTAAGGTGCTTGCCTATGAAGCCTAAGGACCCAGGTTTGATTTCCCAGGACCCATATAAGCCAGTTGTACAAGGTGGTGCATGCATCTGGAGTTCATTTGCAGTGTCTGGAGGCCCTGGTACACCCATTCTATCTGCCTCTTTCTCTCTCTCTTCCCCCCACAATAAATAAGTAAATAAAATATTTAGATGGGATTTTTTTTGGGGGGGGTTGAGGTAGGGTCTCACTGTAGTCCAGGCTGACCTAGAGTTCACTATGAAGTCTCAGGCCTCAATCCTTTGGCAATCCCCCTACTCTTTCTCCCAACTTCTGGGATTAAAGGCATATGTCACCATGCCCAGCTAAATCAAATATTTATTTTTTTTCAATTACTAAGAATTTCTTCTTGGAAAATAATCCCAGACAGCAGACAAGATGCATGTACAAGAGTGAACTCTACAGGGTGATAGGTAACAGGAAAATTGGAAGCAAGCTAAGTGTGCTCACAGGGGAGCTCTGATATAATCTAGTGCTGGGACACAATGCAGCCATGTGAAGTGTAAGATGGTGAGTTGGATAGCTGCTCAGGGTCTATTGTTAAGAGAACTGAGCTGTGGGTAGTTTGTTTCACATGATTTTTGTGTGTGTGTGTGTTTGTGTTTGTGTTTGCATGTGCATGGGCACACATGTATGAGTGTGTGTTCATATGTATGAGGCCAGAGTACAAGCTCGGGTGTCATCCTCAGGAATGTCATCCACCTTTTTTTGAGGTAAGGTTTCTCGATGCCCTTGAGCTTTCCAGTTAGGTTACAGTGGATGGCCAGCAAGCCCAACACCACACACACACATACACACACACACACTCGTGCGCACATACCATACACATGGAGAAGAAGGAGGAGGAAGAGGAGGAGAGGCGGGGAAGAAGAAAATTTCCATGCCCAAGCCAACGGTGGGGGGGGGGGTACTCACCTTCCAGACACTGGTAGTGCACCCACAGGTAATTGCCCCACTTGGGACACAGGTCTCCAAAGTAGGTCCCATCTGCTGCCACCTGGCATGCCTGCAGCCCCTGGCACTGGCCTGGGAGACACCCACATCCCAGCAAAGACAGGAATGGGTGGGAGACAAAAGAACAGACGCTCAGAAGAACTTCACAGAGACGTGTTACTACCTTGGATACCAGCAGCTGCCCAATTAAGGCCTGCTGGCATCTACAGGTGGTGAGCTGAGAACCAAGGGGACAGGAGAGCTGACCTCCTGCTCCCTTTGCAGCTCCGGGCCTGGGGCACTGACTGCGTGTGCTAGATCTCCTAGAGGGCTCACGGAGACAGAATTCCAGACCTGGCCCCTTGGGATTCTGATTCAGTAAGTCTGCAGGAGGCCCAGCATTTTACTTTTCTAATAAACTCTGAGGTGATGTTGGTGCTGTGGGCCTGGGGACCTCACTCTGAGCACCTCTTCAGATAGCCTAAGCAGGAACCAGCAAGATAATTCTGGGAAGATTGGGAGCCTTGTGTTCATCAGGGGTGCCAGATGCCTGCAAAAGGGAAGACCACAGGTCACCCATGGCAGGAACTAACTCCAGAGTCATCGGACACCTCTTCCTCCTTGACCCAGTCTACGTGCCTGCAAAGGATTATGGGAGAAAAGAATGGGACACTACGGTGCGGGAATGTCCTCTCTTGTGCTCTCACCCTCATACATGCTAGGGTTTGATACGTTTACATGTCTATGCAGTTGCTTAGCCAGGGAGACCTCCACCTCATGCCCAGACACTCTCCTGGGTCTGAGTTTCTCCCGTGCCCTCACTGTTTCCAGTGCCCGGTTATTGGCACGGGCCCACACACCTGTCTGGATGTGGAGCTGCCAGTGTGAATCTCCACCTGGAAATTCTTTCCAATCACTGCTGGAGTAGCCTCCCCACAAGCTTGGGGGCTCACAGCAGCACAGGTTTGTTTCCTCTCAGTTCTGTTTAGCTTTTTAAATTTATTTTTATTTTTGAGAGAGAGAGAGAGAAAGAGGCAGAAAGTGAGAAACAGAAAGAGAGAGAGAATGGGCACACCAGGGCTTTAGCTGCTGCAAATGGATTCCAGATGTACGCCCCCTTGTGCGCCCCCTTGTGCGCGTGTGCAACATTGCGTGCTTGCATCACTATGTATCTGGCTATGTGGGACCTGGAGATTCGACATGAGTTCTTAGGCTTCTCAGGCAAGCGCCTTAACTGCTAAGCCATCTCTCCAGCCCCTTTTAAAGCTTTTATGTGTATAATTATGCATTGATGTGTGCATGTGTATGCAGGTGCATATGTGTGCACATGCACCTATGTGTACATTTGTGTGGAGGCCAGAGGACAGCCTTACGTGTTATTCCTTCAGGGACAATCCACCTTCTTTGAGACAGGACTCGAGAACTCATAGACTGGCTGGTCAGCAAGCTCTAGGAACCTGCATCTTCACCTCCCCAGCGCTGGGATTCCAAGTACGCATCACTACCCTTGGCTTTTATTTTTTTTAACATGGATTCCCCATGTCTATGAAGCAAGTGCTTTACCAGCTGAGCTATGTCCCCAACACTTATTATCTCTTATTTCAAGAGGTCAAATGTGTAGGTGGGCTGGGCTGAGGTGGTTCTGCAGCAAAACCACTTTCCTTTCTGGGGACTTCAGGGAGGACTCTGCACCCAATATCATTTTTCAGTAGAATTCAGCTCTTAGCTCCTTGAGGCCACTCTTTAGTCTTTGCATGTGGCCCCAGCCTCTGAGACAGCAATGGTGTGTCCAAGCTGCTCACACCTGAAATCACTCTAACTCCTCCCACACATTTGGCCTCCAACCAGAGACAGGCCTCTGCTTTCAAGGGCTCCTGTGTTTGGCTTCTTAGCAATCCTATGTTTCTGGAAAATAACTCCCTGGGTTAAATTCCCTCTGTTGAAAGACCTAACATAACTGACTCTTTCATTTTTCTTTCTTTCTTCCACCCATCCTTCCTTTCTTTCTCTTTTTTCCTTTCCTTCCTTTCTGTCTTTTCCTTTTCCTTCCCTTCTCTCCCCTTCCTTCCCTCCCTGCCTTCTTGCTTTCCTTCCTTCCTCTTCTTTCTCTTTTCTATATGTTTTGAATGGGGTCTCGCCGTGTTGCCCTCAATCTTTTGGCCTCCAGCAATCCTCCAGCCTGAGTAGCATAATGGCCTCAAGCAATTTTCCTGCCTCAGCCTGTTAAGTAGCTGAAGCTACAGGTATGTGCCCACTGCCCCCCACTCAAAACATTTAAGAATTAGTTCTTTAAATTGTGGCCATATGTGTGTGTGTAGGCAGGCAGTCTACACTGAGCTAACCCCCAGTCTCCACCATAGTTCCCAACGAGACAGTGGGGTTCACCCCTCAAATTTATATAGTCCATTTTGCATCCACAGCACTATCATCTCCAAAGGACCGGGCCATGTTTCAGATGTTCTTGCTGCTGGATTGCCTGTAAACAGGACAGTGCCTGGCACCGAATAGACATGAAATCTGCTTCGCATGAGTAAATAAACCACACCTTTTGTTCCTTTCTGCTGTAGCATTTATCATTATTAGATACCTGTCTAAATGGCACATCCATGTCCCCGTTGGACTTTGAGATCCTTGAAGTAGACTGTTTGATTCATCCTGTATCTACAGAGCCCAGGGGAATGCACAGTACAGATTGGTTCTCAATAAATGTTTATTGGTCACTGAAGGAGTGAGTGATCATGGCACTTGGATGCAGACTTTCTCTGACCCTTCCCAGTGGGACCGAGAGCCTCTCTTCCAGTGTGATTTCTGAGGTGTGGCTGCCATATTTCAAAAGCTTATAGGTGAGTCTTTGGGAAGGAACCTGCATACCCCCAGTACACTGTGTTGAGGAAGGCCCCACAACCTGTCTGGCCAAGCCCTTTCTCCTCACAGACCATAGCTCAGCATTGCTAGAGCACCAAGGAGAGTTCCCAAGGACCAATGGGCTGAGGTCAGTATTTCATATCCCCAGGACAACTCTGAGGGGAGCAAGGGCACTGAAGTGGACATATGGAGGCAAGAGGAGAAAGAGGCACCTCCAAGGGCAGAGAGATGTGCCAAGGCAGGAGGCTCAGGGAGTGCCATACGTGCAGCCCTCTCTGAATCCCTGGGGAGATTTGGCTACAGCCAAAGCCTCCAAGGACAAATGCTGAGAAGCACGTGTACGGAGACTGGTCCTGAGCACCCAGCCTGGCCACCCATTGCTGTGTCCTCCTTAGCTGGAAGCTAAACCTTCCTGCATCCCTGCTTCCTGGTCACTGCAGCAGACAGCCGAGGGCTCCCTTGTCCTGGATGATGAAAGCTGCTGAGGACTCAAGGGAGCTCCGATAGCCCCACTCAACCCTGAAACTGAATCCTTGTCATAGGGCAGATGCGGCTGAGAGAAGACTTAATCTAATTTAGAAAAGTAAAGACTTAAAGAAATGTCCGTACCAGCCATTTCTGCTGTGGCAAAGACTGAAAACCATCCATCTCCCAACAGGCAGGAGATAAGTCATGGCCCGTTTCTACAAGCAAACTAGAAGAACATTTCTACAATGAACTAGAAGAACACGAATCAAGGTGGACCACATATCTCCACAGCAGTGTTGAGCAGAATGCACTGAACACAAAATTGAAAGAGAAAACACTGCATAAAAGTACATGCAAGACAGTTCCATTTGTATAAACGAGGCTGCACAAAAAGGGACGGAAGTAGAAGCAGAATTGAGAACCATGCGTGGGATTAATGAACCCCGGGTTCATGACGGCAGTGGGATCAAGGAGAGCCCTGCAAGAGCCTGACAACGTTATGGCCAAATGAGTGAATGACTCTCAAGCATGTTGTCATGTTGTATGGTGTTATGATCTGACAAAGGTGAGGAGTGGCTCTCTGGGTGGGGAAATCATCATAATATTCTTTGTTTTTGTCTATATGCTTGAAATGTTTCCTAATTTTTAAAAGTTAGATGACAAACTTAATGTTTTCTGAACTCAGAAGGACAGGGGGTCAGAAGCCTCCATGCCCTGCTAGCTAGGTTTGATGTCTACAGAGGGTCAGGTACAGGCCCCTGCTTCCCTGCTTGATGCTGTGGGCAGAGAGTGGGCTGGCTTTCCCACACAGAGAAGGCTCATGCCATATCTGCAGCACATCAGAACTTTCTAGAACCCTTTACTGAGCACAGAAGACTAATAATTGCTCTCTGTTCCAGGCAGAGCCACAGATTACTGGAGTCCTACCTTCAACCTCCTCCTTGACGCTGACCCAGCCGCATTCCTCCTCCAGCTCTGAGGGGTTCCAGGTGCCCCTGGGTGCAGTAATGGGGCGTTTGGCGCCCATAGAAGGCATCCTGGACCTGAATGACTTCCCCTGAGCCACAGTGCATGGTGGCATTGTGTCTCTCACAGGCCAGGCTGCGGCCGAGCCCTGGAGCAAAGGGAAAGTGACATCTTAGAGGTGCACAGTGGGCAGGCGCTGAATGATGGGAGGCGAAGGGACGGCAGGAGTCAGCGCAGGGTCAAACACAGGGGCAGGTGGGTGTATCAGGGAGACCTGTAAGTGGAGGTATGTGTGTGTGTGTGGAGGGCAGGAATGAAAGGTGGAAAGTCCCAGAAAAACCAAAGTGGGCTCGAATGAAGATAAGCAGGAAGGTACCTGCACAGGGAGAGGGGCACTGAAGAGACAGGGAGATGGAGAGGCCCACCAAGAGACACAGGGGAGAAACAAAACCAGAGCTAGGGAGAAAGAGAAGGAAACAAAAGACCATGAGCAACCGGAGATGAGAAGGGGGTGCAGAAAGAGAAGTCAGGAGTGGAGACTGAAGGAGGAGGAAAAGGCAGGCAGACAGCGGGGAAGGCGGGAAGGAAGGAGAGAACCCCTGCTAGCTCACCAAACTCGCAGATGAAGGCGAAGGCCTGTGTGCAGTCCGCCGAGGCAGCCCACTGGGACGAAGGGCCTCTCCCGATGTAGCCACAGGCCCCTGGGCCAGGAGCAGTCTGTTCTCCCTGCCAGTTGCTGTAGCTCACGGTGGAGGTGTCCAGCCAGGTTCCAGGCCCTGGGATGGGGAAAGAACCAGCAAGATTTAGGAGTCCCCTTCTTCTTCTTCTTCTTTTTAAAGTTAGTTATTATTTATTAGAGAGAGCCAGAGGCAGATAGAGAATGAGAACGCCTGGGCCTCTAGCCACTACAAACAAACTCCAGACGCATCTGCCGCCTTGTGCAGCTGGCTTTATATGGATATTGGGGAATTAAATCTAGGTTCTTTGGCTTTGTAGGCAAGTGCCTTAACTGCTAAGCCATCTCTTCACCACCACCACCCCCTCCACTTTATTCTTTATGTGGAGAGCTTGCCCAACTCATCCTGTAGCATGTCACAGGTGTTCACCAATATGGCCAAGCAAAAGCTTCTCCACACCAGGGAATGAGTGTGTCTTCCCCATTAGCTTCAAAACTGACATGAGAACCGGGACACTGGAGTGCATGCTGCAGCTAAACAAATAATGTTTCCAGCTGTGCCTTCCCATACTGTAGCCAAGGCCAAAAGGGCGCCAGGAATGCTCACAGCTGTGCCACAGGTCCTGCTCACATGTGTCTGGGCAGAGTTGAGCTCAGGCAAAGACAATCTGCGTTGCTTCAGGTCTTCTTGCTGCTGCAGCTCTTGAAGAGGAGTGTGTGTGTGTGTGTTCAAGAAGCATTTCAAGCATTTCACCCAGGTGTGGTTATCCCAGTACTTGGGAAGCTGAGGTAAGAATATCAAAAGTTCAAGGCTACACTGAGCTATATAGCAAGACCTTGTCTCAAAAAAAAAAAAAAAAAAAAAAAGCCGGGCGTGGTGGCGCACTGCCTTTAATCCTAGCACTTGGGAGGCAGAGGTAAGAGGATCGCTGTGAGTTCAAGGCCACCCTGAGAGTCCATAGTGAATTCCAGGTCAGCCTGGGCTAGAGTGAGACCCTACCTCAAAAAACAGAACAAAACAAAAAAACCCCAAAACAAACAAACAAAAAACACAATCAATCCAACAAACAAACAAAGTGGGCCTGGGAAGATGGCTCAGCAGCTAAAGGCACTTGCTTGCAAAACCTGCCAGCCTGGGTTAAATTCCTCAGCACCCATGTAAAGCTGGTTGCAAGATGTGGTTCATGAGTCTGGTATTTGTTTGTAGTGGTATGTCCCCTCAAAACACACACACACACACACACACACACACACACACACACGTGCGTGCGCACACACAATATTTTTTCAAAAAAATACTAAAGTAAAAACAATAATAAGTGAAAAGTATTTGAAAGATACTAGTGAGCCAGAAAACAGTAGATATAAAATTTTCATATTGATTCAAAGAATAGAATTACTAACTTTAAATAGAAAATAAACTAATGCAATGAAATTCTCTTTAAGCCCTATGAAAAGGAGTAAAATGGGCTGAATATGACCCACATCTAAGCATTTGCATGCCTGGACTCTATGAGTGCAGATGCTATTGGATTGCTCAGGGTTCTGGCCCCTCTTTCATAGATCACATTAAACCTTGGCAGCTGGGCCGGGAGAAGGAGCCTTTGTGGAGTGAAGGCTGCATGAGGACACTGAAATGAGACCATCTGATGGGAGTGAGCAAAGCACTTGACCTGCACATTGACATCTCAGTGAGTGAGCAGTTGGGGAAGCCCAGCATAGCTGGGGGAAAAGATATGGACACACTGAAAATAACCGGATCATGATGTTGTGAGACTATTTTCTCCTTTGTAAAATGGGAACTGAGATAATAACTTTCGGGTATATTTTAAGACTCAAAATGACAATGGCCGTGAAACACTATTTCTGCAAGCACTAAAGAAGATACAGCTAGCAGTGTTACTGGGGGTAGGCACTTCTGGGGGTGGGGAGAGGGCACTGCCTGGCTTGCACAAGGCCCTAGGTTCAAACTCCAGCACAAGGGGCATGCAATAGGATATTTCTAGACTACTTCTTGTGCTAGCTACTGTGCATAAATTATTTTATTTGATCCACAAAACAACCAGGGAAAAGGATATCCTTACCATGACAGCTAGGACATAAGAATTTGCTCCCCAGGGCTCTGGGTGAGAAGTGACAGTGAGAATATTGGTCACGTGCTTCACACAAAACATAACTGCTGGGGCTGAGGAGATGGCTCAGTGGGTAAAGTGCCTACCGCGTGAGCAGGAGAACCTAACTTTGGATCCTAGCACCATGGCAGTGCCTACAATCCCAACACCTGGAAGGTGGACATAGGGGGTTCCTGAGGCTTGCTGGCTACTAGTTCAGCCAAATTGACGAGTACTGGGTTCAGTGAGAGACCCTGTCTCATACAAATAGGGAGGGGAAGCAATAGAGGATGGCATCCACAGTTACTCTGGTCTCCACATGCATATCTGCACACACCTGCACTCCCACACGTATACAAACACATATACTCATGGAAGCATGCGTGCGCACATGTGCACATGCGCGCGTGCACACACACACAGAGAGACACCCAAAAAACCCCACAGCTACCACAGCACCTACCTCCTATGGTCCCATTGGGTGCTGAGGTCCCCGTGAGTCCAATCCACCATTCCCTGTCCTGGGAGATGTGCTTCTGCAGGAAATGTTGTGTATCTTCATCACGAACAAAGACCAGGTGGCCTCCATGCCCTTCACACCAGCCCTGAGCACCATGGAAGGTGAGTCCCAGTGGCACGAATTCATAGCAAGCATCTCTGAAGGCCACCTGATTCTTAGAACAAATGCTGCTCTCTTCTGGCTTAGCCATAGTAGCACCAAACCTCAGCACAAGCCCCCAAAACACCAAGCCCGCTACACTCATCTTGGGACCACGACTGGGCTGCTGAGTGTAGCTTGCTCTCGGTTCCTTCATATTCTGTTCTCCCACCAGCACCCACCATCCATCTTCCCTTCTCTCTTTGCACCAAATCATACCAGTCCCCTTTTGCTTAAGAGATAAAACATTCAGGGTGAATTTGCCTACATTTTCGCTTCCCCCATCTCTTTATTCAATGCTGTTTCAAAGCCCATTTTTTCACAGAGGTCTCTTGGAGAAAGATAAAGTTGCCATAACACCTGTCTGCATGTCAACCATTAGTTATGGATAAAAATCCATAGCTATTGTTTGTTTTTGCTATTACCGGCATGCCAAATGTTTCAGGGGAAACCATTAGCATGAGGGACATACGTGATAAAACAGACAGAACAGTTAGCGCCATGGGAGGGTGCAGGCAGAACAACACTCACTGGCCATTTTATTGTGTAGAACTGCAGCTGTGTCCAGATGATAAGCAACTCCCCTCCCCACTTGTGTTGCCTGGATCTGACTGGACAGTGAGGTATCTTCTGATTCATCACAACATCATTCATGCCTGCTGGAAGGCAAAAGCACCCTATAAAACTTATTTGATGTCATCAAATAAATTTTCAGAACTGTCTATCCTCGCCCACTGTCCAAATCCTCCAGGTAAGTTTCCAGGATCTCTGGATAATATTAAATTTTCTGGGCTGGAGAGATAGATTAGCAGTTAATGCACTTGCCTAGGAAGCCTAAGAACCCAGGATCATCTCCCCAGACCCACATAAACAAGATGCACATGGTGGTACATGCATCTGGAGTTTGTTTGCAGTGGTTAGAGGCCCTGGTGTGCCCATTTTCTCCCTCTCTCCCTCTCTCTCCCCCCCCTCTCTCTCATAAGTGACCAAATTAATAAAAATAAAATATTTTTTAAAAAACAAAAAAAGAACTTCATAGCTTTGTATACAAGGCTCTGTAGAGTCCGACCCCTGACAATATTGCCATGCCCATCTCAAAATACGGAAAGCAGGCTGTCTTGCTTCTTGCAGATGGGAGTACAAATAACCTATAATAGTGAAAAATGTGACAATACCTGCCAAATCTTAAGCATGAGCTCCATAATAAATTCACACATGTGAAATGTAATATGTCTAAGGTCACTCTCTGCAAAATTTTGTAATAACAAAAGTGGAAATAACCTCATGTACACTGATGTTAGCAAACTGATTAACAAAATGTAGCACATCTACAAGCCAATTAAAAAATGGGGGGCCAGCCTAGCCGGGAGTGGTGGCAAACGCCTTTAATCCCAGCACTCAGGAGGCAGAGGTAGGAGGATTGCCGAGAGTTCGAGGCCACCCTGAGACTACATAGTAAATTCCAGGTCAGCCTGAGCCAGAATGAGACCCTACATCAAAAAAAAATGGGGGGCTGAAGAGATGATTTAGCAGGTAAAGTGCTTACCATAAAAGTGTGAGAAGCTGCATTCAGATCCCCAATACCCATGTCCAAATGTCAGGTATGGTGGTGTGTGCCTGTAATCTCACTCTTGGTATGGGGGGATGTGGAGACAGAGGGATCCCCAGGGTTTTCTGGCTAGCTTGTCTAGCCCAATCAGTGGCTCCCAGTTCAGTGAGAGATGGAATTGCCTCTTCTAAACATTGCACTAAGCAGAATGCTACTGTATATGTCCCTCCCTTCTTCTCTGACTGGCTTTTCACAGCATCATGCTTCTAAGGTTCACTCGTGCCATAAAGTGTATCAGTGTGTCATTTCTGTTGTCGAGAGGGGCACTCAACAGTACATCTACTGAACAAATGTGGATGAAGGAGTTTTATAGAACTAACATATCTTCACCCTAGGTTTTTATTTGCCTGAATAATATTTGTTGTTCATAGTTACTTACAAAATTAGTAAAAGTTGACCCAATTACTATGTTACTTTCTTTAAAAAATATCCACACAAGCCATTTTGGGTTTGGAACAGGAAACACACCAAGGGTGTGGCTTAGACTGTCCAGACCCCAGACAGGAGGAAATGGGTTACGTAGGAAGTTGGTAATGGACACCTGTGCTCATGCAGGCAGCCCTAACTCACCTTAGTGCAGAGTCAGAAAAAAACAAAAACAGAAAAAGAGATATCAAAGTAGAAGGGGGAAAAGATGGGAAGAAAGGTTCAGCAAGAGTGTAAGGGAGTCAAGAAAAGGTAATGAAGGTGACTGTGATCAAAATACATTAGATACACATATAAAGTTGTCAAAAGTTTTTTTTTTCTTTTTTTCTTTATTAGTTAGTTTTGTATTCAGCAAATACAGTCAGTTTGGTACCATCATTAGGCTCATCCATGACCTACCCCCTCCCCTTGGCCCCTCCTTGTTGAGGTATATTGGTCATGCATTGTGGAGTTAGCCCACAGTTATGGGTAAGATAAATGTCTCTGCATATCATGACCCAACATGTGGCTCTGACATTCTTTCTGCCCCCTCTTCCGCAAAATTTCCCTGAGCCATGTTGGGTTCATTGTTGGTCTGCTTCAGTGATGAGGTGTTGGGGGCCTCTGAGGCTCTGGCTCTCTGATTTGGTAGGAGTTGATTTTTCTCTGTGCTGATCTCCATCCCCCTTGTGCTGGTATCCGGTTCATCAGAAAACAGCACCCTTGCTTGTTTTGCCAATTTTTCTTAGTTTCAGCTGGGGCCCTTTTCAGGTATGATGGGGTGGCTCTCTCCTTAGGATCTACATCTGTCTGAAAAAGAGAAGCAGATTCTCCAACGGAGAGTAAGTTAGCACCAGGACAAATGAGATAGCCCTTACTTTTTTTTTTATAGAGAATTTAATAGGTGTAGGCCCTCTTGTAGCCCATGATTGATGGTAGCTTGATATTGGAGAGTGGGCTTATGTTTCGATATGGTTCTGACTTGTTTCCCAGCTCCAGCTATGGGTCCCATACTACTGAGGGGATCAGTTAGCCAAGTTAAGAGTAGTTGGTTCCCCACTATGGCTGTGTGCCACTATTGCACTTGTGTGGGCATCACAACCAGTTATTTGCTGCTAAGTAGGTTAGACCATGAGTTGCTTGGACAGATATTGGTCATTTTCCCCCAGTCGCCCATGTAGCACCTTCTGGCACTAGACGCGCTGACTGTCTAGGGACTGACTCTCTTCCAACTTCCAGCCATGCCATTCCATTTTGCATGTCAACCACATAAGGTGTCTTCAGCAGTATAAAGTTGTCAAAACTTTTTAAAGGAAAAAAGGTTTCGCATGTCAAAAAGGTCCTTGGGCTAGAGAGATTGCTCAGTGGTTAAGGCGCATGCCTTCAAAGCCTAACAACCCGAGTTCAATTCCACAGAACCCACATAAAAACCAGATGCACAAGGTGGTACATGCATCTGGAGTTAGGTT
This sequence comes from Dipus sagitta, assembly GCA_036346955.1. Taxonomy (NCBI): domain Eukaryota; kingdom Metazoa; phylum Chordata; class Mammalia; order Rodentia; family Dipodidae; genus Dipus; species Dipus sagitta. Next base: position 262,226,862 of record CM070770.1, on the reverse strand, counting down.
GCAGTAGCTCTGGTGCACCCATTCTCTGTTTTTGCCAGGCAGTGGCACATGCCTTTAATCCCTGCACCCAAGAGGTAGAGGTAGGAGAATCACTGTGCATTTGAGGCCAGCCTACGACTACATAGTGAATTCTAGGTCAGCCTGGGCTGGAGTGAGAGCCTACCTCAAAAAAAAAATGTTCTAGAAACTGAACTATATAATATGTAACCATTTTGAAACAGTTTTATTTGTGTGTATATATAGACATGCATGATGTATATGTATGTGTGTACTATGGTACATATGTGGAGCTCTGAGGATAACCTCAGGGAGCTTCTCCTCTCCCTCCACCTTCTTTTTCTTAATATGTTATTTGTTTATTTGATAGAGAGAGAGATAGAGAAAGAGGCCTATAGAGAGATAATGGGCTCACCAGGGCCTCTAGCCACTGCAAACAAACTCCAAATGCATGTGCCACCTCGTACATCTGGTGTTACATGGGTACTAGGGAATCAAACTTGGGTTCTTAGGCTTTGCAGCTTGCAGGCAAGCACCTTAGTCACTGAGCAATCTCTCAGGCTCCCTCCACCTTCTTTTGAGACAGGGTCTCTCTTGCTGTTTTGCTGCTTCTGGATCTCCTGATGTCCCCTCCCATGACCATGGGCACAGTGAGATTTAAGACACATGCACCTTTTTGTAACCATCTTTACATAGGACCTGAGGACCTAACCCAGGTCAGCAGGCAAATAAGCAAGTGCCTTTAACCTCTGAGCCATCTCTTCAGTCCTGAGACAGTCTTTTTTTACTCAACAAAATCCCTGGAGGTTCCCAGTTGTTACATTAATTTTAAAAATTTATTTATTTATTTGAGAGAGAGAAAGAGGAGAGAGAGAGAGAGAGAGAGAGAATGGACATGCCAGACTCTCTAGCCACTGAAAACAAGCTTCAGACACATGTGCTACCTTGTGCATCTGGCTTCACATGGGTACTGGGAATTGAACCTGGGTCCCTAGGCTTTGCAGGCAAGTGCCTTAACTGCCGAGCCATCTCTCCAGCCATATGGTGCATCTATTTTTATTGCAAAGTACTATTTGTATGGTATATTATTGTGACTACACCATACTTTGTGTATCTACTCACACACTGAAGGACCCATGGTCTGGATGGTGTGTTTTTATCCTTACTAAAAAAATATCCTATAAACATACAGGAGGAGACAGTAACTTGAAGGCAGGTGTGGCAGCTCACACCTGTAATTCCAGCCATCAGGAGGTGGAGGCAAGAGGACTGCCATGAGTTTGAGGCCAGTATGGCTTCCATAGCAACCCTATCTCATCCTTGCTCAGGGTCCATGCTAATCTTCTCTGTATCGTTCCAATTTTAGTACGTGTGCTGCCGAAGTGAGCACCATAGCAACACTGTCTCAAAAGGAAAAAAAAAAAGTGTTATTCCAGGTTATAGAAGAGAGCCATATAGGGAGATGGGACCCTGGAATCTTCAGAAGAGAGACCAGTTAACAGATTCTGTGTCTGGTCCAGAGAACTAAGCTGTTTACTATCAGAGATTAAGGTGTTGACTTGCTCTGACATGGTGACTATTTTATTTCGTGAACACAATCTCTGTATCTGCCTCTGGATCAGCCTATTCTGGACATTTCATATAAATGGAACCTTCCAGTTTGTCACACGTTCTGTTCAGTTTCTTTCACTGAACACCATATTTTCCAGGTTCGCCATGTTGTAGTGTGTACTCATAGGTGTGCTCAACCTTTGGACATTGCAACAAGATGTCTTATCTATCAAGTTCTCATGTGAGAACTGTGCAACCAAGTTATAGGAAACAATATCATGTTGTTTGAAGTAAGTTTATAGTTTTGTTTGGGACCACATTCATAGCTGTCCTGAGCCACTTGTGCCTCTGGAAAGCAGGCTGGACATGCCTGGAGCTACATGCCTTCATATAGCTCAGCAGTACCCTTACGTAGACAGAACCCGTTTTCTTTGTCCCTGTTCAGATGGTGGGCATTTGGGCCATTTTTTATCCATGAGCTTCTTGTGGGAGGGGCAACATCATTATTTCCATTTGTCACATGACTAATACATAGGAGGATTCAATGAATGTTTGCTTGGCCCTAGTGTCCAGGTTCCAGGCTGACCCTTAGCCACTCCATTTTCTAGAAACCCCTCCAAACCTGGAGGATGGCCCTGTCAGACAGAGGAAGGGCAGGGCAGGGAGCTGGGAAGAACATGGTGTCTGTCACCAGCTGACTCAGAAGCTGGGAGACAGGCTGGGCAGAATTGGCCTGTTATCTCCAGGGGCCAAACTTCTAATGACTTCCATTAGTAAACTGTGTGAAAGGCTGCACACAATGGTAATGTTTATCTCTCCAGGAAAGGCTTGGTATATGCCCTTAATGGAACTTGCCTTGAGGCCTTAGATAACACTGCAGCAAATCTGCAGGCTAAATTCCAGTTTTGAATTCTTTGAATCCTGATAAATTATAGGCCACCAAGCATAGAATTTGTCTTGGTGATGTCAGCTTTCAGTGTTCCTTAACCTCTGTGTCCATGAGCTTCACATTACAAGTAAGCAGGACACAGCTGGCTTTGTGTACACATGTCTCTAGTGACCTGATCAGCCATCTGAGTCTCTGGGCAGGCCCTGTAACAAGAAAACAGAGAAAAATAAGAATCATCAAGACATTCCATTTTAGTTTGGGTCCCCCAGAAGCCAACATAGGCAAGGATTTTGAGCAAGCAACCTATGTGAGAGAAAATCCAGGAACTGCAGGCAGACTCTGTATGAAATGTGTGGTCATTAATTGTATGGAGTCTTTTTCTTCCTTTAAAAAACCAGCATGGGGCTGGAGAGATGGCTTAGTGGTTAAGGCGCTTGCCTGCGAAGCCTAAAGACTCATGCTCTACTCTCCAGGTTCCATGTAAGCCAGATGCAGTGATGCAAGCATGCAAGGTCACATATGTGCACAAGGGGGCACATCTAGAGTTCAATTGCAGTGGATGGAGGCCCTGGTGCACCAATTCTCTTTCTCTCTCTTTCATAAAAAAAAAAATTACAAAAAACAAAGCATGGCAAGAGAATTCTCTCAAATCTTCCATTCACCCTAACACATTTGCATTTTATGCATGGGGTTGCTTCATGCACATGTTCTCGTGTGTGCTGTGTGTATGTGTGTGGCTCACACTTTACCCTGTACTTCCAACCAACATAGACAGTAAACCTCGATGTTGCTAATGGGAGTTGCCATCGCTGTGTTGAGGCCCTGGCCTCTCTTCACACAATGGACACTTGCTACACTATTCCCCTGTCTCTGTGCATGTTGCATTGGTTTTGTTCATTCATTCTTTTGTTTGGCCTTGTTGTCCCAGTCAACAATGCTATGAGCATCTTGTGTGGACCCTTCCATCTGGGAGGCATGATATCATAGTCAGGGTCCAAACGCAACCTTACTCCTACTGTGGAAGGCTCCTAAAGGCATCTGAGACTCTGCTTCCTTCCACAGGTGTGGGAAGGAACGGAAGGGCCAAAAGTCAGCACCTCTCAGGAGACCTCAACCTTGACTAACTAAAGGTGGTTGTTACCTTGACTGCCTCACAACCCCCATGGCATGGTTGGAGCCCTGGAATCCTCCAACCTAGCTACAGTTATCTTCTGTGGTAATGAACCTGATAATAGAATGTCAATGTCTTCTTGTCATCAATGATAATGCCTTAAAAACAGCATGTTATAAATGTTATTTATAATATTACAAGGTCTGCTTGTCATATCATTATTCTTATTATTAATGGTCACCTGCCTTATCTCACTTCCTCAGCCTCCAGCTGGGATCTCCTGGGTTTATGCCCCATATGAATCTCTGCCTTAAGGTCTGCTTCTCGTGGAAGCCCAAGTGTGGGCAGGTGTACTTCAAGTGCTGGGACAACTGGGCCATGGGACTTAAACATCTCCATGATTCTTGCCAAGGACTTAGTAGTACCCTCCTTTTAACATTTTCATTGACAATTTTCATACATGTACATAATGCATTTTGATCATAACCCCCTCCCATTACCTTCTGTTTTTCCCCTTCCACTGAACCCCTTCTTTCCAACTATTCCCTCGTCTATTTTGATGTCTTTTTTCCCTTCCTTCATCATCCACGCTGGAATGTTAATAGGCCCAATATTGTGCAGGTCTCGTTCAGATAACCACAGCTGCCATGAGGTCACAAGTGCAACGGCCATTTCGTCTCGGGAAGACAGAAATCCAAAGCATTCCTCTCCATCCTCTGGCTCTTATATCCTTCCCTTCTTCTACAATGATCCCTGAGCTTTAGAGGTGGGGATATATTTGTCTCATTTAGTGTTGAGCACTCCACAGTCACTTATTTTCAGCACTCTGATGAGTTTAAAGTCTCCCCAGTTGTCAATGCCATTTGCAAATAGAATCCTCTCTGATCTAAGGTGAGAGTGGACAGCATCATGTTTAAGCCAATGAGTTCCCCTTGTATGCTTATGTTGCGGGTCCCACTTGAAGACTTTCCCCAGCAGATCACATCCTAGGAGACACATTGCACAGCTGGACAGTGTTTCAGTACCTTCCTGAGGTGCTGGATTTGATCAAAGTCAACTTGATTGGATCAAGATTCAAGCAAGAGACTCACTTCTTGGCAGGCCTGTGAGGATGTTTCTGGGAAGGAGTAGCTGAGGGCAGAAGATGCCCCCTCAGAGTGAGCAGCCCTTCCAATGGCAACCTAGATATAACAAATCCTTTTTATAATATGTGTTCATTGTATCAGCTCTATTCCTCTAGAGAACCCTAATGTAGGGAATCATATCTGAGAAGTAACTTGTACCATCCTCAGCCAGTGGAATGGTGAGCATGATCTCTTGATTTTGAAAAGACATGTATGTAGATGAACTCTTCAGTCTTGCTCACATATGCTGTTTGGTGCATTTACAGGATAACCTGGGCCTTGAAGGACTAGTCATACAGAATGGGATGAAGAATAAGAAGGTTTGGGATGGGGTAGAGCTGGTAGTAAGGGTCTCAGAGATGAGCCCAGAATGCAAAAGCTTTAAATCTCATCAGTACCCCAGGACCCACATAAACGCAGTCACCCCAGTTACCAATCTCCATGGAGTGATCTGCCATGCCTGGCCCCATGACCACATCTTTGAACATCCTGTCTTCTTCAAGTATGTCTCTCTTCTCTGCTTCCTTGCATGCTCAGATTGTTTTTCCAGAATTTCTCAAACATCAACCTCTTCTCCAAAACCTTCCAGATCTCACTGTTGTGCCAAGTCCCCTGACCAGGAGCCAAGACCTCCGGTCACCCAGGAGTCACCCAGAGAACTGCCACAGAAGCCGAGACACTCGAATGTAAAAGCAACAGATTTCTTTATTGCAAGCCTAGGCCTGGGCTCCATCCCTACAGTCCGGCACAGCAGTAGTAAGGGAAAGAGCCCCTTCCTTTTGGGGGAAGAGGTTCATATAGGAATTCGAACAAAGAAGTAGGGGATAGATACATGATTGGTTGATTCAAACAGTTTTGATTGGCTTGGGGTTTCAGCGGGCAAAGTTGGGGGCAGGAGCTAGGGGCACTCCAGGCAGATGAGGTAATCTCCATTGTGATGGGCTAAGTAAACAGTGGTATTTTACAACTTCCTTGAAGTGGAGATTCCTCAGTTTCTTATCTAAGCAGGTGGTCGGAGGCCAGAGGCCTCGCAGTGGAGTATTTCTACAATGTCCTTGAAATGGAGATTCCCCAGAAACTTTAGGGAGAAAGGCAGCAATTGAGCAAGCAAGCAAAGTTTACAGAAGCAGAGGTCGGCACATTAGCCGGCTAGATCTCTATCGAAGTCAGGCCTGGGCCTTTTTACTTAAAATGGTTATATTTGGCCTTTCATCACGAAAGCTAAATGCCACATCTTTTCTTTCCTCAAAGCAGATTAATCTACTTTCACCTTTGCACTGTTCAAAGGGACCAGTAAGCTTTAATAGAAAAAGAGAGAATCTATAAGTGAATGGCTATGAGGATAAACCTATTTTACTCTTTGCCATACCCATTTTAATACTATTTTTGTTTACTGACTATTGAGTGTTGAATTATGTCCCTCAGAAACAGAAACAGTTGGCTGGAGAAATGGCTTAGCAGTTAAAGTGTTTGCCTGCAAAGCCAGAGGACCCAAGTTCTATTCCCCAGGACCCACACAAACCAGATGCACAAGGGGCACATGCATCTGGAGTTTGTTTGCAGTGGCTAGAGGCCCTGGTGTGCCCATTCTCTCTCTCTCTCTCTCTCTCTCTCTGTCTGATTGCAAATAAATAAATAAAATAAAAAACTAAAACAAGTAAACAAATAAAAGAAAAAAATTATTAAAAAAAGAAACAGAAAGAGTTAATCACATGACTAGACAGACTATGGAATGGGGAAAAATTGCTAGCTATATATCTGACAAAGGATTAATATTTAGAATATGCAACAAACTCATACAAACTACATAAAAATCAAGCAACCCAATCAATAAGTGAACTAATAAAATGAGCAGACAGTTCTTAAAGGAGAAAATATGAAGGGTCAATAAACATATAAGACATGGAAGAGATGGATTAGTGGTTAAGGTGCTTGCCAAAGGACCCCAGTTCGACTCTCCAGGACCCATGTAAGCCAGATGCACAAGGAGGTACATGCATCTAGAGTTCATTTGCAGTGGCTGGAGGCCTGGCATACCCATTCTCTCACTCTCTCTCTCTGCCTCTTTCTCCCTCTTAAATAAGTAAACAAATATATAAATAAATATATAAATATAAATAAAATAAATATATAAATAAAATATATTCTAAAAAACACAGATGAAATGGCCAGCCAGGTGTAGTGGCACGTGCCTTTAGACCCAGCACTTGGGAAGAAGAGGTAGTGTTATGGGGTCCGGTTTTGTGCAATTAAAACCATCAACTCATGGAATGTGAGGCAGTTTTATTGGGTAAAAAATAAAGGAAATAAAGAAAGTCTGGTATATCAGGTCTGCACCCCAGAGGGAATCTCAGGGAGGCAGCCCTGAACCAGTTCAGAGTGTCAACTTTTATTGGAAATAACCATATGATGTTAGAAACAAAAAACAGGATGCAAGTTAACCCATAAGTCACAATTTACATGTGACTGTTACAGCCGTAAAAGTAAAAAATAAATAAATAAATAAAAGGAACTTGTAAACAGATCTGTTGGTCAGTTACAAAAAGTGCCTCCTGGGGATGTGAGGTAGGCCTGTGACCAGGAGTCCAGCTTATCTTAAGGAGTTAGCTCAACAATGCAGGCCCCAGGCAATGCTATTCAGACCAGCAGAGCCTCTGGTTTACCTGCCATTAGCTAAACAAGTGTTTCATTCCATTCTTTTATGAGCTCCTACAAGGAAGTGACTTCTATTTTTTCTCTAAGCTAGGTATAAAGAAATGTAGAGAAATATAACATTTTGCTCACTTTACAGTAGGAGGATTGCCAGGAGTTTGAGGCCAGACTGAGACTACATAGTGAATTCCAGGTCAGCCTGGGTTAGAGTGAGACTCTACCTTGAAAAAAATAAAATAAAAAGGCCAACTTCATTAGCAATCAAAACTGTTCCATCTCATTCCATTCCAAATGGCAGACTGTTTACTTAATAAAAACCAACAATAAATGCTGATGAGGATGTTAACAAAATGAAACCCTTCTATACTGCTGGTAGGATTGTAAACTAATGTAGCCACTATGGAAGGCAGTCTAGTGGCTCATCAAAAATAACTAAATATGAATCTACCATATGACCCATATATATTGCTGCTGGGTATTTACCTAAAGGAATATTACTCAACATATCACAGAGATACTTGCACATCAATGTCTACTGCAGAACTATTCATGATGGCTAAATTATGGATCCACCCTAGGTGTCTAGTCATAGAGGAATGGATGCAGAAAAGTATATATACACAATGGAATTTTCTCAAGATGAAAAAGAACAAATCCAGGTGTGATGGGGCGTTCCTGTAATTCCAGTACTTGGGAGGCAGAGGCAGGAATATCAGGAGCTCAGGGGCATTCTCAATTATATACTGAGTTCCAGGCTAGGCTGAACTACATGAGATTCTGTCTCAGAAAAAAAAAAAATCAGTCGGGCATGGTAGCACACACCTTTAATTCCAGCACTCCAGGGGCAGAGGTAGAAGGATCCCTGTGAGTTTGAGGCCAGCCTGGCATTACAACAGAGAGTTCCAGGTCAGCCTTGGCCATAGTGAGACCCTATCTCTAAAAAACCAAAAGCAAACAAATAAAGAGTGAAGTCATTTTATTTGAAGGAAAATGGATGCAATTGAAATAATCCTAAGTAAATTTAAGCCAATCTCAGAAAGACAAATATCATGTCTTTTCTTGTTCGTGGTTTCTAAATTTTATGCAAAATCATGTATGTGTATATGACATGAAAGTAGAAGTAGAACTAAGGGCACAGGGGCCAATGGGAAGAGGCAGAGCAAAAAAGAGAGGATTGGGAGGCATAATGGGGAATATGTAACATGCAACGTATACATGTACAAAAACTTAAAACTAAAAAAGGAGTAAGGACTGTGTCGTATCTTCCAATGACAATGACACTTGCCAATTAACAAAAGTAATGATGACTTACCTTAACCCACCTGTACCAATGCAATAAGTAAAAATGTGTAAACTCAAAAAAATCTACTCCCTGGTACTGTTTGAGTGTGGCCTTATTTGGAAACAGAATTTCCTATCCCAGCCATTAGAAGACATTTGTGTCTTTGCCTGTGTTTCAATCTACCTGCTGAGACTAGCATGTTACTGGCCTATAAATTGCAGTGCTTATCACCATCGTCTGCTTTTCTGTTTCCCTGATTAGACTTTGAGCTTGTTGAAGCCAGGAATTATAATTCTTAATTTTCCTATCTTTACTAGTCAACATTACACTAGTCTCTGATGATTTTGTGGAATTAATGGATCCTCTTAACTGCTAATGGCATAATTTAAGGTCTTTGGCTTAGTGGTGATAGTTCCCCTCTAGGCACCTGGGAAAGCTGACCACCAACCCTTTTCTCTGTCCAAGAAAGTAAATGCCACTTCTGTGGGGACTTTGCCTGTCACCTTTAACCCTGCAAGCCAAGATTTCAACATTATCAGCTCAGTTTATTACACTGGCTAATTAGCAGCACCATTTAGAAGTTAACTTAATTGGAAAACTGCAAAGTAATTTAGATATGATAACATTATCTCCAAAAGAAAAAAAATTAACTTATCTTAGGCAATAACTTTGTAACAAGAGATATAGAATTGCAAAATAAGACTGTGGGATTTTTTAACAGCACACATAGAAATTACTTTTCTTGCTGATTTCAGCTTTTGCTTTTTGGGGTATGCATGTGTGAATGTGTGTCATGCTTGTGCTGTGTGAGCATGTGTGAATGTATGCATGTGTGTGCCGAGGTGAAGAGGCCACAGTAGATACTGGGTGTCCTCCTGTATCGTTTTTTGCCTTATTTCCTTGAGACAGAGTCTACCACTACAGTTCCCATTTTTTCTGGCTGACCAGGGAGTCCCAACAATCCTCCTGTCTCTACCTCTCTTACCACTGGGGTTACAGGCATGCATGGGCACACCTGACATTTTATGTGAGCACTGACAATTAACTCAGGTCCTCATGCTTGTGCAGCAAGTACTTTCATCCCTGAGGAATCTCCCCAGCCTCTAGGCTTTTACTTCTTATTAAAAAGATATTTATGGCTCCTAGGTCCCCAATTCCCAGATTCTCTGCTCCAGAGGGTGCGTGCATGGAGTGAGTAGGCCAGAGCTCCAGGCTCATTCCCTACTTCCCAGTTCCCTGGTCCTGGTACCCCTGCTGCTGGCTTGGGGTGGCCTGGACCCCACGTGCATGCTGAAGAAGCAGGCCTTTTGCTCCAACTTCCTGATAGATTGGCCCCTGGGCCCCAGCCCCCTGTTCCCCTGAGCCAGAGGGAACATGGGCCACTGTGGGAGTTGGCCTCTTGTCCTGGCTCCCCAGCTTCCTGGCTCCTGGTTCACCAACCTCAAGTTACCTTATGCTGAAGAGTGTGTGCAAGTGGAGTAAGTAGGCCTGAGCTTCCAGTTCCCAACCTCACAGTTCCCCAGGTAATCCTGATGCACTTGCAACCTCCACAATCTGCACATCTGTGGTTATAACCCATTCTACTACAATTCAGTTCACATCTGAAATAGAACACTCACTGAAGAGCTACAAGGATAAATACTTGTTTCCTTCTCAAGAAAATAAGACTTTTTCAAGAGATGGGTAGACCATAATGCAAAAAACAAACAAACAACAACAAAACCTGGACTTCTGTGTGAGTATGACAAAAACTCAGTAGCAAAGACCAGTAAGCTAGAAAGGAGATATAAAGGGAATAGAAAGGGAGAGAGGAGGGTACCTAATAGGATGGTATTGTATACATGTAAGTAGAAGAACAGATTAATGAGGTGAAGAGGCCTAAGTGAGGTCAAGGGAAGAGATTGAGTAAGGAAAGGTGGAGGGAGGGCTAATCAAAATCTAAGAGGATATAAATAAGTCATATGGAAACCTACTTTTTTGGACAATGGAACACACAGGAGCCATAGATTGTTACTAGAAAATTTTCAGTGCCAGGGTTGGGATACCTTTCAGTGAGTTGTTGGCCAGGGAGGTCCCTGATGCCTCCCAAACATTACAGGCCATTGCCGAGGCCCTTGGTTTCCCACCAGGAATAGATGATAAGACCCTATTGCTGAAGACTCTACATACCTGGGTTGCAAGATCACTGAGAAACCCTGTTGGAGCTGAGCTGAGCTGAAAACCTCCTCCATGTAGACCAGCTGACAGAAAGCTGGAAAATGCCATGCTGCATGCAGTTCAATGGGAGAGAGAGAAATCACCAATGAAGATACCCAGCAGTGGACACTGCAAGCCTTAAATTTGGCCAGCCATGCCAAATAAGCCAACAGGGGCAATAGTGGCACGTCTGTTATGGGGGAAACCAACTGCCCTATAATTTGACTGGAGGACCACTCCATGGGAGGGAATATATCCCTGATATTGAAAACCTACAACAGGAGTAGTCATGAGCCCTAGGGGTATAACGTCTGCTGCTGTCTGGCTAAAAGTATATACTATATTCACCAAACTGCCCAGTAAGCACTTCTCTTAACATTCATACCCATATATTATTAATACTCTCACTTTTGGCTAGAGAACCTTCTCTTTTCAGATGGAAGTGACCTTGGGATGACTCAGAAGTCACCATGGTGCTGAGAAGAAGTAAAAGAGGAGTGCTCAGCACTGAACTATCTCTATCACACCTTCCATGGCTCAGGGTCCATTGCAGAAGAGGTGGTGGAAAGAATGCAAGAGCCAAAGGAAGGGTAAGACTCCTTACAACATGCTCCTCCAGACACAAAATGGCCTGGATATCCATGACCTCACAGTGCCTGATACTACCTACACAAGACCCTCATAATAGGAGGAAAAGATCATGACATCAAAATAAAAGAGAGACTGATTGAGAGGGTGAGGGGATATGATGGAGAGTGGAGTTTCAAAGGAGAAAGTGGGGGGAGGGAGGGAATTACCATGGGATATTGTTTATAGTTATGGAAGTTGTCAATATAAAAATAAAATAAAATAGAACTCAGAAAACTGAGAGATCTCCACCAAGGATGCTTAGTTCCACAATGGAAGCCTCCAATGAATACATAAAGAAAACTACAGAAATTGAATCCCTAAATGAACACACAGATAAGCTTTGTGACCCTGATCAAGAGAATTGCTAAACTGAAGCAAATCATCAAAAAGCCAACAATTGCATTAATGAAATTGAGCAGAATTGTCTCTTAGAGCACATAGATTTTGACACTAGGTTTAACTTAGTGGAAGAAAACCAGAGAGGCCTCAAAGAGAGGTAAATGAATTCAAGGTGAGTTTAATGAAGACAAAGACAAAGGAATGGGGAAAGACTTCCTGAACAATGCCCCAGTAGCCCAGGAAATTAAACAATCTCTCAACCAATGGGATCTCATGAATCTAAAAAGCTTTTAAACAGACAAACATACCATTAGCAAAGCCAATAGATTACCTACAGAATGGGAGAAAATTTTTGCTATCTATACCACTAACAAAGACCTAATATCTAGAATCTACAAAGAACTCCAAAACCTGAACAATAAAAAAAAAATCAAACAATTCACTCAAAAAATGGGGTAGAGAACTGAATAGGGAGTTCTCAAAGGAAGAAATACAAATGGCTAACACACACTTAATAAAATTTTGAACATCCCTAACCATCAGGAAAATGAAAATTAAAATAACTATGAGATTTCACCTTTACTCCAGTAAGGATGGTAATTATTAAAAAATCAAACAACAACAAATGTTGGCGAGGATCCACTGTTGATGGGAATGCAAACTTGTACAACCACTATGGAAATCAATATGGAGATTCCTGAAAAGATGAATATAGAACTACCAATAGACTCAATTATTCCCTTACTGGGCATTTATCCTAAATGCTCCATGCTACAGAGATGTTTCTTGAACCATCTTTATAGCTGCTCAATTCATAATAGCTAAGACCTGGAATCAACCAACCCAGGTGCCCATCATTGGACGAATGGATAACGAAGTTGTGGTACATATACACAGTGAAATTCTACTCCGCAGTAAGAAAAAAATGATACAATTAAATTTGTAAGAAAATGGATGGACTTTGAACAGATCATACTCAGCGAACACACACAATCACAGAAAGACAAAGGCTGCATGTTTCACTCCTCTGTGGTTCCTAACCTGGATCAGCTTGAGTTGCTGACTTACCTAATATGCAACTAGAGGCCCAGACAATAGGGATGAAAGGGTTTGGGGAGAGGAGAAAATAAACACAAAACTAAACCCAAAATAAACTGATACTATAGAAACCTTTCTCCTTAAAGTAGACTAAAAGATATAACCCTCAACAGGAATACAGAGAGAGCACCCCAAAAGAAGGGTCCTGGAGAGGGTGGGATGAAGCCTAACCTTAAAAATTTTGGCTCTGACCTTTAACTCCCAGTACCAGAAATTGGTGCTATCCACCTTGAGCTGTTAAGCGGAGAGACCTATGAGGTCCCCAAAACAAGCAAGCTTCTGTCAAAGCACTTGATTAGCCACCTGAGGTAAAAGATAAGAACCTATTGCTGAAATACCATATGCTTCTGGCACAGAACCTGGCTGGAATCCAGAAGAGAGCCAGTCCCCAGACAGCCTGTCTAGGAAAGTGGCCAACAACAGTGTGAGTAAGCAGGGGTCGAAGCTACTCAGAAGCAATCAGCCTGACAAGAAGTGCACGCCAGTGCAATGGTGGCACAAAGCCTTGGCGGGTAACCAATGGCTTTCTGATTGGCTAAGAGATCCACTCAGTGGAAAGGAACCCGTATCTGGAACTAGAAACCAGGTTTGAATCCTATGGAGACAAAGATTATGCTCTCCAGTGTTAAGCTCCCACTAGTCTGGATAAAAGAGGGGTTACATCCATCAAGATCTCCCTAACTTAATAACGCTTATCCTATTTAACCATCCTGACTTCACTCTCCATTGGAGAATCTGTCTTTCTTTTTCAGAAGGTAGTGAGACCCATGGAGATAAACCACCCCTCACATCTTAGCCAAAGCCCAGCTGAGACCTCAGAGGACCTGGGGAGATGAGCAAGAGTGCTACTTCCATGGTAAGCCTGATAATCAGTGTGAGGGTGAAGGAGACAGACCCTGAGGATTCTCAACACCTACCAAAGCAGAGATCCAGAGGCTCCTAAGAGCTCATCACTGAAGTAGACTTAAAACACACCTACCACGGCTCAGGGAATTTTGTGGAAGAGGGAGTAGAAAGATGGTAAGAACCACAGATTGGGATGTCATGCTCAGAGGTACTGCCCACGCCACGACTGCTGCTCCCACAATGCATAACACACAACCCTATGGGGAATACCAGCAACCCCACTGAGGAGGGCCCCCTGCAGAATGGGGGCAGGGAGGAGAGAAAAGATGGTAACAACACATGATGTAGCCATATGAAGTATGTTCTTAATAAAAATAAAACATCCTAAGGTGCAGCTGAGCTGTCACATGTCTGCACGGGACATTCTTTTGACTTAGTTCCCATTGTCTATTGCATAAAGGCCACATTCCTGTAAACCCTGCCCAATCCAGTTCCCAAGCAGTTTTTCCATCTTAGAGGTTAGTGAACACTAATGGTGGTTGCAAGTCCAGACTCAGGTTAAGCCACCGTGGTTCAGTACTGGTGGTAGGAATTCCATTCCATAGTCCTGCGTAGGGCCTGGACAAGCTGATGCATATAAGACTTCCACAAAGAACTTGACTCATAGACAGTACTGAGTGGATGGTGGTCACTGCTTTTCTAAATGTACTCAGAGAGACAAGAAAGAGGATGTAATGCACAGTGTCCTTATTCTCCCAAAAAGCCTGCTAACATAGATATTGCCTTCCTGTGTTGTTTTTTTTTAATGGAGACAGCGCGCAAGAGAGAGAGAATTGTTACACCAGAGCCTCCAGTATCCACTGTAATCAAACTTCAGATGCATGCACCACCTTGTGTGCACATGCGATTTTGTGCGCTTGTGTCACCTTGTGTGCCTGGCTTACCTGGGATCTGAAGAGTCAAACATGGGTCCTTAGGCTCTGCAGGCAAGCATCTTAACTGCTAAGCCATATCTCCAGCCTTCTTCCTGGTTTTGTGGGATAAAGTGATAGTCTGAAAGGTCAGGTGACCATAGCTACAATTGTTCAATCTTAGGCTGAGCTGCAAATCCAGGTCAGTGGATTTTCATACAGTAAACTCTTTTCTATCCTTGTAATGCCATTTTTTCCCCGGAACCCTTCATGTATGCCAGACATCTAATCTAATCTCACAAGGATGTTAGCTTCTACAGGCTTAGAATAAATAACCCTGATGAAGACACGCGTGTTGAGACCTGACAGTAGGATAAACTTGCAGGTATCATGGGACTTACAGAAATGGGGAACGGAGGGACATGCTTCCAAACAGAGGAGGGAAAAATGTATTGACATTTGACACGGTTGACAACTGTCAGGAGTCAGGTGCTTTTGTAAGACCCTTCATTTACAGTGGCCCTGAGATTCTGATGTCATTACACCCCATTTTACAGGTAGGGAAAAGGGGGGTCGGGGGTAACATTGCCCAGGCTCACAGGAACAGGACAGGCTGGAACTAGACTCCACTGTCAGTTAAGCACAAAGCCTCTTCCCCTGGGCCAGGCTCCTTGGCTCCTGCTGCTCATGTTAGAATCATCTGGAAACAGTTCTCAAAATGCTGGTGGCTGGCTCCATTTCAGAGGTCCTGAGTCAGTGGGTCTGGAGCGGGGCCCAGCACTGGCGCTTTCATACTCGCACCAGGTGATTACAACAGACAGCCTCGGAGGAGGCAGCCTGCTGGGGAACTCTCGGAAGCAGAGCAGCTCTCGGGCCAGCCCTGACTCCCAGCATCCAGTGTTGAGCTACATAAAGGTAGGAACCTATGTTCTTTCCCCCTTCCTCTTTTCCTTCCTTCCTTCCCCCCTCCTGCCTTTCCTTTTTCCTTTATCCTTCTTCCCTTCCTCCTTCCTTCCTCTTTCATTCATTTTATTTTAAATTAAACTTATTTACTATGTAAAACATAAATGATGGGGCTGGGGAAATGGCTCAGTGGTTGAAGGCACTTGCTTGCAAAGCCTGACAACTCTGGTTGGATTCCCCAGTACCCAGATAAAGCCAGATGCACAAAGCTGTACATGCATCTGGAGTTCATTTGCAGTGGCAAGAGGTCCTGGCATACCCATATTTTGTCCCTCTCTCTCTCCCAAATGAATAAAATATTTTTAAAAAACATATAAAAGTCATGCATATTAATGAGGTACCCTGTGTATGTTGTGTAGTGTTGAGATCAGGTTAAGCATGGCCTTTTGTTCTCTTCCCACTGAGAGGAAGGCTGGTTCCTTGACCTGTGTGAGTTAGCAGTAGTTCACTAAGTCTCCATCAAGGCTCACAGCAAGTTCAATGCTGATTCTAAGCAACAGCATCGTGTCAGGATATGTGAATATCAGGAAAGTTTAGGCCCAATACAATCATCATTCCTTCCATTTCATAGTCCAGGAAATTGAAGTTTCTTTTAACCATTCTTCAGTCCCTGAAAAGTCTTTGCTTTATTTTGTTTTTTTTTTTAAGATTTTTATTTATTTGAGAGAGAGAGAAAGAGAGGCATATATAGAGAATGGGCTCACCAGGGCCTCCAGCCACTGCAAACAAACTCCAGAGGCATGTGTCACCTTGTGCATCAAGCTAATGTGGGTACTGGGGAATCAAATGTGGGTCCTTAGGCAAGTGCCTTAACCACTAAGCCATCTCCCTGGCACCCTCATATTTATTTTTAAATGGGTATATTACAGAGAAAGTCAACGAAGCAGTTCTTTCATATAACTTTTAGATTTATTAAAAGCAGCCAAATGGTGCGGTCATTCTTTCTCTCTCTCTGTTTTCTCAAATAAATAAATAAATAAAAATTAAAAATTTTTAAAAAAACATCTAAAGGGCTGGAGAGATGGCTTAGCAGTTAAGTGCTTGCCTGTAAAGCCTAAGGACCCCAGTTCAAGGCTCAGTTCCCCAGGACCCACATAAGCCAGATGCACAAGGTGGTGCATGTATCTGGAGTTCATTTATGGTGGTTGGAGGTCCTGGTGCCATTCTCTCTCACTCTCTGTCTGTCTGTTGTTCTCAAATAAATAAATAATTAAAAAAAAAAAAACAGACAAATAAAACTTCCCTGTGTCTGCAGAGGGGATGGTATCCTCCATCCCACAGCAGACAGAGGCGTGAGCAGTGCATGTGCGGGTCCCCTAACTTACAGAGCCTTGGCTGGCCCCGAATGCAGGTCTCCTCTCTCAGACCATAAACACACCCAGTTCTCAGGGTGGACTAGTTCAAGCAACCTAATTAAGTAGACTACACCGAACCCTCTCCACCAACTTAGTTGGGCCAAAAGTGAGATCGGACAGGAGGAGCCAGGAATACACTAACAGGATTAAAGATTAGCCAGAGTACGTGGCTTGGGAATTGACCTTTGACCAAACAGTTTATAAATTATGCCAGCGAAGCTGCTTCCCATGCATGCAGAGATACGGCGCTGAGAGGGAAGACGCCGAACAAGAGAGAGGTTGTGGAGGCCAGCTGGAGATGTGAAGGCACAGAGACACAAAGGCAGGGGACTGACAGGAGGCCTTGAGCACACAGGAGCGTCTTTCCAGTTCCTTGTTCCCTGTCACTGCTACCAGCTCCATGGAGATAATATTTGGCAGGAACAGAAAAGAACAGCTTGAGCCTGTGCAGGCCACAGTGACAGGTGAGCCTTTTCTAGAGCTGTCTGACTCATCTTCTATGTTTAAATGAACATCTTGTTTGTTCTTTTTTTTTTTTTTTTTTTTTTTTTGGTGAGTTGTTTTTGGGCAGTTTTGGAAAACAATATATAGGGGCAAAGGACCAATAGTCCACACACATTCTCTGTGATAAACTGGGTGTGCTTTTTACATTATAACTCAGTTTCCAAAGTAAGGAGTCATTTTCACTTTCTCTAAAAGGGACGTGTTGGGAATACTCCGAATGCCATTTAGAATGTCTCTGCAAATTGCTGCTTATCCCAATGCACTCTGTTTTCAAGTGCACACATCATAAATTAATTTGATCATGCAGAGAAGTGTGTGTGAGCCCCGCTCCCACTGTGCACATGCAGAGGGCCTGGCGAGGCTGTTGGGATTCGCTCTCGGGCTACAGGTGTGACCCCAGTATGTGGACACCTACAAGGATAGCAGGGTCCCTTGTACTCTTAAGGAACAGTCTTCGGGGGCTTTGTGTTCTCCAGTCTTCCTCTGCTATCTCACTTTCGCGGGGCTGTTTAGGCTGTGGGGGTCGGTTCTGGGATCCAAGCCTTTGGGTCCCTACAGTGGTGCTCCCTCATTTAGGAAAACAGCGCCTACAGCAGCCAAGGCACACACTGCTCTCATCTTTTGATAGACTGGGTTGCGGAGTTTTCCAAGGAAAGGATGATAGTGGGAGCCTGTGGGGAAGAAAGTCAGATGGGATGCTCTAACCAAGGGATTGTCTTGAGAGCTTCTTGAGGGAAAAAAAAAATCCCCCTCCAGTTTTGTATATTTTTTTTTCTGATTACCAAAGTGATATTCAACCCACAATTCTTGTTGAGTGTGCACATGTATGTACATTAAATTGTATAAAAAATTTTAGGTACAAATTAGAACATAGAAGGAAATAAAACTTATATTTTCATGTCTTAATCACTATTAATATTTGGACTATTTCTTTTAAGCTTTCATAAGACAGATATAAATATTTTATGTTTGGGAAGTATACATATTTGAAATATATAAATATTTTTCAACAAACAAATGTATGTTTACTCTTAGTCTTTTATTTATGAGAAGAGACCCTACATATGCAGAATCTAGAGTTAAAGCAGACATGAAAGTAGAAAGGACACTGCTTAGGAAAAGGAGGGGAACCAGCAGGAAGAGAGACAGGAAAAGTTAATAAGGTGAGTGTGATAAAAATATGTTATACATGTGTATGAAAATATCATAATGAAACCCAGTATTTTACATAATTAATATACACCAATAAAAGAGAAAAATCAATTAATTAAAAAATAAGCCAGTCCTGAGGGTACAGGTCTGTAATTCTAGCTACTCAGGAGGCTAAGGCAGGAAGCTGGATCATTCAAGGCCTGAGCTACAGAGGTTCAAGACCAGCCTGAGTAACTCAGCAAGCAAGATCCTGACTCAAGAGTGAGAGAGAGAGGTGGGCATGGTGGCGCACGCCTTTAATCCCAGCACTCAGAAGGCAGAGGTAGGAGGATTGCTGTGAGTTCGAGGCCACCCTAAGACTACATAGTGAATTCCAGGTCAGCCTGGGCCAGAGTGAGACCCTACCTTGAAAAATTAAAAAAAAAAAAAAAAAAGGATGAGATAAAGAGAGCCAATGGTACATGGATATAATTCCAGCATCTGGAAGCAGAAAGATTGGGAATTCACAGCTAACCTTGGCCACATATCAAGTTCAAGCCAGCCTGGTCTATGTGAGACCCTGTCTCAGGAACCCCCAAACTAACTAGCTTACTTAATGAATAAATAACGGCATCTGAAGTACCCATGCTTTACACCTGGGACACCATGAGATTTTGCCATGCCATTTATTCCCCTTTGGGTTTCACAGTCAGGAATGGTGGAGATCCATAGAACTGCTAGAAAGCAAGAATCCTAGAGCCTAGGAGCTGAGTGAACCCCAAGAGTCTCTGGAGGAACAGGTCCCCAAGGGGGTCCTGGAACCTAGAGCACTACTTCCCACCACCACTCAGTAGCTACACACATTCTTGTTGCTCTCTCCATCCCACCCCCACCCCAGACTTCCTGCATCAGAGAGTGGGATGGAGCCGCTATGTGGGTCTTCACAAGCCTTCCGAGTAATTCCACATACAGAAATGCCACTCTTGGAACTCACTCCAAACTTGACAGAGATAAACCTGAGGTCCGAAAGAAGCAGTGACTGGTCCCAGCCTGAATAGCCAACAGGGACAGGCCTCTAGCTGTCTGTCCAGGCCCTGGTCAAGCCTGATCAGTTGGCCACTGTCCATGGGCAAACAGCTAACCGGACTGTGTCTGTGCTCACACACCTGTCCATAGCAGCCAGGCTAAGATTCTGGCCTTATGTCCAGCTGTGCATTAAAGGCAGAGGGGCCTTCAGCGTGACACCAACAGGGTCCCCATCCTGAACAGCACTCACTGTTCAATGGAACATAGTGCATGCCAAATTCATACCTGCAAATTTTTCAGCTGTCACAACGTTTGTAAAAGCAAAAAGATATAGGTGAAATTAATTTGAATTATATATATATATATATATATATATATATATATATATATATATATTTGGTTTTTCGAGGTAGGGTCTCATTCTGGCCCAGGCTGACCTGGAATTAACTATGTAGTCTCAGGGTGGCATCGAACTCATGGCAATCTTCTTACCTCTGCCTCCCGAGTACTGGGATTATAGGTGTGTGCCACCATGCCCGGCTTGAATAATATATCTTATTTACAAAACATGACCTAAATATTAACAGTTCATATGAAATCAATATAAAAACCTAAAATGAGATATTTGGGGGGTTTTCATACTAAGCTTTTGAAATCTAATGTTTTTGTTCTTCCCTTATAGCACTTTTCCCTTCAAACTAGCCATGTGTATGTGCTCAATCACCACAGGGGTCCAGTGACTACCATTTTGGATAGTGTAGCTCTAGAATGTTCTGGGTTTTGTATATTTGTTTGTTTTGTCTTTTTTTTTTTTTTTTTTGAGACAGGGTGTCATGTAGTCCAGGCTGGCCTCAAATTCACTATGCAGTCATGATCTTGAACTTCTGATCCTTCTGTCTCCCAGTGTTGGGATTATAAGTATGCCCCACCATGCCCTGTTTACACAGCGCTGGGGATCAAACCCAGGGCTTCATGCACACTAGACAATCACTCTGCCAGTTCAGCTACATCCCTAGTTCCTAGACTATTCTTTCATGCCTTTGTGAGGCAAATGCTCTCCCTCAAGACTATTTTTCTATCTCCTTGATGGACTTGAAGACAGGGATAATGCCTATTCATCTTGGTAACTTCAGTGCTAGCAAAATAATGACCTATTATACACTTTCTAGAAAAGGCTATGCAATAAATGAACATATGCAATACGTAGTTTGGGGGCCCAGCTTCTTTCTGTGACCACTTTCTTTTTCTTTCTTTCTTTCTTTCTTTCTTTCTTTTTTTGATGTAGCGTCTTCCTGTAGTCTAGGCTGACCTGGAATTCACTATGTAGTCTCGGGTTGGATTTGAGCTCACAGCGATCCTCCTACCTCAGCCTTCCAAGCGCTGGGATTAAAGGTATGTGCCACCACACCTGGTTTTTTGAGTTTTTATGGTTTGTTATGGAATCTGGGAACTAAACAATATGTCTTAACAGGCAAGATCCCAACATGGCTGCAAGGAACCCTGCTTCGCAACGGGCCAGGGATGCACACCGTGGGGGAGAGCAAATACAACCATTGGTTTGATGGCCTGGCCCTTCTGCACAGCTTCTCCATCAGAGACGGTAAAAGTCCTGCATAAGCATGCTGTTGTCTTGGTAACATAGGGCCACAAACTTCATGGTCTGAAACAATACAGATTCACTCATTCTCGTTCCGTTCTTGAGGTGGAAGGCTGAAAGGATCTCACTGGGCTAAAGTTAAAGTGCTGGCAGTATTTCTTTCCTTGTGGAGACTCAAGGAGAATCCACTGGCTTGCCTTCTCTGGCTTCCAGAAGCAGCTTGTACCCATTTGCTTGCAGCTCCGTCCCTGTCTTCAAAACAAGTGGTTTAACATCTTGCATATTTTTCAATCCCCCTCTCTCCCCATTATCATCACAGCTCTTGCCTCTCTCTTATAAGACCCTTGTGATGACACCAGGCCACCCCAATATTCCAAGGTAATCTCTCATCCTGAAAACTTGAACTGAATCACACTTCCACAGTCCCTTTTGCCATGACAGGTGGCTGATTCAGAATTCCGGGGATTAAGAAGAGGACTGACCCTGGGGAATGTATCCTCCAGTCACCTCTCTGGGAAGGTGGCCAGGGTGTTTGTCCAGTTCTTCCTGCAAACGAACCTGTATTTCTCAGTAAGATGGGCAAGGGCCAGGAGGGACCAGGCTCTGGACTCAGATGTGCCTCAGGTCAACAGAGGAAGGTTCAGGCACCAGAAAGAACAGCGCTAAGCAGACACTGCTCACCAGGCAGGGCAGGGCCCTATCATTCAAATGCCACATTGGAGTGGCAGTGGAAATGGCTGCATATGGGGCAGAAGGAAGGACAACAAGGCAGAATTTTGAGTTCTGGTTTATGAGGTGCATTCTAAAGGGTTATTTTTTTTTTTTTTTTTTTTTTTTTTTTTTGCTATTGGCCATTGCTTTAGTTTTGTGTTCCTTTGGTGATTGCATGACACAGGTTCTTTAAAAAAAAAAAAAAACAACTTTTAATTGACAGCTTCCATCAATATAAACAATAAATCATGATAATTCCCTCCCTCCACTCCCATTCTTTCCCTCTCAAATCCACCCTCCACCAACCCCCCCTTTCTAATTAGTATGAGGTAGGTTCTTGACGTCCAGGCTGGGTCACATAAAAATTCAGCAGACACAGGGTCAGAGTGGGAAGATCTGTGTCCAAGTGCATCCCAGCATGAGAAAAAATGTGGTTCCTAAGCCTCTGTTTTTGCACTGGTAATATAAGCTTCACCATCCTCCCCTGGAGAGCACTCAGGATGGTTATGGTTTTAATAATTAGAAATGTAGTGGCACATGTGTATGGAGTTTATTTGCAGTGTCAGGAAGCCCTGATGTCTCATATTCATTCTCTGTCTGCCTCTCTCTGTCTCTCTCCCTGCCCCCAGATAAATAAATAAAATATTTTAAAAAATAATTAGAAACGCAACTGGACTTTCTAGAAAGCACCAGACTCTGAATAGATTAAAATCCTGAATAGATTAAAATCCACGATCACCAACTCTAGGTTTGAATCCCAGTTCCACCATCCTACCTACGATACATCCAAGCTGTGTTGCCTTAGCCAAGTTACTGATCCTTTCTGTGTCTCCATTTTCATGTCTGTGACAGTGAGATACAGTAGTGCATGTTTCATGGGGTTGCAGCAGGGTCTAAATGGCTTAATATGTGTAAGGACCTCTGTGTAGTGTTCTGGGGAAATCAAATCTACCTTACTCACCTGTCAAGGCCTCCGTGGTGGTTTGATTCAGGTGTCCCCTGTAAACTTAGATGTTCTGAATGCTAGGTTCCCAGTTGATGGAGATTTGGGGAATTAACACCTCTTGGAGGCAGTGTATTGGTGGGGATGGGCTTATTGGTATTAGAGCCAGTGTCCCCTTGCTGGTGTTTGGCACACTCTCCTGTTGCTATTGTCCACCTTGTGTTGCCAAGGGGAGATGCCCACCCTCTGTTCATGTCATCGTTTTCCTCTGCCACCATGGAGCTTCCCCTCGAGTCTGTAAACCAAAATAACCCTTTTTTTTCCCACAAGCTGCTATTGGTCAGGTGATTTCTGCCAGCAATGCGAACCTGACTACAATAGTATAGTTAGTACAGAGGAGTGGTGTCATTTGCTACTAGACACCTTACTGTGTGGCTTTGGCCTTTTGGAGCTGATTTTCAAGAGGAATATGGAAGGATTTGAAACCTTGGTCTAAGAAATGCCTTGCAGTGCTGTAAGTACAGTTTAGTAGACTATTCTGGTCAGAGTTGAAAGACCTGAATGCAGTAAGAACTATGGACTGTGAGGTTTGGCTTATGAGGGTGAGAAAGCTTTGCCTGGACTGGACTAGAAGCAGTTTGTGTGAGAGGCTTGCTGTTTTGCCCATGTCCTGAGAATTTGTGCAGGAATGCTTTGCATAAAAATGGATTGGTGTGAGTAGAGGGATATGGCACAGAAATGGAATCTTTGGTCTGAAACTTCTGCCCATTCAGCTGCAATTTTATGAGTTTACGACCTTTGAGATTGGGCCAGCTGATCTGCACTAGGGCAACAGAAGAATGTAGACTCTTTTGAAGGGGTCTGAGTGATCAAGGAGTGTCCTGTTCTTCAAAGCCTGCTTTATTCCCCCCTGGATTAACAAATTGGCGCCCTACCTGGTATTGTGAAGTATAAGAAATGCAGGAAAGAGAGGGTCATTGTGTTTGCAATGCGGTCTTGTGTTTTGGAAATTGCCATGAGCCATGTGAAGCAGTTTTGCTGGATGCCTGCATGAAGACTCAATGGAACCATGAGGATGAACTGTGGGTTGCAGTGGAGACCCAGTGGAGATGCTGGGACCACAAGATGGCTGCCAAGGAGAGCTGCTGGCCCTGGATAAAGTTTTCCAGGACTGTGAGTAGCCTAGCTGGAGGGGTGGAGTTTGAATGCCAGAGATGTGTTGCTGGTTAGAATTATCAGACTTGGCAATTTGTCACTGACTAGAGTTGTTGGACTTGGAACTACAGAGTTTGATGTTTGCCCTGTTTAAATCTTGTATTGATTGAATATTTCTTTGCTATGCCCAATGCCATCTTTTGCAATGTAAATGTTTATTCTGTGCCATTATGGGTTTGGGGGGTATTTTTTTGGTGTTATAGCTCAGTTAAAAGACCTTGGATTATGGAGATATTTGAACATCATTAGGATTGATTAAAAACTATGGGGGCTTTTAAAGTTGGACTGAATGCATTGCATTTTGTATCATGTATGGTTATCAGTTTATGGGGGCAAGGGGCAAAATGTGGTAGTTTGATTCAGATGTCCCCCATAAACTTAGGTGTTCTGAATGCTAGGTTCCCAGATGATGAAGATTTGGGAATTAACGCCTCTGGAGGCAGTGTATTGTTGGGGGCAGGCTTAGGGGTATTATAGCCAGTTTCCCCTTGTCAGTGTTTGGCACACTCTCTTGTTCTTGTTGTCTATCTGATGTTGGCCAGGGGGTGATATCTACCCTCTACTCATTCCATCATTTTCCACAGCCATCATGGAGCTTCCCCTCAAGTCTTTAAGCTAAAACAACCCTTTTTTTCCCAAAAGCTGCTCATGGTGGGGTGATTTCTGCCAGCAATGTGAACTGATTGCAACAGCCTCCATCTATTTTCGGTGCTCACATTGGCATTGCCTGACAGGCGCTCCTCTGCCCACTTATAAATGTAGAAACTGAAATTTAAGAGACAGTGATGAGGTATCCATAGTCAATGAAGCTGGGATTTGAAACTAGTCTGCCTTGAACTCCGCACCCATCCACCCTGAGAAATGGCATAAGAGGCACCTGTCATAGCTCATGGGGTGGTGGCCCCTGGATCTTTTTTTTTTCTATTTTTAAACAGTTAATTAGTTAGTTAGTTATGAGAGAGAGGCTGTGCCAGGGCTTCTTGCCACTGCAAATGAACTCTAATTGCATATGCCACTCTGTGCACTTAGCTATACATTGGCACTGGGGAATCAAACCCTGGGCCATGAGGCTTTTCAAGAAAGTACTTTTAACCACTAAATCATCTCCCCAGACCCTCTGTTATCTTTTAAGAGCACCAAGGACTGAAGTAACACAGCAGGGGATAGCTGAGCCCAGTGATTATCCTAAGGAATCATGGCTGCGGTCCACAGCATCCTGAACAGGGTAAATATGTCCACAAGTGAGTCTGGAGATGCAGCTCAGTTGGTAGAGTGCATTCCTAGCATGCACAAGGCTCTGGGTTCCATCCCCAGCAGCACATAAACTAAGCATGGTGGCACATGTCTGTAATCCCAGTGCTTGGAAGGTGGAGATAAATGGATGAGAACTTCAAAGTCATCCTCAGTTGAGGCCAGCCGGGGATAAATGAGATCCTGTCTCAAAAAAAAAAAAGACCACATAATAATAATGATGATGATGACAATGATGATACACACATAAAGAAAGGCACCCTCTACTGTCTAGATATCTAAGGCATTCTAGTAGGTAAGCAAGCTAAAACGCCCCTGGGAAGGCAAAGGGCTTCAAGGAGCTGGCTTTATTCACAATCTAGAACTGTCTAGAGAAGTGGGAAGATTGGGAAGGCCATCCAGTTTCTTGACCTTACTTTCTCTTCCTCCTGAGTCTGGCAGTGTGGGAAGGGCATGTCTTGCTCTGCATAGTGACAGTCACCTGGCTAGAGATAGAGTACTTGCATAGCACACACAAAGCCTAGGGTTCTAGCCCCAGCAGTGCACACACACACAGACACACACACACACACACACCAGAGTCAAGAAAGCAACAGGGCTAAGAAGCTAGCTCAGTCAGTCAAGTGCTTGTCCATGCAAGCATGAAGATCTGGGTTTAATCTCCAGAACCCACATTTAAAAAGAAGCTAGGAAAAGGGAGGCCAACGAGAGGGCCTTATACTCATGGCCTATTGTCTATATGCATGGAGGTTATCAGTAAATTGTTTTTTTAAAAAAATTTTAAAAAGAATCTGCTGTGGTGGTTCAGAACTGGGAAGACAGAGTTAGGCAGATCCCTGGAGTTCATTGGTGAGTTCTAAGCCAATGAGAAATCATGTCTCAAAAAAAGAAAAAGTGGATGGCACCTGAGGAATAACACATGAGGTTGTCTTCTTATCTCCACATATGCATATGTACACACACACACACACACACACACACACACACACACACACACACAGAAAACAGGGTTTTAAAAACAAACAAAAAAAGAAACTGAATGTAGCCTTCACAGAGACCAATAAAAATTAATGGCTTAAAAAAAAGCAAAGACTGGATAAAAAAGGGAGGAGCAGAGAAGAGGGAGGGGAGGAAGGTGGTGAAGAGTTTAGAAGAATATGCCTTTTTCTAAGTTCAAAATATTTCAAAGTAGAAAGTTAGTTTAAAGCAGGCATAATGACAGGTGATTTTAGGACCCCCTGGGCAGTAACCCTGAGTTTCTAAGAGGGAGAGTCCTCCTCCTGGGATTTGAGTACTGGAAAGTGTGTGTGCTGCACACTTGCACATGGTCACATAGTTCCCTTGCCCCGAAAGCTATCCGACTTGACCCAGTTCTGGAAGATGCAGTGTAAGAGCCATTTGTTTATGATGTCCATTCAGAAGGAATGTGACTAATTGGAGCGCCAGAGAGCAGGGGTGGGGATTGGCCAGTGGTTCTTTATTTAATCTCAGCCTGACAGTTCGGCACCAACTTTGAGCATTTCCAGAGGCACATTTTTTGGGGGCCCAGTGCTTCATGATCCCATAGTTTCATATTTATAGGAAGTGGGTGGCCTGTGCTGTGAGTTTACATTTCAAGTAAAAATAATCTAGCTTTCAGGCCAAGCATCCTGGGGTCTAAAGCACCTTAGCCAATGCCTTGTGGGTGGTGGTCTCCAGAGACAGTGCTAGAGAGGACAGGCTGGCTCTAAAGTAGGTTCCTGCTCTGTGTGGCACACAGCTGAGGACTGTTATATGCCCTCATGGACTCCCAGACATGTTTCCTGCCTGAAGTTTCAAGGGTTTCCCTGGACCATCTAGAATGTCAGCAGCTATCAAATGCTCATTAGTGACTTTTCTTGTAGTGACAAAACACCTGACAAAGGCAACTTAAGGAAGGGAAATTTTACTTTGATTCACCGTTTGAGGATATAGACCGTCATAGTGGAGAAGGCATGGTGGCAGGAGCATGAAGCAACCGGTCACCTTGAATCCACAGTCAGGAAGCAGAGAGATGAGTGCTGACGCTCCACTTACTTCCTCCTTTCCATTCAGTCTGGAACACCAGCCCATGAGATGGTGCTGCTCCACTCAGAGTGGGTCTTCCCTCGTCAGCTAAACCACTCTGCAATGTCTTTATAGACACACCCAGAGGTGTGTCTCCTAGATAATTCTGAATCCCGCCAAGTTGACAATAAAGATGAACCATCACAGTGCACATGCTGTGAGCTCAGGAGCTACAGTCCTTGTAGCATCTCATCTCACTAAGACTGCCCACTCTAAGGGCTGGGTGTGATGGTGCATGCCTTTAGTCCTGGCACTAGGAAGGCAGAAATAGGAGGATTGCCATGAGTTTGAGGGGCAGCCTGGCACTACAGAGTGAGTTCCAGGTTAGCTGGGACTAGAGTGATACCCTACATAAAAAAAAAAAAAAAACCACAAGCATGGAGAGCTGGCTCAGTGTTTAAGGTACTTGCCAGCAAAGCCTAACAACTCAGGTTCAATTCCTGAGTATCCACGTGAAGCCAGGTGAACAAAACGGCACATACATCTAAAGTTCACTTGCTGTGGCTAGAGGCCCTAGTGTGCTCTCTCTCTCTCTCTCCCCCCCACTCTTTATCTACTTGCAAATCAATAAATACATTTAAAAAAACTGCTCACTCTAGGAGGGGAGAACTCTCTGATCCCCAACTTCCAGTTAAGAAGTTAAGAGATATGCCCACAGGCATCCTGTTTGGATAGGTGGGAACCCCGAGCCAAGCCTTGAGCAGTGTCTACAGCACCTCACTACCAGACACTGCCTTCCTTGAGCATCGCTATCTGCTAGCTGATTTACAAGCCTGACATGTCACCCAAGAGGACTGGGGAGGTGGCTCAGAGAGTAAAGTGCTTGCTGTACTAGCATGAGGACCTGAGTATGGATTCCCAGCCCCCACATAAAGGCCAGGCATCTTGGCACGTACCTGCCCAGCACTGGGGAGGCAGAAACAGGAGGATCCTGTAGGGCTTGCTGGACAACTAGTGTAGCTGAATTGGTGAGAGACCCTATCTCAAAAAAAACTGTGGAAAGTAATAGCAGAAGACACCTGATGTTGACTTCTTCGTGTTGGCCTCTGCTCACACATGTGTACATACCTACATGTCCACACACATGTGAAAAAAACCTGTAGGGAATGTGTCACGATCTTCCTGTCGAGGTGGAAGGGATGGAGGCTTGCTTCTGACCAAGGTCAACCACATGGCTACCATGGTGCATGACAGAGTGAGGATTCATAGCACACGGAGCCCTGAATCTCCTTATGTGTAGGAGCCTTGGCTATTCTGCTTGTTTATTAAATCTCTCTATCCTGCTCTCTGAAGAGGTTTAATAAATCCTGGATGGAAGTATAAACTCAGAGCTTAGCTCCATGCCGAAACCCAGGCTCCTAACTGACCCTGGCATTCCTTCCTAGAACAAATCTCTCCCACATGAAATAACTCTGGTTCACACAGTAGCTCCCTGCCACCAAAAGATGAGTGAGAGGAAGATAGATGACCATCTGCCATAAGGGGCACACAGCTAACCTACCGGCAACGGAAGGCGCTGGATGATGCGTCACATGCTCTTTCGATTTTATAACTAGCATAATTATTGTCATCACTTCCCCTCCCCTGGGAGTGGTTTCCACTGGCATGTACACTCCAAACAAAAAAATACAATCCAGAGTGAAAGCCAACTGGTAATACTAGAAGTCAAGGTTGCCTGAGAGATGCTTCAGTGGGTACAGTGCTTGCTATGCCAGTATCAAGACCTGAGTTCAAATATTCAAAACCCAGGTAAAATGCCAGCTGTGGCTTCTTCATGTGCCTTTAATCATGATGCAGGAATTGTGTGTGTGTGTTTGAGGGTGATGGAGCCTTTCTTGGTTTGTGGCCAGGCTGTAACCCAGGACAGAGTGCTGGGCAACACAGTCTCCCAAATCTTCTACTGAGTAAGTGGCCTCCGGGTTCTTATCTTACAAACTTAACAAGCGAAATGCAAAGGCCATAGAGGGTGAAATTTTTATACAGTTTAAAAGAAGGCAGCACTCCTGATTTAAGGCAAGAGAGGTGCCCAGAAATGGAAAAGCCTGCCTGGTATTGCTAAGTGGGTTCTTTTATGGGAATTTACTGGGTTTGAGCTGAGCTGGTCAGCCAAGCCCCCACACCAGGTGTTCAGGCTTCTCTAGCTTTCCAAAAAAGGAAGTAATCTCATCACAGAAGTCTTTTCCAGGGAAGGGGGAACTCTTTAGGAAAGAAGAGATCAAGAAAGACCAGACCCTTTTTCTGACATTTCTGGTCTGCAGTATGGTGGAGGCCCTGAGGACTCCTTTAGGAAAAAAGAGGTAGAGAAGAATCAGATTTTCCCTCACAGACTCAAGGATGCTCCTCACTTTTACTTTTGGGGGACCTGCTACCACTAAACTGCCTCAATCCTAGCACTGGGGAGGCAGAGACAGGAAATCCCTGGGACTTGCTGGCTAGCAAGTCTAGTTGAATCAGTGAACTCTCCAGGCTCAGTGAGAGACTTTGTCTCCAAGAATAAGGTGGAGAGGAGAGCAGCTGAGGAAGGTCCCCAACATCGACCACTGGCCACCACACACAAAAGTGTGTGTGTGTGCACACTCACACACATACACAGAGAGAGAGAGAGAAAGAAAGAGAGAGAGAGAGAGAATGTATAAACACACCACCCACATGCACATACACATGCAAAAAGAGAGAGGGGGAGTGGTTATGGGGGAATAGGCTTTCACTGGATGGGTATCAGGAGCTTTGGGGGGCACTGTTCCTGTCTTTCTTGACAGGAATGTCACTTACATGAAATGTTCAGCTCATGAAATGTCATTGAGCTGCACAATTAAGGAAGAACATTTCTGGAGGTGTTTTTTGTTTGTTTGTTTGTTTGTTTTGTGGCAAGGACAAGACCGTAAGGTCAGACTGAGTATATTGCTACATTGGGGACTTGATTAAGAGAAGGAGTTTCTGTGTCCACTGTCAACCTAGGAATCCCTTACTACTTACTAGTTGTGTGGCCTAGGCAAGGTCCCTACCTAACTTCTGTATTCTTCAGTTTGATTAGTTGAAAAAAGAAACAGCCAGGCCCATGAGTACCCAAGCCCTTTGTATTCATCTGATAAGAAATTTGAAACCTTCGAATGTTTCGACCTTGTTTATGTCGCTGTTAATTAGCAATTTTCATTGTGTTACTTTTATTGTCTTTTGAATGTATTTCTTTTTAATATTAATGTTTATTTTATATTAATTATAATAGGTTGTCCTCTTGCCCCAGTTCCCGTTACCCTGGAGACCCTCCTCAGTGGGATTATGATATTCACTGAGGGGTCATGATGGCCTCAGTTAGTCCCTGAGGGGCACTGGGGGCCCCTGCCTCAGGGTATTTCTACCCACCATGTGGTTCTTAAAATCTTTCCAGTCCCTCTTCCACAATGTTCCCTGAGCTGTAGCAGGCCCATCAGCAGTCTAATTTAGTGCTGAGTTCTTTGTAGCCTCTGGCTTTCTGTTTTGATTGATCACCATGTTTGTCAGCACCAACATGGAACTGGTTGTCTTGTAGCAGTAAGAGCAGTAGTAATGTCACTACTTCCCCTGTGATTTCTCCTGTGGTAGAGGTGGCACATCTCATGGTGGGCAGTCAGCTAACTTTTTGTCCTATTGATGGATCTTGGTTCCCCTCCATTCTCTCTGCCATCTGTAAAACAAAGCAGATTCTCCAAACAAGGGTGAGAGCAGCTTGAGTTAAAGGGTTATGAAAATTTGAGAGTTTATTTATTATTTTTTTGGTGTGCAAGCCCACTCTTCTTTTCCAAAGAGAAGTGGGGGCTTCTCTCTAGTCTATGGGTTTCCTGACAATGAGATTCTGACTTAGTTTCCAATGTCAGATATGAGTTCTCCTCCACTGCGCAGGCCTCATGTCCAATCAGAGAACAGTTGACTACCCACAGAGGCATGCCACTGTTGCACAAGTGTGTACCTATCGACTGGCTGGTTTATTTCATAGTCTATAGGGTCTTCTGCTTATTCATCCTGTCGGTGACCATTGTCCTCCAACAACCTGCATAGGGCTTTCCATCACTATGAGGGCTAGCCAGGTGGGATCTTGTTTCCCTTTTGGTTCCAGCATGATATTCTGATGTCCTGTGACTGCAGCCAGTGGTATCTTCAGCAATAAAATCTTAACTTTTAGCTCTGGCAGGTAATCAAGTGTTTTGGCAATGGCCTACATTGGAGACCTCATGGGTATCACTGGCCAACAGCTTACTGTGGGGGGCAACCCAATTATGGGGATTTACCGGCCAGAGTCTATGATTTCAAAATTAATCTTTGTCAACCTTCTGACTAGACTACTGCCCCCCCCCCTTTATTGGTAGTTATATGTTGTTGAATGCTAGCCAGAGTGATGGTTTCTATGGAGCTGATTGGTATTGTTTTAACTTATGTATAATTCACTCCCTACTCTTCCTACCCCCTATCCCACTAAGCCCCACCCAACACACACACACACCTCCAATATTCTGTCTCTCCTCTAACCTGTCAGCTTAGAGATATTTCTAATTGAGGGTTCTGCTTGATTTCTGTTCTTCATTTAACCAGACAGTGTTTGGCACATCTATGTTCAATAATGTTAACTCTTTAGACTAGTTTCTTTCTCTTAAAACATACAAAAGCAATGAGTGGGAATTTCTTGGGAATGTGATGGCTTTTCCAAGTCCATCATTAACATAGTCAATGGCAATCAATATATGATGGACAATTCTGGAATCAACGTTTTATTTACTGAGATGAAATGTTGCTATATCCCAGGCTCTAGAACACTAGAAGTGCATATTATACCACAAAAAAGGAAAGTCTATATAAAGTCATTTTCTAATCAGCAGCACAATGAAACAAATCACTATCCCCTTCTTGGCCCCTCCTCAGGGTTATAAATTGTCCCCCCCAGATGGAGTTTAATGGCCTTGGGTCCTCACAGCTCTGCAGAAACAGAAGGCCCCTGACATGGGTGACTTGATTGTCAACTGGACAGGATCTAGAATCACCTAGGAGAAAAATCTCTATGAGTATCTGTGAAGGAGTTTCTGAATTGATTTAATGAAGGTGGGGAGACCTCCCTAACTGTGGGTGGTGTCATCCCATGGACGGGGGTCCTGAACTGAACAAAGGGGAGAAGGGGAACTGGGCACCACATCTGCCTCTCTATGCTTTCTGACTACAGATGCAATGTAAGCAGCCTCCTCACACTTCTGCCACCACGCCTTCCCCACCGTGATGGACTGTATTGATTCAAGTATTTTGTCATAGAATTGAGAAAATTAGCTCATATACCCCTCACCCCAATCCACTCTAGTATCCCCTTGTTTCCACTACTCCCCACTCCATCCTGGCTCGGGCAACCTGCCTCATCCCTGGCACAAAGGCGTCTGCATGCACCACCTCCAGGCCTTTGCAGACTTCCCCTTGAAGAACTGAACTCTTTGCTCTCTCTCCTACCCCCTGCCCTCTGGGTTTATCTGCAGTAGAATTCTATGTATCTGTCAAGGACTAGTCCAACTGTCACCTCCTCCAATATGCCTCTCCTGAGTCACCTGCCGCTGGGAGGCTCCTTGTCTCTCTCTCCCCTCCCACTCTTCTTACCAAGGAGGAAGCTAGGTTATTCACATATGTTACATGTTACTTTGCATGGCAAAAGAGAATTTGTAGTTGTAGTCAATGTTCTTTCTCTCTCTTTCTTTAAGGCTAAGATCTTGGTTTTATTTTATTCTTTTTGTTTGAACTCACCATGTAGTCAAGGACAACCTTAAGCTTCTGATCTTCCCCTACCTTCAATTCCTGGCATAAGTTACCATGTTAGTTTTTACTTTGCTGGGGGTGAAGGAGTTATATTCTTCAGTGGTATAGCTATTGGAAAGTTACTTATACTCCAATAAATAATACCCTTCCCCCATGCTCATGCAAACAACTCTAATTTAGCTCAGTGGGTCACGAAAACAAATGGAATAGGCAAGGGATTGATTGGTTGGGAAGAAAGTTTAGTGGAGACTTTAGCAAAAGAAGATGATAGGGTAACAGGGGTGAATATGGTCAAAATACACAGTATACATGTATGAAACTGTCAAAAATATGCACTTTTTATTTGTCTATTTTTGGGAGATAGAGAATATGGGCATGTAAACTCTAAGTGCATGTGCCCCCTTGTGCATCTGGCTTACGTGGGTACTGGGGAATTGAACCTGGGTCCTTTGGCTTTGCAGGCAAGTGCCTTAACTGTGAAGCCATCTCTCTAGCCCAAATATATACTTGTTATTGTATATATTTATTTAGTGGTGCTAGAATTAAACCCAGGGCTTTTCCCATGATATGCAAGTGTTCTACCACTGAGCTATATACCCAGTTCCCTATTTTCAGAAAGTATTTTATTAGCATATATTAATTATTCATGGGCTAGAGAGATGGCTCAGAGGATAAGGCACTTGCCTATGAAGCCTAAGGATCCAGGTTCAATTCCCTAGTACCCACATAAGTCAGATGTACAAGGAGGTGCATGCATCTGGAATTCATTTGCAGTGGCTAGTGGCCCTGGAGCACCCATTCTCTCTCTCTATCTGCCTCTCTCTCTCTCTCTGTAAAGTAAATAAATAAATAAAAATTTAAAAATATACATAAGAATGGATTTCATTCTGACATTTTCAGATACATGCATAATGTTTTTTAAACATATTCATCCCTTGGTACCCTCCCTTTTCCTCCTGTCAATCCATTCCTTTCCAAGTAGTTGACTTTCTACTTTCATGTCTATTAGTTTTGTTTGATTTTGGAGACCCAGTAAGTTTAACTAGGGTTACTTACATGAGCATGGGTAAGGGGTTATTTATAGGAGCATGGACAACTTAGCAGGGGCTATCCTACTGAGGAAAATCTCTCCTCTTCCCCCAGCAATGACTAACTGCTTATAGAATCTCAAGGAGGGGCAAGGTTTCTGTTGTTGTTGTTTTTAATTTTTTTATTTTTATTTTTATTTATTTATTTGAGAGAGAGAGAAAGAGAAAGAGGCAGAGAGAGAGAGAGAGAGAATGGGCATACCAGGGCCTCCAGACACTGCAAACGAACTCCAGACACATGCGCCCCCTTGTACATCTGGCTTATATGGGTTCTGGGAAGTTGAACCGAGGTCCTTTGGCTTTGCAGGCAAATGCCTTAATTTCTAAGCCATCTCTCCAGCCCTGTTGTTGTTTTAAGACAGAGTCTCATATAGCCTAGGTTGGCCTTGAACTCACTATATAGGCAAAGATGACTTTGAACTCCTGATCCTCCTGCCTCTACCTGCAGAGTGCTGGGATGGCAGGCATTACTGTGCACAGCTGACTAAGGCTCTTGAGATAACCAGAATTCCCTGGATGGTCCACCGAGTTAATGGCATTTAAAAGATAGAGGCAAGAGGGCCAAAGCTACAGAGATCAGAGTGATGCAGCCTGGAGCCAAAGAATGTGGGCATTTCTATGAGCTGAAAACAGAAAAAGATACCCCCAAGCCAGTCCACAGAGGGAATTAGCTCTATGGATACCTTGACTTTATAGTCCTGTGAGGGCCATTTCAGACCATGTTTTCCAAAACTGTCAGAAAATAAAGTGTTATTTCAGACCAAGAAGATTGTGGTAACTTGTCATAGCAGTCATATGAAACTGATACAGGTTAGAAGCTTTAAGGTGTTTTTAGTTTGCTCTTGATGGGCTGGCCAACAGTCACTGCTTTTAGGTGATCAGCTAGAGTCTTTCCAGAGCCTGTATGAATTAGACATTAGGCAGTTTGGTCAGATTCATGTTAAATGGAAATATATAATTGCACAGAATTAGGCATTATTTTATCCCTGGATGCTATACATATCAAATATTACTACAGGATACAGAAACTATTAACACTGCTTTTAAAGATAGGACTCCTGGCACTGAATGGGGCCTGAGGAAAAGGCAGCCTGCTGGACCAGTACTCAAGTCTGGGCCTTTCCTGGACAGACACTAGCATGGCAGAAGGGATGGCCAGTGGCTGGGTCATGGTGGGCAAAGTGATTGAGGGCTTCTGAGCCTCAGTTCCTTTAGACAGAGATGGAACAGAGACAGGCACACTTATCTGAGTGAGAAGATATGTATGGGTGTGAGCTGGGGATGTAGCTCAGCAAGCTTGCCTAATATGCACAAAGCCTTGGGTTCAATCTTCAGCATTGCATAAATCAGGCATGATGGTAAACTCTTGTAATCTTAGCATTTGGGAGGTGCAGGCAGGAGGATCAGAAATTCAAGGTCATTCTCCAAGTTGGAGGCCTGCATGAGATATCTGAAATGCTCTCTCTCTCTCTCTTAAAAAAAAAGTATGTGCCAGACATGGTGGTGCACAGCTTTAATCCCAGCACTTGGGAGGCAGAGACAGGAGGATTGCTGTACGTTTAAGGCCAGACTGAGATTACATAGTGAATTTCAGGCCAGCATGGGCTGGAGTGGGATCCTACCTCAAAAAAAAAAAAAAGAAATGTGTGTGTGTGTGTGTGTGTGTGTGTGTGTGTGTGTGTGTGTATGAAAGAGAGAGAGACAGAGAGAGAGAGAGAGAGAGAGAGAGAGAGGAAGGGAGGGAGAGAGGGAGAGAGAGAAAGGGAGAGATCATACTCCAAATACTCACTGTAGCAGATACTTGCTTTAAAGGGAACTTCTCTGCAGAACCAACCACTCCCTGTTCCCAGTAAAGCCCCTAGAATGGCTGGTATTGATTTCAAAGCCCAGACTGACATGAAGCTGCTTCTTATCCTCCAGGGGAAGTCGTTTACAGGAGCAAATACCTGCGGAGCGACACCTACAATGCCAACATCGAAGCAAACAGGATTGTGGTGTCTGAGTTTGGAACAATGGCCTACCCCGACCCCTGCAAGAACATCTTTGCTAAGTAACTGCCCATTATGAATCTGATCAAAGTCCATGCTTTCAGATACTTTAGATAGTTAAAACAATCAGCTTTTGCTCCCTTGACAATCTCTTTAAGGTGGACAAAACCTCCACATGACTGGTCTGTAACCCTAGATGCTGTGTAATTCTCACTGCAGATCATAATGAGGAGGACACAGGACTCTCTCTCATGATTGATGGGAGGTGGTAGGGATTATCTATCAACACTACAAATGCACATTCCCTGGTGTAGTGTTATGCTTGCTCATGTCTGAAATGACAAATGTACAAGAGTATTCCTAGTGGTGTCATCTGTTGTGACAAGAAACTGAAGACAACCCTAATGTCATTGAAAGACAAATGGTTAACTATAACAGTAAAATTGTACAAGAGGAGTTGGGGAGAAGGCTCAGTGGGTAGTGTTTGGCTCACAAACATGAGGATCTGAGTTCGATTTCCAGAACCCATGTAAAATGCTAGGCATAGTGGCCCAACACTATAATCTTAGCACTGCGGACATGGACATTGGGAGGATCTCTGGAGTTTGCTGGCCAGCCAGTCTAGCCTACTTGGTGAGTTCCAGGCCATGAAAGACCTCATCTCAAAATGTGGTCAAGTGTTGGAGAGATGGCTTAGTGGTTAAGGTGCTTGCCTGCGAAGCCTAAGGACCCATGTTTGACTCTCCAGACCCCACATAAGCCAGACACACAAAGGTGAGGGAAGCACAAGGTCACATATGCCTACTAGGTGCCACAAGCATCTTGAAGTTTGATTTCAGTGGCTGAGGCCCTGGAGTGACAATTCTCTCTCTCTCTCTCTCTCCCTAAAATAATTCTTTTAGAAAGTGGTTGATGGGCTGGAGAGATGGCTTAGCGGTTAAGCGCTTGCCTGTGAAGCCTCAGGACCCCAGTTCAAGGCTCGATTCCCCAGGATCCACATTAGTGAGATGCACATGTGGGAGCATGTGTCTGGAGTTCGTTTGCAGTGACTGGAGGCCCTGATGCACCCATTCTCTCTCTCTCTATCTGCCTCTTTCTCTCTCTACCTGTCACTCTCAAATAAATAAATAAAAATGAACAAAAAATATTTTTAAAAATGGTTGATGGTGTTCATGAGGATGACAACTGAGGCTGACCTCTGGCCTCCACATGCTTGAACAAACATGCATATACCTTTCACATGCACGTGTGCCCACATATATACAAACACACACATACAAACACAGATTCACATACACATGCACATGCAAAAAGAAAGAAACTGTATAAGGAATGCCATCGCAAAGTAGAAAGGAATGAGGAGGAACTCTGTATTATAGGAAAAGATTTCCAAGATCTATTGCTAAGTGAAAAATATAAAATAAATAATCAAAAGCAAGGTATAGATAAGGAATATTCCATGTTCAGGGAATTAAAAAGCAGAAACAGGACTAGTGAGATGGTTTAGCTGTCAAAGGCACTTGCTTTCAAAGCCCGCAGGCTAAAGTTGGATTCCCTAGTACCCACATAAAGCCAGATACACAAAAGGAAACATGCACCTGGAGTTTGTTTACAGAAGCAAGAGGCCCCGGTGTGTCTATACTCACTCACTCTCTCTCAAATAAATAAATAAAATATTTTTTTAAAGCAGAAGAAAAATCTAGATGTATTTTTGCTCATTCGGGCATAAAGAGGTCTGAGAGTAGCCAGGTGTGGTGGAACATGCCTTTAACCCCAGCACTTGGGAGGCAAAGATAGGAGGATCACCATGAGTTTGAGGCCACCCTGAGTAGTGAATTCCAGGTTAGCCTGAACTAGAGTGAGACCCTACCTCAAAAAATAAAAAATAAAAAAAAAGAAGTCCAAGAGGATACTTGAAGGATGTAAGAAGCTGACTAGTGAACAAAGGTAGGGAGATTTTTTACTGTATACACTGAACTCATCTGGGCCAGGAAGAAGATGTGTGTATTACATGTTCCACAATTAGGTTGCTGGCCAACGGAATCAGGCCTGGTGTCAGTATCTCCCTTCTTCAGACATGGGCTCTGTGAAAAGGTTCAGGCATGCTGACCAAAGACAGAAGATTGCTTCTGCTTTTCCAGAGCTGACATCATTTGTCCCTGGCACGAGGTGAGCACTGGACTCACCCTTAAGGATGGGGCAGGGCTTGGGAGGAGCCAGCAAGCAAGAGGAGGGAGTGGGAAGGAATTCAAAACCTCAACCTGCCCGAGAATTCTTGCAGTCACATCCTCTGTCAGTGGGGGGCGCACTGCTCAATACCTGGATCTAGCATTTACCTGTTGCACTAATAAAGGCTTTGGATTCTGTTTCTTCCTGTTTTGAATTTGCCTTCTGATTAAATGAATGATGGGTTCTTAACTCAACATGAGTTTCTTTTCCTTTTTTTTTTTAAAAAAAATTTTATTTATTTATTTGAGAGTAAGAGAGAGACAAGCCTAGCACGGTGGCACACACCTTGAGGCAGAGGTAGGAGGATTGCCATGAGTTCTAGGCCAGCCTGGGACTACACCGTGGATGCCTGGTACACAGTGAATGCAAGATTAGCCTGATCTACAGCAAGACCCTACCTCAAAACAAAAAAAAAAAAAAAAGAAAAGAAAAGAAAGAAAGAAAGAAAGAAAGAAAGAAAGAAAGAAAGGAAAACAAAAGAAAGAGAGAGTGAGTATGGGAGTTCCATGGCCTCATGCCACTGCAGACAAACTCCAGCTGCATGGGCCACCTTGTGTGTCTGGCTTTATGTGGGTCCTGGAGAATCGAACCAGGACAGTCATGCTTTGCAAGCAGGCACCTTTAATTACTGAGCTATCTCTCCAGTCCCTGTTTTCCTTTTTAAAAAATTATTATCCAGGACAAATTTGTGATCATCAGTGAAAACTTATACTGTGTCAAAGCAGGGATCAGCTGTTTTGCTAGGACTGGGACCACTCTGGGTACGTGCTGTGATTTCTGAACAGCTGCTTGGAGTACGTGGAAACAGTCACTAGCTCTTGCTGGTTCTGCTGTTAGAAGTTGGAGACTTGGAATTTTGTGACTCGGGTGGAGTCAGTTGGTGACCACCTTGCCCCAGGTACTCTGATCACAAAATAGAACCTTTGGGGACCCTAATAGCTGCACCCTGCAGATTTCACAAGTGAACTATTGAGACCCAGTAGTAGTAGTTGTTGTTGTTGTTGTTCTGTAGTTGATACAAAGCATTTAAAGTGATCTGAAACCAAGCCAGGCAGAGCAGGGCTTCCCAGCGCGGTTCACACATCTATTGACACTATCCATCTGCTTTCTTCCCAGAGCTTTCTCCTACCTGTCCCATACCATCCCTGACTTCACAGACAACTGCCTGATCAACATCATGAAGTGTGGTGAAGACTTCTACGCAACCACAGAGACCAATTACATCAGGAAAATTGACCCACAGTCCCTGGAGACCCTGGAAAAGGTACCACAATCCTACAGTCAATATGTGTTCCTATCACAAGAAAGGAACCCTGGAGGAAGCCAAGTTTCCTGCCAGGAGCTCATTGGAAGTTCCCATCTGGTGCCATTCACTCTTCAGCTGCCCTAGCAGAGCGTTCTCACTAAACGCCAAGATCTTCTGGGCAAGGTCTACATCACTTCCGTCCCTGTGGCTACATTGGTTTCCAGTGGCAATACCACCTAGCTGTGCTTCAGTCAATGATGGGATAAATAAATGTCAGTGGCCCCATACAATTATACCACCTACAGATATTGTAGCCATCTTAGTCTATATACAAATTCTATGATGTCCACACAATGAAACGTCCATGATGCATTTCCCAAAACGTGATCTCCATCCCTAAAAGTGACACATGACCCATTCCCCAAGCTAGATAGCTTAACATAGCAGAAGTGTCCTGTCTTCCAGTTTTGAAGGCAGGGTAGAAGCCTAAAACCAAGGTGTCAGCAGGACCTGGCTGTCTTATTTTAGCTCCTTGAGGTTGCAGGAATCCTGAGTGTCCATTCCTCTGCTCATAGACATGAGACTTCTGTCTCTGTCTCCTGTCACATAGCATTCTCTTGTGTATCTGTGTACTCAAGTTCCCCAACTGTTACACATGTGCAAGTCATTACATCAGGGTCCACTCTGATGTCATGTGACCTCATCTTAAGTTGACTACATCTTCACAGGCCAAATGCGGTCACCTGGACAAAGCGCACGGGTCAGGACTTCAGTTTACCTTTTGGGAAGACAGTTCAACTCTTCATCATGTCCATCATTCTTGGTAACCAGGGGCCTCTTCCTGTAGTGGCCTGCAGAGGGAGGCATGAGGCAGAGAGCAAGGACATCAAAATAAAATGGCCCAGCAGATTCATTTCCTAGGAAAAAATCAAGTCCACATTCTTGTGAAAATCAGTAACCCAGTTTCAGCATTCTCCAGCTGGCTGTGCAAAGCCATGGTGTCTTCACAAGGCATTTGAATAATCTGCTAATTGGAGTCCTTTTCTTAGCTGGGAAATTATGTCC
Organism: Dipus sagitta; assembly: GCA_036346955.1. NCBI lineage: Eukaryota > Metazoa > Chordata > Mammalia > Rodentia > Dipodidae > Dipus > Dipus sagitta. Next base: position 262,186,076 of record CM070770.1, on the reverse strand, counting down.
AGCTCCATTTATGCTAGGTGGCAAGGGTCCAACCGATGCATGCTCAGAAGTGCTTGCAGGGACAGAGTCCTACCTGACTCTTGGCTAGGGCTGTGCTCTCGTGGGGAAGGGCAGATGGCTGGTGCCCAGCCATCCCATTGTTCTCCAGTTGTGGCCTCTTCAGAGTGAGGGTAATATTTAACTTGCTCATGGAGTTTCACTTTGACCAAGTGGTTTGGTACCTTGTTCCCTGGAGGTCTGTGCCTCTGGGGAATACAGAAGGGGTGAATTTGAATGGCTTAGCCAGAATGACACAGAGCAGGGGCTGATATTTGCTGGAAAGCTACAACCTCTCTGCTCTGGTCATTGGTCTAACCTTCTTCCATGAGGCAGTGTCCCAGCCTCATGCTGAGGACACTGACAAGATCAGACAATGGGATGGGAGCTTTGGCCACAGAAAACACACCAGCTCATTCATGCTCCTGTGCTCTATTTACAGGGGTCCCTCATAGTATGGGGTCACAGGAGGAAACATTTCTTTAAAAGCAAATTTTGTCTTATTTTTCAATCAGGAGACACACAACAATGTCTACTTTTTCCTAGACACAGATGCAGTCAGGTGTCCATGGGATTCCATTTTCTTCCCTTTGTAAAACCAAGCGACTGTCCTATGTTATAGGTTGATTACCGCAAGTATGTGGCCGTAAACCTGGCGACAGCACACCCTCATTATGATGAGGCTGGAAACGTTCTCAACATGGGCACATCCATCGTGGACAAAGGGAAGACAAAATACGTGATATTTAAGATCCCAGCCACAGTGCCAGGTAGGTCACGCTGAGACTCTCACAAAGCACAAACAGCCAAGGGTGGCACCTGCTGCAGAGGCCTGATTTTTGTCTGTGACACCACATTCCACCATACAGTATTTAGATGAACATGAACTCAGGCTTCTCATCTACAAGGCAAATGTTGGGGGGATTCTTTTGGGACAAAGTAAATCTCTTCACCATAAATTTGGCTTCTCCTTTAAGAGAAAAGAAGTATTTCCCAGATTCTTCTGGAATGAAAGGGAGCCCTTCACTATTTTAAGCTCCTTTTCTTTAGGTTCTAGTTCATTCATTCATTCATTCATTATTTTATTCATCTACCTACCCATCCATCCACCCACCCAGTTATCCTATTCTTACCCTTTCTCTTGGCTCCAGCTCATCATTTTGTTAAGTCTCCTGACAAACTTCTTTATGCCAAGGTTGTGCCACCCCCTTCCATCCCCATCTTGAAGCCAGGCTCAGGGCTGTTCAAGGTGCTCAGCCCTGCTGGGATCCACTCCAAATCCACACCCTGGGCCCTAGGCCTCCTGGACGGTCTCCACTTAGGGCCGGGTCCTGGAACAAAGCCCAGGCTGAGTGATTGCGTGTTCCTGAGGGGGAAGAGGGTGAGGCTCCTAGCCCATGTTTGTCCAGGACCCTCCTGGAAGCCACACCCAGTGGATGAGGTCTTGAAGGGCACTTGACCTGACCTTCTGGTTTAGGAAATGAATTTCCATCCATGACCCTGATAGTCCCTTATCCCCCTCCCCACAGTCCTAGAGAAAATTGCCAAGCTCTACCAGGAGCTGAGAGCCCCCAAGGTCGCAAGGTGCAATGAGTATTCTCACTAAGTAAAATGTTAATCAAGCTGATGAAGGATGTAAGATCCAGTCCAGAACCCTAGCATATCAGACCAGGGCGCCCTAGGTGTTTGTGTTTGTCCTCTTACACTAAGGGGGGACTCTGAGGCTCAAGGGCTCAGATGGCACGACTACTTGCTATCACACACTTTGCAGGAGCCCTGACACCATGCAAGAGGGCACCCTTGGCTTCTGTTTCCTGCTGGTGACCCAGGAGCACACTTGCCCTAACCCTCACACCAGCGCTTTTTATCTCAGGTCTCACTGTCCTCCATTTGTTCTGTGAAGACAACGAGCCCACACCACCACATCAGTCCTCCCACCAGCCAGCTGTTTACAGTGTGCACAGGTGGCTGCACAGAGGTGGGGACATTGTCAGAGAACTCATTACAGACCAGCCGTAGGCCTGGGTGGGGAGGCCTTTTGGCCAGGGCTGACTCAACTGTGGTGAGGACTCAGAAAACTGAACAAGTACAGATGGCCTTCAGTGCCAGGAGAGGGCCCTGCATTACAGTTAGGGCAAGAGGGCGGGGCCTCTCAACCCTTCCACCCTTCACTGCCTTCCTTCATCCTCTCCCATGCCACCGCTCTCTGAGTATTGTTTGCTTAATAACACAGGAGAAAGTCAAGGCTATAGCTTAACCCTGAACTTGAACTACTGTGATAGCCCACTCCGCCTCAATTGTCCATCTGTAAAATGGGCATCCTACTAAGTTGATTGCCTTAGTACATGTAAAAGTCCCTTGTCACAATAGGTAGTTAGTCTCCGCCTGGGTGTTTTGTAATTGATAGTGCTAACATAAATGGATGGAAGTGCTATGAATGCATGCTGAATGATGGTTCCTGGCAAGATAACCAGATCTTAAGCTTCCAAAGCTCACACATCCCTTGGGGGGTGTGGGAGAAATGCAGTCTCAGCCCCACCCTGGCACACATCAAACTGCATACTGTACCGCCATCCTCCCCCTGAGTCATGCGCACATGGGAAATTTGAGAAGTATGGCTCAGCAGTGGGGATCAGCAAACTTTTGTCAGAGAGTCATATGTGTAGTTAGGGAGATATTGCAGTCAGTAAGGTGCTTTCCATGTAAACATGTGGACCTGAGCTTCATTCCCAGAATATATACATATATAAAAATATATATGTAATAATCCAGCATGGTGGCACATGCTTGGCATCCCAGTGCTGGCAAGGTGGAGACAAGTGAAGCCCTGGGGCTTGCTAGCCAGCTAGTCTAGCCCACTTGGCAAGCTCCAAGACCCTGCTTCAAAAAGAGGTAGATGGTGATTGAGGAGCAATTCCTCTGGCCCCCACACAAATGCATATTTAAATGTGTGTGTGCACTAATGTACACACACACACACACACACGCACGCACGCGTGCGCGCAGCCATACAGTAAACATTTAAGGCTTTGAGGACCTTTTGGTATCTCTCACAGAGGCTCAGTTGGGCCACTGTCTCTGAAAGCAAAAGCAGCTGTAGACAATTCAGAAAGGGGTGGATGTGGCTATGCTCCAGATAAAACTCTATTTGCAAAAGCAGGTGGAGGCTCAACTTAGTCCCCAAGCTGGAGTGGAGATCCTTGCTCCAGGGCCTCCTGGGTGGAAAGTGGGGTTTCAGGCTGAAGAACCCAAGCTCGCTATGGCTGGTGGGCTCAAGGAGGATGCTCCCCACCCTGTATCTGGTCTCCTGGGTCCTCAAGGGGTCTCCTCCTTTGCAGTATGTCAGGGTGTAGGGGAGGTACTGTCTTGCTGGATTCCCGAGTTCGCTGTTTTCCAGAGGCCAAGAGGAAGGGGAAGAGCCCCTGGAAGCACACCGAGGTGTTCTGTTCCATCCCTTCTCGCTCGCTCCTCTCCCCCAGCTACTACCACAGCTTTGGCGTCACAGAGAACTTCGTGGTTTTTCTGGAGCAGCCTTTCAAGTTGGACATCCTCAAGATGGCCACTGCCTATGTGCGAGGAGTGAGCTGGGCTTCCTGCATGTCCTTCCACAGGGAGGACAAGGTAAGGCCTGCCCTGGTGGACATCTACCCCACCATGGGAGCATACTGAGAGAGAGCCTAGCTTGCAGGAAACTTAAGGGGAGTAAGCTGCTGGGGAGCAGGAGGGAGCCTGTTACCATTCAGCCTCTCTGGCAGCAGGAACCTTCTAGAGAGTTCTGAAACTGGGATGGTTTGTTAAAATAATTTTGAGTTAGGGTAACTCAGGCCATTGTACTCTCCAAAACAGGTCCCAAATTCAGTCACAAAGGGGCCAAGTCCTCATCCTGAGGCATCACAAGGCCCCTCACAGCCTCCTTCATCTAGTGGCAAGCCCCCTTCAGTATATCCACCATCACAATGCAATCATGGGGCCACTGTGGGTGCTGGAAGCTACTTAGACATTATGATGACACTGGATTCCACAAATGTTCAACGGATACACACGTTCAGCGGATTCAGCAGTTAGATACACATGAGTGTTCTAAGTAGATGGCTGTGGATGTATGTGTTGCACGCATGATTCTCTTCTATATGCAAGTGTGTATTTATTTGCCATCACCACTTCATGTTTGAAAACTGTCGAGTAATTCTCAGTGTTATCTATTCAAATAACACTCAAGCATAGAAGGCCACATATAGGGGCTGGGGAGATGGCTCGGTGGGTAAAGCACTTCTGTGCAAGCAGGAGGACCTGAGTTTGGAATCCCCAACACCCAAATAAAAGGCAGGCATGGCAGTGAATGTGTATATTCCCAGAGCTGGGGAGGTGGAGACCGAAGGATCCCTGGGACTTTCTTGTAAACTATTCCAACCCAAACCAGTGAGCTCCAGGTTCAGTGAGAGAACTTTCATCAAAAAATTAGGTGGGGCAAGAGGGATGGCTTAGTGGTTAAAGTGCTTGCCTGCAAAGGACCCAGTTTGGATTCCCCAGGACCCATATAAGCCAGATGCACATGGTGGTACATGCATCTAAAGTTTGTTTGCAGTGGCTAGAGGCCCTGGCATGTCCATTCTCTCTCCTGTATCTGTCTCTCTCTCTCCCTCTAAGTAAATAAGTAAAAATTTAAAATATTAAAAAAAAATAAGGTGCAGAGTGACTGAGGACTGACATGAACCTCTGGTTTCCACACGCATGTACACACGTGTACCACACATAGGAATATGCACAATGCATACACATACATATTCATGAAAAAGAAAGGAAAGAAAACCATACAAAAAGTCCCCTTCCTAGGCTGGGAAATGTAGCTCAGTTGGTAGCATGCTTGCCTAATATGCACAAGACCCTGGGTTCAATCCCAAGCATCACACAAATCAGGTGGGATAGTAAACATCTGTAATTCCAGCACACAGAAGGTGAAGGCTAGAGGAACAGGAGTTCAAGGTCATTCTTGGATACATAGTTAGTTCAAGGCCAACCTGAGCTACATAAGACCTTGTCTCAAAACTAAATTAAAACATGAAGTCCTCTTCCCACTAGATTCCTTATCCCTCCCCCTTCCCAAGCATTGAAACCCACATATAAAGTCCCTTTCCATAAGCAAAAGCAGGGAGGAGATGAGTTAGGACAGGGAGGGGAGTGAATAAGAACAAAGTATCATGATACATACACATGAAAATGTCACAGTGAAACCTATCACTTTGTACGCTAGCTGGATAAAAGCTCCATGCTCACAGGACTCCCCATCACCTTCCCCTCCCTTCTTGCTCTGTTCCCTTCTCTGGAGAGAGCCGCCACTATCCACCTGACATCCATCTACACTGGCCCCTTGTGGACATTCGCACTCACTTTCATAGCCATGTACAAATATGCATGACCACCCTCCTCAAGCCCATCCTGTCTCCTCAGAGAGGAAGGCCAGGTGTGTGAGTGAATGAAGGGGTTAGGTGAGGTTTTTCTGACCAGAACCTTCTAGCAGTTTCCCATCTTTCTTAGAATATCATCCAAAGGCTTTGTCTACCAGTCCCTAAGATCCCACGTACTTAAATCCCACTCCTTACCTATTCTAAATGTTTTCTTGGATCTCCAGCTGACCAAACATGTTTCTGCTTCAGGGCCTTTGCATCCTCTGTGCCTTCTGGAGTGATACTGCTTTGTCGCTGCATTGGTCTAGATCCCCAGGGCCTTCTTCCACAGTCTATCTACACCAAGTCTGTCTACTTGAGGGCCTCTATGCCTGGAATCTGCAGCCCTGGGGAGTCCTGGGCCACAGAGAGTCCCACAGCCAGATGGCAAGTAGAAGGCTCCAGAAGGCGCTTGGAAGAACTTTCTGAAAAGTTCAAGCAACTGGCCCAGGGGCCTGGGTCACAGGGAAGAAAAGGCCTGAAGTTGTCACCCTTATGAGGTCACTTTCCCACTGTCACAGTCCCCTTCTCTGTGCCCTCTTAATACCTGAAGTGTGATTCTAGGGCAGGAGAGGAGACAAGCAGACCAGAGGAGCCATCCTCCCTTCTCTTGGGAAAGTAGTTAAGCCAGAACTGCCAAAAGACAGAACACACATGTACCATCACACATAGTGTCACACACGCACACACACTGTCATTCACATACACATCACAACCCCACAGCTGGATTAGGCAACTGGGCCACAGAAATGACATATTACCACCGAAGGTGATATGGACTTGGTTACACTGAGCCAGGCCCCCTGGAAGCCCAAGGGGAAGACAAGGCTCCTTGACCACAGCCAGGTCATGGTACTCTGTGGCAGCCCTCAGGACAGGCAGGGTAGCTGTGACGAACACCCCTGGGAAGCAGGCTGTTCAGGGCAGGAAGGGAAAGAGGATCCAAAGAACAAGGCATTAAGAGTCTCAGGGGCCCAGTGCTGATAGAACTGCCAAGGAGTTAGCCTGCCAGTGTCCACCCAGAATCATAGTATCTGGACCACAACACTGCACCCTCGGGGTCCTCCCCAAAGTCTGTCCCCTCCTGAAATCCATGGCATTTATAGAAATGCATCACCTAGCAGCTCTAGGCACTCATCACTTTGGGGGAATTTGTTCTGTTTTGTTTCAATTTTTATTAGTATACATTCACTATTCAAAGTGAGGGATTCCATAATGGCGTTTTCATGACAGTATGGCCTATGCTTTCACCATGTTTATCTCCCTCTCCTTTTCCTCCTCCCTCTAGTCCCTTTCCTCTACCTAAGGAATACCCCTTCTACTTTATTTCTTTAAAAAATATTTTTATTTATTTATTTGCAAGCAGACACACACAGAGAAAGAGAGAGAGAGAGAAAGAGAGAGAGAGAGAGAGGGAGAGAGAATGAAAATGGGCATGCCAGGGCCTCCAGTAACTGCAAACAAACTCCAGACACATGCACTACTTTATGCATCAGGCTTTACATGGGTACTAGGGAGAATTCAATCCAGGTTATTAGGCTTTGCAGCCAAGCACCTTAACTACTGAGCTATCTCTCCAGCTCCCCTTCTACTTTCATTCATGTGTGGTGCGTGTGTGTGTGTGTGTGTGTGTGTGTGTGTGTGTGGTCTAGGTTCCACATACGAGAGAAAATATACAGGGCTAGAGCAAGAGCCTACCTCAAAAAAATAACAAAACAAAAATCCAACATACAGTATTTGTCTTTCTTAGTCTCTCTTATTTTGTTTACTCTGATGATCTACAGTTCTATACATTTTTCTGCAAGTGACATAATTTTGTTCTTTGTGGGTGAATAACATTCTAATATATATTACATTTTTGAAAATTCATCTGTTGAGCTAGGGAGATAGCTGAGTTGGTAAAGTGCTTGCCTTGCAAGCATGAGGACCTGAGTTTGATCCCCAGGACCCATGTAAAAAGCCAGGTGTGGTGGTGCACACTTGAAATCCTAGCACTGAGGAGGCCAAGATAGTAGGATCCCTGGGGCTTGCTGGTCAACCTGTCTTGCCTGCTTGGTGAGTTCCGGCCAGTTAGAGGCCCTATCTCAAAAAAAAAGGGCAGGTGGTGCCTGAGGAAAAACACTCGAGGTTGTCCTCTGGCCTCCGCATGCACGTGTACACATATGCACACACACCTGCACTTACATAACACACACACACACACACACACACACACACACACACACACACAAATGTTGATGGACACCTAGACTGATTTCATCAGTTGGTGATTGGGACCAGTGCTCCCTGGCACTTTTAGGTTGCTGCAGAGCTCAGAATGGGGAAGAGACCCCATAGTCACAAGCTACTATAGGGCAGGGCCAGGTGTTATCTGTCCCCAGATGCACAGTGTCAGGCACATTTAAGGGAGAACTGACCACTGGCCCTCCTCTTTCAGACTTACATTCACATCATTGACCAGAGAACCAGAAAGCCTGTGTCAACTAAGTTTTACACAGACCCCATGGTGGTCTTCCATCATGTCAATGCCTATGAAGAGGATGGCTACATTCTGTTCGATGTCATCGCCTATGAGGACAATAGTCTCTATCAGCTCTTCTACCTGGCCAATCTGAACCAGGACTTCAGGGAGAACTCAAGGCTGACTTCAGTGCCTACCCTCAAGAGGTTTGCTGTGCCCCTCCATGTGGACAAGGTAAGGGCTTCAAGGAAGCACTGTTTTCTAGACAGACATGAGCCTGGGGCAGCATTTACTTTGGTGCTTATTTGATGGACACTGAACTCCACAATGAGCTGGATTTTCTTTGTTTTGTCTCCCTTTGCAGTGCTGGGGATGGGACCCAGGACCTTAAACATGCCAGACATAATCTTTACAACTGACCTATATACACTCCCAACCCTGAACTATTTATAAAAGCAAACAAAACTGCTTTCCCCAAATTGGTCTATATTCTGTAGAAACTGTAGAAAATGTAAGCAGATTAAAAGGTAAAGAAGGTCTAGAGATATGGCTCAGCAAACTAGACGACAGTGCAAGCATGAAAGCCTAAGGAAGCCCGAGAGACTGCTCAATTTGATCCCAGGACCCACCTAAACAGCCAGGTGCAGCCATGTGTATCTGTAACTCTAGTCCTGCAGGGCAGCAGAAACTCAAGAATCACAAGAGTTCACAGGTGGAGGTGGGAGGTAAAGAAAACTCCCCACTAACTCAGCTGGGTGTGCAAGCCCAGGCCTGTCATGTCAGCACTCAGGAAGCTGAGGCAAGACAATGGCAAGTTCAAGGCCAGCCTAGGCTACATAGCCAGACCCACTCTCAAACACTCCTGAAACCCCCCATGTAAGATGATCATTGTTGATTTTATATAACCAAGCATCTCTATGACAGTGAAGTCACATTCGGCCATGGGAGGAATTCATTACCACTGGCTTGCATGGTTCCTGACGTTGAGCAGTCTGTTCTTAACAGGCCTCCTCTCCATCAGGGTGCTGCTGTCATGGCTCTGAGTATAAGGGGGTTGTAGATAGGCTTCTGGCTCCAGGACTCACTGACTTCATGACTTAATTCATTTAAATGAAACCAAATTGAGCTCAATTAAAAAGTGATGGCTTGCATCTACCACAAAGGAACACTATATGCCAGAACTTTTGCTAAGTAATTTATTTTCTTACATCATGTAATGATCAGAATAGCCTTTAGGAGAGGTCCCCACACTAGCCTCATTGCACAGATGAAAAGTCCAAGGTTCAGAGAGATAGGGGAGTAGGTTTAAGGACACAAAGCACAACTGAGATTGCTACCTGGACCAGACCTGCATTTGTAACTGCTGGAGGCTAAAATTTCAGCAGTTCTGCACAGTAGGCCTTACACCTGTGGGATGGTCCTCAGAAACCCAGGGAGCCTTTTACTGCCCTTGCTTCTGGCCTGCAGTGCAATTCAATTCTATTCTTGCCCTGGGAGCAGAGGGACCAGGCTCTGCAAAGGGCTTAATGTTTGCCTACAGCTTTAGATTCAAACAATTCCCAACACAAAATAACTGTTTAAAAAAGAGAGAAAGTAAGAAGAAAGGGAGAGAAGGAAAAAGGAAGGAAGGAATGAACAAAGGAAGAAGAAAAGGGGGAAAGGAAGGAAGAAGGAGAAGGGAAAGAGAAGAGAGGGAAAGAAGAAAGGGAAGGAGGGAGGGATGGATGGAGGAAAAGTTAAGGTGTCAGAGGCAATAGTTCTCCACCCCACCCCCGTCCCCCCCCCATTGGGGCTGTAAATGATCAGCAGCAGAATCACCCCTGCCCTTGGGCCTCTGCAGCCCTTGTGCTGGGAAACCCTGCAGTACACTGTCCGTGCTGTGGAATGTCTCCTGGGTCCAGGGAACAGGGTGCCACAGAGCACACAGGGCATGAGTCACAAAGCTGACCTCAGCCCAGTGATGGTGCAGGGAGGGGAACATGCTCCCTCCCTCTGCCCCCACCCCGAAGGTTTTATAACCTTTGATTGGGCTGGGGAAATGGCCTCCTTCCTCAGAACCAAGCTCAGAAGGTCAGCATGCATGTTTTTAAAAGCCTTCTTATAGCCACTGGCTGCTTTGATATTAACCAAGAAGAGTGAGCCCTGGAATGGGTGGCTCTGGCCACGCTGCTTAATTGCTATTTACAGTCCCTTAAAGAAGTCTTCTTTGCTTTCAACTCACCAGGCTGATCTACATGTGGAAATGGGAAGGCCAGGCAGGAGGACACATCCCCACTCCAGCCTCTCTGGCTCCATCCTATACCAGTCCTAGGAAAGCCGTCTCTTCTCATATAGCCTTCTCCTTTGGGGGTGTCTGCCCATCGCTGGCATTTCTGCCTGCCACACTTTGTCCTGCACCCTCCCTGCTCTCCAGGGCTGTACTTTCAAGTCACCTACAGAGTTTACCAGCTCACACCCAAGCCAATGTCTGCAGAACCTCCCAGAGGCTGGGACAGGATGGCTCCAGCATCCGCAGTGGTACTAATGCTGGGTTGGGATGGACTCGGGGTCTCCATTGACGGTAGAGAAGCTGTAGCCTAAAGAGTTCTTCATCCTTCAGGTTTTAGCATTGTCGCCCCTGCCCCAAGGGTGTGTGCAAGCTGCGGTACCCTGTCACTGATGTGCTTTAGCTCCAGCGTGACTGATGCACTTCATCCTCTCTTCCTCCCAAAGCACAAGATCAAGGGGGCAGGGATTTTGTCTAGGAGCTGGTCATCCTTGCACTCAGAATTAAGCTTTTAAATACTTGGAACGAATGACTGCACCAGTGTCAGAAGGCACGCAGGAAGGTGTGCATGGAGGAATGATGAGCAAATGAATGGAAAACATGAAACAAGGCTACAGGTCTTCCTCAGCATCCAGAACACATCCCACAGAGCAGAACATTGCACTTAAAGCTGGTGAGGAGGGATTACACTCAAAAGCCCAGGACCTCATAACCACCTTGGATTCTCTTGCATTTGGACCAGCTAGGGTCAAAGGAAGGCAGGGTGGCAGTGTCCCTGGAACCTAGCTATTTATGCAGGGATACAGGCATCTGAGGTGGGACTCAGCTGAGGAGCAGGAGTGGCAGGGAGGTACCTGGGCATGTCTAGGCAGCCAGGCAATCACCCTGCCCTCAGTGTGAAGGGCATCGTTAGCCACCTTAAAGGCCACCACAGGAGGAGGAATACTTGATCTACAAGTGTTGGCTTTGAGTTATGGGCCAGGATATTCAGGTTTTGTCTCCAAATGCAGAAGTGAATACATGGTAATAAAATAAGCCAGCATCCGTGGAGAGTGTGCTGTGTGCCACACCCTGTGTTAAGTACCTCCTTTGCTCTGAGATCCTGGCAAGAGAGGGCCCTGCTTTGGGATTGTGACTCTGGAGGCCCAGCTTGACTTTTCTATCTCCAGAATGGCCCCTTCTCCAAGCAGTGAGGCATTCATAGGACCAACGGATCATTTCCACCAAGAAAGACATCTCTTCACCCACACTCTATTCATATTCTAGACACCAAGGGGTCCTCACTTGCTTTCACAGCCTGCTTCTAAAATCAGACTGTGGTGCTGGTGTGCCCACAAGGTGGCAGGGGCTGTGTAGGACTTGGGATAGTGGGTGGAGTATCCATCCATGCAGCTCAAGACAGAGTCTGGGGTGAGAAGAGAAGAGGAGCTGGCAGAGGAACCCAAATCTGTCTGGACCCCTCATCCAACTCAGAACACTAATGGCTCCTTGACTTGGCAATCCACACTTGTTGGAGTGAACTTTGCATTGCTGGCACAAGGCACCCAACAAAAAGCACCTTGTGGGAAGGGTTTATTTTGGCTTACAGACTTGAGGGGAAGCTCCATGATGACAGGGGAAACCTCGGCATGAGCAGAGGCTGTACACCACTTCCTGGCCAACATCAGGTGGACAATAGCAACATGAGAGTTACAAAACACTGGCAAGGGCTATGATACCCATAAGCCTGCCTCCAACAATAGATCACTTCCAGGAGGCTCCAATGCCCAAATCGCCATCAGCTGGGAACCTAGCATACAGAACACATGAGTTTATGGGGAACACCAAGTTCAAACCACCACAACACGCCTCCGCAGCTAGTGTGACAGAATGCACTGCATTGCTGGAACATTCTCCCTGTCCATTGCAAAGTAGTTACCAATCATGTGGCAGTGAAATACTGGAGATGTGGCTAGTGTACTTGACACACTGAAGTTTTTAAATATTTATTTATTTATGAGAGAATGAATGTGTCAGGGCCTCCAGCCACTGCAAACAAACTCCAGATCTATGTGCCACCTTGGGCATCTGGCTTTATGTGGGTATTGGGGAATTGAACCCAGATCCTTAGACTTTGCAGGCAAGCACCTTAACCCCTGAGCCATCTCTCCAGCCCCATGATTTTTTTTAAATTTTACTTCACATTACTTTAAAATACACATAGCCACATGGGGCTTCTCTCTGTGTGGCTTTGCAGCGTTATTTTCATTCTCTTAGCCCCGTCTTCATTTGCTATAAATCGAGAGGTTAAACTGGATGGCACTTTAAAGACCCCTGAAGTCAAACCACCAGGAGGCAGTAAACTTTCCCTTCTTTCCAGAAAAAAAAAAAAAAAAAAAAAAAAAAGCTGCTTTCACTACAATTGGCTGGTTTTAGGGCTGGGGAGATGGTTTGGCCAGTAAAGTGCTTGCCACACAAGCCTGAGGGCCTGAGTTTAGGTCTCCAGCAAAGCCCAGCATGGTGGCACTTACCTGTAATCCCAGTATTTGGGAGGCAGAAATAAAAGGATCCCCAGGACTTGTTGGCTACCTAGTCTAGCTGAATCAGTGAGCTCTGAGTTCAGTGAGAGACCCTGTCTCGAAAAATAAAATGGAAAGTGATTGAGGAAGGTAATCTACATAGACCACTGGTCTCCACATGTGTGCGCACACACCCATGAATGTACACACATGAACTTACTCATACACAGGAAGGTACACAATGCACACACATAACACATGTGCAAGAAAACGGTTGGTTTTAGTGATAGTGTATTGGACAGAGCAGTTTTACATGATGAGGACCTGTATGTTCAGGTAGAGAGGCTTGGTCTTACTTAATTTGCTCACGACAGTTGAAGGTGGGGACCATAGGCCTCCGCATGTACTATTGCCCTGGGTCTTCACATCTTAGCAAGTATGAAGTGCTTTGCTAACTCATATTGCAACTGTCATATGGCAGATTTCCTCCATATTGAAAGGTGTAAACAACTATTGCCAGCTTTCGCAAAAGCAGCTGGATCAACTCCTGAGAGATGGTGTGGGGAGGGTCATCAGACCCCCACCTGAGATGTAGGTGCCCCCTGTGCCAACTGTATATAATAATGCACAAGATCTCGTGACCTGAGTGGGGGAGATAGAGTGGAAATGAGCTAGGAGCAATGAGCCCATCGAGGTGGTGTTTCTGGAGTCTCCATGCTCTGTAAGTAAACCCTCATCCCAAGGCTGAGGGAGGAGCATCTACAGGGGTAACCCTGATATAATGAGCCCCACTGTAGTGTTGCTTTGGGGTCTCATGCTCTGTAAGTAAGCCCTCACACCCAGGTTGAGGAGGAGCACAGTGAGCCCCACTGAAGGGCTGCTCTGTGGTCTCACACTCCTGGACAGGGACAAGGAGCTTCTAGAAGTGGCCACAGGGAAGCTGTCACTCAGGGTGGAATGAGATTTTTCCATGGTGTGGCTGCTCTGGGTCCCCATGCTCTGTGAGTAAGCCCTCATCCTGAGGCTGAGGGAGGAGCATCCAAGGAGTATTTTTTTTCCAGGGTAGGGTCTTGCTGTAGCCCAGGCTGACCTAGAATTCACTATGTAATCCCAGGCTGGCCTTGAACTCACAGCGATCTTCCTACCTCTGCCTTCCGAGTGCTGGGATTAAAGGCAAGCGCCACCACACCTGGCTCCAAGGAGTAATGTTGATATAGGACTCTCCATCAAAGTCGCTTCTTTGGGGGCCCCACATTCCTATAAGTAACATCTCTTTACGTTCTGTAAGTGATTTCCTGCCCCCCATAAACTCATTGGTTCACTGAACTGGTATTCTTGTAGTCATACTTTAGTCTTCCATCTGAGCCCGATTTGGGGTGAACACGTGTGTCTGTGTCTCCCCAGGGGAAAAATTTCCAGCGACAGCAATAATAACCCTCTGAGTTATTTCTTTTCCCAGTGTCTGCAGATGAAAGCAAGCAGCTTGCCCAACATCAAAGACTCATCCATGAGATTGTGTCAGGATTTGAATGTGTGTCCTCCTGGCCGTGAGTTACTAACTACAATGTGTGTGGCCCGGGGCCATACTTCATTTAACCCTAACCCTCACCCCGCCATCAGGTGGAAGCCACCTTACCACAGTCAGCAACCCAACTTTACACATAGGAAAGCCAACTCAGTGGGGTCGAGGGTCTGTGCAAACTCACATGGAAAGTTGCAAAGTCAGATTTCACATGGAAGCTGGTATCTTGGTGCTTTCTGAGCTTTTTGCTTCCCCTAGGGGTGCCTTCTGGATTGCAAAGCAAGCCTGCAGGATTTTGCTGAATTCTGGCTGGAAAGTGATTGCTTTCCAAAGCTGAGCATGTGAGCGGCAGAAAGCAGCCGACTCATGTTCACTTACTGCTGTGTATGGAAAATTCACAGCTTATTCCTCAACCAGTCTGACCAGTTCCAGGCTGGTGTTAGAAGAATCTCTGCAGACTAACTCCCTGAGAATCAAGGCTGGGGCATGCCCAGAGGCCTGCTGCTGTCATGGGCCCAGCGAGGCCTGCTGGTTTCTCCCACTGCCTCGTGGTGCTTCTCAGGTGGGGCAGTTTCTGTTTAAAGAGTCCTGGATGCACTGCGAATGGGGCTATTCTGTCCACAGACCTGAGCTCACTGAGTTCTTCAGCTGGCCTGCAAAGCATGCATGCTCTTTGACCCTTGATATTTGAAAGGAAATCTTAGAGTCATGCATTCACTTCACAGGTGCTATGTGCCATGCACTGAGTAAAACCTGGTCTCTGACTTCATGGAGAAGAGCGGCGTGATGACCACTACAGCCCTGTAATGGTGATAATCACAGCTTGGGCCAGAGGCCTTGGAGAAACTGTAGGTTCAGGTGGAGTTACTAGGAAGGGGATGTGTGCGCTCTAACCTACAGCATGGGGTGGGCCAAGCCGTGGGCCCTTTGCCCTGGCGTGGCCCTCTGCTCACTCTGCTCCTGCTTCTGGGCAGAAGAGTGGCAATGCAAGGCCTGAGCCCAGGCTCTGTTTCTCTCTGTGTGACTTTGAAGTCATTTTCCATCTCTGGGTATCAGCTTCCCTTTCTAGAAATTGAGGGTTTGAACCAGAAGACTCTCTAAGGAACCCTGAAGTTTAACCACCAGGATGTAGTCAGTGTTCCAGTGAAAAAACTTGCTGTCATTAGCACAGGTTGCTTTTAACTTCAAAACCCATTTTGGAAATTCTGGTACACAGAAGATTAGATGAGAAGTCAGCAGTAGTAGTAATAGTAGCAGTGGTAGTAATACTAGTAATAGTAATAATAACTACAATAGTGCTCCTTCATCTCTAGTTTTCCTTTCCATTATTATAGTGACTTAGAGCCAACTGTGGTCCAAAAATAATCAAAGGAAGTCCCCCCAATAAACTCTTCATGTTTTTAGTTCTGTTCTTGGTAGCATCCTAAAATCTCAGTCCAGCCCGTTCTGTCCTGTTCGGGACATGAGTCATCCCCTTGTGCAGTGTATCCATGTTGTATCTGTCTCAGCTCTCAGATTAACGTTGTGGCATTGCAGTGCTTACATGAAGTGTTCAGTCCTCCCTGTGGCCTTAGGCGTCACTGGGGGCCTGGAATACAAACCCTGAGAATAAATATAACCCAGTCCTGCTGTATAACCGCAGCAGCATTTATCCAGCACCTACTGCTAACCAGGCACTCTTGTCAACCACTTAGGAGGATGAGCTCATTAATTTTTGCAATTAGTTCTAGATGCCCATGTTATCATCCTCATTATATACCAGGGGAAGCTGAACTACAGAGAGGCTAAGGCACTTGACCAAAGCCCCGTGGTTAGTGTGCGGGGAAACGGGAAATAAGATTCGACAAGTGTTTAGTCATGCTGCTCTTCTCCCAGGCCATGATGACCAGAGGAAGGTAACAGACAGAGAGAAGCCTGATGGGAACTGACCACAGGGGGATGTCCTTGAAAGCTGTATTTTTCCCAAATGATTTTGTTTGCATTTCAGCAATGATACTTTTTTTTTTCATAGGCGAGACTATGTAAAATATAGAGAAGTGCATAACAGAACAAAAACCCCATAACCTGTCACCTGCCATGTTGTTCATATTGGAGCTATCCCTCCAGTCTCTTTTCCATGTTGTTCATACCTGAGACAGTCCTCCCAGTCTCTTGGATGTAGTGTTGAGTTTGTGGTGGAGCTCACTCTGCGTGTGCATTTCCTTCTAATGGTTTCATGGGGTGTTAGGACTTTTCTCATGTTACTGTGAACTCTTTGCAAACACCCTTTTAATGACTGATGCAGCTTTTTACAGCTGAACCACCCAGCATTTAAAAGTGAGCACTTGCTCTTCTGAGCACATTAATTTTCCTTGAGAGGGAGAAAGCCACCCAGAGTAAAAAGCCCTAGGAAGGACCTGACTCTACCCCTACCAGCTCTCTGACCTTGCAAGAGTCTCTTCAAATGGCCAGTCCTCATCATTGCTGACAAAGAATAGAAACAACGATAAACCAGCTGCTTCCTGTGGTTACTGGGGGCCACACAAGATGGCACTGCCTAAGGCATTGTTCAAATGCACAATCGGGCTCAGTGAATGAAACGCTTGCGGCACAAGTGTTAACACCTGAGTTGGGATTCAGACTGTATGTAAAAGCTGGGAGAAACTCGGCCAGATAGTGTGGTGAATGGAGTGGCCAACAATGAAAGCCTGTGCCTCAAACCAGATGGAAGGCAAGGACACACCTGAGGTTGTCCTCTGACCTCCACATGCCACATGTGTGTCTGCACACACACATATCAAAGTAAAAAATGTAGAGTGGGGCTGGAGAAATGGTTTAGCCATTAAGCTGATTCCCTGCAAAGCCTAAGAACCCAGGTTCCACGTAAGCCAGATGCACACGGTGGCGCACGCGTCTGGAGTTTGCTTGCAGTGGCTAATGGCCCTGGCATGCCCATTCTTACTCTCTCTCCCCTCCCACCCATCTCTCTGTCTCTAATAAATAAATAAATAAAAATAAATCTTTTAAAAAAATGTACAGTGAAGTCAAGGTTTACTTCAAATGTTTTTCTCTCTTTTTTTCTGAACTGATTCTTTTTAGAATGCTGAAGTAGGCTCAAACTTAATCAAAGTGGCGTCCACTCGAGCAACAGCCCTGAAGGAGAAGGACGACCAAGTGTACTGCCAGCCCGAGCGGCTTTATGAAGGTAGAATGCATCCTTCCTCGTGGAGAACCCTGGTCTCCTTCAAAAGCTCCTCCTCCTGAACTTGGACAAGAATGGATAGGAAAGGATCTTGGGACTCATGCAAAAGCATCTGGTGACAGCCCTCCATCCCTCTCTCTCTCTCTCTCCCTCCCTCCCTCTTTCCCTTCCTCTCTCTCTCTCTCTCTCTCTCTCTCTCAGATAGCTCCCAACACCTCTGGTCCTTGAACAGATCACATGCATTGTTGCCGTCTGCAAACGGCTGACTTGTTGAACAGGCAAATTTTGCTCCTAGTTCTACTCTGCAGTTCCAGTGCCTACAACATAGGTGTTATCAGCCCGCTGGGCCTGGGAGATGCTGAGCTACACAGAGCCTGCAAAGCCCCACGACAGGTTCTGGCTCCTCAGCCTGGGCCCTGTAGACATCTGGGGTTGGACATTCTTCATGGTAGGGGCTACCTGGGCACTGCAGAGCACTTAGAAGCATCCTGGATGGCATAATCAGCCCTCACCCTGACGGGAGCCAACAGAAAGATCTGCAGGAATTGCTGCTGTCCTAAGGGCCTCACTGTGCCCAGTGGACTAGGGGACATGGCACAAAGTCTGGACAGAGAGCTCTGCACTCCACACTTGCAAGTGCACAGTGAAGCCCAGTGTGGTGGCACATGCCTCTTATCCCAGTCCTTGGAAGTTAGAGACAGGTCGGTCAGAGTGCAAGATCATTCTTGGTTACATAGTGTGCTCAAGGCCAACCTGGGCTATATGAGACTCTGCCTCAAAAATCCAAAACAAAAAACAATTAAGAAGTAGACAGTGAATGAGCTTGGCCAAGAACGTTCCACTATACCACCAAAGACTGGCTGTACTTATATATGTATGTATCAATCACTATTTTGCCCAGGCTGGTCTCAAATTTGTGGGCTCAAATGATCCTCCTGTATTAGCTTCCCAAGTATCTGGCACTCTAAGCACATGATAATGTACCTGTTTTAAGATGTGATGGAAATGTTTGGTCGGTTTTTGCATTGTAGACATGGAACTCAAAGCCTGACACATGCTAGGCCAGTGCTGTCCCACTGAGCTACATCCCAGCCTCAGTGTGTGGATTTAAATTGACAGTCCCAGGCCCACTTTGGGACCAGCGGGGGTGCCTTCTTCTTACAGCTGATCTTATCATGTGGGTGCTTCTCTATATTATTGAAATCATATGTAAACATTTTACATAATCATAGAATCACTAGATTTATTTATTTACTATATACCTATTTATTAATTTTGAGTTTTTGATTTTTTTTTGAGGTAGGTCTGGCTCTAGTCCAGGCTGACCTGGAATTCATTATGTAGTCTCAGGCTATCCTTGAACTTACGGTCATCCTCCTGCTTTTGCCTCCTGAGTGCTGAGATTAAAGGTGTGCACTACTGCACCTGGCTTATTTTTTATTTTTAAACTTTTTAAAAAATATATTTTATTTTTTATTTATGAGAGAGAGAGAATGAATGGGCATGCTAGGACCTCTAGCCATTGCAAATGAACTCCAGACACATGTGCCACCATGTGCACCTGGTTTACGTAGGTATTGGGGAATTGTACCTGGGGTCCTTAGGCTTCGCAGGCCAGCACTTTAACTGCTAAGCCATCTCTCCAGCCCCACTTATTTTTTGAGACAAATTCTCACTCTAGCCCAGACTGGCCTGGAAATCACTATGTATATAGCCCATGCTTGAACTTGAGACAATCCTCCTGCCTCAGCTGGGATTACAGGCATACAACACCATTCCTGGCACCATATTTATTTTATATTTGTAATGACACTTCTTTTCATAGCTTCCAAAGTTTCTCTAAACACACACATGCACACATACTACAGTGCTTTTTCAAGAGAGCCTTAAGAACTGCAGTAGCCTCTGATTTTAATCATGTAATTTTCTTTGATTTCTATCTCAGATAATTACAGATGTTTATACACTTACACCCCCCCACCCCACCCCCGTTTATGGCATCATGCTCCTGAGCCTTCCAGCATTCCTTATCAGAGCCTCCTCCCTGCCTTTGACCACCTTTGATCCAATCTGGGTCTGAGTCAAGGTCAGGGATGGTACTTGAAAACTGGTGTTTTTTTTTTTTGGTTTTTCGAGGCAGGGTCTCCCTCTAGCTCAGGCTGACCTGAAATTCACTATGTAGTGTCAGGGCAGCCTGGAACTCTCAGCGATCCTCCTACCTCTACCTCCCGAATGCTGGGATTAAAGGCGTGCGCCACCACACCCGGCTTTGAAAACTGTTTTTATGGGGTGAGGCACAGCCTGGTATGGAAGGGGAAGGTTCTGCCCCCCCATCATAAGGCTTCATCATTGTCCCATCTTCTCCAGGCCTAGAGCTCCCTCGGATCAATTACTCTCACAACGGGAAGCCATATCGATATATCTTCGCTGCTGAAGTTCAATGGAGTCCAATCCCAACTAAGGTAATGTCCCTGTGTCCCTGGAGTCCCTATGCTCATAGGCTGGCTTTCTCTGCAGCCATCTCCTCTGTCTGCAAAGCAGAAACCTTAGGCTTTGAGACTGTGTGATGGTGATCTGAAAGGAAGGTCAGGGTGGAGGTCAGCTGGCCCATCCAAGAGAAGGAATCAAAACTAATGGGCTGAAGCCATGGCTGGAGCCCCAGCTGTGCATGACACATGATAAGCACTAAGGGTGGAAAGGTCATCAGTCCTTAAGGCAGAGGTTGGGGGCCAACTTCTGTCCTTAAGGCACTAGCTTACCTCTTCCAGCAGACACAGTCCTGCTGGAACTCGGAGGATTTATTTTGTTTCTTAAGGTACTATATTTTTTAACACCTACCATGCCCTAACACTGTCCGAAGTGCTATGCAGACATCACTTTCCCCCTAATATCTATACCTTACATTTGCATTTTCAAAATGCATATAGCACACAAATGTCCAAAAGCGAAAATTAAGGTTCCCACACACACCTCAAGCCACTCCTCACTAATCCTATACCCTAAAGGAATAGGCCTACAAAGGCCAAGAACTTTCCCTGGTTGGTTTTTTTTTTTTTTTTTTTTTTTGGATGTTGGGAATCAAACCAGGTCATCATGATGCATGCTGGGGAGGTGCTTCACCACTGATTATGGTCCTAGCTGACACTGTCACCTTTAAAGCAACAAAGGAATTGTTTGATACTTTAGCTATTGACATTAAACACATCAGTTATTTAATGTAAAAACATTGTGACGTAGTGCCAAGAAAAATTCAGGAATTTTCTGGGAGCCTATCATGCTGGATCAGTGCTATGCAGACCAAGGGGTCTGTGTTTGAGACTGGAGGAAGAAAACGTGACTCTTTCCTTTTTGTGATTGTCACTTGGGCACATGCTACTTGGAGGTGATGTTAGAAGTCTCTATGGATCTTCATGCCCTCCTATTCCCAAGGAATCCACATGCTCTCAAACAGGTGACCCAATCTCTCTCCTCTTTGTATGCACAGATACTAAAATATGACATTCTCACAAAATCCTCCTTAACATGGAGTGAGGAGTGCTGCTGGCCGGCGGAACCTCTGTTTGTACCCACGCCAGGTGCCAAGGATGAGGATGATGGTAAGACTGACAAGGAGCCTGCTTGCCACAGTGCTGGGAATCACCCCTCCCTCAAAGGCACAATCGGGACACCACATGGGTGGAGGGGCCGGCTAGGAGGTCTGCCAGCATCAAAGTCCCCATGTTGGGAGCTCCTCCCAGCCCCCGCCAGCCAACTACTCATTTCTGGTACCAATTGCAAGTTCAAGGACTTCTAAGACCAGGTTGTATAATTCACTAGGAGGACTCCCAGAGCTCACCGAAAGCTTATCACAGTGAAAGGCTATGGATTAAAATAGCAAAGGTCTTTTGTGGGCACACAGGTTGAGGACCGGGAGAGACCAGGCATTGAATTTCTGGCCATCCTCCCCAGTGGAGCTGAAGGAACTGTTAACTTCTCATGATAACCTTGTGTGACAGTGAACACTGAGTATATCGCCAGCCATGGTAGCTCCCCTGAGCCTTGGTATCCAAAGTTTTTATTGAGGCTTGGTCACATAAACATGGTTGACCCTTCATTCTTCAGCCTCTTACAGGTCAAGGGTTCATCATAAAGAACATGGTAGCTGGGCATGGTGGTACATGCCTATAACCCCAAGGTTTCCCTTGGCTACATAGAGAATTTGAGGCCAGTCTGAGCTATCTGATACTGTCTCAAAACAACAGAAAATAAAAATAAATAAGGGTTTGGGGAGATGGCTCAGTGGGCAAAGTAACTGCAAGCATGAGAATCTAAGTTTGGGTTCCCAGCACCCATGTAAAATGCTAGGCATGGTGATGGTCACCTGTAATCCCAGTGCTGGGGAGGCAGAGACAGGTAGAGCCCTGGGGTTTACTGGCTGGTGAGTCTAGTTGAATCAGTGAGCTCTGGATTCAGAGGAAGACCCTATCTCAAAAAAATAAGGTAGGCCCAGGCATGGTGGCACAAGCCTTCAATCCCAGCATCTGGAAGGCAGAGATAGGAGGATCACTGTGAGTTTGAGGCTAGCCTGTAGCTACAGAGTGAGTTACAGGTCAGCCTGGGCTAGAGTGAGACCCTACCTTTAAAAAATATTTGCAGTGGCTGGAGGCCCTGGCATGCCGATTCTCTTTCCCTCCCTGCTCCCTCCACCCTGCCTCTTTCTCTCTCAAATAAATAAAAATAAAAATAAATACTTTTTAAGAAAACAAGAAAAATAAGGTAGAGAGCAATTGAGGAAGATACCCCTTGTTGACTTCTGGGCTCCACGCACATGCACAAGAACTCACAAATACACATGCACTCACACACATATGAACGTGTATACATGCATATACCATACACATGCAAAAACTAAAATTCAATGCATTTTTAAAAAGACATGAAAGTATGATAGGATTTATATAGGGAAGAATGTTAATGGGAGGGGAGGAGGTAAAAGAGGTTAATTGGGGTAATAAGATCAAAATATATTACATGTATGAAAGTAAAAATTGGAAAAAATAAAAATTTTTAAAAATTAGGGATGGAGAGATTGCTTAGTGGTTAAGATGCTTGCCTGCAAAGCCTAAGAATCTAGGTTTGATTCTGTAGTACCCACATAATCCAGATGCATATGGTGGCACATCTGTCTGGAGTTTATTTGCAGTGGTTAGGAGCCATGTGCACTCATTCTCAATTCTAAGTGAACATACTGTTCTGTGGCCTTGAGATATTAGTCTATGCATTTTTAGTACATGTAATATATATTTTTTAAAAATTGTCCATACCATAAACATGAATAAATAAATAGATCACATTGCAAGGAGATATGTCTGACATGGCCCATGGTCTACATGGCATTTGATGAAGCAGAATTTTCCAAGGGTTTAGTGGTGACCACTCAGAAAGGTCAGCTCTCTCTTTGGACCAGGTTAAATTCTTTACTACATGAAGCTCATGTCTTTTCTGTTGAATAACATAAACTGCCCCAAAATGTAAAATCTTCGTTTTAAAAACCCACTGCACTGGCTAGACCCAGATTTCAAATGATCTATCTTACCAGCATGCATATTTTTCGTAGAACATCTGGAAAATGTTGTAGATTTCCACCTAACCAAATTGTCCTTCCCCTCATGACTGGCTTTGCCTCAGAAATGCCCTGCCAATAGCCCTGGGGATGGTAAGGAGGGTAACAGAGGTATGGGAGAGGCCAAGCCACTGATGGGGCTGTCGGTGCCTGCAGGGGAGGGTGGGTGGCCCCACTGAGCCTGCCAGCTTCTACCCTCAAGTGACAGGGAGTGACTTTTCACCTGGCCTTGGCTTTCTACTGATCAGGCAAGCATGTAGGTGGGGGAATCAAGGCTACCCCTGGTATCTTCAAGACTAGGTCTGGTCCTCCGCTTCTTGGGCAAGTCCCCTGTGCATTCCCTCTGCGGGTGGGGGAGTATCATGCCCTTCAATTCATCAAGGCGAGGCTCAGAGTGAGGTGACTTGCCCAAGGTCACATGTCCCATAGACACAGAGGTCATATTTGAATCCAGGACAATCTGCCTTCAGCCACTGCAACTGAAGGCCTTGGGAGGAGATCCTTGCACTTGCTAGATGGCTCCTTTTGCTGGAAATTTCCTTATCCTTCTGTTTGTTCCTTGAGAGTCAGCACTGAGCATGGATAGCATCTCCATTTTACAATGGGAAAGCTGGGGTTACCAACGTTACCAAGAGGTGAGTTGGGCCTCTTTAAACGCCACTCCAAGCGGTGAGTGGTACCACATTGCCTATAATCCCAACATTTGGGTGGCAGTGGTAGGAGGATCTTTAATTTGAGACCAGCTAAGTATTTATCAGTTAGCTCTAGCATATTTAAGAAAACCCTTTTCCTTTATTACAAAGGCATTGGGCTGGAGAGATTGCTCAGCATTTAAGATTGCTTGCTTGCAAGGCCAGATGGCCAGGTTTTGATTCCACAGTACCCACATAAACTCAGATGCACAGAGTGGCATATGTATCTGGAATTTGGTTGTAGTGGAAGGAGGTCCTGGAGTACCCATTTTCTCTCTTTCTCCTTGCAAATAAATAATAAATAAAAATATTTTAATCAGGCCTTGAACATGAGCCAGAAATTATAAAACATCACATTATCATCGTACTTAGAATGAGCAAACATGAACAAGAGAAAAGACAGATGCATTCATCATTGCTCCTTCCTGCACCAGCTTCTCTTGTCTCCCCATCCTTCCTTCTCTCTGATGAGCTCAATTGTAGGTGTGGACTTTTAGCTCTCTTAGCTATCCCCTGTACATAGTGAGGCCTGTCTCAAAACAAAACACCAATAAAGACCAAAACTATGCAAATGTTCTTGAAATGCAATAAGACTCAGCTCAGTTGAGTGGCAGGTCTGAGCCTACACGCAGTCCTAGAGCTGATTCCCCACTCTGAGATTTTTGTTTTGTTTTGTTTTTTCAAGGTAGGGTCTCTCTCTGGTCCAGGCTGACCTAGAATTTACTATGTAGTCTCAGGGTAGCCTTGAACTCACAGCGGTCCTCCTACCTCTGCCTCCCGAGTGCTGGGATTAAAGGCGAGCGCCGCCACGCCCGGCTCCACTCTGAGATTTTACAGCAGGAAGCTAGGCATTCTTGAATGCATGGAAAATATTCAAAGGGCTTTCAGACAACCCGCTCTGCAGCTACTCTCATCACCCCGTGAGGTGGGGGGGACTATCTTCACTGAACAGATGAGGAGGCAGGTTCAGAGGCAAACGGACTGTGTGCCACCATGTCTGGTTTTTTCACATGGGCGCTGGGCATCCAAAATCAGATCCTCATGCTTGCTTAGCAAACATTGACCCACAGACCCATCTTTCCAGTGCAAGGCTGTATGTTTAAGGCTCTAAAGGATCTCTTCTCAGCACTGGAGATGGGTAGAGAGGCTGTCTGCCGTGTGTGAGGCACCCTGGGTTCCATCGTCAGCACTGAAAAAGAAAATGGATGAAGTAGAATTTGTCTGTCTGTTTCTCCATAGGAGTCATTTTATCAGCCATCGTCTCTACTGATCCACAAAAGCCACCTTTTCTGCTTATTCTGGATGCCAAAAGTTTTATGGAATTGGCTCGTGCCTCCATTGATGTGGACATGCACCTGGACCTCCACGGGTTATTTGTCCCAGATGCAGACTGGGATGTGAGCAACAAGACCTCTTCCAATATTCAGTAGGAAAAGGCTTCAGATGGCTACATGGCCCCACAGGCCTGATGGTGCCCGGCTTGGGTCCCGAAAGAATAGCTTCACTGGCAGTAGGTGTAATGCTTAATATTGTCAACTTGACAGGATCTACAATTATCCAGGAGACAAACCTATGAGTGTGTCTTAAGGGTTTCTAGATTGGGCTAACTGGGGTGGGAAACCCCATCCTAACTGTGGGAGATGCTATTCCACGAGCTGGGGTCCTGAACTGAGTGAAGAGGAGAGAGCAAGGTGAGCACCAGCATTCATCGCTTTCTTTCTCTGCTTCCTGACCGTGTGCATAATGTGAGCAGCCACCTCCTGCTCTTGCCACCATGCCTTCTCTACCATTATTGACTGGACCCTCAAACCATGATCCCAAGTAAACGCATTCTTCCTTAAATTAGGCAGGCTGAGGAAGGAGGACATGGTCAATTTGAGGCCTGCCTAGGCTACAGAGCAAGTTCTCTGTCAGCCTGGGTTAGGTTGGGACCCTACCTTGTAAAAAACAAACATCTTCATTAAATTGCTTTTGTGAAGTATTTTATCCTGGCACTATGAAAAGTAATAAACTAATACATAAACCTTTCTCTGAGGGAGAGGGTCATGCACTTCCTTTTGCAATTACTCTTTCTGCACATAATGGGATAAATCATGGGAGATGCTACTTTATTTCATTTTGGCCTTGTTGGAGTTAGGTATTTACTGCTTAGCTCCAGCATTTTTAAGAAAGCCCCTTTCCTTTACCATGAAGACCTTGAACATGGACCAGAAATTGCAATATATCCCATTACTGTCCTTAGAACACGTAAACATGAACATGAGAAAAGACAAGGGGATTTATGCTTCTTCTGACGTCAGCCTCTCTCTTCTCCTCTCTCCTCTAATGGACTGAATTGTAGGTGTGCACTTCTCGCTCTCTCAGTGGTCTGTTCACAGGTTATGTGGCGGGGAAGGCAGGCTGCTATGCGGTCATCCCACACAAGATAGAGCAGAATATAAAAAGATGAAAACTTGAAAGTCTGTTTAGACCTTATTGGATTTTTATGTGGCTGCTTGGTCAAGTTCTTCTGAGGCCATAGAATACAGTTGCAGAACTTCATTCTTCACAGCCGCAAGATGCCTGGGTTTATAATCAATAACTTACAGGCTGGAATCCCCTTCTGAAGGAAGGAACACTGGGCTGGCATCGGCCTGATAAGCCATTGCAGAGGGGCCAGAATTCAGGGTCGAAGATCAAGAGCAGTGTTGGCTTGAAACCAAAAGCAGTGAGCTACATCAGTCTCTGAGGGGAGGAGAGATGCCTCAAGCTGTATGTGCTGCCAGGGTGGACCAGGCACATGAGCAGAACAGAAGGAGGGTGAGGGTCCCCAAGCATGCCGATAGCTAGGATGGAGAAGGCTGGGAACGAGTAAGTTGGGTCTCATGTGATTTCTGGGACATCTGAATTTCACCTGTTGAGTCTAGTGGGTGCCGGGAACATGTACTAAGCAAAGGCAGGTGGGATGGTTCTAGCACCCCATCATGGGATCAGGAGAGCTGGGGTGCCCATGCTAATTCTGCCTCTGCCCCCTCCTCTGAGCCTGAATCCCATATGGTCACCAGTGCAGTGCAGATGCAATGACCTAAGTCAAGGACAAGAAGTGAATGGCAGACATGTCCACATGGCCTTGGCTGTTCCTTGCAGCCACCATGAAACCATGCTTGCCTTCCACCAAAGTGCAGGCTCACTAGGCCCCAAAATTAGTCCTCTCAGTTGAAGCTCTTATTTAAATTATTGTACATGCCTGGGCAGTTCTAAGAAATAGTACATGGGTGTGTGTGCGTGTGTGCACTTGCCATCGTAGTCAAGATACTGCATCGTCTGTCAGCACAAGGATCCCTCAGTGGCTTTCTTATCACCACACCACCTCCCTCTAACCTCTCATCCATATATATATATGAAGCTTTTATTATTTGTTAGAGAAAGAGGCAGAGAGAGAATGGGCACTCCAGCTCCAGCTGCTGGAAACAAACTCCAGATGCATGTACCACCTTATGCATCTGGCTTATGTGGGTCCTGGGGAAATGAAGCTGGGTCCTTTGGCTTTGTAGGCAAGCACCTTAGCCACTAAACCATTTCTCCAGCCCTTACCTCTCATTCTTAATCCCTGACAACCACCATCTACAAAGTTTTGTCATTTGAGAAATATATAAAGTCAGGCAGGATGACCCACAACTGTAATCCCAGCACTTGGGCTGCTGAGGCAAGAGGATTGCTATGAGTTTGAGGCCAGCCTTTGCTACATAGTGTGTTCTAGACCAGCCTAGATTGCACAGCGAGACCCTGTCTCAAAATAAAAAGAAAAAAAAAAGAATGTAGGTACCCGGCATGGTGGCGCATGCCTTTAATCCCAGCACTTGGGAGGCAGGATAATAAGAGGATTGCTGTGCGTTCGAGGCTACTCTGAGACTACATAGTGAATTCCAGGTCAGCCTGGGCTAGAGTGAGACCCTACCTCGGGGGGGGGGGGAGCAGGCAATTTTATCTAGATGGAATTATGCCATATTTATTTACCTTTGGGGGATTGGCTTTTCTCACACAGCAGGGGTCCTTGGAGACTCATTTGATTGTTGTGTGTATTCAGTAGGCATGTATTGGGATGCTTTAGTTACTATTTTGTTCTTATCATCTTAATACTGCCTGGTATTATACAGATACTCAATAAATATCAGTTGAGGGCTAGAGAGATGGCTTAGCAGTTAAGCGCTTGCCTGTGAAGCCTAGGGACCCTGGTTCGAGGCTCGATTCCCCAGGACCCACGTTAGCCAGATACACAAGGGGCGCACGCATCTGGAGTTCATTTGCAGTGGTTGGAGGCCCTGGTGCACCCATTCTCTATCTCTCTCTCTATCTGTCTCTTTCTCTCTCTGTCTGTCACTCTCAAATAAATAAATAAAAACAATAAACAAAAAAATTTTTAAAATATCAGTTGAATGAATGGATAGGTGGATGGGTGAATGAATGGGTAGATTTCCTCAGCAAATGCCTATAAGAGATGGATGTTTTGCTGAAGACCTGCTGAGAGCTAGGGAAGACAGTCCACCTGGAACCCAGAGACAACCCAAAACTCTTGGCTGTGGTACCTCTCACAGCTGTCCGGATCTCTCCCCCAATGGCCTCACACCCTTTCTGTCTTCCTCAGCATCGACATCTCACCTCAGTTAATAGTTAACAAAAACATGTACGGTGCAAGTGGCAGAATGAAAAACATTTGCTCTTCCACACCGTCTCCTATGGGCATCTCAGACCTTCAGTTTTGAGAAAATAGTCTTGGGAGGGCATGTCAGATATAGTGGCCCAAGAAGACATGCTCAAGGCCTCTTTTTGGGAGGCAGGAATGGAAGAGTTGACAGATGTGACAGCTGCTCACCCACTCCTGCTTGCTTCTGCTTTAAATACTGAAGGGGAAGGTAGAATGTCAAGATTCTTCCCCACCTCCATTCTATGCAATCCCAATTGCCAAACTGCACTGAGACCTAATCACAGAAAAGGGTGCAGTTCTGTGGGGAAGAAACTATGCTGGTGGTTTGTTTACCTCCTTTAAGATGACAGGTGGAATACCAGACTGGTGAGGAAGGCTGGCACACCAAATCTTGTTTTCTCAGTTTCAGAAACATTGAAGGTTGAACTGAAGAGATGCTTTAGTGGTCAATTGCAATCCCTGCACAAGCATGAAGGCCTGAAGGGGCCTGAGACTGCCTGAGTTCAAATCTCCAGATCCCATGTAAACAGCTGGGCATGGCCCTGTGTGCCTGAAATCCCAGTCCCACGAAGGGGAGTAGAGTCCAGGGAATTGTCCAGGCTTGTGGGCAGAGTCCTGAAAAGGGGTGTTGTGGTTTGAATAAAATAGATGGCCCCCAATATATTCAGTTGTTTATTTGTTTGTAGTTTGCATCTCCTGCCACCTGGCTGGAGGCAATGTCACTGGGTGGATCTTAAGGTGTGGTGGTGGGTTTCAGATTTCAATCTAAAGATACGCAAAGTGTGCCTAGCTGGAGTTCCTGAAGTGTGCTGCGTGGCTTTTGGCTTTAGGCTTATACTTCTCTCTCTCTCTGCTTGGACCTGTGAAGGCAGGCCAGCTTCTTCTGCCATTCACGGAACTTCCCCTGGATCTGTGAGCTTCAATAAATATCCCTTCCTCCATAACTGTGTCTGGTCTAAAAGTTCATCTCAGCGAACCTGAAGCTGTCTGCTACAGGGGGTCAGGAGGCTTTGTTAGGAAGTTAGGGTGAATAGGCCTCTGAAAATAAAGGCAGAAATGTCTGCCCTCTGCAACATACACTTGCTAGAGATCAAAGTATGATCTGGCAACCTGGGCCCCTCCTGAGATGGCGATCTTCTTTCCTATGATTTAATCCTAACATTGGTTATCTGCTGTCTCTCTGGCTCACCTGAGCTGGAAGCTACACTGCACCACCATAATATTATAAGTACATTTAACAGAGGAAGGCAACTTCTCTTGGCATCCCGTTCATCACTGTTGAACCCTCAGGTTCTGGTGAATTTTCCCTCATCTTGGCCGGCTGGGCTGAGATGAAGGGAGAACCCCCTAGCCCCTATTTCTCACATGGGCTATTTACCCCCTCCTGCCCTTCACATGGCAGGAACTCTTTATACTTTCTTTTATTTCCTTCCTAACAGTCTTTTAACATTTCTTCCAGGCCCACCATGTGTGCTCTCAGACCATGTGGGTGTACGCATTTTCCTTCCCTTGGTTCTGCGCTTCCCTCAAGAAATATAATTTAATAATTATCCTTCTCGGTCCTATTTTATCCAATTCTTTGATTAGAAGTAGACACGAACCTAGGGTTTGAAGTTCAAGGTCTCTATTCATGAACCACTAACACTCCATTTTAGTACCAGTAAGAGACTCCAGATCAAAGTATAAGGATTCAAGGATGGAGCAGAACAGATGATGTTCTGTTCCAGCCGCCTCAGGTGATCACACAGAATGCATGTGCGTACACACACACTACACACCCACACACCACATTACACACACACACACACAAACACAAATATACAAGGAAAAATCCCACTGAAGGTTGACACTAAGGTGTTTGATTTGTCTGGATCCTCAATTCAATTACATTTCACACGCATACAGGCCAGGGCACTTAGCTCTAAGCTCCATGAGACAATGTGTGCTCCTCTCTCAAGGGACACACAAGACAGTCCACCTCCTCCCTGAACCTCCTTGTTATGCTGCATGTGGGTGTGAAAGATGAATGACCAGGAAGTTCAGCAGGAAAAATCAGTCTGGGTTTGTTTACTGGTTTGATGAGGACATTTCCGGGAGTGCTCCAAGACCTAAATGTCAGATGCAAGGTAGGCCTTCAAATGTTTGCTGACTTTCAACCACAGGTTTCTCTAATGTGGATATGTTCTGGGGCAAACCAACTCATGAGAACTTTCTATCATTTATGCCACAACTGCTGTATTAGTCCACACACTTACTCCAGACCAAAGTTATTGGCTTAGGGCTTACTTCTTTTAAAAAAGCTGCTGGTCCAGGTTAAGTCACAACACCTTTTGATCCCTTCTTAAGCTGTTTAAAGATTGTTTGTGTGGTATTTAAATGGCTGGGAGAGTCTTTCCTATGACAAATCAAGACATGCACATGGAAAAGTCATCACTATCCACATCCAATGGTGAGGAGATGTGGGGCCTCAATACTTCACCTTCCCTCTGGAGGTTTAAACCCACGTACAGCATCAAACAGGGCCTCCTTGGGAAGCATCCTTCAAGGTCCAGCTACACCCAAAAGGTAGGGCACTTTATAGGCTACAAAAAGCATGGAGAGATGTGGGGCACTGTGTCCAGAAAGACTAGGAAAGAGCAGGGCTTCTCTCTTCCTGGTGAGGGGCACAGGCTTCTGGGAGGGGTGGGACTTCCAGAGCTGCCTGAGAGGCCTGAGGGAGCAAGTGAGACTCATGGAAGACGGAGGGCGTGGCTCCACACATGACCTCATTTTCCAAGAAAGAACCATGGAAAGAGAGAGGGTCAAGAGAATTATTTTCCCCGCTCTATAATTATAAATATCATGTGTGTTCAGTATGGAACTTCTGGTTAGGTTGAAGAAAGATGAGAAAGACACCCAGCAAGGAAAATCACTGACCCGTTCTGCTGTGTTGGTCTCCAGTTTTTCTTTCCAGTGCACAGTCCACATACTAATGACCCACTTATGACTGACACGCAGCTTTAAAGCCTGCCTTTTGTTCTTTGATCACATGATGCAAGCAGTTTTCCCTGGTCCTTACATTCTTCTAATATGTGCATATTATTCCCTCTTTGGAGCATAGCAGCATGGACACTACCTACTCTCTCCTACTTGGGTTGTTTCTAACTTTTCACTGCTGTCACTGGCGCCCTGACTAGTCACTTTGTTCATGAAATTCTGGAGTTCATGGCCTGCCTGGTATGCACATAGTTGTTATTATTTTCTTTGGCTAGATTCCCAACTTGGGTTTTTTTTTTTTAATCTAAACAACAGAAAAACAAAGCTTGGACTATTTTCTTTTTTTTTTTTTTTTCTTTTTTGGTTTTTTTTGAGATAGGGTCTCACTCTAGCTCAGGCTGACCTGGAATTCATTCTGCATTCTCAGGGTGGCCTCGAACTCACAGCGATCCTCCTACCTCTGCCTCCCGAGTGCTGGGATTAAAGGCATGCGCCACCACGCCCGGCTATGGACTATTTTCTTGAAATGTCAAAGGTTAGGGTTTGGTGCATGGACTGAAGCTGAGGAGGCAACCTTGGACTGTCAAGGCTCTAATGGTCAAGCTGGCTGTAGGACTGAGAAAAATCCGTGTAGAACAAAATTAAAGTGCAGTTATACTGCTGTCATCCTTCTTCCTTCCTTTCCTCTTTTCTAGTTTCCCTATCTTCTTACTCCATACAGATAGATGCGTGTTATTCCTTTCAGGCATGCATTCACATGCTCACTCACCCATCCAAGGGTATGCCAGCATCTCCAATGACCTCAGGTACACGCAGCCAGTGAAGAAGCCTACCAGAATGGGGGTGAGTCTAGCGGGGTCCATGGGCACCCCATGCTCTCCAGGAGCTAGCCAGCAGGGAGGGACAGCAGCAGATGGCTGGAGAGGAATGGGAGACTCAGGTAAAGAAAGGGGCAGGTCTCCGGGCCTGGATCATGGTCAACTTGGAGCACCACATAGGCAAGAGGGGCCAGAACAGAAGACAGAATTTCAGATAAGAAGTGGAACTGGTATGGCCCAAGGAGAAGTTGCCAATGGCAGTGTTGTGGACAATCAAGGGCTGATGGTGATTATTTTTTGATTATTTTTAATAACAGATTTGGGGGACAAAATTTACACATTAAAAAATTTCACCCAGGGATGGAGCAATGGCTCAGTGGGTAAGAGTGCCTCACACATAAGCCTGAGAGCCTGAGGGGGTCTAAGATTCCCTGAGTTCAATTCCCCAACACCCATATAAGTAGCTGGGCATTGCCATACAGGTCTGTAACTCCAGTCCTGTGAGGAGCAGAGACCAGAGAATCTCTGAGGCTCCTTAAAAATGGTAAATTCCAGAATCAGTGAGTATTTCAAGGAAACACACAATGAGCAATGAAGGACAATTTATATTTTCCCCTCGCCTCTGCACGCGCATCCGCACACACACACACACACGCACACACGGGATACATGCATCTGCACAAGTGTGCATACCACCCATACTCTATGCACACTCACAAAATTCCCCCATTTAGAATGCACAATTCATTGATTTTAATAGTGTTTGTCACTATTACTACTACATCATTTTAGAACATTTAATTTTTATTTTTGTGTTTTTGAGACAGGGTCTCACTATGTAGTCCAGCTAGCCTTAAATTCACCATGTAGCCTATTCGTGCAATGATTCTCCTACCTCCATTTCCCAAGTGCTGAGGTTATAAGTGTGTACCACCATGCCCAGCTCTAGAACATTTATATCAGAGGAAATGCTAGGGGCTGAAGATATGGCTCAATAGATATAGTGCTTGTCTAGACATGCACAAAGCCCTGGGTTTGACCCTCAGCATTACATAAACCAGGAAGTGGAACACTCAGGAGATGGAGGCAAGGGAATCAAGAGGTCAGTGGCATCCTACATAGTCAGCTAAAGACCATCCTGAATGCCGGGCGTGGTGGCGCACGCCTTTAATCCCAGCACTCGGGAGGCAGAGGTAGGAGGATCGCCGTGAGTTCGAGGCCACCCTGAGACTCCATAGTGAATTCCAGGTCAGCCTGGGCTAGAGTGAGACCCTACCTCGAAAAACCAAAAAAAAAAAAAAAGACCATCCTGAACATGCGCCACATGAAATGTGTGGGACCCATTACTATCTCTCCAATCTCACACACCCCTTGTCCCAGTCCTAGGCAAAACACATACTCACTTCCTCTACTATTTGCTTTTTCTTTTATTTCTCAAAGTACAGTCTTGCTCTAGCCCAGGCTGACCTGGAATTCACCATGTAGTCTCAGGGTGGCCTTGAACTCACAGCAATACTCCTACCTCTACCCCCTGAGTGCTGGGATTAAAGGCATGCACCACCATGCCTGGCCTATTTACTTTTTCTGGACATTTCAGAGAAGTGGGATGATAAATTAATTATTTAATTTAATTTATTTATTTGAGAGAGAGAGAAGCAGATAGAGAGGGAAAGAATAGGTGCACTGGGACCTCTAACCAATGATTATTTCTGTTTTCTTCAAAAAAAAAATTGTGATTTTGGCACTTACATTTAGGCCTACAGTCTGATTTGAACTAATTCTTATATATAGTATGAGGTGGGGGAAGTCTACTTCTTTCATTAGTATATAAATATCTATCTGTCACCTTTGGGGTTAGTAAATCTTCCAGGTTTTAAAAAAAAAATAAAGCCAGGCATGGTAGCAGATGCCTTTAATCCCAGCACTTGGGAGGCAGAAGTAGGAGGACTGCCATGAGTTTGAGGCCATCCTGAGACTATACAGTGAATTCTAGGCAGGCTTGGGCTAGAGAGAGACCCAGCCTTGAAAAACAAAAACAAAAAGCTGGGGCATGGTGCCACACACTTTTAATCACAGTACTCAGGATGCAGAGGTAAAAGGATCTCCATGAGTTCAAGGCCACCCTGGGAGTGCATAGTGAATTCCAGGTCAGCCTGGGCTAGAGAGTCTACCTTGAGAAACCAAAATAAAATAAAATAAGAACATACACAGCTCCTTCCCTCCACCATTCCCAAATGTTGCCTTCATCCTGCAAAAAGCAAGAGCTTCACGGGCAGCTCTTTGCAGGCCTGGTTGGGCTTAAGACTAGAAGCAAGGTGGAAGGTTGAGTTGGAGTGGTTCTCGTAGCTCTGTCTGCACCGGCACCTGAGGGTGGTCAGTAACGTCTAGTTTAGCCATGCTCCCTCGGAGTCCTGCATCCAGGTGGGACTACCAGCACTTCCGCTATGAAGTGCATCCACCGTGTTCCGGGAAGAGTGGTGGTGATTGCCACCTGCACAGCTCCTGCACTCCTGTAGAAGGCGGAAGAGCTGGTGAGTGGCTTTGGAACTGTGAAAGGCGCAGACTGCCCGAAGGTTACCTGATTTTGTCTTCAGCCTGTCATTTGGTTGGGACAAACAAGGGGCCCAGCCTAGTTCAGGCTCTTAACCTTGCCATTGGAATTCATGTGGGAGAGACGTGGATGGCCACATTGTTTGTGCATCCTCTCAGCTAAGGGTGAGGACTGAGCTTTGTTACAATGACAACAATGAGAGCTTATGGAAACTGATACGTCACACTTTGCCAAACTCAGCGGAAGCACTTCACAAGCGTTTCCTGCTGCAGCTGAAACAAACTTGGGGTTGCCTTTGTAGTAGCCGCTTTTCTCACTGCTGTGCCCTAATACCTGACAACATAAGGGAGGAAGGGTTTGTTTTGACTGAGGGTGCCAGTCCGTCATAGCAGGGAGGGCATGGCGGCAGGAGCACGAGGTGGCTGGTCACATTGTATCCTCAGTCAGGAAGCAGAGATGGATGCTGGTGCCCAGCTGGTTTTCTCCTCTCTATTCAGTCCAGAACCCCAGCCCATGGAATGGTGTCACACACAGTTAGGATGGGTCTTCCCAATTCAGTTAACCTAGTGAGCACATCACTTTCTTCCCTTCTGGGTCAAATCCCTCTGGCTCACTCTTGGGCTATTCTGGTGCCATTAGTCCACCTGAATCATCCAGGATGCACTTCAATCTCTAGAGCCTTAACTTGGTCCCCTATGCAAAGTCTCTTTTGGCAAATCAAGTCACATCCACAGGTTCCAGTGATTAGGGACTAGATGTCTTTGGGCTGTTACTCGGGTGACCATGAGCACCCAGCTCTTAATGCATCAGCCATGATTTGCTGAGTGGAAAAGTGAGCCCTGGCAGGTAGTGTTGGTCTTGGTAGCACAGAGGTGCTTCCCACAGGAACGTGTGGTCTCCCTACTGCAGGAGCTGCTAAAGTCTCCCCAGTTAGTATTTCCTTGTCATAATTTAATGTTACAACTTACCTGCTGCATCACACACATTCCCAACATCATACCTTGCATTTGTGTGTGTTTGTGTGGGGGAGGGTACACGCGCATGTGTGTGCATGTACACATGGAAGCTAGAGATTATCTGTCTTCCTCAGTCTCTCTCCACCCTGTTTTTTTGTTTTTGTTTTGTTGTTTTTTTTTTTTTTTTTTTGAGGTACAGTCTCACTCTAGCCCAGGCTTACCTGGAATTCACTCTGTATTCTCAGGGTGGCCTCAAACTCATGGCGATCCTCCTACCTGTGCCTCCTGAGTGCTGGGATTAAAGGCGTGTGCCACCATGCTCGGCTTTTATTATTATTGTGTGTTGGACACACACATGACGCAGCATCCATGTAGAGGTCAGAGGACAACCTCGAAGCGTTGGTCCTCTTCTTGCACTTTGTTTGAGTTGGGGTCTCACCTGTTGTTTGGCCACTGGGAAGGACAGTCTAGAGAGCCCACAAGCTTCCAGGTTCTCTTGGATACTTCTCAGATTGCCATGGGCACATTAAATGTAGGAATACATGCATCACTTTGTGTCTGGCCTTATGTGGGTGCTAGGATTGAGCTTGGGTCAGCAAGCTTGCAGATAGATCAAGCACTCACTAATGAACCAGCTCCACAACCCTCCTTAGTTTTTTGTAGACAGGGTATCTCACTGGACTTGGAGCTCACCAATTTGGCTAGACCAGCTGGTCAGCAAGCCCAGAGGCATTTCCTGTCTCTGCCTTCCCAGCACTGGGATGACAGGCATGCCCTTGCCTTATGATATCCATATAACTTCCTTATGTAGTATCTTTCCTCACTAGGGCGCTCCATAGGGGAAAAGTTTTCCTCCACTTTAGTCTCAGATGTACCCTAAATGTCTGGACCAGGATTTCCTAAACTTTTTCCACTGGTGACCTCTTTTCATCTGAGAAATGCTTATGTGACCTCACATATATAGGTACATAAAAGAGACATACAAATCAAATCCTGGAGCAATGGCTGAGCAGGTAAGAGTGTGTGTGCACCACACAAGTATGAGGACTATATGAGCACGAGTATGAGCATTCATGTTAAAAGCCAGACATGGACACACATCCCTGTTCCTCCAGTCCTGAGGGGACCAGAGACAGGAGAACCACTGGGGCTCACTGGTCAGCCAGTCTGACCGAAAACAATAGATCCGGTAGTGAGAAATGCTGTGACAAGGAAACAACATCAACATGGAAGAAAGAGAGGAGGCCATCCAGTGGTCTCCTCTGGTTTCCATATGCATGCACATGGGACACATGCATCTGCACACATAATTACATACACTACACATGTATATGTGCATATACTGTACATGCCCATCACACACACACCCCACATACTACACACACGTCAAAAAAGAAATTTGGGCTAGAGAGATGGCTCAGCAGTTAAGGTGCTTACTTGCAAAGCCTAAGGACCCAAGTTTGATTCCCCAGTACCCATGTAAAGCCAGATGCACAAATTGGCACATGCATCTGGAGTTTGCAGTGGCAGGAGGCCCTGGTGTATCCATTCTCTCTCTCTCTCTCTTTGTCTGCCTCTTTCTCTCAAATTTTTTTAAAAAATAAATTTATTTTAAAACAATTCTTTGTCATATAGTTTTATGATTTATTAAAAATTAAAAGCAAATTGGCATACTAATGAGATGGCTATACTTCTTTGTTTTTACATAAAGAATTAAATCTTAGCTGAATAGTTGATACTTCAGGATGTACAGCATCTTCAGCATTTATCAGAATTAAGTGATATTTTGATTTTATAATCTTCAAGTTGAGAACATCAGTTTATATAAATACATAGTACAAAGATAGCATAATTTAAAAAAATATTGGAAATTGTGTCATAATCCTAAACCAAAATTCATTTTATGATTTTAAAAAAATACTTTATTTACAAGCAGGTATATATATATACACACATATATATACATATATATACATATATATACATATATATATATATATATATATATATATAGAGAGAGAGAGAGAGAGAGAGAGTATGGGCATGCCAGGGCCTCTAGCCACTGCAAATGAACTCCAGATACATATGCCACCTTGTGCATCTGACTTACGTGGGTACTGGGGAATCAAACCCAGCTCACAAGGCTTTTCAGGTAAGCACTTTAACTGCTAAGCCATCTCTCCAGCTCCTCATTATTTTGTAACTTTTTTTTTTTTTTGAGAGAGAGAGAATTGGCACACCTCCAGCCACTGCAATCGAACTCCAGATGCGTGCACCACCTTCTGCACATGTGCAACCTTGTGCGCTTGTGTCACCTTGTGCATCTGGCTTATCTGGGACCTTGAAAGTTGAACATGGGTTATTAGGCTTCACAGGCAAGCGCCTTAACTGCTAAGCCATCTCTCCAGCCCTCATTTTTTATGACACTCAAGTCAGCAACTCAAATAGCAATTTTTAAAATCAAACATCTTGAGGCAGGGAAGTTGGCTAAGTGGTTAAAGGCACATGCTTGCAAAGCCCATTGGCATGGATTTGATTCCTCTGTACCCACTTAAAGCCAGATGCACAAAGTGGCACTGCATCTGGAGTTCATTTGCAGTTCCCAGAGGTCCTGGCATGCCATTATCATGCCCCCTCCTTACAAATAAAAATATTTTTTTAAAAAATCAAACATTCTAGCACAAGCAAAATAAAAATATTTTTAAACCACACTTTAAAAAATATTTTTTATTTATTTATATGCAAGCCAGAGAGAGACAGAAGAGAGACAGATGAAAGAATGGGTGCACCAGGGCTTCCAGCCACTGCCAATGGACTCCAAATGCATGTACCACTTTATGCATCTGGCTTTACATGGGTACTGGGGAATTGAAGTCAGATCATTAGGCTCCGCCCGCAAGCACCTTGGCCATTGAGCTATTTCTCCAGCCCCAAAACAAAAATATTTTTAAAAATCAAACATCCTAGCACATACAATCTATAGACATACTAATTTGATATTTATTTGCTGAGGAATGATGAAAGGAAAACATTTAATGCGTTTGATTTTTATAATTCAGGCATTCTATTTCTATAAGAGCTGGAAACCTGGTATGAACAATAAAAACCCTGCAATTCAGAAGGTATAACAGCTTCAAATCTGAGCCAAGCTGTTTCAGTCACAGTTGTTGGTGTGGCCTGGTGTGACAGCGTGCGCTGTGTGAAGTCCATACGAGCTGCGTTCAGCACCAAGACGGCAGTGCAGTCACAGCGCAACGTGGACGAGTGCCGTCACAAACACTTCAGATTCGTTATAAGTTCCAGTGAATATTTTGTCACTGCACATTCAGAAATCTTTTACTGTTGCTTAATTTTCTGTGCCACCCCCACATTTAGTTTTGTGACTCTGCGTAACCCACGGTTAAGTTAAGAACCTATGGTCTAGGCCAAAGCCTGGTGAACAGAAGGTTCTCAATACATGTGTGTTAAATGAACATATGAGCTCAGTGGCTGCGGTTCTCTGTCTGCTGTGGTTGGTCCTGGCATTCAAAAACCTGAAGACACTGCCTGCATGTGACCAGTCAGTTCTATGTAACCTGCAGACTGCCCTGTTCACTAGTCTCTGTCCTGGCCTGTAAAAAGTAAAACATACTTTTAGCCTAGACCTCTAAAACACAGATGACCTCAATTCTCATCTCCACTAAGGCTTGTGTAAGTCTCAGAAGGAAATAGATGGTTCACCTTGGAATAGCTATCAAACTTTTCAGAATTCAGTGACTGGAGTCAGGTGACCCTGGCTGAAGTTGCTGGGATGTATCACATGTGGTGAGTTATAGAGTTGGCTTATGTCCTTGGAGGTTCTGAGTTCACATGTCTTTTAGGCTCAATAAATTCACTCTGGAGGGGTCTTACACACCCAAGGAGGCTGGAAGTGGGCCATAGAATTCCCATGAACTTCTTGAAATAGCATGTGTTGCAGTCAGCTTTGCATTGCTGGCAGAAAACACTCAACCAAGAGAAGTTTGTGGGAGGGAAATTTTGGCTTACAGACTTGAGGGAAAACTCCATGATGGCAGGGAAAAATGATGGCATGAGCAGAGGGCGGACATTGGCAGCAGGAGAGTGTGCCAAACACTGGTAAGTGGAAGCTGGATATAACACCCATAAGCCCACTCCCAACAATACACTGCCTTCAGAAGGCTTCAATTCCCAAATTGCCACCAACTGGGGACCTAAGCACTCAAAACACATAAATTTATGGGGGACACCTGAATCAAGTCATAGCATGTGAATGGCCATCT
This sequence comes from Dipus sagitta, assembly GCA_036346955.1. NCBI lineage: Eukaryota > Metazoa > Chordata > Mammalia > Rodentia > Dipodidae > Dipus > Dipus sagitta. The sequence goes on along the minus strand of CM070770.1, from coordinate 262,146,109 downwards.
GCATGAGTGTCCCCAGATCCTCAGCTGCATCACAGTCCCCACAGGGAACGTGAAGCACTTCTTGCCCATAGCTAAGGACTGTGCTTCTCTGACCCATGGCATATGGCTGAAATTACCAGGCAGTCCACAGATCAGGAAGGAAAGGCAATGGCTTCAATGGTGCCCTTCTCCATATGGCTAGCATGAACTTTTGTGTCAAAGACACTGACTTGGGTGCTGGTTCAAGCCTCAGGTTGACCAATCTCAGTGTTGGCAAAGCCTTGGGCATCATCATAGCTTGAGGCTGTGGTTTTCTCCACAGGTGAAATCAGGATCATACTAATGTCTTTGATTTTGGTGTGACATGAAAGTGCTTTGAGGACTGGGATGATAGCCCAGTTGGTAAAGGCCTGACATGTAAGCTCAAAGATCTGAGTTTGATCCCCAGAACACTCATAAAAAGAAGTCAGGCAGGGGCTAGAGAGATGGCTTAGCAGTTAGGGTGTTTGCTTGCAAAAACAAAGGACCCAGGTTTGATTCCCCAGGACCCACGTTAGCCAGATGCACAAAGGGGGTTCGCATGTGTCTGGAGTTCATTTGCAGTGGCTAGAGGCCATTCCCTCTTTCTCTGTCAAATAAATAAATAGATATAAAATATTTAAAAAAAGAAGTCAGGCATGGTGGTGCATGCTTGTGCATACCAGCACTGGGGAGGCAGAGACCATCAAGCAGAAGAAAGTGCTTTGAGTATGCAAATGATATAGAGTTGCAAAGTATTGATAATAAAGGGAATATAAGCCCTTTATTGCTATGTAGGAACACACCATCTTTCTCCAGTCTCCATCTATCTGTTATCTAACTATCTACATGCCATAAACATTCATTTCCCCACAGTGAGCATAAAATTATATAAACACTAATCCTCACAAAAACATTATGAATAAACTGAAATCCAGGGAGCTCAGGACACCTGGTAAGTGACACAGTTACTAGCGGTGGACAAAGAGTTTGGATTGGAAATCCAACCGTGTTATATGCTGATGGTGACCTTGGCCAATATCAGCCAGAAAACTTCCCAATGGCAGAGAGGAGGGGAGAGGGGGGTGGCATGGCAGCACTTGTTTTGGTCTCAAAGGATTTCCCACTGGTCTTTAAGTACAAGTGATGTTTTGCAAAAGGGGTGTGCCCTAGCCTAGCTCTCTGCTACACTCTTCATTGTGTACCCCATTTATCCAAATCAGTTATTCATTGTTTATGTTTGAGTCTCATCTCCCAGGACAGAAAGGTTGAGAAGCGCCTGGAGAGGCAAGATTTCAATCTAATTCCTTCTTCATCCTGTCCCAAAGCCTAGCTCAGCACCCAGCATGAAATGCTACCACAGATAATGAACTTGGCAATGACTTGAACTCCTGCCTACCCAGGTCAGGTATTATGGGAGATTCAGCTGGTGGCCCCTGGTCCCTGCTCTTCAGATCCATACAGTGGAGCTGGAGAGGCCATACTTCTAGAATCTGTCTGAAGAAGATCTTCTCAACACTCTTGGGAAGTTTTAAAAGCTCAAGATTATAATCAAGCAATGGAAGAAACAGCAGTTCATCAGGCACTGAACAAAACGTTTTATTAAATAGGACAAATTTTGTGAAAAGTGACAACCTGTTCCTCTGGATCAGCAGCATGTATCAATTAAGGAGCACACCTTAGAGCCTCAAGTGCAAATTACTGATGTTGAAACTGTTTCCCAAGAGGGAACGTTGAAAATAGTCACCTGCCCAGATATTATCTGTCCCTCTGGGTGTCAGTCTCTGGTTGATTGGTCTTGGAGGGTTGTGATCAGAACTTTGCTGTGGCCCAGTGAAAGCTATGCTCCTTTCTGACACACTTGTGCAGATTCTGGGTCTCTCAGAGTCAATTCCACTCATGAAATACTAACCAAGTTCACCAAGTAGGTACCAGGATACACAGAAGGCAGGGTCACATGACAGGGGCTACAAACTTTGCAACAAAGATGCAAAATCCTGGCTATTTGAGCAAGGGACACTTACAAGAACTCTGAGCTGGAGTCACCTATTACCTTCTCTTGTCCTTTCCCACTGACCCTTTCTTATTCCCAATTATTCTCCCTTTTTCTTACATGCCTTTTTGTGACCCACTGAGTTTAGCTAGGGTTGCTTGCTTGAACATGGGTGGCGGTTATTTACTGGAGCATGCACTACTTATCACCGACTATACCACTGAAGAAAAGCCTCACCTTCCCCCAGCGACCATTCACTACCAATATGAGTGGGAGTCTTTTAGACCATAATATGGAAAACCTAATACTTAGCTTGTAAGTGCCAGGGAGGACTCCTCAGTGTGACACATCTAGAGCTCAAGGCACAGGGCAGCATTAAGGTCTCCACAAATGGACACCAGGAGAAATGGCAATTATAGGAAAACTGAGGAAATGACTTCATGTTGGTGAAAGGACTGATGTTCATGTTGATGACATCAGTGTTGTAATTATGACTATGATTTTTACAGTTACTGTCTACTGAGCACTTGTCATGTGCTAGATGTGGTGGTATACATGGTACCTGGATGATTCCACCTATCATGCACAAAACTATGTAGCAGGGCCCACAGGTAGTACCGTCAGGAGCTGGAAGCTTGAGTGGTTGACCAAACATGCCTAGGGTTGGAGACCTGGAAAGTGATGGAAACAGGATTTTAACATGGAAATCAGACTTCAGAAGTTTTATTTCAAGGTACAGTGAAAAGGAGGGAGCTGAGCAGGAGGGCTTGTTCAGAGGTGAGGCTGCAGAGGCAAGTGGTAGATTGTCAGGTAGCACAAAGCCCTGTGGGAAGGCATCAATGCTGGAAGGCAAAGACAGCACATGGGGCCTGCAAGGTGATTTCACTGGTTCCGTTCAGGGGCCCAGGAGGGCTGCTACAGGGTAAAGGATGGTAGAGGTCTAGAAGAGGGGAAAGGAGGAGGAAACTGGGCAGCGGGACACCTCAGAGGTCACCTGCAGGGACTGGGACTGATAAGCATGTCAATCACAGGATCACTAATGGAGTGGGGGATATCATGTACCTACCTGCAGTTAAAGAGGTGTTTGGGGCTGGCGGAATGCCTCAGTGGATAAAGTTCTTGCTTCACAGTGTGACTACCTGAGTCTGAATGTTAAAAACTTACATAAATGTGGATGTTGCTAGCATTTGTAATCGCAGTGGAAGGTGGAGACAGGAAACTCTGCTTCCAGCTAGCCTGGTGAACAGAGGAGCGAACAGGGAGAGACCCTGCCTCAGAGTGGAAGACAACCCCTGAAAGTTGTCTTCTGACCTCCACAGGTATGCCATGGCACAGGTGTGCCCATGCTTACATGCATAAATACACACATACAAAAAAAAAAAAAAACAGAGGAGTTTACTCTGGACAACATATTTGAATAAGAAGGCCACATCATCTTTTCCAACTAAATTACTACTTTCTAGAATTTCTTTCCCTAGTAACCAATTAGTTCTTTAGAGTAAATGTTGACCCTAATGTTTGTGGTCTTCCACAAATGCCAGGTATATGATAAATGCTTAAAACGTTTGTTGAAACTGATTATCTGACAGAGATCTAATTATATTGTATGGTTTCCATATTAAAAGGAGCCATGGACTCGATGGATAGACACATTTTCAATGTATTTCATGCATGTAGTCGAGAATGTGTTACCTTCTTAGTTATATCAAGCCTGGCATTCCTCTATATAACACAGTCTTATTTCAGGCTTAAGATCTAACATGAGACCCCAGGAGCATTTGATCCTGTTTCTATTGTCTAGCTCACATCTAAAAGCTGTTTACAGGCTGGAGAGATGGCTTAGCAGTTAAGGCACTTGCCTGCAAAGCCAAAGAACCCAGGTTCAATTCCCTAGGACCCACGTAAGCCAGATGCATATGGCACATGCATCTGGAGTTTGTTTGCAGTGGCTGGATGCCCTGGCATGTCCATTCTCTCTCTCTCTCTCTCTGCCTCAAATAAATAAATAGCTGTTTACTTAACAATAATCAAAATCCATGTTAAAAAGGAAAAGTATTTTTTTTTTTTTTTTTTTTTTTTTTTGTTTTTCGAGGTAGGGTTTCACTCTAGCCCAGGCTGACCTGGAATTCACTATGGAGTCTCAGGGTGGCCTCGAACTCACGGCGATCCTCCTACCTCTGCCTCCCGAGTGCTGGGATTAAAGGCGTGCGCCACCACGCCCGGCTGGAAAAGTATTTTTTGAGCTTGACTGTCATTGACTTTTAAAAATGCGTAGACATCTTTCAAGGTTCATTGTTTACCCTGAGTCAGTGACATTCAGTGTTTATGCGCCTTTAGTAGGTACAACAAACCACAGGCTTTGTAGCAAAGGGCAAGAGTAATAATGACCACACTTATGAACCCTTAGACTGGCATTGTGTTCAAGTTGTGGTTCCTAGAAATAAATGTTTCACTGAACGCTGAGTTTTGCTCCCACTGGCCATGGAGGGTTCCTTGAATGAAGAGACAAACCAGCTCATAACGGAGGAGGAGGATGATCTCCCTGCTTCATCCCATGGCCAAAAAACGCGTTCAGGGGAGTGCTTACATCATATGCAACAGCCTTGGACCACCCAACGAAGAACAAAAACAAAACAAAAAAAGTTGCTGAGGACATGTTAAGCCACTGAGTTAGGATTTTCTTTTTCTTTGTTGCTATGTGTGTTTTGCAGCATGTAGTATCTATACACGTGTGTGCAGATGTGCACACACATTCAGATGCCAGAGGAGGATGTTGAGAGTCTTCCTCTATGGCTTTTCCACCTTGTTTTCCTTGTGATAGTCTCTCAGTGAATCTGAAGCTCCCTGTCTTGCAGTTAGATGCTAGGCTCGTCAGGAAGCCTCCTGTCTCCCTGCACCCCTCAGGCTAGGGTTACGGGCATGTGGGTCCATGGAGGGTGGGGATCAAATTCACACCCTCCACTGCAGCATTTCCTCAGCCCCTAGTTTGTTTTTTAATCTGGTTTACTTTGAATTTAATAGGATTTTGAGGCTCCCAATAATCTGGTTACATTTCTACAAGGGGCAGGTGTGAAGTATGAATGTCCTCAGACATACCTGTTACCAAGCTCTTCCAACTGTTATGACCTACGACTCGTTAGGTAGTCCTGTACCGTGTATACATTTTCACAGTCATGCTCTTGATAGCAAATAGCACTTCCTGAGGGCAGGTCTACAGAAGGCATTGCTTTGTCAAGGTCAGTGTGGTTTTGAAATGGTTTTGATCCCCACACAAGTCTCAGTTTTCCCTTACAGCAGTCTCCACAGACCACTGCACCAACTGGCAACTAAATATGAGGACTCCTTGGACTTCCATCCAGTGTCAATGTCACCATTTCCAGACATTCCAACTCAAGACATTTAGTGACTGTCTCTTCTGTAGCTGATTCAGCCTCAGGCTTTTCTCTCCCCATATCTTTCCTAGCCATGGAGGGTCTAAATTCTGCATTAAATCCTTTATTACTATAATACTTGTAGTCATTCAGTTTTTCTGACTTAAATAATACTAGTGAAATACACTCCCAAGCAGATCAATTAATAGGGGGTAAGGAAACGGTTCAGTGGTTAAAAGCTCTTGCCTACAAAGCCTTCTAGCTGGGGTTTGATTACCCAGTACCCACATAAAGTCAGATTATAAAGTAGCACATGTGTCTGGAGTTCTTTTGCAGTGGCAACGAGGCCCTGGCACACCCATGCTCACTTGCTCTCCCTCCCTTTCTCCCTCACACACACAAATAAACAAATAAAAATATTTTTAATAAAAATTAATGAGCTGGGCCTGGTGGCGCATGCCTTTAATCCCAGCACTTGGGAGGCAGAGGTAGGAGGATTAGTTCAAGGCCATCCTGACACTATATCGTGAATTCCAGATCAACCTAGACTAGAGTGAAACCCTACCTGGAAAAACCAAAAAGAAAAAAAGTAAAAATAAAAATAAATAAAATTAATGAAGCTGGGTAAAGTGGGGCACGCCTTTAATCCCAGCATTGGGGAGGCGGAGGTAGGAGGATTGCCATGAGTTCAATGCCAGCCTGAGACTACATAGTGAATTCCCGGTCAGCCTGGACTAGAGTGAGACCCTACCTAGGAAAAAACAAACCAACAAACAAAATTAATGAGGCTAGGGAGATGGCTTAAGAGATGGTTAAGGCGCTCTCCTGTAAAGCCTAAGGACCCAGGTTCAATTCCTCAGTACCCACATAAAGCCAGATGAACAAGGTGGTACATGCATCTGGAGTTTGTCTGCAGTGGCTACAAGCCCCAGTGTGCCTATTCATGCTTGCTCTCTCTCTCTCTCTCTCTCTCTCTCTCTCTCTCTCAATCTCTCATAAATAAATAAAATAGTAAAGAAATAAAATTAATGGAAAATTTAACCAAGAAATAATCTATGGAAGGGAAAAATACATAGTAAAAAGTAATAAATGAGATAAAATATTTAATTTTTTTTATTTTTTAATTTATGTATGAGCAGAGTATGGAGGGGGGAGGGGAGAGAGAAAGAGAAAGAGAATATGTGGATACCCCAGGGCCTCTTGCCTCTACAAATGCACTCCAGATACATATAGCTTTCTTTACATGGGTGTTGGGGAAATTGAACCCTGGCAGGCAGGTTTTGAAAGCAAGTGCCTTTAACAGCTGAGCCATCTCCCCAGCCCCTTAATGGATATTTAATGAGAGATTAAATACTGGTGAACAAATGATTGATTACTTAAAACCAAGACAGGGCCAGCGTGCACAGCAGTGCACAGGTTGAAGCACAAGAACAGATGCTAGGGAAGAAAGAAAAAAAACCTTTTGTTTACTTTCTTTTTATACTATTTTTTTTCTTTTTCTTTTAAAATATTTTATTTTTATTTATTTGAGAGAGAGGGAGAGAGAGAGTGGGTGTGCCAGGGCCTCCAGGCACTACAAATAAACTCCAGATGCATGCACCGCTTTGTGCATCTGGCTTACGTGGGTCCTGGGAAATTGAACCGTGGTCCTTTGGCTTTGCAGGCAAGTGCCTTAACCGCTAAGCCATCTCTCCAGCCCCCTATACTATTTTATTTATTTACACAGGACCGAGAAAACAGAGAGGAGACAGAGAGTCTTTCTTCTTAATTCCTTCTCATTATGTCCTTTTGTCCCCTCTCTTCCATCTTCTTTTCACTGAATTCCTTCTTCTTTTCAACTAGTCCCTCATAAAAAAAAAAAAAAAAAAAAACACTTTTTTAAAACTCTTAACACACTGCTAGTGGATGTTCCAGAAGAAAAGAGTCAGAAGCCACATTTGAAGAGATAGTGACTGATGATGGTTTGGAAATTCCAAGACATATGGGGGGTCTTAAGAGCACCCAGGGAATAAAGAAGCATTACTTTCAAACAGTCAGCTGTGTTCTTTTCAATAAGGACACACTCTCAACTCAGTGGAACTAACCTAGAAGTTCAAGCAGAATATTTTTGCCTCTTAGACGCTAATAGATGATAAAATAAACAAGATAAAATAATAAATATTTAGAAGTGAATTAATTATAAGTCATATCAAAAGTGATAAAAAATGGGTTAGAAATGGCTCAGTGGTTATAGGCACTTGCTTGCAAACCTGACACCAGGTTCGATTCTCCAGTACTCTTGTAAAGCCAAATACACAAAGTGGTGCATGTAGTTGGAATTTATTTGCAGTGACAGGAGGCTATGGTGTGCTCATTCTATCTCTCACTTTCCCACTCTCTCTGCTTGTGAATATAAATTTAAAAAATTAAGAAAATAAGAATGAGCCAGGTGTAGTGGCACACGCCTTTAATCCCAGCACTCAGGAGGCAGAGGTAGCAGGAACACCATGAGTTCGAGGCCACCCTGAGACTACATAGTGAATTCCAGGTCAGCCTGAGCTACAGTGAGATCCTTCCTCAAAAAAAAAAAAAAAAGAAAGAAAGAAAGAAAAGAAAAGAAAAGAAAAGAAAACAACAACAACAAAAAAATTGGAATGAGAAAAACAAAGCTCAATTGATGTATTCATATTAGGAAATAAAAAATTTTAAAGCTCACTATCTTTGTAGCAGGCTCTTCTTTCTTAATCTTTTTTTTTTTTTTTAATTTGTGAGTGTGCATGTGTTGTGTGTATATGGCTGTGAATCCCACAGTCTGCATGTGTAGGTCAGAGAACGCTGAAGTGTCTGTGCTCCAACTTCTTTGAGACGGGGGTCTCTTGCTGCCAGACTACAAATTAGCACCAGACTAGCTGGTCAGTAAGCTAACACTCCTCCTGGCTTGGCCTTGACCACAGATACACGTACCACTCTACATCCAGCTTCATATGAGTGCTGAGGGGTAGAACCCTGGACTATCAGGCTTTGCAAGCAAGCACCTTTACCTGCTGAGGTATCTCCCTAGTCCTAGCTTTTTAAAAAATAAATCTATTATTTATTTATTGAAAGAGAGGCACTGCAAACTCCAGATGCATGTGCCACCTTGTGCATCTGGCTCATGTGGGTACTGGGGAATCAAACCTGGGTCCTTTGGCTTTGCAGGCAAGTGCCTTAACTGCTAAGCCACCTTTCCAGCAGCCCCCCTAGCTTTTTTTTTCCCCAAAAGAGGGTCTCATTCTAGCCCAAGCTGACTTGGAACTCACTCTGTAGCCCAGGTTGGCTTCCAACTCAAAGCAGTGCCACCACCCAGCCCTACCTTTCTTAAGTAAAACACTGAAAGTAAACTAAAAAAAAAAAAAAAAGTGCCTTAAGGCATTATCAACTGATTCCATAACAGAGGAAGAGAGAAAGACATAGTTTGAAAAGATATGTGTAATACCTATATCTCATAACAGGCTTACTTTGAAAACTATTTTTTTATTGTCTATGTGTGTGTGGGCACACAGGGGCCACAGCCCATGTGCGGAGGTCAGAGAACAACCCCAGACGTTAGTTCTTGCTTTCTGCTTGCTTGAGGCAGGGTCTCGTTGTTTACTGCTGTGAATGTTAGGCTGACTGGCTCACAGGATGCTAGGATTCTGCAGCCTCCACCTCTCATCTCCCCACAAGAGGCCTAGTATTACAGACACTTGCCACTGCATCCAGCTTCGCATAGGTTCTGGGGATCTGAACTCAGCTCCTCATATAGCAAGTGCTTTACCCGCTGAGCCATCTCCACAGCTCTGAGAAATATTTATGTATTTATTTATATTGTGTGTGGGGGGGGTCGAGGTAGGGTGTCACTCTAGCCCAGGCTGACCTGAAACTCATTCTGTAGTCCCAGACTGGCCTCAAACTCACGGTGATTCTCCTATCTCTGCCGCTCCCCCAAGTGCTGGAACTAAAGGCATGTACCACCACACCCAGCTGAAAAATATTTTCTAGACATTTTACTTATGTACATGTGTATATATGTGTTTGTGTGTGTGAGGGTGTGCATATAACATGGTGCATGTATAGAGGTCAGAGAACCACTTTCAAGTCCATCCGCACCTTTCATCTCACTTGAGGCAGGGTTTCTCTTGATCTTGCTCTTCTGTTGTCTTTCTGTCTTCCTGTCATCTCACCGTCAGTGTGCTGAAGTTACAGAAGCCTGCCACAGTTTCTGGCTTTTTACACAGAGTCTGAGGATAGAACTTGGGTACTTGGGCTTGAGCACTGAGTGCTTCATCTACTGAACCACCTCCCTGATCTGAGAAATTATTTTTAATCTGTAAAATTAGTATAAAACTAAGCAACCCAATTAAAGAAAATAATGGGGGCTAGGAAGAAGTCTCAGTGGTTAAGGGTGCTTACTTGCCAAGCCTGCTGGCCTAGGTTCAATTCCCAAGCCACCCACATAAGCAGCATGCAAGCATGCAGCAAGAGGCCCTAGTGTACTCACCCCCAAGATGTGCCAACAAATAGATAAATAAATAATTTTGAAAATGAAAGAGGAGTTAGGTACTGCAAAGGAAAGATATGCAAATGACAAGCTTACAAAAACATGAATCATAATTGTTCTATGCTACTATAGAACCACTAGAAGAGCTGATTGCTTTTTCTTACCTGATCAAAGCAATGAACTGCTTATGGAGAACCTGGGAAAAGTAGAATTCTCACAAATGGCCGAGTGGAGAATAAATTGGGAAAACAAATCTGAAAGAACACTCGGTGCTCTAACGTTCAACTTATCCATCCTATCAGGATATGGAATGCAACTTCTTCCTATTTTCTCCAAGATGATGTGCAAAGCAGGGAAGGCTTATTGGACTCTAAATTTCAGAAATCTTAGCCAGCATGAAACATGGTAATATGTCAAAGGCCATAGATACAAGCACTAACAGGAACTTCCGCATACCTTGAAGAGAGTGAATCACTTGTTGATGTCTAACTTTAAGGGGTTGAGCAACATGCCCAGGAAAAGAAGAAATACAGAAAAAGTTGTTGTCCAATGAACGAAAATTCAAAGTGTGAATGAGTTTCACACTTAGGTGTACAAGTCTCTGAAGAACTGAATCTTGAGCTGGATTTAAGAAATCGGTGGAAGAACACAGACCTAAGTGTCAAAGGGAAAACAAAGCTTCTAGAAGCAAGCCCAGAAGGATGTCACGAGGACGAGCACTTCAACAGAACATGACCGTACAGGCCCCATAAGGAAAGATCACTAAGCTGAACTTCACCAAAAATAAGAAGGTCTGTTCATAAGAAATACTTTAACAAAGAGGCAGGCCACAGACTGGAAGATGTCTTTACATGTATAAAATAAGGCACTCCTAAATTAGGGGCTGAGGAAGTGGCCTTCCAAGCATGAACGAAGTCCTAGCTTGGTACTCTAGTACTGGGATTAAAAAAGAAAGGAGAGATGGAGAGAAACGGAGAAGGAGGAAGTGAAAGAGGATGGGAGGGAGGAAAGGATAGAAGGGAGAGAGGGGGCGGGGCAGCCAAAACGACCTAACAACAGGAAGTTGTTCATTGGCTAAAGGGTATGTAAAAAGACATTCATAAGAGAAATACAAATTAAAACACAAAGGAGGCATCAACACACATCATCTTGGGTAGAAAAGGCTGATAATCACCAATAACTGGTGGATGTAGAGCAACTGGGGCTCTCATACATTATTGGTGGGAATGTAATTTGGAAAACTGAGTAGCAGTGCCTATTCAAGCTGAACACAGCCTCCTCCATGGCCAGGCAGCTAATCCTGGGCATGTCCCCAACTGAAACAAAGGGCATACATCCAGCCAAAGACTTACTAAGACTGTTCACTTTAGTAGGCCCAAACTGGTAATAATTCAAGTATCTATCTAAAGGCAAAGCAGAGCAATAAATTGTGGTGTTCACACAATGGTATACTCACAGAAATAACTTTTTTTTTTTAATTTTTGGTTTTTCAAAGTAGGGTCTTGCTCTAGCCTAGGCTGACCTGGAATTCACTATGTAGTCTCAGGGTGGCCTCAAACAGTGATTCTCCTACCTCTGCCTCCCTTGTGCTGGGATCAAAGGTGTGTGCCACCATGCCCAGGTAGAAATAACTATCGCTTCAAGGGATCAAATGAAAGTATTTCAAAGACGTTATATTGAGAGAAAGATGCCAAGCATGAAAGTTGAAAAATCGGAGGAATTGATTAGGAATGCTAGAAATTGAATAGTAGCTTCCTTTATGTGGTATTGACAGGAAATGTGGCTGAGGGAGGAGCCTTCAAGGTTACTGGAATCATCCTTCATCTGACCTGGCTGGTGACATCATAGCTGTATCCATGTGGGAATATTCACTCAGCAGCACACTTGACATAGGTGCGTCTTACCACATACTATCCTTTAATAGAGATGTTTTAAATGATATTAAAGTGTTCATTCCAAACTTGCTGGTGAAAGAAGAGGTCTGGTTTATTTCTGAAAATCAATGCAATGGTTTAAGTTTTTAGAAATACGTCAGGCTGAGATGTGGTTCAGTTTATAGTGATTGAGCAGCATGCGTGAAGCCCCCACCCCCAGCTCCATTTCCCGCACTGCATAAACCAGGCATGAGGTGCACACCTGCAACGCTTTGGAGCTGGAGGCAAGAAGATCAGAAATTTAAGATCCTCAGCTACACAACAAGTTTAAGGTCGGCCTGTAATACATGAGACCCTGTCGAGGAGAGAGAGAGAAAGAGGGAGAGGGAAAGAGAGACAGAAAAGGAAAAAAAAATGAATGAGAACAGGAAGTTTAAAGGCCTGGTATAGAAGGTGAAAGAGAATAACAGAATTAGGAATTACATGAAGGTCACCTAACTACCAATATCAGTGTCAAGGTGCAAGGGGTGTAGAGGAGGGATGTCAACTCAGACTTGGAGATGGTACTGCAGGTGGAGGCCTCACTGTACAGGTAGAGAAAGTAGATGCTATTTAAAAGTCAACTAGGAAAAAACCGGGTGTTGTGGCGCACACCTTTAATCCTAGCACTCAGGAGGCAGAGCTAAGGAGGATCACTGTGAGTTCAAGGCTGCCTGAGATTACATAGTGAATTCCAGGTCAGCCTGGACTAGAGTGAAATCCTACCTCAAAAAGCCAAAAACAAAAACAAACAAACAAACAAAAAGTCAACTAGGGGCTGGAGAGATCTCTTAGTGGTTAAGGCAATTGCAGGCAAAGCCAAAGGATTCAGGTTGGATTCCCCAGTACCCACGTAAGCCAGATGCACAAGGTGGCGCACATGTCTGGAATTCATTTGCAGTGGCTGGAGGCCCTGAAGTGCCCATTCTCCCTCTCAAAACATTTTTTAAAAATCCAACCAGATATTAATAAATAATAATACTATTATTGAGCCCCTACCATGTGCCATACCCTGCAGTCAGCCCCTCACACACCATCTCACTTTATCCTCACAATCACTAGCTGAGGAATTGTTGTGGTTATCCCAAGTTCACTGCAGCAACAGTGTAACTTGCCCAAAGTCATTAAGGCTCAGACCAGGAGACCCACAGGGAGGCAGTGAGAAAATCCAATAAGCAACTGTTGGAAGGATTCAAAGGACAGACCAACAGTGCAAGGCAAATTACACTATGCATAGTACACTGAATAAGTGAGCTACTGCACACCCAACAGCACATAAGTGAGGATTCTTGGGCAAGGGCAGATTTTTTTAATACCTTTGGTGTGTTGTTAGATATCTAGAAACCAAGCCAAATGAGGAGTTGAACTCTGGGCTCTAATTTAATAGAAATTAAAGAGCAAGCCGTGAACATAAGTCCACTTCCAGACTGAGAAATCAACCAGGGAAAAGGCCCTGAGGTAGGGAATATGAGGCTGTTCAAGGAAGAACATGATGGCCAGTGTTTGGTGGGTACACACTGAAAGGGGATGTGGTTAGAGGTGAGGTCACAGAGGATATAGGGTATAGGATATTGTGTACACACAGCTCTGTACAATGTGGGAAGGGCTGTAATTTTTCCTTCTAAGTTTGATAGAAAGCCATCAGAGGGTTCTAAACTGGAGAGAAGCTTTCTCCCATTACTTTATGGGACAGGAAGAGTTCATAAAGATGTGCAAAGGAAAAACAGGAGGGAGAGATGGTGGCAGGATCAGATGGTATTGGTGAGGCAATGTGGCCAGGTACAGAACAGTCTGCCTAGGAGATGCGGGGTTTGCTGGGGAGTGTGATGAAGGCCCCCAGACACAGAGGTGAAGAATGGCCCCCAAGCTGGGCTATAGCTCAGGGCAGAGTGCTTGCCTAGCATGTGCAAGGCCCTGGGTTCAATCCCCAGAACCAGAAGGAAGAAGAAAGGGAAAGAAAGGGAGGGAGAGAAACAATTATCCTAACTTGAATGTTGTTACCACTTACTTGCAGGAAGGACTAGTTTCGGGGGTGAAATGATTTGACATATCCAATTCCAGGTGACTATTATATATCCACTTGGAGAGGCCAGGAAGGCTATTGAATAAGCCAGTTTGGAGTTTAATGGGGAGTTAAGGGAAACAGCATCTGAAGTCATCCCAGAAAGGCAAAAGTCTCCACCATCCTAATTATCATTTATTCATTCAGCAAGCCTTGTGTGTGTCAGGCATTGCACTGGCTCCAGGGAGTAGGGTGGTCTCTACCTTCATGAAGCTTCATTACAATTTAATTAGCTCTCTGGTGCGTGAGGCACCCTCTGAGCACCGGGTAATATATAGAATCAACTCTCATGAGTTATAAATACTGAGATGTTTGTTCTCTGACTCAGCATTTGGAAGAGCTTAGGTTTTTCAGAAAGAAACTATCTACAGATTTGGACACATGACAGATGTACCCAATAAATGCCTGAAGACTGCCTTAAAATGATTTAGAAGACAATGTCTCAACCAAATGAATGCTTATGAACAGCCACCTTTGAGGCATGGAAAAACTTATGGGGCTGCAAGGCAGAAGTCCTGGGTCTTCTCTGCCCCACTAGGTCACAGCTTTCTCTTCAGTAAAGTGAATCATTGAAGCACATGCTTTCCAACTGGTTTTTTAAATTTCTGTTTTCCTTGCATTACATTATGTATTGCTCTGGGCTCCAACAGTTACTTAAGAGCCCAAAGGAACACTTGAGGGCTCAGTTTTCAAAGCAGATGGAAGCTTTTGAATTTTTTTTTAAACAAATGGAAACTGCTGTAATTTTCTTTTCTTTAATGTGTAAACATTACAATGGCCAGTGCACATATAGGAAGGAGAAAAGTGCAGAGAATAAGAGCCTCTGGAAGACCTATGTCTGTGCTTCCTTGCAGCATGGACCAGGTAGCCAGTGCTTAACAACATCTGGCAAGTCTATGATTACTCTTTATATCTTGCAAACATCCTTTTTTTTTTTTTTTTTTGGCTTATGGACCAAATATACACATGCATACATAAATACATGTATGTATATTTTTTTCTTAAATCCTTTCCCAGGAGGTTGTTGAACAGTGTTGTCACCAGAGACAGAAACTGGCAGGACAATATTGGATCGCTTCGATGACATGTTTCTCAACGACAGCTGCTATCTGATACCTACTGAATGTTGGGCAACAATAGCAGCACATGTACCATGTTCATGGTCATAAATATTATCAAGGGTGTCCCAGTTTGAGCAATACTGAGAAAGGCTGCAAAACAGCTCAAGATTCGACGGGAGCGGCTCCTGCAGCAGTGGGAGGGTCAGTTTTGCCTCCCACTCCCAGCCCTCTTCAGTCCCCTTGGCATGAGCATGAGCATGAGCTCTCCCAGGACACCTGAAATCACTGGTAACCTAGCATTCTGGGATTGTCAACTCCCTTTTGAGTAAACAAAGAGGGTTTTTAAATTACCTCTGAGAAGGAATGAAGGCCAGATCCTGTCTGCAGACCCATGATTTTTTTTTTTTTTTTCCCCCACACAGAATGAGATGCTGACGTGGGATGACCAGGACATTCAACATATACAACTAAACTTGCAGACCCTCTTGAAAAATTCATACATCTGCCACCCCTGGGGTCCTTTTATCCCATGCAGCAATCAGCTGGCGTGGGGAGGAGCATGTGGTCTTCTGCTCCCTGCTTTCAGCTCTACCACCCTCTACACTTTCTTTCTCACTCACCTGATTTGCTAAATAAAGAACTGGAGATGGAGGGCATCTACTCGGCACCAGTCTCTGTGCAAGTTCCAGGGAACAGGGGTGGATGCAACACAACACCTACCTTAGAGGGACTCACAACCCAGCAGAACAGACTTATACACAATAAAGGACAGCATGGCTGGGCTAGGGATGCAACTCAGTGGTAGAATTCCACGCACAGCACCGTATCTCTTGCCTACTGTGCCTTGAGGAGCTGGTGGAAGGTTTTCTGAAGGTCATGTTTGAGCTGGGTTTCAAAGGAAGACTAAGAGTTCACAGTGGGAAGACTGGAAACAGTGGGGTGGTACTAAGTGTCCTGTGGCACAGGTGAACTCTCCATCCAGCCAACTGCCTTCCTCCCAATTGACTTTGTCATTTATGAAACTCTGCCCAGGCCATGCCATTCCTTCCTTCTGTCAAAACAGCACAGAAGGTTTGCCTCTACCAGGAAGTTTGCCTGACTAATTCTCATTCCCAGTTGCTTCAGTGGAGGCAACTCTTCCGTCCTGGGGTAACTGACCATGGTTCTGTTCTTGGAGCTCTTTGTTTTATTTTGAAACCTCTGACCTTGAAAGAGTAAACCAGCATCTCAGCATCAGATATGACACTGGTTAGAGAATTCTCCTAGTCACAGATACCACTTTTGACAACAGCACAATTGAGGGGGTAAAGCAAAAACCACAAATAAGAATAGAAAATATAATCCAGGAAATATTTATTAAATGCTTAGTATTCACACCTAGAAAAAAATTCACCCAACCCCCCCATGAGCATGACTATGTGCTAAGGACTCTGCTTGGCACCTGGAATCATGCCAAGGGACAATAAATACAGAAGCCAGTGAGTCACATGGATAAACTCAGCCCAGTAGCGCCTTGCAGAGCAATGTTAAAAGTACAGCAGCCACTTCCTGGACCAAGGAGTGTAGACTGTACCCAGGGACCATGAGCAGGCATCAAGGAGAAGATAAACGTGTACTGCTTTTTCTTCTTGCTGTTCTTTTTATTATGACTTTTTCCCAATACAGAGAAAATATAGACAGATGAGGAAATAAAGAGGACAGTACAATAAATTTCCATGCTCCATCACTTGGCTTCACCCACTCCTGCCGGCTTTCTCCAGTCCTTTGGTTTGAATCCTAGACATTTTTATTACGGCATACATAAATACTGAACTGTGTTTGAAGAAGGAACTGGAAATGTGTGTATCTCCCACTAGTGACTTCTCTGCCCCATCCCAGACTACTGTCTGGAGAACCATTTACAATCTGCTTCCTGAAACTGACCCTTAAGCCTTGGCTGCTGCAGGGGTAAAGACCTAAGACTTTCTGGGGCCTGAGTTGGCTAAGGCAGACAGAGCCAATCCAGTAAAACTTCATCCTGCCTTGTCTGGAATGCTACCCCGCATCTTCTGATCCTTGGTCCTCATAAAGCTGCTAATTTTCTAGAGGGCTGAGCACCTAATGTTTGCCCAAAATAGCAACTACCTTTCCCACTCCTGTGCACTTTTAAGCATTTCCAGAGAGGCTTTCAGACAGTATGAACTTGCCCTGCAGGCTGAGCCCTCACAGAGCTGCTTCCTGCCACAGACTAGATCTTCTTGTGTTGGGTGCTTGGTCCTGTTTGAACATCTTGCCTTTTTACCTCCTTGACCTTCAACATTTATCTTTCCTTCAAAGAAATGAACTGACATCCATCCTATTAGTTAATTGAGAACACTAATCTGGACCCCACACCGTCCCTCACAATTCTATTCCTTTAAAGCAATCAATTACTGCTCACTGCCATCATTACCCTCACATGCAGACCACCATTCCTTTGTCTAAAGCGTTTTAATAACTTAGCATCTATCTGCCTTTAGCATCCTACTTCATTCTCCACGTGGCAGCTTAGTGATCTTTACACACCACACCCCTGATTTTTATAGCCCCCCCACATCCCTGATCTTTATAATCCCTACACTCTCACACCTCTGATCTTTATAACCCCCTACACACATACACCCCTAATCTTTATAGTCCCCATACATACACACACACACTTAGTTACTTACTTAACTTCTAGGGTTTCCTGGTGCGCGACCCCAGGACCTCCAGGTGAAGACCAACCTTGCCACCGCCAAGGAGGCCTTGCAAAATGTAAGCGCTTATTTCTCTTCTTCATCCGCTACATCTCTTTCCTGGCCCGCAGCCAAAGCGATCTTTTCAGCGTTTTCTTCCACCCTGAGGCCTCTGCTCTCACCTGGGAGACGCCTTCATTTCTCTTAGCTGGGGAACGCTACACCTGAGCCCTCCATCCCGTGAGTTATCTCCCAACAGCCACAGCCCGAAGAAGTCGTCGGCTTCGTTTTGCATCTTACGCCCCGCCGCACAGTTTACACGGAAGGGCCGAGGCTCGGATTCAAACTCGCGGCTCCGGTGCCGGGGCTGAACCGCTGAGCCTGTCCTCCAGCACACCCAGCACCGCCGCAGCAGCCAGTCACCCGGCGGGCTCCAGAGCCCAGACCCGAGGCGGGGGAGGAGGAAGGAGGCTCCTGATTGGTCGCCTCCGGCGACGGGCGCGAGAGGGCGGGGCGCGGGGGCGCCGCGGAAAAATGACGCAACTGCCGTGGTTCCTTTAAAGGCGCCAGCTCCGCGAGCCACGGATGGCGCAGGCGCAGGCGCGCTCCTGAGCATCCAGCTTCTATTCCGAGCTCCGAGAGCCGGGCCGGACGGGCACGGGCGGGCGCGTGGGGTGCACAGACGGGGCACGCGCCGGGCGCGGGGCGGCTCGAGGGGTTCGAGGTGGGCTGGGCAGCCTCGGGGCGGTCGAGGAGCGGGCGCCGCGATGGCTGAGGGCAGCGCCGTGTCCGACCCTCAGCACGCCGCGCGCCTGCTGCGAGCGCTCAGCTCTTTCCGCGAGGAGTCCCGCTTCTGCGACGCGCACCTGGTCCTCGACGGGGAGGAGATCCCGGTGCAGAAGAACATCCTGGCGGCCGCCAGCCCGTACATCAGGTGAGCCGGGGGACCACGGCGGGCGTGGCCGCGCAGCCCGGGGGCGGGCGTGGCGGCTCAGCCCGGGGGCGGGGCCCTGGAGCCCCTGGCCCCGGACCCCAGCCTTAGGGCTCCGCGTCGTCCCCGCTCGCCGCGACCTGCCTCCTCAGACTCCCGGGGCCCGATCCCGCCGCCCGCCACGACAGCTCCCGCGGCTGCGTCCATCCCCGGGCCGAGCCCGCGCCGCTCTCGGGCCCGTTGCGCTCCTCGGAGTTACACCCGGGCCGGATTCCGCCCCCCCCTTCCCACCGACACACACCCTCTCTTCCCCACGGCGATCGCCCAGACCCGAGAGCCCCGGAGACTTCCCGATACTGTCGGGACCTGCCGGGGACCTGCTCCCGTGAGCAGGGCGGGGCCTCATCGGGAAGAGCCGCCCCTTTGCCTGGCCAGGCCCCGCCCGGCCCGCCGGTTCCCCGCTGAAGTTTGCCGGCCGCTCATCTCCGAGTCGCTGCGCGGTGGGCTGGGCCGGGAGCCGCCGAAGGGCCCGGGAGGGCCCTGCCCGGAGGAAAAGCCTGACAAACACCACCGAGAGTGTGGGCTGAAGGATTGCCCTTTTGGATCTTCTCCGTGGCACCTGCGAAAACCCGACGCCCAAGGCCCAAGATCTTCTCCAGGGCAGTGGTGACTTGGCCACTCCCGTGTTACAGACAAGTTAAAATGTTGTGAATTTTAAAAGACCTACTATCTGTCATTCTTTGGATACAGTTGCGACTGAGGACTATTAAGATTCACACTGAAGTGAAACAAAGCCGTAGCTAGATTGGCCAACGCACCTAACCAGATGAATGGAAAGGCTGATAAAGTGCTTATTCCAGTGTATCTGATTTTACAAAGAGAGTGCTACCTTTTAGCAGCTTTCTGCACACTGGGTTGCTCTTTTAGTGAAAGGGGGAAAAAGGGGCTAAAAGCTGGAAAAGTGCTCAGTAAGCTGGTTAAATATAGAATAACGGTAGACAATGTCACTAGAACTGACAGGTCAGGAAAAGTACGATGATGTGTATGGTTCTCTTGGTGCTTTGTCCCAGCAGAACTCTGCACATAAACAGCATTTTAATCCTTGCTTTAGGAGACGTTTTACTAAAAAGTAGTTCCTGTGCCCTTGAAACTTCAGCCTTCTTCTGGCCCTGTCTTGTAACATTTGCACTTGTGGATTTATATATATATAAAGGAATTTAGATGGCCAGTATGACAGGTCTCGAAGCAGGCAGTTCAGAGGTTAGGACAATCAATCAAATTGGATCTGCAAACCGGGCTCCTTTCCTGTATCCAAAGTAGTCCCTGTTGGAGACATGTTTAGGAAAACTATTATTGATGCATTATTATTGCATTTCCTTAAATGACACCTAGTTGGCTTAAAAGAAGTAAAATGCAAATCATGAAGTAGGTGCTATCTCCATTCATCTCCCTGCACAGTGCTCAGCACTGTAACATACCCTACTACTCAGCCACAGTGGAAGCTCATTGAGGCCAGAGATTTTTCTTTTGGTCCTTGATGGACCCCTCACAACCAGAGAAACAGGGCTAGGTGGCTGAGTAAATGTGTTGGATTAATGACTGCCTGCCTTTCTGCCACAGCCCATTGGCCATTAGAAGCTTGACTCCATTATATTCCCATGCTAGCTGATTGAGAAGTGCAATGGATTCAGTTTTGCGACCTGCTTCCTGTTTCTGGAACTTACTCCTAGGAGCTGTGAGTGTTGGGAGATGACTGGGATCTGCCTTCAGCTCACCAGTCTGCCTAATGAGGAATGCAGTATGCCTTTGTCTCACTGCATCTTTGAGGCATGTGTGAGGAAGTGCACAGTAGTGTTTTGGGCACTTCACATTCTTCATACAGGTCTACCAAGGTGGTAATTCGTACAGGCTAGGAAAGGTCTCCTATGGTCTAATCCTGATGCTTTCCAAGCAGGAAAATAGGGGCTTAATGGGCATTAGTGACTTATATATTGAGGTTAGTTAGACTAGGTTTAGCAACCAATCTAACATTGTCACCTTAGGAATTAAAGCAACTTGATTGACATTTTCTACTTAACATACACAGTCTTGTAAAGTACCTTACTGATTTAATGCTTGTTCTTGGTATAGTAGGGTTTTTTTTTTTTTCTCTCCCAATAACCTTAGCAATCAGGCAAAATTAGAAAAACTAAGTATAAAAAGAAAAAGTCAGAAAACAGCTTCAGTAATAAACCTTCGTGACCAGCTGAAAGAGGTCTAGCGGTTTAAGTTATGTAGACCATAGGCTATATAGAATATGTGTCCACAGCCTGAGAGTTGGATTGTGTAGAATGTGTGTCTAAAACCTGAGGCCTGGTCTATGTAAAACTTATGCCCCATAGTCTGAGGTTTGGGCTGTATAGAACTTGTGTCCACAACCTAAGGTTTGGGCTGTGTAGAGGGCTAAAAGCTTGTGATTATGAATGTTTAGGGAGGCAGCCAGCACCTCCCATGGTCTGTCAGTCAGCCTAGCAAGTGGAAATGATGTTTTCATAGCAGCCCCTTTTTCTAGTTTTCCTCACCTCTAACCCTGGCTGGTGGCAGTTACCTGTAACTTGTTGGGAAAGTATATCTGAATGTAGTCAGGGACCTTTGAGAATGGGGAGACTGCACTAATACTATGATGATCTACTGTCTTACCTTTTTTGGCACTCTGAGTCCTCTTGGGAATGGCTCTTTGGGGTTTTTTTCTTTGGGATATTGCAAAATCTGCTCTGCTTTCTGTCTGAGGCTCTTCGGATTCTGGTCCTGCCTCTTTTCTCCTGAGCTGTGGTATTCTGGGGAGAGCTAGGGATCTGGAATTCATCTCTTCATGTTTATGTGGGTATGCTAGAGTGACTCTACAAGTTCCTGGTCCTGGCCTGTCTTTTTAGAATTTGGCCTTTTTCTAGAGACCTGTGATGTTGATATTTGTTTAAAATTCAGTCCTGAACAGTAAAGAAAGTGCTCCAAGATTTTATGGATCTTTTGATGAGTCAGCTAATGGTGGAAATGGCTTGTTTTCTGAGAGAAGTTGGTTTGGTGAGGATGGAGTGAGACATCAAGCCTCTATTTCTGCTTGAGTCATCTTGCACAATTTCTCTGGCTTCCTATTTGTGGAGTGAAGTTGGCTGTTCTACAGTGGGACTAAATTCCCTTGAAGTCTGAGCTATGTGACTTTGGCTCTGTTTGTTTTGCTTCATGTATGTGTCATGGAGAGAGGGAGTTTCTGCATTCCTTTTCTGTTCATTTGTTTGTTTTGTTTACTTTTTTTTGGTTTTGCGAAGTAGGGTTTCACTGTAGTCCAAGCTGACCTGGAATTCACTATGGAGTCTCAGGGTGGCCTTGAACTCACGGCGATCCTCCTACCTCTGCCTCCCGAGTGTTGAGACTAAAGGCATGCACCACCACACCCGGCTTTGTTTACCATTTTTTAGTATATCAGTGTGAAAGTGTTTCCCTTCCCTGTCATGCCGGGCTTCATTGGGTGTTTTGTATAAATCCAGCCCTTTAGTTGCATTGTAACAAGTGTTTATTTCATGCTGCTAACCTGGGTATGATCCAGGCCTACTTATTAATGATCCAGTTTTACCATTTAAATCTAAGACTTGACTCAGATGATGCTGAG
This sequence comes from Dipus sagitta, assembly GCA_036346955.1. Lineage (NCBI taxonomy): Eukaryota > Metazoa > Chordata > Mammalia > Rodentia > Dipodidae > Dipus > Dipus sagitta. The sequence goes on along the minus strand of CM070770.1, from coordinate 262,123,941 downwards.
GAAACTAACCAAGGAGGCCAATATGATGATCTCTGTTGGAGGCCCAGGTTTCATGGTAGCATGTAGATTATCAGCCTTTTCATGGATACCTGAAGTTTGCTCTGTAGTTTAATGTTACAGGGGTACTAAAGTTCTTTATTTAGTATTGTCGGTTATACAGAGTATGCTATATAGGTCCCTAATTCCCTTTTATTGATTAATTTACACAAGTAACAAAGTAGCCCTGGGTCTTTGCAGAAGATGTTCTATGAGCCTGCCACCCCCGTAAGAGTTCTTGCTGTTAACACTTCATCAGAGTGATGTTCACCAGTGTTTGATGATATTTTCATTCTTTTTCTCTTTCCCTGCACTTATATCAACACCTGAATGATTTTGGTTCTGAGTAGCAACTGTAGCCTGTTACTGTGTGCAGGGATGTGGCTTGGAAGTCCAGGTTCTGAGTCTCTTTTGAATCCTGGGTATTCATAAATCACCCTGACTGTGCCCACTCTTGGCATACTCTTACAGCCATGGAAATGAGTTGAACCTTTTATCTTTTAATGGATCTAGGCCTTGTTTGTTTTATCCACCTACTACAGGGCTTCTCTAACAACTGCGTAACAGATTAAATCTGTCCTCCGTTCTTAAAGTATTTCAAAATGGGCCCTTCCCTGCTCGAGTCTTGTTGGATTAAATTCCACTCTTATGTAAAGTTTTCAAAAGGAATATTAAATTATGTTCACTTTCAGAGAATCAGAGTAGAATTTTTCCTCTGGCTTTAAGGAAGCTAAGCGCATATAAGTTAGAGCTGTTATGAAGTTTCACTTATATTATTCCCTTCAGCTCAAAGACACGTGTTTATTTGTACACAACACTGGATGTCAATATACCAGTGCTGCACTAATTGTAGAGAGGCCTGTGGAAGGTTTCAAATGATGGAACAGATCAATAAGATTCTTGCTAGACTCGTGACTGGAACATAAAGGGAAGTGTTGAGTATGGGTGTGTTGTGGAGTGTCTGGAGGATTGTTATGTGGAGTAGTGGTGATACAACTTAGCTCTAACTAGTGCTACTTGTCTCCTAGCTGAGTCTTCTTAATCTAGTACCTTTGACTGCTAGCTCCGCCACGCTGCCCTGCTTACTTGAGAGTCTTCTTTGCCCAGACCCTTCTGAACTTCTTAGATTTTTGTGTTTCCCTGTCAGTCCCCTTCATCATTCTTAGAGTGATTCTTGTTTTATAATTTACATGCAAGTGAAGCAGTGCTTAGAATGTGGCATTCCAATTATAAAACCACCTTACCTATTGTTTGAAGTGTTTATCAGTTCTTCTCAGATATCAGAACCTAAAATTCATTATAACCCACAAAGAAAACATCATTAGGACAAATCAGGAGCCACTGGCTTATGAATAGCATGAAGTTAGTCTTTCGGGGAGTGGCATCATCCTTCTCACAGAGACAAGCTATCATTTCATGTGCTAAAGCTGTAATATAAATGAATAATTTGTAAGTTGGAATTCTAGGTTAAGGTGGAGATGTGGGGGTGTTGGGGTGTGACAAATGGCAGGCTGTAGTTGCAGCCTTGAATTTGAGTACTTCCCATGGCTTCTCTGCCTCTTAAGCCACAGTGAGAAGCCTGAAGAAGGAAGGGAGTCAAAGGCTCAAGTGAAGGTAGCAACTCTAGCTTTAGGAAGGGTGAAGGTCTCATGTCCATCAAAATAACAGGTGTTCAGCCCGAGTCCTTGTGCTTAGAAAACAGATCACTTCCAAAGTCCTTAACCTCCAGAGTGGCTTAGCCACACAGTGATGGGCAGTGCCTGATGCTTCCATTTCTTCGTGGGAGTAAATGGTGAGCGTGCCCTTTATTGGAAAAACCCAAATGTTCCAAAATCTGGTGCCTTGCTGACCTCATGTGATGGGTTACAATCAAGCAGATGCAATAAAAATACTATAAAATTACCTTCAGGCTATATGTATGAAACATGTGAATTCAAAAACTTCCAGTCCAGCCATCTTAGATAAGGGAAAATCAGTCTGTATGCTGCACTGTCAGTCACCATTGAAGGAAAGGAGTGTATTTTTTCCTTTGTTCAAAGATGTTAGAAAAATGGGATGTATAGGGAAAGTAAGATTTTTACAAAAAGAATGCTTTGCTATGTAAAACAAAGCAGCTTTTATACAGTAAGGCTGAGAAGCAGTGTGCATCATGAACAGAAGATGGGAAGACTGGCTTTAAAAGTCAATTGTTGGGGGCTGGAGGGATTGCTTAGTGGTTAAGGCATTTGCCTGCAAAGCCAAAGGACCCTGGTTCAAGTCCCCAGGACCCACGTAAGCCAGATGCACAAGGTGGCATATGCGTCTGGAGTTCATTTGCAGTGGCTGGAGGCCCTGGTATGCCCATTCTCTCTGTCTCTGTCTCTCTTTCTTTTTCTGACTCTCTCAAATAAATCCTGACACTACCTATACAAGACCATCATAATAGGAGGGAAAGATCATGACATCAAAACAAAAGAGAGACTGATTGAGGGGGGAGATGATATGATGGAGAGTGGAGTTTCAAAGGGAAAAGTGGAGGGAGGGAGGAAATTACCATGGGATATTATTAATAATCATGGAAGTTGTCAATAAAAAATAAATAAAATAAATTTTAAAAACTTCAAAAAAATTTAAAAAGTCAACTGTTGGGCTGGAGAAATGGATTAGCAGTTAAGGTGCTTGCCTGTGAAGCCTAAGGACCTAGGTTTGATTTCCTCAGGACCCACGCAAGCCAGATGCATGAGGTGGCACATGCATCTGGAGTTTATTTGCAGTGTCTGTAGACCCTAGAGCACCCATTCCCCCTATCTGCCTCTTCCTCTCTTTCTCTCAAATAAACAAATAAAATATTTTTTTTTAAAAGTCAACTGTTGAGTGGAGGAGTACTGACAGGTACCATCTTTTGTTTTCCTTTTTGGAATTGGTATGCAAATAGACTCAGAAACTTAAGTGTGTGTGTTGATTCACTGTTATTTGGGGTTCTCTGTGCTACAAAGCATTTTTGGATCTTTTAATGGACAAGTTTAAGGAGGATTTGGTGCTTATTTTTTATGTCAGTGTAAATGTTAACATGAGCTAATACTTGTGTGTATGTATAATTTGTATGTGCATATTTGTGTATGTGGACATACATGTGTCACGGTACATATCTGGAGGTCAGAGGACAACCTCAGGCTGCTCATCCTTGCTTTCCATCTTTTTTGTTGCTGTTGTTGTTTATTCTTATTTATTTGACAGCAACAGACAGAGAGAGAAAGAGAGAGAATGGACGTGCCAGGGCTTCCTGGCCACTGCAAACGAACTCCAGACACGTGCGCCCCCTTGTGCATCTGGCTAACGTGGTTCCTGGGGAATCGAGCCTTGAACCGGGGTCCTTAGGCTTCACAGGCAAACACTTAACTGCTACGCCATCTCTCCAGCCCCTTGCTTTCCATCTTGTTTGAGTCAGGGTCTCTTTGCTTTTTGCTGCTGCATACACCTATGAGTTCCCAGGGGCTTTCCTGTCTCCACCTCCCATCTCGCTGGAGGTGCACTGGGATTACAGACAAACACTACTATGTCTGGCTTTGCATGGCTTCTGGGGATCTGAACTCGGATCCGCAGGCTTGTATGGCAAGAGCTTTACCCCCTGAGCTATCTGGCCAGCCTAGACGTATCCATTTTGAAACATGGTTTTAGAGTATTCATCAACCAGCTGCCTGTGCCCCTGGATAATTGCAAATAGTTTTGTACTGTTGAGCTCAAAATAGCCCCAGACTTCTGTCCTTAAATTGTTCATACTGATCCATTTCTAATTAGAAGAAACTCCATGTTGAAACCTCACATTTAGGACATGCGGTGGGTGTGAATATCCTCCAACTCATAGGGAACAATTACTACAAATACAGCAAAGGGGATTGATAGTGGGATTTCAAAGAGCACTGAGAATCCTTTGAAAGAAAGTGCCCCATCTTCTGCAGACCATTGCCCTCCTGCTTCAGAGTCAGAATTGGGCCTGTAAAGGGGACAGTTCCCATAGACCTCCAGCTTCTCCTGCATGGAGCTGGTATGAGGTCCCTTATTTATTTTGAGACAGGGTCCCTACTTCATAGCCCAAGCTGGTCTTAAACTCAGGACCCTCCTGCTTCTACCTCCCAAGTGTTGGGATTGCAGGTATGTGCCACGCCCTGTTTGTGTGATTTTTCAGCCTACAGTAGCTGGCTGGGGACTTGTCTGGTATGTGGTTCGTTGCTCTGCTCGCCTCACCTGGCCTCCTTCTCAGCTACTGTCTTGGTTCAGCCAGATACTAACTCTGCCCCCTGCATAAAAACTACAGTCCTTGCTCTTGGCAGAAGGCATTAAAATTCTCATTTTCTTCACCTCCTGCAGTGGGGCAAGGAGTTGGCACACTTCTTTCTGTCTCCTTTTGTATGGGTAGAAAGCGGGCTGAGGACAGTATTCACCAGTGTCACAGCTGTTGGGACATTCTTTAAGAATGCCATCAGTGCCTTGATCCATGTTTGTGGGGCTATTTACCAGTGATAGATCACAGTTCAACAGCTAGCATTTTCTGAAGCCACTGAGATGTCTGTCTGTGTGCTTCCATTACAGAGAGTTCACAGTGAAGGGCCTCAGTGATCAGTGTTGGGGTTTGATAGCAGGGTTAGTCATTCATCCAACCAGTACCCAGGAGGTAACCCAAGATCTTAGCAGCAGCTGCAAGGTGCTGGCGCCACTTTCCTTCTGGAACCCGCATTTGATTAGCTCATACAGTATCACGCCCTACAAAACTAAGACCAACCACATGGAAACATAAATTAGTCTATTTACTTTTCTACCTCTATGGATCTAGGAAAAAATAAACATAAACTCATTATTTTAAAATTATTTTTAATATTCACTTAATTTTTCATAATGTATATCCCAGTGTTCTAGGTTAGTATCAGAAATTCAGGAATGAGGAAATAATAGATTTTGTTTGTTGCAGTAAACACTTGAGAATTGAAAGTCTGCTTTAAATGCTGTTTGTTGGCTCATTGGCCAGTTATCGCCCAGGTGCATCACATTTGCAGAAACAGCTGTCTAAGTAGGGAACAGGATTCTCAGCTCAGGTGCTCTGGCAGGCGTAGTCTCTCACTAATCTTCTCCTTCACATTTATGGGTAATACTGCCCTGACCTGGGCAGAAGCATTCCAGCAGCTGTGGAGTCTGGCTGGGGAAGCTGCAGTACAGAGGTCATGTCATTACAGAGAAGGTGGACACTGAGGGGCGGGATTCCCAGGTGCTCTGAGGACTGACACTGCAGGGAGCACGCTCCGAGGAAGTACCTTTGAAGCAGACCTGAGGGAGATGGTGGCCAGGCTGGAGAGGAGCAGAGGAGGTGCTGGACAGGACCCTGGTGCCCTGGAGAGAACCAGCAATGGGGGGGTGTCTTCAGAGCAAATCACAGGGCTGTGCACAGCCTGTGTGGTTCCCAGACAAGCTGGCATCTACACTGCTTCCAAATAAGGTTATCTTTCCCTGTAACACATCCCAAGTAGCAGAAGACACATGTATTGGGAGCTAATGAGGAGCTAGCGGTATTGGGGGAGGATGAAAGAACACACTTATGACATCATTGAGTTTGTGGTAGAGGTTGTGTTTTGTTGGATGAGTTATGGATAGCATTAACAGGTTTTCAGAAGAAAATTACAGTCTCACTTGCATGCTTACTGGTGTATGTGTGTATGTGCATGCAATATGTATGTGGTATATGCACAGATGCCCATGTGAAGAGGCCAGAGGAGAATGGTGAGTGTCCTCCTCACATATCCACATGTTTCCTTCCTTGAGACAGGGTCTCTCCCATAACCTGGAGCTCCTGTCCTTTAAAGAGCCCCAGGGATTCTCCAGTCTCCGCCCCCATGAACTGTAGATACAGCTATGTGTGGCTGTGGCAGCTTTTCGGGTTTTTTGAGGTATGGTCTTGTTGTAACCCAGCCCAGGCTGACCTGGATTCACTACGTATTCTTAGGGTGTCTTCAAACTCACAGCAATCCTCTTACCTCTGCATCCCGAGTGCTGGGATTAAAGGCATGTGCCACCATGCCCTGCTCGTGCCAGCTTTTTATGTGGTTTTAGGGAGTCAAACTGGCCAGTCTCTGGCCCAAAAGGGCTCTCATGCTTAAATAGCAAGTGCTGTTAGCTACTGCCATCTCCCCAGCCACATTTGCACATTGTGTATAGGTCACTTATTGAGAGGGGATTGGAGGAGTCAGGGTGGAAAGCTACTACAGTTGTTGAGACAGGAAGTAGAGTGCCCTGGACTAGGGCTTGGCCATAGATTTGGAGCACGGTGGCAGAGTTGATAATATTTGCATTAGGACTTGGTGGAAAGAAAAGAAGGGACCAAGGATAATTCCTAGGTTCTCAGAAGACTTCTTGCATCCACCCATGAACAGTACTTACCATCACTGATGGTAAATCAGGGGCATTTAGAGAGATTATGGACAGTGTAACATCTGTTTGAGGTTTTAAAAGATGGAACAGGGCTGGAGAGATGGCTTAGCAATTAAGATGCTTGCCTGCAAAGCCGAGGGACCCAGGTTTGATTCCCCAGGACCCACATAAGCCAGATGCACAAGGTGGTGCATGCATCTGGGGTTCATTTGCAGAGACTGGAGGCCCTGGCACACCCATCCTTTCTCTATCTGCCCCTTTCTCTCTCTCAAATAAAAATTAAAAAATAATTTTAGAATATTTTCAGTGCCAGGGAGTTTGTTGGCCAGGGAGGTCCCTGATGCCCCCAAAACATTGCAGGCCATTGTCGAGGCCCTTGGTTTCCCACCAGGAATAGATGGTAAGACCCTATTGCTGAAGACTCCAAATACTTGGGATGCAAGGTCACTGAGAAATCCTGCTGGAGCTGAGCTGAAAACCTCCTCCATGTAGACCAGCTGACAGAAAACTGGAAAAAGCCACACTGCATGCAGTTCAATGGGAGAGAGAGAAATCACCAGTGAAGATACTCAACAGTGGACTTTGCAAGCCTTATATTTGGCCAGTCAGGCCAAATGAGCCAACGGGTGCAATAGTGGCATGTCTGTTATGGGGAAAACCAACCACCCTCTAATTGGACTGGAGGCCCACTCCATGGGAGGGAATACATCCCTGATACTGAAAACCTACAACAGAGGTAGTCATGAGCCCTAGGGGTGTAACATCTGCTGCTGTCTGGCTAAATGTATATACTGTGTTCACCAAATTGCCCAGTAAGCACTTCTCTTAATGTTCATACCCATATATTAAGGCTACCCTCACTTTTAGTTAGAGAACCTTCTGTTTTCAGATGGAAGTGACCTTGGGATGAGTCAGAAGGCACCATGGTGCTGAGAAGAAGTGACAGAGGAGTGCTCAGCACCGAAACATTTCTATCACACTTTCCAAGGCTCAGGGTCCATTGCAGAAGAGGTGGTGGAAAGAATGTAAGAGCCAAAGGAAGGGTAGGACTCCTTACAACATGATCCTCAAGACACAAAATGGCCTGGATATCTATGACCTCACAGTGCCTGACACTACCTACACAAGACGATCATAATAGGAGGAAAAGATGATGACATCAAAATTAAAGAGACACACTGATTGAGAGGGTGAGGGCATATGATAGAGAGTGGAGTTTCAAAGGGGAAAGTGGGGGGAGGGAGGGAATTACCATGGGACATTGTTTACAATCATGGAAGTTGTCAATAAAATAAATAAGTGGCTCTAAAACAAACAATAAAAGATGGAACAAAAGCTGTTTTAGCCACACAGATGCATCTAGCTGTAGGAAGTCTGAGAAAGGAACATCCCGCAGGGCCACAGGTTAGAAGATGCTGGGTTTGAGCAAGGTGTGGAGGGCTGGGAAAGGGGTACAGGAAGGTAGGGTGGTGGGAGTGTTCTGGCTGAATGGATGTATACAGCCATGCTGGTACAGAAGGTACCTCAGGGTAGTGATTGTAACTGGGCTAGCAGCCTGGCCTAGGAATAGGGGGGAGGTGGATTGTGGGAGGAGGGATTGGAGGTAGAGTATTCCAAAGGGCAAGGTTAGTTAGCATAGATCTTTATTCAGTCTTTTGTTGCTATCATTAAAAGATAGCACTTGCAGTGGCATGGAGCTCTGCTTTCAGAAGGCAGTTGAGTTTGTCACTAAACCCAGGAAGAGGAGGGACTGAGTTGCTAGACTGATTCAGATTTTTACCCTGTGGCAAGGGTGAGGTACCAGAATTTGGCTGGTATCAGGGATGAGAGGAGAAACCAACTGGCTGCTGATTCAATGGGATAACTGCAGATGAAGGAAAAAAAGAAGAGATAAATGTTAAGACAAGAAGGTAACGGTCTGTCCAGAGCTGTCAGTCTTAGCTAATATAGCTGCGTGTATACCTTAATTATGTTTTCTGGTTGTGCTGTCATACATATGTGCTCCTTGGGTGTATGACTGGTGTCTGTTTGCGTGAACTTACTGCTGCTTCCTGGCAGATAAGTTCACGTTCATGCTTCAAGATCTGCTTGGAATAGTCTTCAATCTACAACATTTTTCTAGCTGCATCAAATCATCCCTCCTCACACTCCTCCTTTCATGTGTGGCCCCTCACTTGGCCTCCATCAGTTGTTCATCTAGCAGGAGAAGCAGAACAGATACATGGTAAGCTGGCTACTTTGAAAGCAACAGTCTTATCTCCAGGCCAAAGGCACTGGAGATATAAGTGAAATGGCTGTGCATGCGCATTGAGGTAACCACACTCCTAAGTGTTGATGGAGTTCAGGATGCTGTATGTCATACTTTCTGTATGACTAAACCTTTTGTCAGAAGATTTCACTAGATAATGAGTATATATTGGGGAGGAGAGTGAGGGACAAAATAGCCGCCAGGCAGCAGAATTTAACCAGTGGGTGTACTGAGGGTGTGCTGTATTGAGTGCCATGGTCAGCTTCACCAGAGTCCATCTCTGGTGCCAAGAAACCAAGCTCTGCATTCAGAAGTAGTAGCTCCAGTGAGAGAGCCATTGTTCAGCTGCCTGAAGAATTACTTGAGAAAATTCATTCCCTTGACAACACTTTGGAAGCCATGTACAGCTTCAGGTTGTTTGGAGACGTTTATGATCATGGGTTATAAATTAAGGAAGTGCCAGATGCAAAATGGTTTTAAGGTGGAGCGTACTGATGCTAAATGAAAGCTGATCCTGGAACGGACTCTCATGTACGCAGAGAGCTTTAATGCATATAAGCTCTTACTGTCCCCATGTGCTTACTCAGGAGGCCCGCTGTATTGGAATAGCCATCACCCTCCTCCTAACTTCGTCCATTTGGGAAGAGAAAATGGACAGCAAATAGAAGAATGAACTTACTCTGAGCTGTGGAGTTTCAGTAGTTTGTAGCACCACTTGTTTATTGTAGCAAAAAAAAAAAAAAAAGAAAGAAAGAAAGAAAGAAAGAAAAAAGAAAAAGCAAAAGAAAGAAAGAAACTCAGGGCTGAAGAAATGGCTTAGCAGTTAAGGCACTTGCCTATGAAGCCTAAGAACCCAGGTTCAGTTCCCCAGTACCCACGTAAGGCAGATGTGCAAGGTGGTGCATGCTTCTGGAGATCACTGGCAGTGTTTAGAGACCCTAACATTCCCGTTCTCGCTCTGTGTCTGCGTCTCTCTCTCTCTCAAAAAAAAAATAGATTTTTTTTTTTTTAAAAAGAAGAAACACATAAGCTGGATTTTAAGGAGAGGGAACTCAAAGGGCTCAGTGGATATAGCCCTTGATGCACAACCCTGACAACCCCAGTTCAGATCCGTAGACCTCATGTAAGTCAGGAGCTGTGGTGGGCTTCTGTAATTCCAGCGTACCTATGGAGGCAGAGAGGAGCATTTCTCAGAAGCGTACATATAGAGTGGAGCAGTGAAAAGTTAAGAATACCTGCTTCAAAATGAAGTGGAAGGTGAAGACTGACCCAAAAGTTGTCCTTTAACTTCCATATGCATGACATGCATGCACCCCCCCCCACACACACACATAATAAATTGAAAGATGGCCCAGTGGTTAAAGGCACTTGCTTGCAAAGTCAGCTGACCAAGGTTCAATTTATAAGCCATCCATGTAAGCCAGACATAAAAAGTGGCACAAGCATCTGGCATTTGTTTGCAGAGGTAAGAGGCCCTGGTTCGTGCACATGCGCGCACACATACTTACACAAATAATATAAATAAATGTCCATTTGTAAGCACACAAGAAAAGTAGCCGTGACTCAAACTTGAGCTACCCTTTCTGATGAGGTCTCAAGGTCAGAGACTTTTGAATGGCATCTGAAAAATAGTTCCCAAGTAGAAAATCTGGAAGTGTTTGACAGGTTGTGGCATGAATGTCTTTCTTTTATGTGTGTTTCCAAAGGTCAGGGTGTGACCAGAACAAGGAATCAGGCTTGTTTCATTCTAGAGGAATTTTTGGCTTTGCAAGTTGCTGTATCATGATTCTGTCTCTGAATTCATCTTAAATTTTAATGTGTTTTCATACTCTGTCTCTTAAAAGATACATTTTAGAGACTGATTTACTTTTGAAATTACAAGACTTATACTTAAATTTTTAAAATCTATTTCATGTACAAAGTTACAGAAAATCCCTTGAGATTTCAATTATTTTTTTGTCATTAAGTTAATTTCTAGTTCTGAACAGCATACTAAGTGTATTATTATTGCTGTGATCTACATATTATTTATAATTCATTCTTTCACTTAAAGTCATTTCATATCCCTCCTTTTTTCATATTAATTTAATACCCATAGTTATGTTGGGTTTGTTTGTTTGTTCTTTGAGGTGGTTGATTTGGTTGATTGATTGGTTTTCTTTCTTTCTTTTTTTTTTTTCTTTGAGACAGGCTATCACATTATAGACTAGGCTGACCTAGAACTAATTGTCTAGACCAGGATGGCCTCGAACTTGTAGTAGTCATCCTTCCTCAGCTCCCTGAGTGCTGGTATTGCAGGTGTAATCACCACACCTAGCTCACATGATCATCACTTGTGATGACTATGTTATTATATCACATTGCTTTTCTGAGTATTTGCTTAATCATTCTCATGTTTGATGTTTATTTTGCCTTCTGAATATTGACATTATAATCAAATCAGAAGAAAATATTTGGATTCCTTTTTTTTCTTTGCATTTTGTGGTTATAGGTGAACCAAGCTTGAGGACCATGTCCCTAATAGAAGAAGATAAAATAGATTTGTTAATTCTTTTTTTGTTTTGTTTTTCTAGGTAGGGTCTCACTCTAGCCCAGGCTGACCTGGGATTCACTATGTAGTCGCAGGGTGGCCTCGAACTCACAGTGATCCTCCTACCTCTGCCTCCCGAGTGCTGGGATTAAAGGTGTGTGCCACCATGCCCGTCTTGTTAATTCTTATTGTATGAACCAGACCACTGTCCTGTGAAGACCCTGGCAATGTGGACCTGATTATTTAAAGATCAGTCACCATGATTGTGTCACTTTTAGAAATGATTTTTTTAATTATTACTGTGCATTTTAGACTGGATTTTAAAATAATGTCCATTTGGTATCAACATAGGCACTGGCAGGGTTTTTGAGGGGGTGGTCAGAAATACTTCATGCTTTGCAGGTGTTACGTGATTTCAGTCACTTCATCTTGGTTTTTGTCCTAACAGCCTTGTAAAAATATAAAAAGGCATTTCTCAAAGGCCTGTAAAAACAGGCAGCAAGTTGTAATCTGCCGTCCTTTCATCTGTGGTGTTCAAGCTTTAAAAATGTGGACACACAGACTTCGAACTCTGGAGCTTACTTTAAATGCTGTTTCATGTATAGTGCCTGTCTTCTGAGTTAGGGCTGACCACCATTCTCACCCACCCATGGCCTTCTTTCTTCTGTTTCGTTCTTCCTGGTTTTACATTCTGACTCTTCTCTGCTGGCTGCTTTCCTCTCGCCTACGAGCTTGCATCCATCTTTCAGGATCGGCCTGCGTGAGCTGTGCACCTGTGACACAAACAAAGCCACTCTGCTCTGCCTTTTGGAGCCTGGCCCACAGGAGGCGTGACACGCGGAGCCACTCTGCGTCTCTGTGGCAGGTGCCTGGTTCCCTGGGCTTGGTAGGCAGAGTGTGAGGGAGCTTCTCTCTTCATCTTCTCCGAGGGTCAGTGTTGTCTCCTGTTGTGTCTGCTCTGCAGTTAGGCGTGTGCCTCACCTCTCCATTAAATCAGTTCTTTGAAAAATTGTGAAATGTAATTGTCAGGCCCAGTGAAAATGTTGACATGTTTATCTTAGGGGACTGCTCTTTTATCATTGTTGGTCATTTTCTTGACATTCAATCTCACCATCCTCCTGTGACATCTTTTGTGTGATTCCTCTATAGTCTCCTTTCTTGACCTCTTCCCTGTACTGTGATTAGGCCAAGATTCTGACCTCACCCTCCCCATACTCCTTCAGCAATGTCATCTATGCCAAGACACTGGCTGCCCTGTCCTCTCTCCTAAACTGTAGATCCATGCCTATACAGCATAGCTACTTTAAATCAGGCAGTCCTGCTCCCTCCTCCCCTCCTTCTCCAGGTAAATTGTCCTTCTTTCCTTATGTTGTTGAAATACAACTGGGACTCCTAGGAGAAAGGTGGGAGTCAGTCCACAGAGCTGCTCCTCCCTGCTTTTCCTTATTGTTTAATTGATGGCAGGACACAGCATTTCTGTAGTGTGTCTCCTCCACACTATCATGGCCTCCCCCTCAAACTATAGCTTTCATGTACTCTGCTTGTGATGGGGCTGTTACTGGCCTATCTGCCTCCATGTGCAGCCCCCATCCGACTTCCACACTGCCACCACTGGGGAGGTGTCTAGAGTAGAACCAGATTATATTTAAAAGTCTAATGTCTTTGGAGACCTGGCTCATTCAAGGCCAGGGCAAGAAAATTACACCACAAGTCTGGAACATCTTATGCCAGAAAATAAGGAGGGGCTTCAGAGATGGAAAGAGCTTTTCAGATCCTCAGGAGCCAGTCTGAAAGGACCTGAGTGACAGAGCTGTGAGGATTTGAACAAAATAAACAGCATGCTCTCTCTCGCTCTCTGTCTCTGGTTCTTTCAAGGTAGGGTCTCACTCTAAGTCACCAGGCTTATCTGAAACTCACTCTGTCCCAGGATGGCCTCAAATCCCAGCAATCCTCCTACCTCTGCCTCCAGAGTGCTGGGATTAAAGGCATTCACTACCGGCTCTTTTTTTTTTTTTTCCAACTATTAATTTATTTGAAAGAGAAGGGGAGAGAGAGTGAGTGCGTATGGGATCTCCAGGGCCTTCTGCCACTGTAAATAAACTCCAGGTGCATGTGCCACTTTGTGCCTCTGGCTTTATGTGGGTACTGGTGACTTAAACCCAGGCCATCAGGCTTTTCAAGCACATGCCTTTAACCACTGAGTCATCACTCCAGCCTGTTCGTCTGTCTCTTTCTCTCTCTCTCAAATACGTAAATAAAAATACTGAGAGACAGTCCATTTCTCCCAGGGTGAAACCCAGGCTCCTTTGTAAGGTGTGTAGGTTCTTCACAGTCCTCCCCATCCAACTCCTACAGGTCCATACTCTGTTCGCCAGCCCTGCTAGTGTCTCTCATTGCATGGCTGTACAGCACTGCCTCTGCACACCTGTTCTGTTCCCTTCTCTGCTCGTTCCCCTCCCTCTTCACACGCTTGGGAAATCTAGGTCGTGCCTGCCTCGGTGAAGTCTTTGTGACCACTTTCCCCAACAGCTGACCTCTTCCCCTTCCTGTTAACATAGTGCCTACTCCTCTGTGTTTGTGATAACTTTCTTGTCATGTCTCCTTGGTCTCTCCAATCTGTGGCGGTCCTCAGTCTTTCCTTCTGTAATAACTTTGGCATTTTTGGTGAGGACTGGTCAGGTATTGTATAGGATGTCTTTCCACTTGGCATGTTAGTTTCTTAAGATAAGGCTGAGGTTGTGCACTGTTGACAAGCACGTTTTACAGTGACATTGTGTCTTCCTCAGTGCATTGGCTCCATAGCCCCATGATGCCAGTGTTAGCCCACTGAGTTTAGTCACATAGTTAGAGAAATCACTTGGCCAGCCAGCATACTGTTTTTTTTTTTTTAATAATCACTAAGTAATTTATGGAATGATACGTTTGTGTAAGGGGGTGGGGAATATATATATATATATGTATATATATATATATATATATATATATATATACATACATACATATATATGATGTGTGTGGTGTGCTGTATGCACATGTGTACACAGTTGTGTGTACCCTGTGTGCTTACATGAAGAGCAGAGGCCATCAGGTGTCCTCTATCACTCTTCTGCCTTATTTCCCTAGGATGGAGTCTCTTGGTGCACCTGGAGCTCATGCCAGATTTTAGTTAGACTGACTGACCAGTAAGCCCAAGTGGTCCTCCTGGCTTTGCCCCCTCAGTTCTGGGGTTACAGGCATGTGCAGCCATGCCCAGCTTTTTACATGGCTTCTAAAGATTCAACTCGGGTCCCCGTGCTTGCATATCAAGTGCTCTTACCTGCTGAGCCATCTCCCCCAACCCTGGGATGATACTTTAACATAGTTTAAATATCCCATTCCTTATCAACTTTCACTGGCTAATCTTAGCATCCACTTAAATTTGTAATGCACTTATTCCTCCAATATATATTAATTAGTGTTCTAAATTTTAAATATAAACAGCTGGGTAGAAAATAGTACCATGTACTAAGGGGACACCCAAGGAAGGAATGGATTTGGGAGCAGGCTAGTACAAAAGAATTTATGGAACATATTGCTAGAGGCTTAACTTGAGTGAACTAAAACCCAGACTCCTAGAAATGACCCGGTGTTTCGTTGTGTCAACACTAACAAGTGCTAGTTCCTCAAGGGTGGGAACTTCTGAAGTCCTGCCTAATGCTGTCCCTGGCCCCAGGAAAAGGCTGGTTGTACTCAGCATAACTGTGCATCCTCCACTCTGGTCTGCACTGTTTGGGCTGTGGTGTGTACCTTTCACTGTTGGAATGTCTATGTTCCTGCCTGGCATCTGGGTTTCTTGTAGCCCTTCATGCCTATGAACCCCCTTGTGTGTACTACCTTCCCCTTCTTGTGTCCCAAACGTGTATACTGTGCAGAAGTTTCCATGAACTTCCCTCTTAAGTTGCAACTCCCACCTTCTGTGTTCTCTTTTCAGAAAACACAGTCTTCCTTAAGATAATTTCATCTTCATTCTAATCACATGACTCTCAAAGACACAAAATTGCTCTTATATTTCTTCTAGAGACCCATGGAAGTAGGCATCAGAGCGCAGCCAGCACAAGATGCTGTTCCATCTTCACAGCGGATGCCGGGCTCTCTGGGGGGAAGCAGAAAGCTGTTGTGCATCTTCTGAGCTGCAGCGGGGCTGGAGGGTGGTGGGGAGGTAGGCCTGCGCCTGTGGATCCTCTTCACCCGGGCGGTGCTCTGACTCAGCCTTGGTTCCTGAAACCTTCTGGAGTCTGTTTTCCCTTTGCATTATGACACCTGCTTTCCCAGCAGGGTGCCAGTGATGGCGAGGGGAGGCCAGTGAGCACAGAGAGATGGGGCACACTAGGCTTGCTCATGAAGGAAAGCCTCATTTTCTAGCTAGCTTTCCTGGACAGGGCCCCAGTGGGCCTTTGCTCAAAGCAGAGTACTGTGGACGTATCTGTTAACAAAATATGTGGGCACAGCGCTTGCCTGGCATGCCTGGCTTCAATTCCCAGGAACACAATAAACTAGGCTTGAATGTATTCAGTGGTGAAATGTGTGTGTAGCTGAATACTAAAACATGGTATAAATTTTTGTATTCAGGTTCATTGATTTGTTAATATTATGGTTTAACAAATGGATTCAGATATTCTATTGGCATTCTCAGAGAAAAAAAAATACATGGAATAGTGGAGGATTTTGGTGTTAGGTTCTGAATTGCTAACGAGCAGCATACTTGGCTTGCTGTGGAGTGAGACCACCACCCTTTCACTGTGGGTCTGCCAGCAGGCATAATGCCCTCTGACCTCCACCTGTGCACCTCCACTCCATACGTATGCACACACCAAGTAAACAAAAAAATTCATCTATTCTTTCTAAACTGCTGATCACAGTGACAGAAAGGAGTCTATCTCAGGGATCTTGGAGTTCAGTAGAGAAGTACAAAAACCATAGTAGGGAGGGGTTTATGATGAAAAGATACTATTCACATGAATGAAAACTGTTAATGTAAAAACAAAAAGAAGAAGAAGCTGGACATGGTGGTGCCTGCCTTTAATCTTAACACTTGGAAGGAGTATCATGAATTCCAGGCCACCCTGAGACTACATAGTGAATTCCAGGTCATCCTGAGCTAGAGTAAGACTTTACCTTGAAAAAACAAAAGCAAATAATAATAATAATAATAAGGAAGAGAGGGAGGCCCAGCATAGTAGCACACACCTTTAATCCCAGCACTTTGTAAGCCTGAGGTAGGAGGATCACTATGAATTCGAGGCCACCCTAAGACTACATAGTGAATTCCAGGTCAGCCTAGGCTAGAGTGAGACCCCACCTGAAAAATAAATAAATAAATAAATAAATAGAGTACCACACTGGCTGAGTAGATGGCTCAGTGGGTTAGGTTCTTGCTGTGCAAGCCTGACAACCAGTTTACTCCCCAGAACCTACATAAAGGTCCATATGGTACTGCAGACTTCTGTGAGCTGAGCACTCCTATAACAAGACGGGAGCTGGAGACAGGAGAACCCCCATAAGGTCTCCAAGGTGAGGGGGATAGGGCTGCCTACAACAGGACAGAGTGACCTAGGAGCATGTGGCACTGCGGAGCAGCTGGCCCAGAACCACTCTCAAAGCAGTTAGCAGTTGAGTGTGTACAGACAGGGCTGAGAGGCCAGAGATAGAGTAGGGTGATAGGAAAGCCTAGAGGGCAGGCAAATTTTGGCCGTAGTTTTGTTGTTTGACCTTCATTCTGTATAGACCTAGTGTGTACAATTCATTTCTTTGTGGGTTTGGGGAAGGATCACATTTTGTGGAAGTCTGAAGTGGTTGGAGCTCACTTAGTCATGTCTGTATCCTACCACCTGCTCAGAGAAAGCCACCTTTCAACAGGATTCTACTTAGAACAACAAAAAACAGGGCTGGAGACATGGCTCAGTGGTTAAGGTACTTTTCTACAAAACCTAACGACTCAAGTTTAGTTTCCCAGTGCCCAAGTAAAGCCAGATGCACATGCATATGGAGTTCATTTGCAGCAGGTAGATCTGTCGCTCTGCCAGGTGTGGTGGCACATGCTTTTAATCCCAGCACTCAGGAGGCTGATGTAGGAGGATTGCTGTGAGTTCAAGGCCTGCCTGAGACTACATAGTGAAATCCTCAAAAATACACACACACAAAACAGTATAGTTATCATAAATAAAATTTAAAATTCAATACAGTTAACATGGGTTAAAAATTACAAGATTCTCTCTTTCACTCCCCTCCCCCCACTCTCACATTAAAAAAAAAAATCAAATCAAAAGAGGAACAATGAACTGTCTCCTGGTGGTCCTTTGCCTTAGTAGTCCATTCCCCTCATCCTGCCATTGTTTGCAGTGTGTAGCTCTTGTTTGAACACATATCACGTTAAAGTAAGACAGCTTCTCAGGGCTGTGGAGATGATACAGTCAGTAGAGTGCTTGCCATTAAGTGTGAGAATCTAACTCAGATCCTCAGCACCCATAGGAAAGCTAGATGTGGCAGTGTCCACCTACAATCCCAGCACAGGAAAGCTAGATGTGGCAGTGTCCACCCATAATCCCAGCACTGAGGAGGCAGAGAAAGGATCCCTGGAGCTTTCTGGCCAGCCTATTCGACTGAATTGGTGAGCGCTAGGTTCATTGAGAGACAATGTCTAAATAAGATGGAGAGAGACTGAGAAAGACTCCCAGTGTCATCCTCAGTCCTCCACAGTACCCACAAACATAATCACACATATACACACATGCATACACATACATGCAAAAAAAAAAAAAGAAAGAAAAAATTGTCATACTAGGTTGATGCTTCTCAGCTTCTGAGCACATTTTTAAGTAGGCCAGTGCTGTCCCACTCTGGAGCTAACCAGGAAAGAGAAGCCACACTAATTTGAACAAGGGAATTGTGAACCACACTGGAGATTGCAGTACTCAGGGACTGGTAGTAGAAAGTAAACTCTTAAGAATATGGAGGCCGGGAGAGATGGCTTAGTACTTAATGCATTTGCCTGTGAAGCCTAAGGACTGATGTTCAACTCTCCAGATCCCGTGTAAGCCAGATGCACAAAGGCGAGGCAAGTGCAAGGTTGCACATGCCCACTAGGTGGCACAAGCACTTGGAATTCGATTGTAGTGGCTGAGGCCCTGGCATGCCAATTCTCTCTATCTCTCTCTCTCTCTCTCTCTCCCTCTCTCTAGAAATTAAAATTAAGATTTAAAAAGAGTGAAAAAAGAATATGGGGATAGTAGACATAAGGAGCAGCCAGAACCCCAACAGGCTGATGTTCTTGGGCAGGACACATGGCATAAGGCAATCTGCCCTCCAAGGTACTTGGGAAAGCTATTCACAGGGTAGTGGTTGCAGGTGGTCCCAGGATAGCTGCTCAGCAGTGCAGGGATCTATGCTGTAAGACAGGCTACTACTCCAGAGCCAGGAAGCACAGCTGTCTTATACTGAACATTCTTATTGTTGCTTGTAGTTTTCCCATTGCCCTCTCCTGAAAAGCTTAACTTTTTTCCAGTTGACAAAAGAAAGTTTTAAGGGGCTCAGACCCACTTTCACAGAATAGGTAAAAAGGGTGCATTTAGAGCTGAACAACAATCAAACCAGCACGGAGAATAACAGATACCAGAAGTCACGACATCCCAAGAAAATGTAGCTAGGAGACACACTTGCTGCCAGAATATTATCAATAACATTTGAAGTCCAGATAATGGCTTAGGTGTTGTTTGAACTGCTCAAAGTATTTTATCTCTTGACTTAAAACTGAAACTTCTTAGTAAAGCATATCAGACATAAAGAAAACCCTAGGGTACAGTGAGTGGAAATGAAGTGACTGAGTAAAACCTTAAGTTCATAGAACTATAGGGACAGGAATCATGTGTTTTACTACCAGGTAGGAACACAGTTGTCGAAGTACCCTCTTTAAACCTTCCATCTTTGTCAATATTCAGTGCAGCCTCCTGATGGCACCAGATAGGACCAGCCTCCTTATGCTGGCTCAGAGCTGTGTTCCCTGGAGTCATCCTTCACCATTAGCCTGCATTTCTTATAATTGCCTGGGCTGGATTGTGTCTTTTCAGTATCTAGTATCTCCTTACTTGATGTACTCCTTTGGTGGATGAGAGGCACATGATACAACAGTATTCTGAGGAAGGCTGTATAAGGTACATTGTTGTCTGACCTTGTGTAACTAAAAGTATTTTCTGGACATTTTACTGATAGTTGAGCTAGTTATAAAAACTCTGCTTAGAACCATTTTTCCTTCAGAATTGTAAAGTCACTTCCCATTGTTATTTACTTCCATTTACAAATTGGAGCCATTCTGAATTTTGTTTCTTCCTGTGACCTGTTTTCTTTCTGAAAGCTAAGAATCCAGCACCATGAAGTAGTATGACAAGGTGCTTTGGGGTGAGTATGCTTTTGTCCACTCTCATGGGTACTTCCTGGGTATTTGTTTTTCCTGATGGGGGACATTTATATTATGTTTAACCATCTGGGCAGATCTTCTAGTTTTCTTATCTATCCTGTTTTCTACCTTTGTCTTTTTCCTTTTCTAACTTTCCTTAACTTTGTGTCCTGACCTTACATTCAATTTTGTTGTTGTTGTTGTTTACAGTCATTAAAATCTCTTAGCTTTCTCTTCATATTCCTTTTTGTAGCATCCTGCTCCTGGTTTGTGAGTGTAATAGTTTTTTTTGGGACTATTAATGAGAGGTTTTCTGTTGTCCTTAAACTGAGTTGAGGAAGAGAAAGACTCACCAAGCACACAGTATGTGTGCATGGTCTTCACTCATGTTCCCAATGGTGTCTGGTGCCCCATCCAAAGACACCCCCATCCCAGTTCCCCTTTTAAGAATATAGGTCACTTCTGTTCCACTAGAGCTAAAGAGAGCTATGTAGACCAGTGGGTAGACAGTCTGGGAATTTTGGCCATTTTCTAAGTCCTTGGGGTCAGGTTTGTTTTCACTCCTCCTCTCCTATAACTGCTGAGCTTCCATTTCCTTGAGCCTTGGAGCAGGGGCGAGGTGTCCAGTGCTATTTAGATAGGGTGGCTTTGCTCACTGCTAAATTAAAATTAAGTTTTCATAGATATTTAGAGTCAATCTTGTCTGTTTTCTAGCTTATGACGTTTTGTTAATATTATTTCTTATTTTTTGCATTTACTCTTAACAAAGTTCTGATTCTTTCTTGAGTTTTAAGTACAGAAGGCTAGATGCAAAGGATAGGCTTGGATGTTTGTTTCTGAGATGTTCTAGAACTATAGCTCCTTAATCAGCATTTGATTGTTTACTTAGAAAGTATGGTTATTATGTAGATGTTAATATAATGCATTTTTGAGATTTGACACAGAAACAGTTTTCAGTCTTTTAAAATTTTTTAGTAAAGAATATTTTTTAAATTAATTTATTCACTTGAGAGAGTGAGAGAAAGAGGCAAACAGAGAGAATGGGCACGCCAGGGCCTCCAGCCACTGCAAACGAACTCCAGACACATGTGCCACCTTGTGCATCTGTCTTGCATGGGTCCTAGGGAATCGAACCTGGGTCCTTTGGCTTTTCAGGCAAATCCTTTAACTGCTAAGCCATCTCTCCAGCCCAGGAATATTTGTTAGTCCTCTGGTAGGTACAAGATATTAAATAAGACTCAAAAATCATTGACTATAAAAACTTGTTTTTCAAATTATTACCTGTACAAAAGTATGAAGTCTGACAAATGATAAATATCCAAAATACATAAAGAAGGGCTGGGGATATAGCTCAGTGGTTAGTGTGCTTGCCTAGCATGCACAAAAGACTTGGTTCAGTCTCCAGCGTGAAACAAACAGTGTAGTAGTGCACTCACAAAGTGGAGGAAGGAGGATCAAAAGTTCAAGGTTTTTCTTGGCTACATAGTTTGAGGCCAGTCTAGACTACATAAGACCTGTCTCAAAAACAAAACAAAGATATATAATGAACTCCTATTCTTCAGCATGAGAATGATAGTCTTAAAAGTACACACACAAAAGACAGGATCTAAACAGGTATTTCCAAAAAGAGGAAACATGTGGCCACAAACGCATGAGTAGATACATTCCATACTTGGATATGTGATGTGGCAAATGCAGGTCATCGTCTTAGTGAAACACCATAGTCACTCACTCTTTGCAACAGCTGTGGTGGCTTGTGGGGCCACAGATGGTCTCACTTAGAGCAGGTGAGGCTCTGCTGCCCTGCAGCTGTGGCCAATCCTTAATGTCATCTCCTACTTGGGCCAAAATGTAACACAGTTTTACAGCCAAGGGAGTACACCCAAGGGAAATTCCATTACATAGTACAAAAGGAGATACAGTAATAGTCAGAGCAGCACTGTTCAGAGTACCAAAAACTTGGAAACAAACCAGGCATGTGTGCATGTCTATAATCCCAGCACTGAGGTTGGAAGATCATGAGTTCAAGGCCAGCCTGGGCTACACAGTAAGATGCCGTCTCAAAGAACAGTTTAAAAACCCACCTGGAAATGACCCCAGTGACCATCCGCAGGAAGTGAAATACTACACAACAGAAAGAGCAGCAGAACCAGTGTGTTATGCAGACTTTTAGAAAATAAAAACAGCTTAAACTGGACTTGGTGGTGCATGCCTTTAATCCCAGCACTCAGGAAACCAAGATAGGAGGATCGTATCAGTCTCAGGCCAGCCTGAGACTACATAGTGAATTCCAGGTCAGCAAGATCTAACCTCAAACTCTACCCCTGCCCCCAAATAAGCTTAAGAATTTAAGTGTGTGCTTTGTGGGTACAATCATGCAAAAGAAAACAAGGTAAAATTAAGCATAGGATTTAGGTCATAGGTACTTCAGAGGGTAGAGACATGAATGGATTGGGAGGTATTTGGTTACAAACAGATTACTGTCATCATCTTGACTTTTCATAAAATGTTATTTATTTATTTGTAAGCAGAGAGAGAGAGAGAAGAGAGACAGAGAGAATAGACATGCCAGGGCCTCCAGCCACTGTAAATGAACTCCAGATACATGTGCTACCTTGTGCATCTGGCTTTACATGGGTACTGGGGAATCGAACTTGGGTTATTAGGCTTTGTAGGCAGTGGCCTTAACTGCTAAGCTTTCTCTACCGCCCCGTCTTGACTTTTGTTGTTTAGGTGGTATATTTATGGAATCCTAGTTACAGTATTGAAAAATTATATCCTAGTTACAGTATTGAAAAATTATTTGATCAAATTCATATAACAAAACATCTAAAAGACTGGGATTTTCCTAAGATAATGTAGAAATTGTTGGTGTCACATGTATCTTGGTTCTTTGGTTGCCTGCTGTTTTGAAGTTTTGTAGTTAAAACTGTAAAAAAACAAAAAACAAAAAAACAGGGCTGGAGAGATGCCTTAGCAGTTAAGGCACTGGTCTGCAAGGCCAAAAGACCCAGGTTCTATTCCCCAGGACCCATGTAAAGCCAGATGCATAAGGTGGCACATGTATCTGGAGTTCATTTGCAGTGGCTAGACACCCTGCTGTGCCCATTTTCTCTGTGTGTGTGTCCCTCTTTCTCACTCACTCTCAAATAAATAAGTAAATAAAATATTTTTAAAGCTGTAAAAAAATAAAATAAAACTTTAAAAATGTTAGGCTAGGTGTGGTAGCACACACCTTTAATTCCAGTACTTGGGAGGCTGAGATAGGAAGGATTACCATAAGTTTGAGGCCAGCCTGGAGCTACAGAGTTCCAGGTCAAGCCTTGACTCAAGTGAGATCTTACCTCAGAACCCCTTCTGCTCCCCCCTAAAAAAAAAAAACCTGTAAAAATGCATTTATCTAACCCTAAACTAAATGTCAATAGGTAGCAGTACATATATTAATAAGTATATACATTATAGAGTATTTAGTGCATTAATATTTGTAGCTATTTCTGTTCTTTCATAGAAATTTTACATTTTTTTCCCTTTCTTAGGACAAAGTTAAACTATAACCCTCCAAAAGATGATGGATCCACTTATAAGATTGAACTTGAAGGGATATCGGTAATGGTTATGAGAGAGATCCTGGATTACATCTTCAGTGGGCAGGTATGGTGAGATTCAGGGGCAGGTTGACTGAGCTTCACAGCCCTCAGCCACTGGACAGAGTGACACTCCATCCTCATCTTCTGTCACTGTGAACATCCACTGGCATCTCCTGGAAATGGCACCAGAAAAGTTAGCTCATAGATCCAAATCCCAAGTGGGGGTCATGTTGTGAGCTCCCCTCCACTATGAGGCACAAGTACACAGAACCTTCACTGCTATCTGGTGTGTTTAGTCTTTGTATCTCCAGTCCAGTCTTGCCTCACATCCATCCTGCTAAGGAATTCCCCTCTCTCCATTGCATGGACATAGGAGCTTCTTTGGGCAGTGGGCCTTGTTCTGTAGGAGCAAAGAGCACTTAAGAATTATTCCCAAGAAAGGGGGCTCATACCCGTGAAAGCCACCCTGGTTACAGTACTGACTCCCTAGTCCTGTGACATCAGTAGCATGAGCATTCTTGTCCACCCCACTCTTTTTCCCCATTTGCCTTTAATCTCTTTGCCCGCATGTAACTCTGGGGCTTTAATGGTGCCCAGGGAAGAAATGATAAGTGACTAGTCTTCTGTCTTGTCTTTCCCCAGTCCTCGTTAGGTGATTTACATTCTAGCATAGGACTCCTTTGAAGAATCATGAGTGTGACTCAGGGTGGGTGTTTTAACCAAAGGAGGTTAGCATGCCTTGCATTTGGTGATGTGAGAATGTGTCCTGCCTTGGTGCTGTCTGAGGTCTGCTACTCTCTCCTTTGGTCTTTCATCACTTCTCTTTTTCCTTTCTGGAAGGGCTGTCTCTTAAGTATTCTGGATATATTCCCCATCCTCTCTAACTGCAAGCATCTGTCCACAATCACAGTGATTTTCATCCTTCTGAAGTGTGTTGTATGATTTAATAATATCACCTTCTCTTCTTTAAACACAAGGCAGAGGGATGTATGGGTATGATTGTTAAAGACTATTGAATTTGTAATTTTAGCACAGCTCTTAAAATCCTGGAGACGCTCTGTAGCAACACAGAACCAGGCAAACAACCAGCCTAGTGTGATTGGCAAAGTCCTATCAGTTATGGGTGCAGTGAGTGAGCGACAGGCCAGTGAGAACGTGTTCCCATGCACTTTTGGATGCGACCTAGGGTCTATCTTTACAGATTCACCTCTGTGATTTGTCCCCCATTTAAGCTGTAACCTCCTTTTGTAGTATGAGCCATGACAGACTCCTGAAATGAGATGCAACACCATGGTCTTCCATATGCTTTTACGTGAACAAGCTACAATTATTCACTGTCTTCTAGCTAAATTTAATGTCCTTGGGTGGGGGTTTGGCTCAGTGGCAGAGCCCTTGCTGAGCATGCAGGAAGCCCTGAGTTCCGCTCCCAGCACTGCCAAAAATGAAAAGAGTTATTAGATGTCCCAAAAGTAGGAAACTTTCCCTTACTTAGTATACTTCTTTCCACAGTTCTCTTGCTCAGTTATTAAAGCCATTGGCAGTCATAAATTGTTGTAAGTCTGTGGTACACAAATGTTTAGCATGTAGTAAAAATGTTTCTGCTGTACCCCATGATTTCTCTTATTTCTGAATATAGGAAATCTTTATGGCATTCATTTGATATTGTGGTAAAATTTTAGTGGCCTATATCCCTACATTACTTTATTGTTGCATAGAGAAACAGTGAAGTAGGGAGAGAAGAGTCAGTCAGAAGACTGAAGAAAATGAAGGGAAAGTAAGCATTTATTATGGGGGAAAGCTCTTACAGTAAAGATATAGTCCAGAAGGTAGTTTCAGTCCTGGGTGTACCCATTGTGTTCTGGTGAGTGGTTGGATATTTAGAGCGGGGCTTCAGAGGCCACACAAACCTCCTCAGTGGCCTGCACCCTGCTTGGCATACCACTTGGCAGACAGGAAACAATGGTAAGACTTAGCAGCTCTGGAGCTAGTATTTAAAGACACTGAGTTCAGCTTCTGTAGAAGGCAGAACTTTACATTTCCTAAGCTTTTCAGCAAACTTGTTCTCGGTTAGAGATGTGAGCACATAGGCAAGTCTCTTAGTAGGGTGAGTGACAGCTCATTCCAGCAAGGGAATGATAGGCAAGGGAACAGATGGGCACAGTTACACAGGTCAAAAGTCAAATATGTCTGCTTATGTCGAGAAAAGGTACCTTGATGCCTCAAACTCTTAAATAACATGCTATGTTGAACTGTGTAAGAGTGTCAGAATTTACTTATCTTTGCTCTCCTCCCCCGCAAAAAAAAAAAAAAAAAATGAGAATTTTACTTGGGTCAGCCTGCTAGATTAGTGGTTCAGGTTTTAAATATCTGCATTTAAATACAAAAATGGTTATGGTACTCTTACAGATTAGGCTAAATGAAGATACAATCCAAGATGTTGTCCAGGCAGCTGACTTGCTGTTGCTGACAGACCTTAAGACCCTGTGCTGCGAGTTCTTAGAAGGCTGCATTGCTGCTGAGAACTGCATTGGTATCCGAGACTTTGCCCTGCACTACTGCCTGCACCACGTGCATTACCTCGCCACCGAGTACCTGGAGACTCACTTCCGGGATGTCAGCAGCACAGAGGAGTTCCTTGAACTGAGTCCTCAGAAGCTCAAAGAAGTGATTTCCCTTGAGAAATTAAATGTTGGCAATGAAAGATACGTGTTTGAAGCAGTAATTCGATGGATAGCACATGACACAGAAATAAGAAAGGTACCTGCCATTGATGACATGGTCTCATGTTGCTTTTTCATTTATTTTTAATCCAAATCATAGTTATTTTGTCTTCTCCAACTTGAAAGGCTTACCTGGTGGTTGTTCCTAAAAGCTACCTAGAAAACATCTTTCTGCCCATCACTAAAGTGGATTGTCTTTCAGGCTGTTAGGAGTCAACTGGCTGGGGTCCTGGATAGGAACTGTGGGTGATTGGGGGGAAGCTCTGCCAGAGCTGGTAGTCCAAGCCTTTCAAGTGCCCAGTTCAAGGGGGCTGGGCCAACAGACCCAGAGGCTTATACTCCAAGGTCTGAGTACAGGGAGCTAATTACCCCAGGCTTTTCAGTAACTTACGGCTCTAGAAGCTCAAGCTTGCCCGTCTTGTGGCACTGGCACTTGGCAGCTGTTGTAGTCCTGGGCTTCCAGCAGCAGCAGCAGGGCATTCCTGCTGGTGTTACATCTTCTGAAGGGCCTCAGGTGTTGAGACCCTCAGCTCCTACAGCAGCTACCGTTATAGCTGTCAGGCTGCGGGTTTGTGGATCCCTGGACCTTGTGACTTGACTGGAACTCTTCCAGCAGTCAATGCCTACCATTTCTCATGTCAGCTCTTCCCAGTTTTCATTGTCTACTGTGCACTCCATTCCTGGTCACTTTGAGAAACCTGCCCTCTCACTGCTGCTGCTACCCTTTCCTCTTGTGTTACCAGATTATCAAAAGTAGTCAAGGAAAGGCCATTTAAGAGAAGCCTACTGGGACTAGTGTTGTTGCACCAGAGGATAGCATAGGACTTGAAAGTGAGCCAGAAGGGGAGTGTAGCAAAGGTATTTGCAACAATCATGGCAGTCCTTCAAGCAGTGAGGGGATGTTTGCATGAACCACTGTATAGTCCTTCCATGTTAGCTCCCACTCTTACCTGGATGAAAATGGCTAGGAGGGCAGATAGGCCCAGTCCAAGATCTCTGAAGCACTCGTGGCTGTGATGGTTCTTTCTGGTATCTAAGTTGTACTTCAACAGCAAACAGCTGTGGTTGCTCTGTAGCTTCCTTGAGGAACTTAAGGAGGATTCAGAGCAATGGACCAGTGGGAGGGAAGTCTAGCTGGCTGCTTGCCTTCTGCTTAGAGTAACCAGGTACTGGGGAAGGGCCTAACAGCTGTCAGTTATGGAGTCAGCCCCTGCCAGCTTAGCTAATTTAAAGGAAAAATAAACATTATAAGTGTGCCTACATAAAGGCCCTGTGCCAGTGCTTTCATGGTATTTAACTAAAGTGCTTTGTTTAACCAATACCTTTGGGGAGAGTTGGCTCATTTTATGTCTCAGGACCAGTCTGAGAGACCCGTGTACTTCCCAGCATGTCACTGGAATAATGGCACTTGTAAGAAGCCCAATATCCATTCTCCATGGATTTCATGGGGAAATGCATTTTAAGCTTAAGCTGCGGGTGATCAAACTGCAAACTGTGACATCCCTGCCTTTGCTCTCAGCATCCGTCTGCCCTGTACAGAATGCTAACCCAGCTCCTCCCAGGATGTTGATGTTGTCAGCAGGCAGGAGGGGCGTGTAGAGTCTGGCAAAGGGTGAGGGGCCTGCGGAGCCTGCATGAGGCTTTCCCTGGAGTGATTGACATCAGGCAGGAAGGACATAGGAGGGCTCTGTACTTCGTGGCAGTGCAGTTCCACACAGAGAAAGTTCTGAGGATAGATTGTGAAAAGGGTTTAGAGAATGTCAGCCATTGATCCAGGTTGGGATACAGTAAGGAAGGGAGCATAGGCTTCAAGTCTTCTTTAAGGAAAGAGACCAAATCCAGTTACTTGTTTAAAATTAGGAAATGTATTGGCTTGGTTTTAGACAGTGGATTTCAAAATGCATAATTACATTGTTCATTGCTCTTGGTCACTGCTAATTTAAGACCTACTGGTTATATTGTAATATTTAAAATACCATAAGCCTATGAGTATGGACACGTAAAGCCATCCTTGTAGTCATAGCTTTAGTTAGGCCATATCATGTTCTTTTTTTTCCATGTTAATGGGTTAGTGGGAAGGGAGACAAGGGTGTGCCCACTCTCCGAGACCACACAGGAAACAACCCCTGGCCAGCCTATTTGCAAACCTCCTCTCTTGCCTCAGAATGTTGTTGCTGCTGAAAGCAGAGGGCTATGGGGAGATGTGGCCAGCCTTGTCCCCTGGTTAATCTGAAAGAGGATGCTATGGGGAGAGGCAGCAGGTCTTGTCCTCCGGTTAGTCTGAAAGCAGATGGCTATGGGGAGATGCGGCAGGCCTTGTCCTCTGGTTAATCTGAAAGTGGATGGCTATGGGAGATGCGGCAGGTCTTGTCCTCTGGTTAATCTGAAAGCAGATGGCTGTGAGAGATGTGGCCGGCCTTGTCCCCTGGTTAATCTGAAAGAGGATGCTATGGGGAGATGCGGCAGGTCTTGTCCTCCGGTTAGTCTGAAAGCAGATGGCTATGGGGAGATGCGGCAGGCCTTGTCCTCTGGTTAATCTGAAAGTGAATGGCTATGGGAGATGCGGCAGGTCTTGTCCTCTGGTTAATCTGAAAGCGGGTGGCTATGGGAGATGCGGCAGGTCTTGTCCTCTGGTTAATCTGAAAGTGAATGGCTATGGGAGATGCGGCAGGTCTTGTCCTCTGGTTAATCTGAAAGCGGGTGGCTATGGGAGATGCGGCAGGCCTTGTCCTCTGGTTAATCTGAAAGTGAATGGCTATGGGAGATGCGGCAGGTCTTGTCCTCTGGTTAATCTGAAAGCGGGTGGCTATGGGAGATGCGGCAGGCCTTGTCCTCTGGTTAATCTGAAAGCGGGTGGCTATGGGAGATGCGGCAGGCCTTGTCCTCTGGTTAATCTGAAAGCGGGTGGCTATGGGAGATGCGGCAGGCCTTGTCCTCTGGTTAATCTGAAAGCGGATGGCTATGGGGAGATGCGGCAGGCCTTGTCCTCTGGTTAATCTGAAAGTGGATGGCTATGGGAGATGCGGCAGGCCTTGTCCTCTGGCTAATCTGAAAGTGGATGGCTATGGGAGATGCAGCAGGCCTTGTCCCCTGGTTAATCTGAAAGCGGATGGCTATGGGGAGATGTAGCAGGTCTTGTCCCCTGGTTAATCTGAAAGCGGATGACTATGGGAGATGCAGCAGGCCTTGTCCCCTGGTTAATCTGAAAGCGGATGGACTATGGGAGATGCAGCAGGCCTTGTCTTCTGGTTAATCTGAAAGTGGATGGCTATGGGGAGATGCAGCAGGTCTTGTCCTCTGGTTAATCTGAAAGCAGAGGGCTATGGGAGATGCGGCAGGTCTTGTCCTCTGGTTAATCTGAAAGCGGATGGCTGATGTGAGATGCGGCAGGCCTTGTTCCCTGGTTAATCTGAAAGCGGATGGCTATGGGAGATGCGGCAGGCCTTGTTCCCTGGTTAATCTGAAAGCGGATGGCTATGGGAGATGCGGCAGGCCTTGTCCTCTGGTTAATCTGAAAGCGGATGGCTATGGGGAGATGTGGCAGGCCTTGTCCTCTGGTTAATCTGAAAGTGAATGGCTATGGGGAGATGTAGCAGGCCTTGTCCTCTGGTTAATCTGAAAGTGGATGGCTATGGGGAGATGTGGCAGGTCTTGTCCCCTGGTTAATCTGAAAGCGGATGGCTATGGGGAGATGTAGCAGGCCTTGTCCTCTGGTTAATCTGAAAGCTGATGGCTATGGGGAGATGTGGCAGGTCTTGTCTCCTGGTTAATCTGAAAGCGGATGGCTATGGGGAGATGTAGCAGGCCTTGTCCTCTGGTTAATCTGAAAGCGGATGGCTATGGGGAGATGCGGCAGGTCTTGTCCCCTGGTTAATCTGATAGCGGATGGCTATGGGAGATGCAGCAGGCCTTGTCCTCTGGTTAATCTGATAGCGGATGGCTATGGGTGATTCAGTAGGCTTTGTCCTCTGGTTAATCTGAGCTTCATTCTGTAAAGACTGTGGGTCTCAATCACTCAAAGTATTAAAAACAGATACCTAAAATGTCTTTCCAATTCAAGAATCAGCTAGTTACTTAAGTGTTTGGCTTTATGCATATAGGGTGTACTAGCTAGTTAGTTCAGACAGTCATATCACTCTGGGTGCAGCTGATGTCCTGAGATGTAGTCACTGAGCAGCAAAAATGCATAAATTACATTCATGTTAGATATTTTTGAACAGTAATGACTGCAAAAATGATTAGATACTACTCAGGATTTGTTTGAATTTTGGCTTTGCTGGATTTTTCTTATGTATGTATGATATTATAAATGCTATATTACTTAGGTTTATCATACTGTATTCTAATGACTATTATCACATATGATAATTCTATGAATGTGATTTAAGTAACAGCACATCCAAATATGTGAAATAAAACAAGCTATAGCATGTTTTATTTGGTTTACTTACTGAAAGGAAAACCCTTTAGATGTAAAGAAAATTGCTAGAAACTCTGATGATATTCAAGTATAAATGGAAAAATGAATTTTTTTTTCACAGTAGGGTCTTGCTCTAGCCCAGGCTGACCTGGGATTTACTATGTTATCTCAGGCTGGCCTTGAACTCATAGTGATCCTCCAACCTCAGTTTCCCAAGTGCTGAGTTTCAAGGCATGTGCCATCACGCCTGGTGATTTTTTTTTAATTTTACCTATTTTATTTATATGAGAGAGAGAGAAAGAGGCAGATAAAGCAAATGGGCCTTTAGCTGCTGCAAACAAACTGCAAATACATGTGCCACTTTGTGCACTCAGCCAATATGGGAATCAAACCTGGGTCCTTTGACTTTGCAAGCAAGCTCCTTAACCGCTAAACCATATCTCCAGCCCCTAACTTTTTAAATTAAACTTTTATTCTCTGAGACTATAGGAGGTTGAAATGGGAAGCTAGGCAGCTGGGCATATTGATACATGTCTATAATCCTAGGACTTGGGAGTCTGAGACAGGAGTTCAAGGCCAGCCTGGGTTACAGAAAGGGCAGAAGAACAATAAAGGAAAAGAAAGGAAAGGAAACATTCAAGCACTACTGGCACTGATAATTTGTCTGCTAATAACCAGACTCTTAGCAGTTGTTGTTTTCTGAATCAGAGGTATGTGTTCTAAAGCCCTGTGTTGCCTTCTCCATCTTCTCTCTCATTCCCATCTCCTCTCCCCCTCCTGCAGGTCCACATGAAGGATGTCATGTCAGCCCTGTGGGTCTCAGGACTGGACTCCAGCTACCTACGGGAACAGATGCTAAATGAACCCTTAGTACGAGAAATTGTCAAAGAGTGCAGCAACATCCCACTCAGCCAGCCACAGCAGGGAGAAGCCATGCTGGCCAACTTCAAGCCTCGGGGCTACTCCGAGTGCATCGTGACCGTTGGTGGGGAGGAGAGAGTGTGAGTGTGGGCCTTTGGAAAGGGGGTCAGTTCTGTGTACACAAGAATGCAGGATATTTTTCAGTCCGTACAACATAAATGTAGTCAAGTTTTAAAGGTTTTAACCATTGGTAGAGCACAGAAACTAGTCATGATTTTGTAAGCAAGACTACACAACATTAGCACTGATCAATTATTTATTTCCTTAGCTCACGGAAACCCACAGCGGCAATGCGATGTATGTGTCCTCTCTATGACCCTAACCGGCAGCTTTGGATCGAACTGGCTCCTCTGAGCATGCCAAGAATTAACCATGGCGTTCTTTCAGCAGGTACCATCTGTGGTCAATTTTAGTTGGATACAAGGCCAAGTATCATGTCATTTCAGGGTTACACAGAATGTCTCAAAGATGATGTGTTCAGTGGGCTCAGCTTTCAAGATAGTTGAGATGAAGGGTCTTAGTTCATCCGCCACTGTTTCTAGTCTCAGTCCATAGGTCTCTGTCAGAAGGCAGGGGAGAAGCTTGGGTGAGCGATGTCCCAGCGAGCAGAGCCAGCCTCGGCCTTCCTTCCACCAGTTGGACAGTCGTCCCTGGATGTAGCATTTCCTTTACACCATGGTTCTCCCACCTTCAGAATTCACAGCTGCTAGAATCGTAGTAAAATCAAAGTTAACTAAAAGACGTTGTGTAAAAGCAAATGTCACTTAAATTAGGAAGGAGTGGCTTCACATTGTTTTGCTACAGAAAGCATGTTTTACTCAACCTTCCCAGCTTAAAAAGCTGTTCCACATGACTCCAAACTATTCCTTTGGGTGACAGCAGAAAAGCATGTGGCTGCTGTCTTGTCAGCTGCTTCTCTTCACCTCAGGCCCCCAGCTCCCCTGGGGAGTACATTTCACATAATGTTAGTCATTGCCACCAGGCCTCTTGGAAGAAATGGCCTCTGTTCACTCACCAGCATGCCCTGAAAAGGTTTAAAGCTGTACCATACCATACTATTCCATAGGCTCAGGTTATGCCACTTTATAAAAATAGAGCTGTTTACATGAGTCTCAAACTTTTAGACTATTATCACCAAAAGTGAATTGGACAGAGCAGTGTGGCCAGCAGGAAGAGGGGCTGGGTGCCCAGTTTTGTCACTTCATTGTTCTTTTGCCTGGTGTTGTTTAGAGCTGGAGTCTCTACTGATTCTGGAACTTGTGGGGCTCTGAAGATTCTTGGTCTCTACTGCCCTTCCGGTCTAGGGTTACAGGCCCAGGTAGCAGCCATGCCCAGCTGTTTATGTGGGATCTGCTGATTCAAATTCTGGCAGTCTCAGGCCCCCCTCGGGCCCTCATACCTGCACCGGAAGTGCACTTAACCTTTGCTGAGCCATCTCTGGTAGGCTTGTGGAGCAAGCACCTTTCATTGCTGAGCCATCTCCCTGGCTCCTGCTGTTCTGTTGTTTTGTTTTCCCATAGGACCTAATTTTTTCTTGTGCCTGAGTCTTCAGTGGGATGCTAGTCACTTTACTAAAGATACTTATAGGAATAGTTAATTGATGTCTTAAAATCCTGGTTAGTTTTATAGGGCTCAAGTGAAAATACTTCTACAGAAGCTTTCCATTTGTTTCTGCCAAGAGCCTGAAAACACTATTGCTGTAGATTCCGGTTTTTCTAGATTTTCTAGACAAACTGGAGGTTTAAATCTGAGCACAGGCTCCAGCTGTCCCACTACCAGCCAGAGGTGGATAGTAGAGTGTAGAACTTTGCAGATTTCCTTTCAAAATCCACGCCTTTTGTGGGTCTGGGTCTTAGATTTCTGGAGTGTTTTTGTTTTGTTTTTATCCCTGGGATAAAAAGTACAATTTTCTCACAGAGGCAAATATTTTCAAAACAAAAATGTTTCTGGGCTGTTAGCTCTGTAAAGGCTCTTGTTCCCTGCAGTTCTGCCTTATTGTCTGTAGGGTTCATTTTATTCATTCATGGATGCATTCATTTCTGTGATGCTGGAGTTCAAAGCTAGGACCTTGCCCATGCTGGGTAGGTGCTTTTTCAATGACCATCCCCTATGAAAGCTGGATAAAATGCTTCCTAGTGTAGTAGTCAGTTCCGCCTTGCTAGGATAACTAATCGACAAAGCAGATTTCATTTTATTTTGTTTTGTTTTATTTAATTTATTTTATTTTATTTGAGAGAGGGGAAAGATAGAAGAGATGTACCAGGGCCTTCAGACACTGCAAATGAACTCCAGATGCTTGTGCCACCTTGTGCGTCCAGCTTTAAGAGGGTACTAGGGAATAAAACCTGGGTCCTTTGCTTTTGCAGTCAGTCACCTTAACAGCTAAGCCATCTCTCCAGTCCCCAAAACACAATTTTATGGGAGGAATGGATTTATTTTAAGCTTAAAGATTCAGGGGAAGTTTCATTAGTGGTGTAAGAATGTGACTCCCATTCATAAATCCAAGCAGAGAGAGAAATCACCACCAGCCAGTGGACACCAAAAAAACAGCAAGCACAAACCTGCAGCACGCAGGACCCCAGAGCTCACCTTTGGACTGGAATTCAGATGTACCCCCAAATGTACCTTTGAGCTGGACTCCAGAATCCACCCCCTCCCCAGTGACACTTCCTCCAGCCAGATCACTAGAGACCCAAGTTACAAGTTTTTTAAAACAATATTTTTATTTTTATTTTTTTATTTATTTGAGAGAGAGAGAGAGTGGGTACACCAGAGCCTCCAGCCACTACAAATGAACTCCAGACACATACACCCCCTTGTGCATCTGGCTAACATGGGTCCTGGGGAATCAAAACTGGGTCATTTGGCTTAGCAAGCAAATGCTTTAACCACTAAGCCATCCCTCTGGCCCCCAAGTTACAAGTTTTAACAAAATACTTGAGTCTATGGGGGACATAACATTCAAAATACCACATCTAGTAATAAGGTGTTTTGTGTGTGTGCATGTGTGTGATTTGTTTTGTTTTTTGTTTTTTTGAGGTAGGGTCTTGCTCTAGTCCAGGCTGACCTGGAATTCACTACGTAGTCTCAGGGTGACCTTGAATTCATGGCGATCCTCCTACCTCTGACTCCCAAGTGCTGGGATTAAAGGCATGCGCCACCACGCCTGGTGTGTAATTAAGGTGTTTTTTTTGTTTTTTTGGTTTTTTGGTTTTTTTTTTGGTTTTTCAAGTTAGGGTCTCACTCTAGCCCAGGCTGACCTGGAATTCACTATGGAGTCTCAGGGTGGCCTCAAACTCACGGTGATCCTCCTACCTCTGCTTCCCTAGTGCTGGGATTAAAGGCGTGCGCCACCACGCCCGGCACAATTAAGGTGTTTTTTATAGAAGGATAATCAAATCCACTATTACCCAGTAGGAAGTTCAGTAGTCTTGGATCATGTTTTGAATGTCAGGTGTACCCAGGAGCCCTATGCAGTGTGTTCTGGGGATGCTTCATGAGACTCGCAGAGCTGGGGAATGACCAGGTGAACCAGGGAGGTCCTGAGCAGCCTGGTGACTGAGGGGTGGCAGCAGGGTGGGAATCCCCTCAGAGACTAATAAGCAAAGCCAAATGGTCAGCACAGCTCAGAGGACCCAATGAGACATGATGAAGTCCCAAGAGCAGAGAAGGCCACCAGGGTGGGAAGGGGTTTTTTAGACATGGGTCCCCATGCTGTGGCTCCTGTAGGTGCTGAAGGTTGCCATTTCAGGTGTCTTCTGTGTCCCCTGTGGTTTTTGCAGAAGGATTTTTGTTTGTGTTCGGGGGCCAAGATGAAAATAAGCAGACACTGAGCTCAGGAGAAAAGTACGATCCAGATGCAAACACGTGGACTGCTTTGCCACCCATGAACGAGGTACAGCACCCTTTGTTTCCATTTGATGTGATTCTTTTCTCTTTGGCACTGTTACTGGATTTGGGCTGCAGTATGGGGATAGAAGAGGCAGCCTAGCCTCACCCTACCTGGAGCTTTCCGGCTCTGTCCTGCCTGCTTCCTTTTAGATTTATAGCTGCTGCTCTGTTCAGTCCTGAAACCACTTCTTCTGTCACTCCCTTGCTTCCTTCTCAGAGCACCTTTCCTCCTACCTTCCTCTTTTTTTAAAAAATTTTTATTTATTTATTTGCAAGAGGAGAGAGACAGAGAAAGAACAGGCATTCTAGGTCCTCAAGCCACTCCAAACAAACTCCAGACACATGTGCCCCTTGTGCATCTGGCTTACATGGGTCCTGGGGAATCAAACCTGGGTCGTTTGGCTTTGCAGGCAAATGCCTTAACCACTAAGCCATCTCTCCAGCCTCTGCCTTCCTCTTATGCCATGCCCACCTCTGCATACACTGCTACTATTCTTACGTAGTGCACTCTGATAGCAGGGAGTTTCCTTGTTTGTGGTCAATGCTAGAACAGTACTGGCACCCAGGGGCCTAAAATCAAGAGGTGCTATGGGTGAATGTTAAATACCTCAGGCTGCTGAGATTCCCAACACCGAGACATAATGCCCACTGCAGTCCTGTGCTTCTACTTGCCACAGATAGTCACTGCTGTGGTCTTTGGTAAGCTTCCTGCCTATTGCTATAGGCAGAATAGTTTTATTGAACTAGTTGTCCTTGGAAGTCATACTTTTTCTTGTTCTCAGCTTTTATGGGTGAATTAACATTTTACCTATAATCCACTTATGAGATGGAGACAAGAGAATCAAGAGTTCAAGGTCATCCTTGGCTACATGGCAAGTTGGATGCCCTTTCTCAAACTAGATAGATAAATGATAGGTAGGTAGGTAGGTAGGTGGGTGGATGGATGGATAGATGGATGAATGGATGGATGGATGAACAGACGGATGGATGAGATGTTTGTAATAAATTTAGCACATATTTTCTTCCCTGGTCCTTACATATGAGTAGTTCTGTCTTTTCTGTCGGTTGTGCTGAGGAAGCATTCCAAAGAGAACTGACCACAAGCATGGCGCTGGCACATTCTTGCTGGAACCCTGGAATAAAATGATGTCTGTGGTGTTAATCACGTGTATCAGCTTTAACGTCCACAGGTTTCTAATGTCTTTCCAGGCGAGGCACAACTTTGGGATCGTGGAGATAGACGGGATGCTCTACATCCTCGGAGGGGAGGATGGAGAAAGGGAGCTGATTTCCATGGAGTGTTATGATATTTATTCAAAAACCTGGACAAAGCAGCCTGATTTGACCATGGTTAGAAAGGTGAGGGCAAGAGCTTGCCATACTGGTTTGTTTACAAATTGGATTTGAAAGTTAGTGTTGTTTCATGGTGTTTTTTGGTAATTGGGATGGGGAGGATTACAGGTAGGGCCTCACACATGCTGGACAAGTGCTCCAGGACTGAGTGACATTCCCGGCATGTTTCCTCATTTTTTAAATGTACCTTTAATACAACTGAAGTATTAAGTGAATTGAGGCTGTGTAGAGTTCTGTCTTTATTGGTAGCTTTCCTCCATGTCATCAGCCACATGCAAAGCAGGAAAGAGAATCTATGAGTGTTTGCCCTTTCAGTACTCTGAGCTCCACTGTGGAGGCATAGAGCTATCCATCCAATACATCAAGCCATAGCTGTTCATGCCGTAGGTAATTTCCATGTTATCCCACTGTGTGCCTGTCCACCTGGACTGTTTTAACAGGAATTGAGTGGCTCCCCACTCCAGAGAACTTAAATTCTGGAAGCCTCAAATGCTAGTTAAAGGAGGTGCTGGAAGGCTCCGCCCCCTCCGACAGTCCTGTGCTGGGGATGGAACCAGGGCTTCATGCATGTCAGGCAAGCACCGTGCCTCTGAGCTGCATTTCCAGCCTTCAAAAGCTCTTTTCAGATATAGGATTATGGGCTGAGGGGTAGTGGCTTCAAAAGAAGAAAAATAGAATTACTGGCTTAGCTCTCTTAAGAGGGAGAAAGACTTCTTTTCTGGGTATTTCCAGTATGTGTGTTACAGTCCCGCAGCCATACTGGGAGTCACTGTAGATTTACTATTAGCAGCCAGATCTCTTCCTAAGCATCTTAAATGCTGTCTGGACAAGTTATCATCTATTCATCTACCATTAATAATAATTGCTGCCTTTCCCTGCCATTGTTTTCTCTTTCCAGATTGGCTGCTACGCAGCTATGAAAAAGAAAATCTATGCCATGGGTGGAGGATCATATGGCAAACTGTTTGAGTCTGTGGAATGTTATGATCCAAGGACCCAGCAGTGGACTGCCATATGTCCACTGAAAGAAAGAAGGTGAGGCAAAGTGTTGTGTGACTTTGTCACTGGGTACTGTTGATTGTGCCTGAAGCCCCGTAGCTGTCTTTTCTCTTTGCCTTAATTTGGCATTTCCTA
Source organism: Dipus sagitta (assembly GCA_036346955.1). Classification (NCBI taxonomy): domain Eukaryota; kingdom Metazoa; phylum Chordata; class Mammalia; order Rodentia; family Dipodidae; genus Dipus; species Dipus sagitta. The sequence goes on along the minus strand of CM070770.1, from coordinate 262,086,277 downwards.
TAAAACAGATTGTCCATATGTGCATGGAGCTCTGCATGCTACAGTTAGAGCAAGCAGGAGAGCCGGGTATGGTGGCACAGGCTTATCATGCCAACTATTAGTAGGCTGTTGAGACAGATTGCAAGTTCGAGGCCAGCCTGGGCTACGTAGTAAGTTCCAGGCCAACCTGTGTAGAGTGAGCCCTGTCTGAAAAACAAAGAAAGCAACAGGACAGAACAAGTGGCAGAGGAATCAGGGTGAGCTCTCATTCTAAGCCTCATGCCTGCTGTGCTGTCTGGGCCTTACAGGTTTGGAGCAGTGGCCTGTGGAGTTGCTATGGAGCTGTACGTGTTTGGGGGAGTGAGAAGCCGTGAGGACATCCAGGGCAGTGAGATGGTCACCTGCAAGTCTGAATTCTACCACGATGAGTTTAAGAGGTAAACATGCACTGGTTCCCGTCACCTCCAAGGCTTCACTCCCATTTTTCCTTTCAGGTTACTTTTTAGCTCTGTTTAGTTTGGGTTTTAAGTGACTTGGTTTAGTTATATGTTTAGAAGATATGTCTAGTGCATGCTAGATGTTTTCATCATGACCTTGGAGGTACTGATGACTTAAAGGAGAAATATGGAAACAAGTCTCTGAAATTTAAGACAAATCTTGACTTTTAGCTGCTAATGATCATTCACTGGTTTTCTATAGCTTTTAGGCTACAGATTAGACTCTGCTTAGCATAGATCACCTTTTGGGATCTGTCCCCTTTCTCTGTGGCTCTCCAAACCAGATACTTCACAGGAAGCCACTTCCACTTCCTCTTGCAACATATATGATCATCTCAGCTCTGTCTTTCTCTGCTACTGCTTTTGTGTAAAACTCGCCCTTCCTGTTGATCTGTTTAATGAGCATTTTGTGGAGAAAACCTTCTTCCAGTCTGACTTACACCCCACAGTCTGTGATCCCCTCCCATGTTGCATATCTGCCTGGGTTTATAATTGCTGTGAGTGCCTATGGTACAAGGTCCCACCTAGTCTACTCAACATTAGCCTCCAGCACTGTTCCTGGCCCATTTCAGATGCTGCATCAGAGGCCAACTTAGCAGGTAAAATGTGGTGTCCAAGATTCTTAAAACATCTGACAAGCTTCCTGCATGTGCTTCCCATGGTATGGGACTATCCTTTCCGCCTCCCCTCTTCTCATTCGTTTAGTTTTGGGGCCACTGACCAGTGTTCTTACTGCAGTGACAAGGTCAGTCAGGTCTGAAGGGGAAACTGCAGTGCTAAATGTGACCTTGTCGGTATTTCTGTTTCCTTACCAGAAGAGGGCGCCATGAAATAATGTTCATTCATATTGTTCTCTAATAGGGCAATAATGAACAAATACCAAAATGTTAGAATTACATGTAAATGTTACCTTTTTTCTCTTTGTGTGCTTTGTATGCACATGTGTGTGCAGATTCATGTACCCCTTGTGCACATATGTAGAGGCAAGAGAAGGCCCTCAGATGTCCTCCTGTATCACACACCTTATTTCCCTGAGACAGAACCTGGAGCTCCCTCTTTGTCAGTTAGGCTGGCTGACCAGTGACTCCAAGGAGCCCTCCTGTCTGTGTCCCTGACAGTGCTGAGGTTACAGACATGTGAAACCATGTCTGGCTTTTTATTTGGTTGCTAGAGACCAAATTCAGGTCCTCATGCTTGAGCAGCAGGGGCTCTTACCTGCTGAACTGTCTCCTGGCCCCCCACCCCTGATTTTTAATGTATTTTAAATTTAAGATATTTGCATAGCCTTTTTTGTTCCAAGACTAGACTATCTTGGAAAAATTTACTAGACAATGTATGAAAGCAATTCAGAAGACATTTGTTATGGTAGAGGTGGGCAGAGGATTTCAATAACTGGCTATATTTCTCCCTCCTTAATATGGTACCATGGCAACTGATTGCCCAAGGTATGAAGTACTATATTAATTTCCTGCCCAAATGAATCTTGAGACAATCTGCCCAATGTGATTAACAAGCAGTAGCAATGTGTTTGCTTTTTGATAAAATATTGACACAAACCTTCTCCATGATGACAACTCACTGTGTAGACAGCAGGAGCCATAGCTCCTTGCTTAGAAGCCAGTCACTTATGTTTACCTCTTTCTGTCTCTGTTGCCAAGTGTAGAACCTAGACATACTGTCAAGTTTCTCAGTCTGCCCCTTGACATGCTATGAGATACTAAAACCTTTATATTCCTATCAATCATTCAGCTTCAGGTTTACCATCTTTAAATACAGCTCTTACTTGCTTTGCTTTCATAATTACTAAACACAGTGTTGCTCCTTTGTTGCTATCAAAAAACACTGTCAGATGAAATTCATACATCATCAGCTTTCTTATTTCTACACTCTACAGTGTTAGTTTGTAAATAGAGAAAAAAGAACGCCAAGGTCTCTTGTCAGTGTTATATACTGGATGCCCATATTTTTGTATAATACTAAACACATGCGTACCACCAAGCACCACACAGTAACTCCCTCCGCACATCTGAACTTCTGTGCAGCCTCTGAGGTATGTGCTGCCCCTAGCCATGTACATGGGAGGAAAGCAGAGCCCAGAGAGGTCAGCACATGACAGAGCTAGAATCCAAACTTGGGTGTTCTGCTGCAGAGTCCTCCTTGGCACCACCCTACTGTCCCAACTGCAGAAATACAGCCCTTCCTGTAAATGCTAGCAGCAAAAAATAGCATGCGGGAGCCACTCGTCTCTGCAAGGATAGATGTTCCCGAGCATGTTGTTTGCATTCTGTGGAAATCATTGCCAGATGAGCAACCTGTATTAGATAGGAGACTGTTCAGATTGTTTTTAAGTAACCTCTTGTCTTTCCTGTCTTTGTTCCCTATTTTTAAGTTAAAACTTTCCTGGAAAAATGCCATTTCTTAATCCTTTTCTGATTCTGAATAAAAACAAAACTAGGGCTGGAGGGATGGCTTAGCAGTTAAGGCACTTGCCTGCAAAGCCAAAGGACTCAGGTTTGATTCCCCAGGATCCATGTAAGCCAGATGCACAAGGTGGTGCATGTGTCTGGAGTTCGTATGCAGTGGCTGGAGGTTCTGGTGTACCCATTCTCTCTCTCTCAAATTTATAAATAAGAAGTTTTTTAAAAAGAGCTGAAGAGATGGTTTAGTGGTTAAGCGCTTGCCTGTGAAGCCTAAAGACCCTGGTTCGAGGCTTGATTCCCCAGGACTCACATAAGCTAGATGCACAACAAGGTGGCACATGCATCTGAAGTTCGTTTGCAGTGGCTGGAAGCCCTGGTGTGCCCATTCTCTCTCTATCTATCTGCCTCTTTCTCTCTCTGTCGCTCTCAAATAAAAAAAAATTAAATAAATTTTTTTTAAAGTTAAAAAATTTAAAGAACTATTAGAAGGAAAGCAAAAAATGGCCATAAGTTTTTCCCAAATCATGATAACAATATACATCCAGAACAAGAGTTCTTTTTCCATTTTGGTGCCTCTGCATGGTTAATCCCACTGCCATCCCCTCCGCCACTCACAAAGGGGCCTCTGGATTCTTCTCTGCTGCTCACATCACCGCCGCCATGCCTTACTTGTTCACACTACATGAGCCCTGCATGGCTCAGAGCAGCACTGCAAATCTGCTCTTCCCATGGTTCTGGAGCATGAGTGGGAACAGCACTTGAAGTGGTCCTCACACTCTCCTGATGTCTGTTTCCCTTTGGTGCCAAACTAGAGTAATAGCATTAAGCCCTCTGCTGAGGGTCCTCCATGATCTGATGCTAAGAAGCATTGCCCATCTCATCCAACGTCTTTCTTTTCCTTGTTCTGCCCTCTCACCTGTCACATCTTATGGCTGGCTGTATTTTCTTGCCTCTGTGCCCTGGTGACCAGTTTCATGCTTGTTTGTCCTTCACTTTAATTTTGAATTTGAGGTCTGTCAGCATCACCTTTCCATCTCTCTTGAGTGTGCAGTTGAAAGAGACATACTTGACAATTGCCAAAATACTATTGACCCTAAGGTTGGGGGCAATTGTGGCAGGAAGGGCAAAGTGGAGTCTTGGAATTCTCCTTGCCTCCAAAGACAGAAACCAGGATTGTACTGCATTCTGGGAGACCTGGCAAAAATTATGCCACCGCCACAGAGTTGAAAATACAGGCATACTGGGCTTGATGACACACACCTATAATCTTATCACTAAGAAGGCAAAAACAGAATTGCTTATGAGTTTAGAGCTAGCCTGGTCTACATAGTACCTTTCAGGCTATCCAGTACTACATAGTGAGACCCTGTCTCAAACTAAAAGAAGAAGGAGAGAGGGAAGGAGGGAAAGGAAGAAAGAGAGGGAAATTCAGATATGATACCTATCACATCCCTGCCTGGTTTGTGGTTTACTTAGAAAAAACAGAAATGGCCAGGCATGGTAGCCCAACCTTAATCCCAGCACTCAGGAGGTAGAAGCAGAATGACTTCAAGTTTAAGGCAAACCTCACCTGTACAGTGAGACACTGCGAAGAAGGGAGGGAAGACAAAAGAAAGGGAAGAAGAAGGGTGGTAACTCTTGGAAAGTGACTGCAGTGTCCTCAGCTGATCACAGGTGCTATCACAGTGAGTATGCTCATGAAAAGGCTGTGTAGCTGTCAGCCTGGTGAGTGTTTCTTCTTCACCTGATTCTTAAGGGTCAGAGGCATTTTATTTTCTCAATCTTGTTGGCAGGGCCCACAGTGAACCTGTGCAGTCTTGCCACAGGGTGGAGCCAGGCCTGTGGCTGGCCTGTGTGTCTGCAGAGTTGATCAACTTGACCTAAACATCCAGCTCAGAGAAGGTTTTTAGAAATAGGACAACTTTGGCTCCTATTTGAGTTGTTATACAGTCTCAGGAGAGTCATTTTGTTTGAGTTTCTTGAAATTTAAAATATGGAAGCTATCTACTTCATAAAAACTGGGGAAGAGGAGCTGGAGAGATGGCTTAGCAGTTAAGGCACTTGCCTGTGAAGCCTAAGGACCCATGTTCGACTGTCCAGATCCCATGTAAGCTAAGCACAAAGGTGAGGCAAGCACAAGGTCACACATGCCCACTACGTGGCACAAGCATCTGGAGTTTGATTGCATTAGCTGAGGCTCTGGCGCACCAATTCTCTCCCTCTCCCTCTGTCTCTCTGTGTTCTCTCTCTCTTGCTCTCTCTAAAATTAAAAAAAAAAATGAGGGAAGAGCATTCATTGGAATGACAATGATGTTTTTGTGAATTAATTTTACATGAGAGTGATAGAATAGAGGAGTCAAATGGTGCCCACAGCATCAGCCTAGATGGTGGGAACCTGCAGGCTGGCTAGATATATTCCCAAGGTACTACCTTGTCTGCTATGAACTGCCTATGCATGTAAGCTGTTAACAGGACATTGGTCACATTACCCTGAATGAACATTACTGCATAGCAAAACCTAGATTGACTTTTTAAAAGAAGGTAGAAGGGAAAAAACAAATATTTCATTTTGTAATGAATTTAGACTTTCAGAAAAGTTGCAGAAATAGTCCAGGAGTGACCTTAAGCATCTAATGTTAACATCCTCCCTGAGCAGAGTACACACTCAAAACCAGACTATCAGGTTATTTACGCTGCACAGTGTGATTAAGTGGACTCCAGACCTGGAACTTGACCCGCTTTTCCACCAACATCTTCACTGCTTCAGTGTAGCCCAGATCCTAGGCTGCCACCGGTGCAGCGCTTTCTCAGTCTCCCTTAGCCGGGGATGGCATCGCAGTCCTTCTCTTTCTTGACCTTGCAATGCTTGAAGGTTTTAGTCAGGTTGTTGTTTTGTTGTTTTGTTTTTTTTTTTTTTTCTGGAATGCCTCCTGATTTGGATTCATCTAACAGCTTCTGGTGATCTGATGGGGCAGTACATTTGGCAACAGCACAGAAGCAGTCAGGAGCTGAGGATGTAGCTCACTGGTTGAGTGAGAGCTTGCCTAGCATGCATAAAGCCCTTGCTTCCATCCTCAGCACAGCTTGGAAGAAAACAAAACAAACAACAAAAAAAGAAACCTTTCACCCAAGATTATTAACATCCATTGGTAAATACAGACCACAGGTGTCACCATTGCTGTGGTGTTTGCATAGTGGGGATTTTATTTTTCTTCCCTTTCTCCCTCCCTCCCCCTCTTTCTTCTTTCTTTCTGCTTTTGTTTTTAAACGTGTCTCACTATATTGTACAGGCTGGTTCAAACTCCTGAGCTCAAACAGTCCTCCTGCCTCAGCCATCCAAGTAGCTGAGCCAACAGACACATGCTACTGTGCCTGACTCCTGCTACACTTCTATGTCAGAATCCCTCTGTAAAATATGCCTGTCTTTAAAATGTTGATTGTTTATATTAGTATTAACTTGCAAGCTGTTGTTCTGTAGCTACCAGTCTGGCCTATCTATCACTGCACCATTTTTGGCCACACTGCTCCAGTGTCAGCCCTTGGGAGCCCATCCTTTCTGATACTTTGGATCCTTTTACTGGTTATTAAATTGATTTTCAACAAGAGTGTTAAGGCAATTGAGTAAGAAAGAAAAGCTCTCACAAACGATGCTAGAGCAGCCAGACATCTGCATGGAAGCAGGTGAACTTTGACTCGGCATCCACAATGTTAAAGCTCAAGACAGTCTTTCCAGGGGCCTGTACACAAGAAAGTCTTTGTATCCTTGAAGGTGGCAAAGACTTCCTAGAAGACACAGGAAGTATGGCCATGAAAGAAGAAAAGGATAAGTCTGGGGATGTGTCTTGGTTGGTAGAGTTCTGGCCTAGCTTGTATAAAGCCCTAGGTTTAATCCCCAACACCACATAAACCAAGCATGGTGGTGAACACCTGTAATCCCAGCACTTGAAAGGCAAAAGTGGGAGGATCAGGGCTGGAGAGATGGCTTAGTGGTTAAGCACTTGCCTGTGAAGCCTAAGGACCCTGGTTCGAGGCTCGATTTCCCCAGGACTCACATTAGCCAGATGCACAAGGGGCGCACGCGTCTGGAGTTTGTTTGTGGTGGCTGGAGGCCCTGGTGCACCCATTCTCTATCTGCTTCTTTCTCTCTCTGTCACTCTGAAATAAATAAATAATATTTTTAAAAAAATAGTGGGAGGATCAGGAGTTCAGTTATCCTTGTCTGCTATACAGTGAGTTCGAGGCCTGCTTAAGATGCATAAGTTCCTATCTCAATAAAATCAATCAATAAATAAATAAATAGGAAGGAAGGAAGGAAGGAAGGAAGGAGATACTGGAATTCGTCAAATTAAAACACCTTTTGGTGCTGGGAGATGGCTCAGTGGAAAAAGCACTTGCTGAGAAATTTTGAATACCTCAATTCAGGGTCTGGGGAGATCCTATGTCCATCGGGGAAGCTGCAGAGAGCATCTGTAATCCCAGTGAGCATACAGCAAGAAAGAAGGTGGCACAGGAAATTTTCCTGGAAGCTCACAAAAAGAGGTGAGCAGTGAGAGACTCCCTCACAATGAGGTGGGAGGCAAGGGCCAACCCAAAAGTTGTCCTCTGACTGCACATACCAAATAAATAAACACTTTTTAAAACCATTTTGCTTGTCAAAAGAATCCATTAGTTGAGGAAATGGCTCTGGAGTGGGGAGATGGCTCAGTGGTTAAAGGTACTTGGTTGCAAAGCATGCCTGCTGACCTGGGCTCAACTCCCTAGTACCCATGTAAAGCCAGATGCAAAAAGTGTCACATGGGTCTGTATTTCATTTGCAGTAGCAAGAAGCTCTTGTATGTCCTTGTACATACACACATGTGCAAATAAAGAGGACTGGGGAGCTGGCTCAGTAGGTTGAAGTGCTTACTATGTAAGTGTGACAACCTGAGTTCCGATTTCCAGAACCCATTTAAGCCAGTCACAGTAGCACAAGTGTTTGTAATCCCGACATTCCTACAGCAAGATGGGAGGTGGTGGAGACAGAATCGCTGGAAAGTCACAGGCCAGCTATCCTGGTGTACACAGTGGTAACGAACAAGAGACCCTGCCTCAAACAAGGTGGAAGACAAGGACTGACATCTGAGGTTGTTCTGGCCTCTGCATGTGCACTGTGACATGTGCACGTGAGTGCACACACATAGAAAAAAGATCCCACTAAGAAAATGGAAAGACAGACTATAAACTGGGGAAAACATAATTCATATGTCTAACTAACATCTCATATTGACCAGATGTAAAGAATCTTACAACTCAGTAATTAAACTCAGGTTCTAAAAAGAGCACATCTTTGAGCAAGCATTTCAGAAGAGGCAGTGCCTAGTCAGCAAGCTCATGCCACAGTGTGCACCATCGTCCACCTTCGGGAAATACCATTATAATGGCAAAGTCTCCAAGAGACTAGACTGAGCCACTGGAAATCTCAGGTTGCCTTTGCTTTCCTTAATGGTGTCCATTGGCTTTGTTTGCAGGTGGATCTATCTCAATGATCAGAATCTGTGCATCCCCGCCAGTTCATCTTTTGTTTATGGAGCCGTACCCATTGGAGCCAGTATTTATGTTATCGGAGACCTTGATACAGGTAAGAAGCTGCCTGCCATGGTTTTCTTGGAGCTGATTCTGGAGGGTCAGAGGCATGGTCTCAGCTTTGCTCGCTTTCCCGGTTAGGTACCAACTATGACTACGTGCGAGAGTTTAAGAGAAGCACGGGAACCTGGCACCACACCAAACCACTCCTTCCATCTGACCTTCGCCGCACAGGCTGTGCAGCCTTACGTATTGCAAATTGCAAGCTCTTCCGCCTGCAGCTGCAGCAAGGCCTATTCCGCATTCGTGTTCATTCCCCTTGAAGAGGAAGCCAAACAGAAGGCGAGATCCTGCCCAGTGTGCGTGCCTAGCTGGATGGAAAGAGCAGAGACGCAGCCGATGTTGCTGTGTGCCGGGCTTTGGTATGGCTACTCGTCAGTGGTTTTATGCTGCTTAGAAGCTTGGGCTTCTGCTCTTGTTTGGAGACCGTGTAACTGTTGACAAACTACCTAGGAGGAACCAGTTCCTCCAGCTACATGTGTCCCTAGAGTGTGGAGGCTAGTCACTGTCAAAAGGAGGAGGGAGTGGGAATTGGTGTCATGTAAAATATCAGTTAAAACCCTAAGGTGCATTTTCCCTGAAGGGAACTCATACCTGACTGACTGCTGTGTTCAAGTATTTGTGGCTTTGGTAAACAACAGAAAAATCTATATATGCAAATCAACATATCCAAGCATACCAAGATTGTTTTCTCCTGTACTTGGAAGGAGACATTATGCCTGACCCTACCAGTGAGTTAAGTTGTGTGCCTAACATGTTAGATTGGACACTATGCCAGGTAGTTTCCTTGTGTTACTAGTGCTCTGTCCTAAGAACCTTTTTAACACTGTATCATGATGAACTGAAATTAAGATGAAATATCTCTTTTAGAACAGTCTTAGTAATGTACATTCGGTCAACAAGGGGTCAGGTCCATAGCTCTCACGTGAACCCAAAGCAAGTTGCTCACTGGAGATGGCAGCCTGAGGTGGCACTGTCACAGTTGTGAGGGAGCTCGCACAATGTCATTCTTCCTTTCCAGCTGGTCAGAACCATTTTATACATGTGAGGATGTTGAGAGATTTTTGAAAAAAAAGAACCAGGTCTGCTATGATTAAAAAGAATTTTTTAAGCTGTCCAGATAAAATACATAGGGATCAAGGACTTTTTTAATATGATCTGTCTGAAAGCACACTTGTTTACCTGTTTACTACTAGTTCGCAGTTAAGAACTGGTCTTAGAACGCAGATCTGTGTTCAGTCTGGTCTTTGTCATGAATGTTTCTGATGCTGTTCATTGGGAAGAGTTTAGACAATTTATGTTAGGAGTAACATTTAGCTGGTAGAATAAACTACCTCAACTTACTTTCATTCTGTTCATAGTAGAGCAACTTATTCTTTTCTCTTTCCCTCCTTTCCTACTGCTTATTCTCACTTCAAACCTTCCCCATCCCACTTCCTACTAAGGAAGAAGAATTCTTTCATTAGTGAAATTTATCTTCTAAGATATTTTGCTTTCCATTCATGTTATACCATGTTGGTGTGAAATCAGGGACTTTACAGTACTTGATTACTTCATAGTTTGAATTTTATGCAATATCAAATTTTTAACCAATTTAATATAGTGTTCTTCATTTCTAATTACTTTCTACAGGTTTATTTCTTTTAGAATATGGCTACAAGAAGCAACATTTTGTCTTACTGATGAATAAATATATAAATACATCCTTTGGTTGTAAATTTGAGAACAGGAATTTCTTCTAGAAACTTCCTTGTGGGGTGTTTATATGCAGTAAGCATGCATATAAAACATCACTATGTTTTCCCACCCATGGACATGAGAAAGGGTGACCTGTCTGCAGGGTTTTTCTTACACCTGCTGGGATTCAGTCAGCTTTACAAAAGCTACTGAACAAGAGGTCAGGCCCATGGGGTATAAAAGAGGGCAGTATGGCATCCTAACTCTGCTGTGGGCAGAAAAGATGTTTTCATCTTTCAATAGTGGCTCCAGGCCAGATGTGCCACACATTCATGCCATCCAGTCAAGTTCAATCAAAGCCAGGCTTGGATTGTGTTGTATATTGCCTAGCTGTTGTCTGCACATTTCCCCATGATGCCTTGGGTAGCTTCTCATCAAAGCAAGCCATGTGGCCACTGCAGAGCAAGAGCACTTTCTGTTCATGATGAGATTGCTGCAAGTGGGGCTTGCTCTGAAATAACCTGGACAGAGCAGTGCTCTGATGTGCAGGAACTGACGGGGAATTGACATTCTGGGACACCATAGTAGTAGTGGTCTTTTTTGAATTTCTGAAGTTTAAAATTCTTCCCAGTCTGTGTGTGCCAGGCCTCTCTAGGGAGAGAATTCATTGTTTAGGAGTGAATGGGTCCTGTGGCTATAATATCAGTGCCTATTGACTTGCCCTATTCACTTTAAAAAATTGTTTGTTTGTTTGTTTGTTTTTAGTTCAGTTCATTGACACTGTAGCTGCAGAAATTAGATACTGTTTTGTAAAATAAATTTGCAACTTAATATGGGATGCAATAACCAACAAATGCTGCTAAGTGCCAAATGTTATTTTACTATAGATAACTATTTTGTTGAAGAGTGGGGCTGTATTTAATTTTATTATTCCAAAATTAATCATGACTTTTTTGTAAACTATTCTCATTTTAGTATTGTGAATAAATTGTAACTCATTTCATGCAGGTTTGTGTTTTAACATTCCACGTATGTCTTGGAACCTCTTTTCTTGATAAATGTTTAGCAATCCTTTCTCCATAAGGCACTTTTATTGGTGATGTGGTGCATTTGGCAGTGAGGATAGGTCTTAAAATTTTAAACACAAATATCTTTTGGGAAAGTGCAATTGTTTTCATTCTCCTACCACAGAAGGACCATTGTCTCAGGTTAGAATGTGTATTTAAAGGAGCTCTCCTAGGCTAGAGTCTAAAGTAGGGTGTGTGTGTGTGTGTCTGTGTGTGTGTGTGTGTGTGTGTGTGTTTGCTTGCTGGCTTGCTTAACATATCCAGACATGGGATTTTCAGATTTGTTTAACTTAAAATGAAAATTTTTTTAATTTCAAGAGACTTATATGCTGTGAGAAAAAAAGTGTGACAGATGAGTGAGTGTGTGTGCATGTGTGTATTATGCCATGTGACTTGATAAGTCTGTATATGTTTACTTTTTGAATTGTAGTTCCAAACTACATATATTACAGTTCCCTGGTGCTTCAGATAAATTCTTGAGCCTGTTGACTTTTGGTTATATTACATGTTAAACACACATTGAGTGTAACTATATGGAGCTGTTTGTAGCTTGTAGTAAGTTTAACTCCGGTTAGCAGGATTAAAGACAGTGTTTACCAACTAGGTGTTGGTATGCTGGAAAGATCTGACCTAAGGAGTTGAGCTTATTGTTTCATGGCTGGGAGGACTTGGTCACTCTGGCCAGCCTTCCCTCACTGTGCAGTTTCCAAAACGACTGCTGAGGTTGTAGTGGATGGAATCTTATTTGCACTGAAGTGTTCTTTTGCATTATACTACCATTTTTCTAATGGTACTTTGCTTGGAAGAGTCATTTTGATCATCTGTATATGTGGGGCAGGAGGCTTCCTTAGGCAGTGTGCAGGAAACGCATTCTCGGTGTCCAGGTGGTGAAGGCAGGGCTAGCTTTGCTGCGGTGCCTCAGGTACTCGGAGCAGTGAGTCAGGCTGCTGAGGAAATAGCTTGCTCTCCCTGAGGCTTCTGCTTGGTCTCTCCTACCTGTTGCACGACAGTGAGGATCCCCAAAGGCCTCCACGAAGTGCTAAAATCCCTTCCGCATTACCTTCCAGGAAGTTGGCTTTCCTGACTAAACAGGCCTCCTGTAATCAGATGAAGACATGATGCTCTGGGGAAGAACAAGATAGCAGTTTGACTGGATGGACTGAGAGGTGCTGGCACCAGGAAGAACAACTTGTGGAAGGGCTGGGTGGGGCTGCTTTCTAAGTGACTGTCCCTTTAGCCACTAAAGCACTGGGAAACCAATGACAGGAAAGACACACCAGTTGTAAAGCCTGCCCCCACGTAACAAATATTTACTGAGCACCTCCCAAGAAGCTTATGTTTCTGGAAGCCTAACAAGGAGGCAGGCAGGACACAGCCTCCTCTCTGGCTTGGAAACTCACTGTGACCTGAATGAAAACCCAGTGTATGTCATCCTATAATCCATTGATCTCAGCACATAGACATGAGTGTAGAATCCTGGGGGTCAACAGGCTCTTTGCTTGGTAGAAAGTACTCTTTCTCAGAGCCATTCTGCTGGGTTTTAAATGAAAAGCTTTGTGCTGACCTCTAATGGAGTGGGAAACATGATAGAATCAAAATTCAAAGTGCCTGATGTACCCGACACACAAGCTTGTGTTCTCCAAATGTTCTGTAGGATTTTTGAGATCTGTGTGTTTATCCATTAATATTAGGTTTGATTTATTGATTTTTAATGGGCTCAAGATCTTTTCCAGAACTTACTGCTTTGATCATTACATCTGTGAGGTAGATAGGGTCCTCTTCCCACTTTACAGAGGACACCCTGAGGCCCAGGGTGAGTGGATGTGAGTGGCAGTCAAAAGCAGAAGCAGGTCTTGGGGTTTCTTGTGGTGGCACAGAGTCTATTCAACAAGAACTTGGTTTTTCTAGGCACACAAGGTACATCATTTGTAATATAGTTTTTATTTTTTATTTATTTTATTTTTTATTTTTTATTTTATTTTATTTTTATTTTAGCCAGTAGCCCAGGTAGAAGCTGAAAGGCCTTTGGTTTTCTCTGTCAGTCCACTGTGGAGCATTACAGACTTTACCAAGTATCTGTCTGAAAGCAAAGCCAGGTGTGCTGGTAGAGACCTGAAGCTCCACCTTGCTCAACTTGCCCTCCTCACCATACAGTGAGAGAGGGGAAGAAACTGTCTCTCGGTGCTTTGAGGAAGGGGTTTTGCTGCCTTTTGAGTCATCCCCAAAGGCTTCCTTACAGCTCACTTAAAAATTAGGACATTCCTGGTATGAGGGTGGAAAACCCTTTGACTTGAGAATCGTGAACTTGGATAGGTGCCTGACACTTTGGCTGGCAGTGAACTCTAAGTAGCATTGGACTATAGACTTTTCCTAATTGCTTTGCAGGAAGGCTGGTAGAACTTTCTCAAGGTGTTTCTGTTTTTTAAGAGTAAGCCTATTACGAATTTACTTACATCTCAGTATTGCCTCTGTGTCATAGTTCCACTTTGTTACATGAGTTGAGGTCATCTTCTGAATATCTTGGTCTAAGGCATAGAGCTTAGAAAGTTGATTGTTTTCAGTTCTGTTTTCTGAATGATTAATTTTTTTCCTTTTTATTTTTTTTGAGAAAAGAGTGTCACTCTGTAACCCAGGGTGGCATGAAACTCACTCTGCAGCTCAGACTGGCCTCAAACTTACAACAGTCCTCCTGCCTCAGCCTCCGAAGTGCTGGGATTATAGGTGTATACCACCACACATGGCTTCTCTTCTTTATTATGCAATAAAGACTGATATTTATCAACTGTTTCCATTGAAATTTGGCCCAATGATACATTTTGATACTGATATCCTCATGGCTCAAGCAAGTTGTTAAGCAAACCTACATTATAGATTTGTAAATCACTACAGTTTGACAAGGCACAGGAGACAGAAACCCACTGGAAGGAAAGGGAGTGGGGTGCACTGGTTAGCGTGACCCATGTAAACAGATGGCCATCTCAGGTGGTTCAAATCCCAAGCATGTGTGGCTTCATCTGTCTTCTCCTTGATGGGTTCTGTTTCTCTGGTCTTGTCTTAGCATTTTGACAAGGATAGTAGATTTAGGTAGCTTATTTTTTATTGTTCTTATTCATCAAATACAAAGAAGATACACCTTAAAGTTTGGGCTAAGTTTCCTCAGGCTGTACCAGGGAAGCTGGTTGAATGCGGCTGTAGCAGGCTTGCCTTGTCTTGCTTCCTGTGAACGTGAGTGGGAATTGCTTGCGGGAATTCCCCTGTGGTTTGTGTTTGTAGGGAAACCTCTGTCCTCGGCTACCTCATGCTGTAGAGTGCTTGATCCCCTGCCAGTTGAGAAGAATTCAACACATTCTGTCCTTTAACAAAAGCCTGGAAATGAGCAGCAACTGGCCTTGAGGAACACAATCCTCTAAGGCGTGTTTTCCATTTTCCTACTTTTTTTTTAAGGCACTTTAAATAAGGAGTGACAATCATTCTTCTCGAGCTACTGCAAAGTGATTACTTGAAACTCAACTTGAACTTTAAAAAGTCTTTAAAAAGCTATGTTTTCCTATAGAAGAAAAGTGTTATATTTAAATACCACTGCTGTGTAAAGTAGAAGGCTTAATTTCTGTCCCTCTTAGGTTCAAAGAGGAAAATGTACCTATCTATAATTGATTGAGACTACTATTGTTTTCATTTTTTGATAAGATATTTCCCAAGACTCCTTCATTTTGATGGAATAGGGATCAGTTCCTGTCCTACTTCAGTTCTGATCACCCAGGGTGTTAGAATGAAACTGCAAGGTGTTTTCTAAGTGTGAGGTTGAGGTTGACAGAGCTATGTAGCGTCGGATTCCACCTAAAATCATGACTGGTCAGCTTTATCCCACCCGTAGGTAGAGTCTCCTACATTCCTCCCACACGTGCCTTCTCCTCACTGCCTGTAAGAGGCTCCCTGACCCCCAGTATCTGATCTCCCCTGGTCCCTACGTCAGCATGAAGTTGCTAAAGGGACTTAGCAGCTGAAGACAACACACCCCCACAGAGCCCCCCAGCTAGTTTTCAGGCCACAGTTGTAGCACACTGATACCAGCACTCCTGCTGATTGTCAATGGCTGAAAGAACTATGAGCTCTCTCAGAGCTCTGCATGCCCAGAAGAACTGGAGTGTCATTCCAGCCTGAAGCCTATCTTCACAAGGAGAGATTTCCTTTGCATGCCAGTACCTTTCAGAATGGGGAGGGCTGGCGCCTGAGAGTCACTCCTCACATGAGTGTCTAAGCCCAGGCTGATCTGCCACCTGGACCCCTTGATTTCTGTGACAACAAGGCCTCTCCTAACTTGGGCCTCAGGTCTTGTGGTTTTAATCATTCCTGCCTAGGAAATCACCTGAGACTTCCCTGCACAAGTCCAGCGGTTGAGAGCAGTGGCTGTGGGGTCACAGGACCTGGGATTGAAAAGTTGTCATCTACAAAGCACTCTAGGCCCAAAGCCCTGCTCAGCTTACTGTAGAGGGAAGATAAGGGGATAGTGGGGAGGCATTCAGCTCCATGGGTTGAACCAGTCAGCTAAGAGCATGACTGTATAAGTGTGGGGTGGTGCCGAGAGACACTGGGCTGGCAGGAGGCTCCTGGTAATTGAATATCCCTGGCCTTCCTTATCCAAGTATCATTACTATGTGAGATACTAGTACATACCTATGAGTGCTTACAAGGTTTTTTATCTTCTTGACCCATGCCATCACTCTCCTCATCTCTAATAGTTACATATGGTTATATTCAGGGTAATCTTGGATGTAACACCCAGAGCTGTGGTCAGTAGACCAGTGTTCAGAACTTGCCTAATGAAGTCCTGTAGGAGCCCTTAAAATTCTTTACCAAAGTTGAACTTCTTTTTTGTTTTTTACCACCCAAATAACAAAGCTGGCCATTTATATTGGTCAGATACACTGGACTCTTTCTGGATCTCTATTGAAGATCACAGGTCTAAGCTATGCTTCTCAAACTTAGATATTATATACAGAAATTTAAAAATGAGCAAACAAATGTGTATGCATGTGTGCGCCTCTGTGTATGGGAACCTTCATACCTTTAAATAGAGAACAATATCCAACAGTTGTACCAGAAGTAAGTCCTTCTCTGATGTCACTTCCTTCTTGATCAGAGTCAGGTGCATCTATGTTAGTAAGACCAGAGAGCAAGAACTGGCAGACAGAACTGAGCAGTAGCTTGTAGTTGGAGCCAGGCCAGTAGCTTAGGCCAAGGGCCTCTCTACCTGTGTCACCGTTAACATTTTTATTAGAAGACAGAGCAAGGTGCAGGGTATCTGGGTCAACTAATGCTCTTTATAGTATAATGACTAAATACATAGTCTTCTATCTAGGTTCAGGAAAGGCAGTTGCTACATAGAAGAGGAGAAAGGTTAGAGAGGAATTGGTGAGTTCTCAGTTTGAACCTAGGCCACCTGTTTAAAGAAATAGCACTGGTCCAAAAGGAAAGTCTCGAAGAGAGGGGCTCACCTCTCCCCTCTGTGGCATGTTCCATGGGCCTCCAGATGGAGCTGTGGGTTCCAGGCATGCAGTCTGAGGCCTGAGCTGCCTTGTGAAGGCCTTGAGGTGTGGCCAGGCAGAAGGACAAAGGAGCAGGTTGCACACTGCACCTCAGGCCAGTAGGCAGAATTATAGAATGATAGAGATAGCTCTTTTATCATCTTTTTTACTTGTTTTTACTTTATTTGGGGGTGGGGAGGTTGAGGCAGAGTCTTGTTATGTAATCCAGGCCAGCCTTAAACTCATGATCTTCTGCCTCTGCCTCCTAAATGCTGGAATTGCTCTTCTGTTGTCTTTGGAACATTAGGTAGATCTGTGTCAGGGTCATGCGGTGTCTTCTAGGGTACTGTATGCTCACTCCTGAGAATGCTACTGAGGGTCCCATGGCTGCACTGTGAGCAGACAGGTGTGCAGAGCTTCAGTGTGTGTGCACATGGGTTTCTGTTCAGTGAAAGAGGAAAAACACGTGGACATGAACTTCTCAGTGGATGTCGAGACGTGTCCCTACTCCTTTGTGCTCTACCCTACTCCTTCCTCCCTTGCCCCCATTCTGCCATCACTTCGTCCCTTGGCTGTGGCCACTGGCTACTGTGGCAACCCTTTCACCTGGCCGCACCTGGTCCAACTTTCCATAATTTTATTTCCACAAATCTCTCTAAACTATATTCCCCATTAGAACCATGATTCTTGCTCGACATTCTTTTGGTTTAACTCGTCACTGCCTGAGCTAGCCCAAGAGAAGTGGCAGTCATGCCTACCAAGCAGGGCCTGGGAACCCTAGTTGGCTGCTCAGGGCCTGTGCTCGAGAAGGTGCTCAGTGGCTTTGGCCACCCTCCCCTGGGAGCTGCCATTTGCTCTTTGTTGCCTCATGAGAAGCATTTCTAGGGCCCCCATTCTGTGGTTCTGGCCTGTTCTCCACTCCAAAAGTCTGCACAGATCCCCTGAGCTCTCAAGTAGGAGGAATGTCACTTATTCCTGTTCTACCCAGAAATGGGACCCTGTAGACCTGATGGAGCACCCTCAGAGGGGGAGCACAGCCTCCAGGTCCTCCCACCCCACCGTGGTCCCCATGGTAGTGCAGCAAAGGAACATGAGCCTTTCCCAGAATCGGCATCCTTTCTTTCTCTGCCAGCCTGGGAACTCACTGTGAGAAAGGTATTCTGGCTCCGTTTACAAGAGCATTCTTATTTGTATGTGCTGCCCTGTCTTTCCATCCCACCCCCCACCCCCTCACCACTTGAATTGTATATCAAAGAAAAAAGGAAAATAAAAGAGAAAAATGGAATTGTTCTGGTCCCACAGTCCACCTCAGTGAACTTGCTGAGAAGGTGCACTCCTGCAGCCCTGGCCCAGCCCAAGTGCCAGTGCTTTCACCATTCTTCCCTGCGAGAGAGCCAGACTCTTCAGCCAGTCCTGCTAGCTTCTGGGATTGAAACCTGGCATGGCTCAAACCCATCCTTGCCCCGAGCAGCTATAGACTAGACCAGAACCTTCCACACCTGCTCTGAGGCTTCCACAGCTCTCTGAGATCTGGGATGGCACCAGCCACACCTACTACCTCAGTGTGGTCCCAGATTATCCCATGAGATGTGCTCCAGACCTGGGTCACCCCAAGGAGACCCTCTGCTGCATACCCTGTGACCGTCCTCCAGCATGCTCCTGAGAGCAAACCAGGCTTCTGTTTCCTTCTCCCTCGTTTAGCTTTGACTTAAATACAAAGTAGAAACAGAAATCAGAATTGCTGGTTTACAGTGAGAGAGAAAGACCACCTTTTTGTATTTCATCAGAAGGAATTTATGATTCAAAGGAAACTAGAAAATATATTATGACAGTGATGATGATTTTTAACTTAGCATAGCTCACTGAATTTAATTCATGCTTTGTATAATAATAATAATAAATAATGTAGATTCTGGTACGTGGGGCAAAAGGGTGTCACAGGCTTTAAGCAGTAAGCTTTCAATCTCTGCATTGTATCTTCTCCATGGCAACAGAGGTCATCTCAATTCTGTGGAGTAAATTTAAGTTGGGCAATGTGTCAAGTGCCCTTCAGTGGAAAAAAAAAAAGCACAGGCTGTTTAGTAAAATGTATCAAATTCAGTCATCAGTGGCCTTTTCTGCCCATGGGGTCCTTTACGAATTTATAATCCAGCTTCAATTTGGTTCCTCCCTCTCATATGCTGCCAAGTCACAGGAGACACAGGGAGTCTCATGTTTTTATGTTGTGCCATTTGTAAGTTACAACACCATTAAAAATGGCAGAATTGCTGAGGCTGGTTGCAGCCAATCTTGTGGTTTGTACCCACAGGCCTGTGGCCACCCCATCCCCAGCGCTCACCCCACATTCATTCCTCCATCCTCATCAGAGCCTGGACTGCAGAGGCAGCTCGGGCAGACCCCATTCTCTCACCATGTGTTACTAGTGACAAGATGTTTGTGCACATATGTGAACAAGATCTGTCCACAATGCACTGTGAATATGGTGATTTGTGTCCTGTCACTGGTGTTGATCTTCTGCTAGACCAGAAAACGATCAAGGAAATCCCTTTCAAAAAGACTAAACTCCGGGCGTGGGAGCACACGCCTTTAATCCCAGCACTCGGGAGGCAGAGGTAGGAGGATTGCAATGAGTTCAAGGCCATCCTGACATTATGTAGTGAATTTCAGGTCAGCCTGGGCTAGAGTGAGACCCTACCTCGAAAAACCAAAAAAAAAAAAAAAAAAAAAACTAATAATAAGTAATACTAAGCTCAGTTAAGTGAGTGTAAATTCCCAGACTCAGGGTTGCTCTTCCCCATGGGCCCTGTTGCAGCAGGGTGGCCTACCTGCTCCTTCAGGGTCTCGTCTGCCATACCCCTGAAGAGTCCTGTTTGTATTGGATTGGGCACTTAATATGGGATGGTCACCCTTGCAAAGAACTGGTACCTAGCATGCTCTTGGTGTGTCATTTTGATGCTTTTCATACCATGAAGACAATTCCATTAAACCATATAAATACCAAGTTCCAAGAATACCATACTAAAATCTGTCTGGTCAAAATACAAATCTGTTTCATTGACATTCTGAATTTCTGGCATGGTATATGCAGAATGGGTTTTAGTTGAAATCATGTAACTTTTGTTATCTAGCGAAGTTCCCAGTTGGAAAATAGGGCTTGGACCTGTCTTCAGTGAGACTGTATTGTGTATGGTAAAGATGTTCTGTCTTTAAACAGTCTTGCTGAAAAACAGATTTATAGTGAGCATTCACTAACTGAACAAAAGACATTGTATAGAAAATACAAAATATTTGAAATGCTAGAAAGTTGCAATTTATACACTCCTCTAGATTCTGTAAACTAGTGAAGAAACTGCTTATTTGACCTGTTTGTAACCTTTCTCACCCTGTGGTTCATATGTATCCCTGTGTTGAGTGGAGTCATTTTTTTATTCCTTTGCCAGTATGTAGCAAACTCAGAAGTAACTTTTTAATCAGTAGCCTTTCTTACAAAGTTGCTTTGTGTTTCACAAGTAATGCTGATGCAAAAAGGTCTGTTCACTTTCTGAAGTCTAGTAGCTCCCACTTTGTTTATATGCTTTGATATTGTTGGGTAATGGTGGGGTCAGTCCCTACTCCAAGTGTGTGACCTGTATGTGCCCTGGGGACATAGTGCTATTGTGCTGTTCTCTTGTACCAAGGATCGGTGAAAGTGTTTTATCTTTTATACGTAGTTTGTATTGATTGGATTTTATAACTGTAAGAAAACAGAAACAGAGTGTTGTATTTTGATCTGATATTTGTGTATGGTAAAGTAATTTTGTTTCATGTATTGGAAGTTCATTTAAAACTTGAAATATTTTCTAGAAGGGTACTGAACAAGATGAGTTGTCTTTAAGCCGTTTAATTAACCTAATAAAATAATTTGATGGGAAAGACATTTGGATCATTTCTTTTCTCTTTGGGAAGTAGTCTCTGCTGAATTGGCATTATCCGAGCACCATGGGTTATCTCGAAAGGAGTGACTTTCTTGCACCATTGCTTGCATGGATTGGCTCAGGGACTTGACTTGTGATGTAAGGTATCCCCTGACAGCCACACTATGTGTCACTGCCTTCGTCTCTTCACACACTGTCACAGTACATCTCCCCTAAAAGGTTTCCATTTCATTGATCTCAGAAGAGGCAGGAATAGCCTTCTGAGGAACCGAGGGCTTTGAGAGCAAGGCTTTGGTTTCATGCTTCACAGTGCTACCCGGGGAGCAGCATGGAGACCTGACTTCCATCCCCAGAGCCCAGGTACAGAAGCTAAGCACAGGGCTAGGTGGAAGGCTCAGTGGGTAAAGCGGCTGCCGCATAAGCATGAGGACCTGAGTTCAGATCTCCAGAACCCCGTGTAAAAGCTGGACACTGTGGTGCTAGTGTCTGTAATCCCAGTGTGCCTAGGACAAGAAGGGAAGTGGAGACAGGAGAGTCAGCCCGAAGCCACAAGCCAGCCATCCTGGTGAATGCAGCAGTGGACAAGAGGTGGGAAGACAGGACAAATTCCTGATACTGACCTCTGGCCTTCACGCATGCACACACCGAAACATAAAAAGCCAGGCATGGTGGTACACACAATAATCCCAGTGCTGGGGAGATCAAGACAGGAAGATCCTAGTTGGTGACCTTTGGGCCAATGAGTGAATCTGTCTCAAAAAGAGGTAGATAGCATTCCTGAGGAATGACACTCAACTTTTTCCTCTGGCCTCCATACACACATGCACACATACCCATGTGCACCTACACACACATGCATGCATGCCTCACACACATGCACACACGAGATATATATATTTTTTAATTTTTTGTTTATTATTTGAGAGCTACAGACAGACAAAGAGGTAGAGAGAGAGAGAGAGAGAGAGAATGGGCGTGCCAGGGCTTCCAGCCACTGCAAACGAACTCCAGATGCATGCGCCCCCTTGTGCATCTGGCTAACGTGGGTCCTGGGGAATCAAGCCTCGAACCAAGGTCCTTAGGCTTCACAGGCAAGCGCTTAACCACTAAGCCATCTCTCCAGCCCACGAGATATATTTTTTATTTTTAATGTTTTATTTATTTGAGAGACAGACAGAGGCAGACAGAAAGAGAGAGAATGGGTGTGCCAGGACCTCTAGCCACTGCAAATGAACTCCAGATGTATGTGCCACCTTGTGCATCTGGCTTACATGGGTTTTGGGGAATTGAACCTTGGTCCTAAAGCTTCTCAGGCAAGCCCCCTTTAAGCCATCTCTCTAGCCCAATAAATATAATGTCAAAGGGAGTAACTCCACAGCAATCAGTGATGCTTTAAAAAAAAAGAAAGAAAGAAAGAAAGAAAGGAAGGAAGGAAGGAAAAAAAGAAAGGTTGGATCTCCACTGCCGTCCAGAGCAAGAGCTTAGAGAAGCCTCTCAGAAGGCCAAAGTGAGTAATGAGTTCTCACATTGTGGTCTGCAGACTCTGATCATGAAGGGTCATTTGCTGGACTGTACCATACCATGTGATGGCTTAGCCTCCTTTCGTGCTGTGATGTGCAAGTCCCTTCATCTTGGGGAAGGTTATCATGGAGCAGTCTTTAAATAGTCTTAGAAACCTGAGCAGAGGCACGTGGACACAACATGGTGTGATTGGAGCTGTCTGAAGCTGCACCTCTGATGCCCAGCTCCCTCCAGCATCATGGAGGGGTCACCAGACTCAGTTTGAAGCACTGTCAACACACCTGTGTCCACTTTCCTGGCCATGTCCAGACATTGGCCAGGAGACCCCAAGAGAGCCTCTGATCTCTCCAGGCTTCTATTTTTTGTCTCTAAAGCCAGACCCAACCCCGAGAGTTCCCTGTCCTTAAGCACGAGAGCAGTGGCAGCACCTGTGAGAGAACTCTGGACCAGCTGGTGACCAAGACAACTCTATTTCTGTGTATGACAGCATGTGAGTTTGCTCAGAAGCCACCCCATAGAGGAAGCCAGGCTGAGGAGAACATGTGTTCCATGTCACCTGTTGCAAGGGGGTGAGGACATTCTGCTGGTGTGAGCATGTATGAGGCACATAGGACTGGTGGCCACAGTCCTTACTGTTGTACTGCCACTGACAGAATCTCACACCAAGCACTTTGTGACAGGGATGTGGGCACATCACTCCCTCCTCATAACCACCCTTTGCAGATGGCACCCTGTTCTCCATCTCAGCCCTGAGAAGTCACTCTGGTCCCAATACTGAGGCAGAGCTGGGACTCAAGGCCACTTCCAGCATCCATACCCACAACCATGTTATGACACTGCCTGTCTCTCTGGAAAGGACAGGCCTTTCTGAAAGCTATCCAGTGGAGTGCTCCGTGACCCAGGGTGAAGCAGAGAAGATTGGAACCCAGAAGACAGAAAACTGTCTGGGCTGGAGCCACGTAAGCAGCACCACTGTCCATGAAATAGAGCTCATGAAGTCAAAATACTTTAAGAGCAAGTTTAAGTGTCTTATTTGCTTGCTTGCTTACTTGCTTACCGTGTCGGGGTTCTCTAGGGGAACAGAACCAATAAGTTGAAGATGCATTTAAGCAAGCACCTCTAACCACTGAGTAATCTCTCCAGCCCTTGAATATGTATTTAAAAGGGGATTTATTGAATTAGGTTAGAGGATACAGGCTGGGAAGTCCAACAATAGCTGTTGAGTTGAAGAACCTGGTAGCTGCTCTGTCCAGGAAGCTAGATGCAGGATGGAGAATTGGAGAACCCGACAGCTGCTCAGTCCATGGGGCTAGATGCAGATTGGGTTCCAGCATCCTCAGAGGATAGCTGAACAGTAGACACAAGCACGAGCGGGTGGCAAGGGGAGCAGCATAGCATGGGCAGCGTCCTTATGTACAGTCCCCCTCCAGCAAGGCCACCTGCTCTGGAAAAAGGACTGCTCACTCAACCCTTCCTGGAAATACGCTCACAGATCAACTCAAGCCTCTTGAACAGGGTCTCTGCATGTTGTCCAGGCTGCCCTACAGCTCTGGATCCTCTTGCCTCAGCATCCCGGGTAGCTGAAGTTACAGGAATGTGTCACGCAGTCTGGTGGAGGGAGGTTTTGTTTTTCAAGTCAGCCTCGAGGGCTAGGAAGATAGCTCGTTGCTAACGCGCTTGCCTTGAAAGCATGAGGACCTGAGTTTGATCCCCAGAACCCATGTAGAAAAGCTAAGTACTGCCATGTACTTCAAATCCCAGCGTTAGGGAAGGGGGCACAGAAGAATCCCTGGGACTCACTGGCCAGCCAGTCTAGCCTCATTGGCAAGCTCCTGGCCTTTGAGAGACCCTGTATCCAAAGAAGTGGATGGCGCCTGAGGCGCGACATCCGAGGACGTCCTCTGGCCACCACACTCAAGTGTACATATGTATATCAGCAGCTACACACACACACACACACACACACACGTGTATCTACTCATGTGCAAACACACACAAAAAGAAGTCAGTTTCTGAAGGACTAAAGGGAGTTCACATACACATGAACTCTGTGCATCAAGTGCCAGAGCGGCCTCTGGAGCAGCATGAGCAGGGCTGCCCCTCACTGTTTCTGTGGGTGCACGACCAAGGGCAAGACTAGAGCGCTGAGGACTGGGTCAGCTGCTTCCACCCAAGCATCCCCTCTACCAGAGCACGGGGCCTGAAAAACCATTCTTCCTCTGGGTCAGTGGAGATAAGGTCACAAAGCCTGACAGCTCTGCTTTTAAAAGTGAGTGAAAGATGAGCATTTCGTACCCTCTAGATTGGCTATAATTCAAAATTTCTCATTTTAAGTAAGAGGTCACAAGACGCTGGAGCCCAGTGCATGACTGCTGGGAACATAAAATGTGCAGCCACTGTGGCAATGTTTCACAGCTTCTCCTTGAACAGTTACCACATGACCCAGCAGTGCCCTGCCTGTGATCCCAGCACAGGAAGATGTGAGGTTTGAGGCCAGCCTGAATTACATTGTGAGACCCAGTGAAAGAGAGGAGGGAGGGGAAGGAAGGGAAAAGGATAAAAGAAGAAGAGAAAAGGAAAATAAAAGAAGCTGGGCATGGTGGCTCACAACTGTACTCTCAGCACTCGGGAAGCTAAAGCAGAAAGGTCCCCGTGAGCTTCAGGCTAGAAGGTGAGAGAGAGCTGGGCACAGTGGCTCATAAGTATAATCCCAGTGTTTCGGAGGCCGAGGCAGGAAAGTTGCTGAAAGTTTGAGGCACAGTGGTACTGGCACTGGCACAACTCCCTCTGCTTCTGTGGTCCCCAAGAACACAAAGAAGCCAACTGCACTAGGAGCTCCCAGTCAGAGTTTGTGGGAAAAGCCTGGAGACCCTGTAACCCTGTGGTAGCCGCAGTAGTACCCTATCCCCAGATACATCCATGTCCTAATCCCAGAACCAGTGTTGTTTGGCATGGGAAAAGAGGCTTGCAGGCGTGACTCCACGAAGGAGGTGGGCTGAAGAACAACTAACCAGGGGCTGCTCTCATACCTTTTGCCTCCTCCTGCTTGGGTAGAGCTCTGCCATCAGAGTAGCAGAGCTGAAGGGTCCAATCTGACCACACACATTGGTGGCCAGAGACTAACACCTGGCTGGCGGGGCTGCCCAGGCAGCCTTACCTTACAGTGTTTCCAAAGGTGCTGAAAAGTCTGCTTCAGTTTGTGTGAAATGCATTTTGTTTGTTTGTTTGTTTGTTGTTGTTGTTGTTTTTGAGGTAGGGTCTCACTGTAGCCCAGGCTGACCTGCAATTCACTATGGAGTCTCAGGGTGGCCTCGAACTCACAGGCAATCCTCCTACCTCTGCCTCCCGAGTGCTAGGATTAAAGGCGTGCGCCATCACGCCTGGCTTGAAATGTTTTGATTTCTGTGTTTAAGGATATTTTCTTTCTCTCTGCTTTCTTTATTCTTTTAATTTAAGCTACTCTTGATGGTGCAGGCCTGTGATCCTGGCACTCAGGAAGTGGAGGCAGGAAGGCGAGGAATTCAAAGTGACCCTCAGCAACATGGTGAGTTAGAGGCCAGCCTGGGCTACCTGAGACCCTTTCTCAAAAAGAGAGAGAGAGAGCAAAAAGAAAAAGAAAACGATGAAGCAAAGGTCCTCAGGCTGAACTGTGGCCTCTGCCTTTGCTCATCACCTGCTTAGTCTGCTTCCTAACTTCTCCATCCAGAGCATGGGACTGAATCTTCCTGATCCTGATTCCAGGTTGACCTTGTGACTTACAGTGTTCTGTAAGATGCGTAAGAAGGGACTTGCTTCTGGTTCCAGGCACTGACCCCACAATGTCCTTGCAGCTTTGCCTTGGCCCTCTTGAAACCCTCTGGCTATCATGTGAGAAAGTCTGTAAGTTAGACTATGACAACCCTCAGGGTAGACCGTCTGAATCACAAGATGCCACATGGAGAGAAAATCCAGCTGACAGCCACACCAAGGCCCAGACATGTGAGTGAGGCTATCTGAAACCCTCCAGCCCCAGTGGAGCCACCTTGAAGTGACATTTGTGGCCATAAGGGACCTCAGACCCGAGACAGCAGGTCTGCCCAACTGAGCCTAACCCATATGCCAGACAGAGAAAAAAAGGTTTGTCTTCGTGTTGGTAATGTAGCAATGAGTAACTGATATGCAACCCTTGTCATCTTATTTTAACATTTTTATTTATTCATTTATTTGCAATCAAAGCGAGAGAGAGAGTGAGTGTGTGTGCCATGGCCTCTTACTACTACCAATGAACTCCAGACATAGGTGCTACTTTGTGTATCTGGATTTACATGGATACTGGGAAATTGAACCCAGGCCAGCAGGTTTTGCAAGCAGGCACCATTAGCCTCCGAGCCATCTCTCTGGCTCATCATTTCTGCCATCCATGTTTAGTCATTTACTTTATCTCTTTCCTGCCCACCTATTCCCACATGCTCCCTGGAACTTCGGCTGTATTAGCCATGGACTTTGTCCTATTCCCAGTGCCTCATCTTGACAGCTGGTAGGTGCTCAGTAAACACTGGCTGGAAGAATGGATAAGAACGTCAAAGTCAACCAGCAGCTGTAGTGCCAAGCCCTTGCCATGAGGCACTGAGCAGGAGGGTATGCATGAGCCAATCCCTGCATGAGGGTTCTCTGGCTTCCTAGACTCAGTCCTCATTTGCTGCCATGTCATTTAAGGAGGTGATTTGGGGGAAGGGTCCCTTTGGTTTCACAACCCATTCTAACATGCACAAGGCAGAAGGGCAATGGCATCACCTCTGGTAAGGCTGGGCTTGGATTCTGTAGCATGTTCCTCTCTAAGCCATAGTTGTTTCTTTCTTTCTTTCTTTCTTTCTTTCTTTCTTTCTTTATTTATTTATTTATTTTTTTTTGGTTTTTTGAGGTAGGGTTTCACTCTGGCTCAGGCTCAGGCTGACCTGGAATTCACTATGGAGTCTCAGGGTGGTCTCGAACACACGGCGATCCTCCTACCTCTGCCTCCTGAGTGCTGGGATTAAAGGCGTGCACCACCACACCGTGCTTCATAGTTGTTTCTGAGCAAAGACAGATGTCTCTACCCACATGGCTTCCCCTGCATGCATTTACCTGTGACCAGCTCCTTGCATATCTTCTGCATAGAAGGACCCAAGAAATGCTGGTCCTTGTGTAGGTCAGGGCAAAGAGACCATAATCTCAAAAAATAAGGTGCAGAGTGATTGAGGAAGATAGTCAGTGCCTACCTCTGGCATGTGCACACACACACACACACACACACACACACACACATACATTCATGCCAAAAAAAATCCCATAGGAGCCGGGCGTGGTGGTGCACATCTTTAATCCCAGAATTTGGGAGGCAGAGGTAGGAGGATCGCTGAGAGTTTGAGGCCACCCTGAGACTACGTAGTGAATTCCAGGTCAGCCTGAGCTAGAGTGAGACTCTACCTCAGGGGAAAAAAAAAATTTCCATAGGGAACAGCTGGACCACTCCCAACCAACCAATCCCTATTACAGCCAGAGCATGATGCTTGAGTGGCCGATACTCATAGACAGCAGGCCTTCTCTGTGACCCATCTTAGAATTCAAACAGGTGGAGTTTATTTATTTATTTATTTATTTTTGGATGAGGAAATGAAAGAACCGCAGTCATTTGAAGTCATTTGTCCCAGTGGTTCAGTAGCCAATATCTATCATCCTTTCTGAGAGAGGGTGTGTGTGTGTGTGTGTGTGTGTGTGTGTGTGAGTGTATGCGCATGTGGAGGCCAGAAGACCATCTTGGGTACCACTCTTCAGGCACCCTCAACCTTCTTTTAAAACAAGCTCTTACTGGCCTAGAGATAACCAACTAAACTAAGTTAGATTTGCTGGCCAGTGAGCCCCAGGGATCTGCCTATCTCCACCTTCCCAGCACTGGTCCAATTCCCTGGCCCCTATGAGAGGGATTTGGGTGGCTTCGAAGGGGTATACCTAGATCCAAGCCCTGGGCAAGAACAATATGGTTTCTACCTGTCCCTACATCCTTTGGGTGCAACATGAATTTCTCCCAAGAAGTCAGTATCCAACAACATGTGGCTTAGGAAGAATTGGGGTGGGTCCCTTCCCAGCTCAGTCCTGAGTGGAATTTCCACAGCCCTGGGCACAGAGAGTGTTGCAGTCAGGTTCGCATTGCTGGCAGAAATCACCCAACCAAGCTGTGGGTAAAAAGGTTTATTTTGGCTTACAGACACAAGGGGAAGCTCCATGATGGCAGGAGAAATAAGCAGAGGGCGGACATCATCCCTGGCCAACATCAGGTGAACAACAGGAACAGGAGAGTGTGCCAAACACTGGCATGGGGAAACTGGCTATAATACCCATAAGCCCACCCCCAACAATACACTGACTGCAGGAGGCATTAATTCCCAAATCTCCATCAGCCGGAAACCTAGCATTCAGAACACCTAAGTTTACGAGGGACACCTGAATCAAACCACCACAGAGAGGGAGTGTTGGAACAACTTCATGCTTTGATTAGGGACTCTCAGGATGGAACAAAGCCTGTTTTCATCCAAGGCCTGATGACCTCCTTCTGAGCGGGTGAATCCTACACTCTCAGCTGACAGGAAATGAGAATGAACTCACAGGGATCTCACTGCTGAATCAGTAGTGTGTGCAAGCAGCCCACCCACACTTCCACACCTGCCAGGTGTCAACACTGGCCCCCAGCACCCAGGATGCCAGCCCTGCTGTGACTGGTGCTCTCATCTCTGCCTGAACATTAGAATCACTTGAGGAGCGCTAACAAACACCCACGCTTGGGCTCCACCCTACATCAATTGAATCAGATGTTATGTTGCAGCCCACATGTCGGCTTTTTCTAAAGCAGGAGTCCTACACTGAATGTCCTACACTCAAAGATACTGACAGCCTTTTTTTAATTTTTACTTATTTTTGTGTGGGTGGTGTGTGTATGCATGTTTGTATGTGTGTGGGCACACATGTGTCCAAGTATGCATGCACATTTGTGGAGGCTCAAGGGCCATATCTGATGTCTTCCTCAATCTCTGTTCACTTTATTCTCCAAGACAAGGTCTCTCACTGAACCCAGGGTTCACTGATTCAGCCAGACTAGCTAGGATCTTCCTATCTCTGCTTCAGGCTCAGGCTGCTATGTCTGGCTTTTTTCTTTTTTCTTTTTATTAACAATTTCTATGATTATAAACAATATCCCATGGTAATTCTCTCCCTCCCCACATTTTCACCTTTAAAACTCCATTCTCCATCATATCCCCACCTCCTCCCCATCAGTCTCTCTTTTATTTTGATGTCATCATCTTTTCCTCCTATTATGATGGTCTTGTGTAGGTAGTGTCAGGTCATGGATATCCAGGCCATTTTGTGTCTGGAGGATCACGTTGTAAGGAGTCCTACCCTTCCTTTGGCTCTTACATTCTTTCCGCCACCTCTTACGCAATGGACCCTGAGCCTTGGAAGGTGTGATAGAGATATTGCAGTGCTGAGCACTCCTGTCACTTTTTCCCAGCACCATGATGCCTTCTGAGTCATCCCAAGGCCACTGCCATCTGAGAAGAGAAGGTTCTCAACCAAAAGTGAGAGTAGCATTAATATATAGGTATGAAAATTAAGAGAAGTGCTTACTGGGCAGTTTGATGAGCATAATGTATACATTTAGCCAGATGGCAGCAGATGTTACACCCCTAGGTCTCATGACTAACCCTGTTGTAGGTTTTCAGTTTCAGGGATGTATTCCCTCCCATGGAGTGTGCCTCCAGTCCAATTAGAGGGCAATTGGTTTCCACCATGACAGACGTGCCACTATTGCACCAGTTGGCTCATTTGGCCTGTCTGGCTAAATATAAAGCTTGCAATGTCCACTGTTGAGTATCTTCACTGGTGATTTCTCTTTCTCCCATTGAACTGCATGCAGAATGGCATCTTCCAGCTTTCTGTCAGCTGGTCTACATGGAGAAGGTTATCAGCTCAGTTCCAGCAGGATTATTCAGTGGCCTTGCAGCCCAAGTATGTAGAGTCTTCAGCAATAGGGTCTTACCATCTATTCCTGGTGGGAAACCGAGGGCCTTGTATGCCTGGCTTTTTAAAAAATATTTTCAGGGCTGGAGAAATGGCTTAGAGGTTAAGGTGCTTGCCTGCAAAAACTAAGAACACACGTTCCAATCTCCAGGTCCCACATAACCAGATGCAGAGTGACACAAGTGTGCAATGTTGCACATGCACACAAGGGGCCACATGTGTCTGGAGTTCACTCACAGAGGTTGAAAGGCCCTGGTGTGCCCATTCTCTCTCTCTCTCTTTTTCTCTCTCTCCCTCTTTCTTTCTCTCAAAAATAAAAATAAAACTAAACTTTATTTGTTTGGCAAAGAGAGAGAAAAAGAGAGGATGAGTGCACCAGGGCTTCCAACCACTGCAAACAAACTCTAGATGCCTGTGCCACTTTAGGGCATCTGGCTTTGCATGGGTACTGGGAAATGGAACCCAGGCTGTCGGTCTTTGCAAGCAAGCAAGCAAATGCCTTTAACAACTCAGCCATCTCCTTGGCGCCAGTACCTGGTTTTGTGTTGGGGATCAGAACTCAGGTCCTTATGTTTGCATGGCAAGCACTTTATCCAGTGAGCCATCTCCCCAGCCAGGCCTCCCTGTCTGAGTATTTACTTGTCTGGTGTCAGGCTCTACAACTTTCGTATGCACAATACCAGTTTCTTTACATGAGCCTTCTGCGGTAAACACTACTGTCGTTATCTCTGTTTAACAGATGAGGAAACTGAGGCACAGGGCAGTGAGGTTTCCTGCCCAGTGGTAGGAAGCAACAGTGGAGGGCAGAGTCCTTGAGAATGTGCCCTGCATTTTGCTCCCAGATGGAACAGCCTTGCACAAACATGGAAAGGGAAAAGATCTGGGAGTCGAAATAGGCCACAAGCCAAATCTACATATCACTTTTCAAAACTTTTTTTCTGAAAACTTCCATAATTATAAACAATAAACCATGATAATTCTCTCCCCTCCCCCACTTTGCCCTTCACATATCCACCCTCCATCCCCTCCCCTTCCCTCTCAGTTAGTCTCTTTTTTATTGTGATGTTATCATCTTTTCCACCTATTATGAGGGTCTGGTGTAGGTTAATAATCTACATGTCACTTTAATGAAAGAAACACATGGGTTTGTTAGAGATGAAAAGATCTGAGTTCAAATCCTGGGCCTATTACTCTCCAGCTATGATTCTGGGTAAGAAAGCTACTTAAAATCTCTGTGCCTCAGTCTCCCCATGGGTAAATGCTGTGTGCTCATCTTGTCCACAACTGCAGAGGTGGTGAACGGAAAGCCCTCAGCACCAGACCTAGTTAGCAGGATTGGGGTGTTCAGTGAAGTCCACTTCTGCTTCTGCCCTCTTGATTCCACCTTGTCAGCGTCAGGAGAGAGAAGCTCTGTGGGGCTGTTGGGATCTTCATGGCGATCCGGAGCCTGGTCTTCACACCTTCTCAGAGATGAGAGGGACTTGTTTTGAAATGATGCTGTTGGGAAAAGCTGTGTACCTTTCAACCAAGAGCCTAGCCCTCTCTAGTGCTGAGGACTGAACCCTCACTCATGCTAGTCAAATGTACTAGTACTGGGCCACACCTCAAGCCCATACTGAGCCTTTCTTTAATTGACATTTCTGAACACACAAGTAGACTTTCTCAATCCTTTTCCGTCTCCACACATCATCCGGCTCATTCTGGAGAGTAAGGGGAACGCTCTCCCACTACACAGCTCTGGAGGCCGGGTGGGAACTTAGGTACATGTATATCTGACTCTGGGTTCTTTTTTTTTTTTTTTTTGCCCTATGTGTATGTGTGTGGTACACATGCATGTGTGTGCATGTTCGTATGTGTGTGGCAGTGCATGTGCGTGCGGAGGCCAGAGATTGATGTTGGGGGTCTTCAGTTGCTCTCCACCTTACTCTTTGTGACAGAGTCTTGCTGAACCTGGAACTCACCAATTCAGCAAGACTAACTAGGCAGCAAGCCCCAGGGGCTCCCTGATCCCCCCTCCCCAACACTGGGGTACAGGTGTGATTCACCATGCATGCCAGCTTTTATGTGGTGCTGGGTCCTCGTGTGTGTGTGGCAAGACTTGACCACTGAGCCATCTCCCCAGCTCAGACCCTCCACTGCATCAACCTTAACCCCTTGTGGAGTGCCTATGAAGTAAGGAGGCACTGGTCAGAGTGGTCCCAGCGAGTGGAGGATGCAGCTCCCTCTCCTCAAATCCAATGTTCCTCCTGGCTCTAGGGTGAGCTGGGGTCCCCTTGCATTAGGCAGGGCCCTCAGCAGAGGAGACTGCCAGGCAAAAGAAAGGGAGCTTCTCCCGAGTCCAGGCCCCGGGGTGACCAGGCTTAAAGCTCCACGGACTTGGGCTTGCTGCTGTCTCTAGAGGAACCTGTCTATATCTGAGCAGCTGTGTGGGCTCTGAGCAAGGGACTTGGTCATAGGAGGCCTCTGTTTTCTCATCCAAATAATGGGCTGGACAATGATACAGGTCAGAGAGCCTGGGGCATGTTGTGACCCTCAGTGAGTGATATAGGAGGAGTTATTCTCTGCACTCGACTAAGATGCAGTGAATCAATGGGAGTTCTTTACTTCCTGTTGCATTTTTAATTAGCATCATGAGCTTTCGTTATGGCCTTTTCACACTTTGTCTTTATTGATCTTCCTCCCTCCCTCCCCTCCCCCGCCCCCTGCCCTCCTTGTACCCTTCCATCTCCATAGTTCCATTTTCACTCTCATGCTACATGGGTTCTATCACCTCTTGCAAAACAGTTTTTTCCCTCTTGTGGTTCCCTTTCTGGTTTCTTGCCCTATATACCCACATATATAAAATTAAAAGCTAAATCCTCATGTAAGAGGGAACATGTGGTATCTCTCTTTCTAAGCCTGGGCTACCTCACTTACAGTAATTTCCAATTCCATCCATTTCCATACAAATTCCATTTTTATTTGTAGCTGAATAAAACACCATTAAATGTGTGCAACACAGTTTCATTAGCCATTCATCTGCTGTTGGACTCTAGACCAGTAAAATAATTTTAATTCAGGTTCATTCCGAGCACTCATGAGGCTGAAGCAGGAGGATCACAAGTTCAAGGCCAATCTGACTATGAGGCCCTGTCTCTAATAATAGCAGTACTGTTTCATTATTTATTATTATTTTGTGTATGTGAATAATGCGTGTGTGCAGGTGTGCCGTGCATGCGTGTGGGGAGGGCAGAGGAAACCTCAGGAGACGGGTCTGCGCCTTCCGCCTTCCTTGAGTCAGGGTCTCCGTGGCTCGCTCGCTGGACGACGAGCTTCTGGGGACTCTCCCACCTCCAGCTCTCCTGGCACCACTGGGATCACAGACTCGCGATACTGCATTCAGCCTTTTACTCAGGTTCTGGGAACCAAACTCAGGTCCTCCTACTTGCACAGAAAGCATTTTACCTACTGAGC
Source organism: Dipus sagitta (assembly GCA_036346955.1). Lineage (NCBI taxonomy): Eukaryota > Metazoa > Chordata > Mammalia > Rodentia > Dipodidae > Dipus > Dipus sagitta. The sequence continues at coordinate 262,052,571 of CM070770.1, read as the reverse complement.
CATCTCCCCAGCTCCATGCTACTGAGAATACTATAAATTTCTTGTGGGATAATGTGAATCCTGAATCAAAGATGTGCGGGCGACTGCAGGGGAAAGTCGGGGTGCTGACCTTTGGCCTCTGACTGATGGATCCCAGAAACTGTGGGAGTAGCCAATCTCTGTGGCTGACTATCTCCTGACTTCATGGCCTTAGTCACTCTTCAAACCCTTCTTTCTGAGGCAGGTCATCACAGCATAGCACAGTGATGAAAATGACCAGCAGATGGCGTGCAAAACACGTGAGGACGGGCCTCTTGGCTGACGGGGCGTGTCCTGGAACCTCGGAGAAGGAAGGGTACGCTACCTGTGCGCTCAAACCAGCGCCAGTGCAGGACTCCTTTGCATGGGGGTGGTGCGGAAGCATGACGGGCAGTCCCGTACACCTTTCTTTTTCTTTTAAAATATATTTTAGTTATTTATTTGAGAGGGAGAGAGAATGGGAGGGCCAGGGCCTCCAGCCACTGCAGACAAACTCTAGACGCATGCGCCCCCTTGTGTATCTGGCTTACGTGGGTCCTGGAGAATCGACCCGGGATCCTTTGGCTTTGCAGGCAAACGCCTTAACCGCTAAGCCATCTCTCCAGCCCCCATGCACCTTTCTTTGCCTCAGGGCTGCTGGGACTACACAGAGGGCATTCTTGGCTGTGTTCCTCAGGTCAGGGCCATCTTCCCTCAGCATTCTCTGCTTGGGCTACAGAATGGACAGCAGGGCTCTAGAGGGCCTATGTGTGAGGTCAGGTCCCGGGGACACCAGACATTCACTAGAGCAAATCTGGCCATGGCCGGTGGACATGTCAACACAACCTCTGCAAGATAGTCTTTCTGACAGGCATGTATGTTGGGACCAAAGCTCACACTTCATGGTCCCGTCACTGAGGCTGCCCTCTACCAATGTGGCATAGCAGAGGTGAACACCCTCTGAGCCGCAGCTTCTGTGTCTGTAAAAATGGGGACAATAACCACAACAGACTTTCCGTGAGACATTGGTGGGAGGGTTCTGGTAGCAGTGCCTGGCACAGAGCTACAGAATGGGGCCCAGATTATGGTCCTGTCACTTTGTCCCCTCAACCTTCAATCCCACCCCACCACTAATGAATCTGACCACCACCATTCTCCATGCCACACACTCCCATTGCCATGGCCTAGCTTCTGAGAGACTCTGGTTCCTGCCTTGTGACCTTGGAGGGCCCCGGAATCATCTGCCAGCCTCTAGTCCCCCTGCAAATCCTGTGTTGCCCACCCTTTGGCCAAGGTAGTTTGCCCTGAAATGCAAGTCTGCCTGCAGATGTTGTTCTCAATAAACCCAGATTCCTTTTTTTTTTTTAAATTTTTTTGTTATTTATTTATTTATTTATTTGAGAGTGACAGACAGAGCGAGAAAGAGGCAGAGAGAGAGACACAGAGAGAATGGGCGTGCCAGGGCCTCCAGCCACTGCAAACGGACTCCAGACATGTGTGCCCCCTTGTGCATCTGGCTAACGTGGGTCCTGGGGAGTTGAGCCTCGAACCAGGGTCCTTAGGCTTCACAGGCAAGCGCTTAACCACTAAGCCATCTCTCCAGCCCCCAGATTCCTTTTAAGTCACTTAGCATGTGTGTTGCAAGAGCTTTGTTGCTCACTCCAGCCCTATCCAAGTGATAGCAGGGCCCAACCAGAAGGTTCCAGCAGGACATTTGCTATTCCTCGTCCTAACAGTCTTCATTTAAAAAAAAACCTTTTGGCTGAGCGTGGTGGCACACGCCTTTAACCCCAGCACTCGGAAGGCAGAGGTAGGAGGATCACCATGAGTTGAAGGCGACACTGAGACTACAGAGTGAATTCCAGGTCAGCCTGAGCTAGAGTGAGACCCTACCTCAAAAAAAAAAAAATACTTTTATTTCTTGTTTGAGAGAGGGGGACAGATAGAGAGAGAGGGAGAATAGGTGTGCCAGGGCCTCTAGCCACTGCAAACAAACTCCAGATGCATGCACCACTTTGTGCATCTGGCTTTTATGTGGGTCCTGGGGAATCAAACCTGGGTTCTTTGGCTTTGCCAGCAACCACCTTAGCTGCTAAGCCATCTCTCCAGTCCTCCTAACAGTCTTCAAATAGGTGCATATTTGTCAAAGAGGAAAACTTGTTTGTCAGTTGATTGGTGTGAAGTGGGGTCTCAATCAGCAGTCCAGGCTGACCTCAAACTTATGGCATTCCTCCTACCTTAGCCTCCCAAGTGCTGGAATTAAGGACATGAGCTACACTCCTAACTTCAAAGAGAAAACTCTTTATTTATTTATTTTCTCAAGGTAGGCTCTCAATCTAGCCCAGGCTGACCTGGAATTTACTCAGTAGTCCCAGGCTGGCCTCTGACTCACAGTGACCCTCTACCTCTGCCTGAGTGCTAGGATTAAAGCATTGTTACACTCCTACCTTCAAAGAGAAAACTTTTGTTTTATTTATTTTTTTAAATATTTTTTGTTTATTTTTATTTCTTTATTTGAGAGTGACAGACACAGAGAGAAAGAGGCAGATGAACAGAGAGAGAATGGCCTCTCCAGGGCCTCTAGCCATTGCAAACAAACTCCAGATGTATGTGCCCCCTTGTGCATCTGGCTAACGTGGGTCCTGGGGAACCGACCCTTGAACCCAGGTCATTAGGCTTCACAGGCAAGTGGTTAACCACTAAGCCATCTCTCCAGCCCCTTATTTTATTTATTTATTTATTTATTTGAGAGTGTGTGAGTGATGATGGGCACTTCAGAGCCTCTTGCTACTGCCAACGAACCCTAGATGCATATGCCACTTTATGAATCTGGCTTTATATGGATGCTGGGAAATCAAACCCAGGCCAGCAGGTTTTGCAAGCAAATGCCTTTAACTGATGAGCCATCTCTTCAGCCCCCACCCCCCAAAATCTCTTTGAAAAGTATGGTTGATGTAAAGAATATTCTGAGGATTAGAGATGTAGTTCTGTTGGTAGAATGCTTGCTTAGCATGCACAAGGCCTTAGATTCCATCTTCAGTACTACATAAACCAGGTATGGTGGTTCACAACTGTAACCCCAGCACTCAGGAGGTGGAAACAGGAGGATATGAGGCTCAAGGTTATACTTAGCTACATTGTGAGTTCAAAGCTAGCATGAAATACATGAGAACCTGTTTCAAAAGAAAAAAAAATAGGGGCTGTAGAGATGGCTTAGTGGTTAAGGTACTTGCCTGCGAAGCCAAAGGACCCATGTTCAACTCTCCAGATCCCATGTAAGCCAGACACACAAAGGTGAGGCAAGCTCAAGGTTGGACATGCCCACTAGGTGGCACAAGCTTCTGGAGTTAGATTTCAGTGGCTGAGGCCCTGGATTGCCAATTTTCTTTCTTTCTTTCTCTCTCTCAATTTCTGAAATAAAAAAAAGATGCCGGGCATGGTGGCATACACCTTTAATTCCAGCACTCAGGAGGCAGAGGTAGGAGGATCACTGTGAGTTCGGGGCTACCCTTAGATTACATAGTGAATTCCAGGTCTGCCTCTGCTAGAGTGAGACCCTACCTCAAAAAAAAACCAAAGGAAAAGAAAAAAGAAAAAGAAAAAACAGGATATTGTTTTCAGGTGAAATCAAGTGTTTTAAAATATGTGCTCTATCAAAGCAACTGCTAATTAATTGAGAAGTGTCCTTCATTTGACATTCTCCTATTCTTGAGACATTAGTCACACATACTCCTTACAGGATGGTTGATGTAGGTGGATTCCAGTTCAAAGTCTCATAGCCCATAAAGAGCCCAAACCTTCTATCACGTGTCTGTGATTCCTCAGGAATAGAGTCTGCCACCAGTGTCCTATGATGACACAGATGGGTCATGATGGGACAAAGGTGCTTGCTAAGTATCTGCTTGGACAGGCGATAGGACTCTGGATCCCTTCTCCGGAGTCCTGCCCATGGTTTCTCACTTCCTACAGATGTGTCCCTACTGTGGTGGGACTCAGTGATCACGCCATTCAGTTCTGGCTCACTGGCTGCAAACACATCTCCTGGTCTCCATGCGGCAAACTTTCAGACCTGACACAGTATGCATAACACTGATGCTTGGCAATGTGCCTTTCTATCTGTAAGTGAATTCACAGGTATGTAATTCACTTGTCATGTGCCATTTCAGATGCATCAATATTGTGCCTTCATTATAACATCAAGGAGATCAAAGATGGAAAATAGACATAAAATCCTACATAAAGGTGCTGGCCCTCCTCCCAGACATGAAGCAGAAATGAGACACCCTTTTTTAAGTATCCCCAGGGAGGTGGCAGCACAGTCCAGACAGCTGCAGGTGTGCCCTGTGGGTGACTCAGACATCAAAGGCAGAAAGGCCATTGGTGACGTCCACATCAGCGAACATATGGATGTATAAGGGGTTACATTCCTGGGGAAATCAGAGACTATCAAGACAGGGCAGAGAAAGAAAATACATTAGTATGTAAAATGAGGTTAGATTCTAGTCTCAGGTCATTTCACAGAGGGCTTGCGCCTACACAAATGCCCAGAGAGATTCTGAGTGTCATGTGAAATATGATGTAGGGTCCTGTCCTGTACAGCACAGAACGAGATGTCTGGCTTTCCTGCCTGCCTCTTGCCACCACCAAATGCCAGTGGCTCCCACACTCATGATTGGCACTAACTTTCAGTGCTGGTGGGGCTGATCTTGCCCACAACAGAACAAGGGATTGTTGGATCAGACATGCCCCCAGACTTCATCCCCCGTAAGGTCCGTACACATACTGTTCCTTTTTATTGCGGGACATCTCTTTTTTCAGACTTCCAAGCATTCTTCCTTCTCCCTTCAGTTACAGCTGCCACCCAAATAACCAGCTGGGGACCTGCTGCCTGCCACCCAGGATGAGTGTCCTGGAGGGCAAGGCGTGCTGAATGTTGAGCTGGCTCACTCTCCTGTTGCTGCAGTCCTCCTCACTGCCTGGGTGGCTGGAAACAAGTCAAATGCATGAGTTGCATCAGTGTCCAGGGCAGCCACAGGCTCCCCTCCTTGAAGCAGGTGACATCCTGTCTGACACTGGAAAATTCTTGTGTACTGATTTTTTTGTGTGTGCTTACCACAAAAGATTGGTTTTTGGTCACTCACATCAAAGATTTTTTTAATACATAAACAATTTATTTACTTGTTTAAGAGAGAGAAAGAGGTAGATAGAGTGAGAGAATGGGCATGCCAGGATCTCCAGCTACTGCAAATGAACTTCAGAAACATGCGCCACCTTGTGCATCTAGCTTACATGGGCACTGGGGAATCAAACCTGAGTTCTTAGGCCTCACAGGTAAGTGCCTTAACCACTAAGCCATCTCTCTAGTCCACATCAAAGCTTTTAAAAATAAGATGTCATGGGAGTGTAGCTCAGTGGTAAGAGTGCTTGCATAGCATGCTTGAAACTTTGGGTCCAAAGGTATGTTGGTGCATGCCTTAAATCCTAGCACTAAAGAGATAAAGGTATGAGAATCAGGAGCTCAAGGTCACCCACAGCTATATATCAAGTTCAAGGCCAGCACGGGTTACTGGGATTCTGTCTCAAATAAAATAAAACAAAGTCAACCAGGCATGATGATGCATGCCTTTAATCCCAGCACTCAGGAGGCAGAGGTAGGAGGATCACTGTGAGTTCCAGACCACCTTGAGATTACATAATGAATTCCAAGTCAGCCTAGACTAGAGTGAAACCTTACCTCGAAAAACCAAAAAAAAAAAAAATTAATAATAATAATAAAATTAAAAATATACAACAATGTCTAGATTTGGTTGGAATCTACTGTCTCACCATTGTGCTGAATATGGACTTTCAAGGTGTAAGTTACACACTATAAGAAAAACAGATCTTTCCTATTTTTTTTCTTGTTGTTTTTTCAAGGAATTTTGAGGTAGGGTCTCACTCTAGCCCAGGCTGACCACTCTAGCCCAGGCTGACCTGGAACTCACTCTGTAGTTCCAGGCTGGCCCTGAACTCAGAGCGATCCTCCTACTCTGCCTCCTGAGTGTTGGGACTAAAGACGTGTGTGCCACACCTGGCAGGAAAGCAAATCTTAAGTGGACAGTTCTATAAACTTTTGAATGTGTTTCTTTGAGAAACAAGGATCTGGATACAGCTAGAGAAGTTGATCCTAATACCCGTGTGTGTCGTAGGGTACACCTATACTCCAGCATTGAGGAAGTAGAGTCAGCAGGATCAAGAGTCCAAGGTCCTACTTGGCTACATACTGAGTTTAAGGCCAGCCTAGGCTACATGAGCCCCTATCCAAAAAATGAGAGAAAGATCTGGGCATGGTAGCATACACCTTTAATCCCAGCATTCAGGAGGCAGAGGTCAGTGGATCACTGTGAGTTCAAGGCCACCCTGAAACTACATAGTGAATTCCAAGCCAACCTGGGCTAGAGGGAGACCCTACCTCAAAAACCAAGAGAGAGAGAGAGAGAGAGAGAGAGAGAGAGAGAGAGAGGAGGGAAGGGAAGGGAAGGGAAATGAATGGAGAAGAAGAAAAGGGAAGGGAAGGGAAGGGTCACATCACTCTAATCTTTGCCTCTGACTACATCGCCTTATCTTCATTTCTTCTTCTTTTTTTTTTTTTTTTTTTTTTTTTGGTTTTTCGAGGTAGGGTCTCACTCTGGTCCAGGCTAACCTGGAATTAACTCTGTAGTCTCAGGGTGGCCTTGAACTCATGGCAATCCTCCTACCTCTGCCTCCCGAGTGCTGGGATTAAAGGCGTGCGCCACCACGCCCGGCTTCTTCTTCTTTGTTTTTGAGACAGAGTCTCACTATGTAGCCTAGACTAGCCTCAAACTTATGATCCTCCTGCCACAAACTCCCCCATAGTGGGAATACAGGTATGCATCACCACATTTGGCTCATTGTCTATCTGTCTGTCTATCTATCGATTATCTATCTATCTGTCATTTATTTATCATGTATTTATTTATCATCTATCTATGTATCTCTATCTATCTGAAGTGCAAAGGCCTTTCACATTCTAAACAATATGCAACCACTGGGCTAAACCTCTAGCTCTATGTGTGTCTTACAGATAGTTGTCCTTAGATTTAGGATTTACTGTAATCCAAGATCAGATGTTATCAAATGTCATCATTTACAACCTCCTTAATTACATCCAAAAAACTCCCTTTGCAAATCAGGCAACATTTGCAGGTTGGGGATGTGGACATATATTTGGGGGAAGAAACTATTCTCGCTGCCACAGGTATCATCAAATGCATGAAGTGGATTAAGCAAGCTTCTTCTCATCTTTGTCAGTCACCCAGTGCTGTCTACTAACTGCCTGGGCATCCTTCCAGAGGCAGTTTCTGTATATGTAGGAATATATGTTCACATGTATGTGTCATTGTTACATAAATAGTAGTTTGTTCTATACTGCTCTGTGTTTGCCCATTTCCACCCATGCTGCAAAAACATCATTTTGCCAGTGATATCTTTATTCACGTGCATGATCCTGGAATGCTTAGCTTCCCTCCCTTGCTGATATTTTACATTTTAAATTTTATTTATTTATTTATTGTGTCTTGCCACTGCAAATAAACTCCAGAGGCATGTGCCACTTTGTTCGTCTAGTTTTACTAGAGAATCAAATTCAGTTCGGCAGGCTTTGCAAGCAAGTGCCTTTAACTGGTGAGCTATCTCCCTAGTCAGCCCCCCATTTCCTTACTTTTTAAAAAATATACATTTTTTAATTTATTTATTTGAGAGAGACCAAGAAAGAGTCAGGGAGAGAGAGAAAGAGAGAGAGAGAGAGAGAATGGGCATACCAGGATCTCCTGCCACTGTAAATGAATTCCAGATACATGTGCCACTTTGTGCATCTGGCTTTATATAGGTACTGGAAATTGAACCCTGGTCATCAGGCTTTGGCAAGCAAGTACCTTTAACAGTGAACAACCTCTCCAACCCCCTTCCTTGCCTTTTTTGACAGTGAGAAAGAGGCGAGGGGGGGGCATACCAGGGCCTCCATCCCCAGGCACATGTACCACCTTGTGCATATGGCTTACGTGGGTCCTGGGGAATCAAACCTGGGTCCTTTGGCTTCACAGGCAAGTGTCTTAACCACTAATCCATTTCTTACAGCCTGCTTCCTTATTTTAAAAGACTGTTTTTAACTTTTTAAAAAAATCTTCCTATGAGGCTGGAGAGATGGCTCATTGGATAAATGGTTCATCAAGCAAGCATGAGAACCTGAGTTCAGATCCCCAGCACCCACTTAAAAGAAGCTGCATGTGTTGGTTCACTCTTGTAATCCCAGTGCTTAGGAGGCAGGTGTAGGAGAATCCCAGGGCTTTCTGGCTCTGGGATCAGCGAGAGAGCCTGTTTCAAGAAAGTAAGGTAGAGAGTATAAGAGGAAGATACCCAACATCAACCTCTGGCAGTCACAGGCATGAATGCACATGCATACACAACCATACACTTTGGCCACACACATAGGGATACACATACATCCACATGCAACACACACACACACACACACACACACACACACACACGCCATAAACAATCCTCCTTTACTCTGGCCACACTCACCACTTTGCATAACCCTTTCCAGCCTGGTCCTCAAACAGGAATATTTTGCTAAGTTTCAGGTATCAGCCAGGTGCCATCTTTATTCTGTTCCATAGATGTATTTACAGAATAGTCTTCCACGTTGCTACAGTATCATCTCAGTTACATTTCCACAATTGCAAAACAATGTTCCTCACTGGGCAGAGAGGACTTGATGCACAAAGCCATCAATCCACTGTTCCTATGTGGACTTAGTTTTATTTTCTCTAAAAATTGTGCTGTAATGAATGTTTTTCTTTCAATTGCTTTTAATAAAAAGAAAAAGGGAGGAAGAGGAAAGAGTAGATTTCCAAGCATGGTGCTATTCAGTTAAAGTCTATGACAGTTCTGTGGAATCAACTCCAAGTTGCCAAATTGCTTGTGCAAGGGGTCAACACTGCTGGTGCCACCTGACTTAGCCTGGAGGGAGAGCTGAGCCCCCTCTACTTGTCCGAAACCAATGAGGCTCAGCCACTGGTCAGAAACATCAAGGACTTCCTGAGAGAGACTGTGACCTGGCTCTGCTGGCTCTCTTCCCCACTTATCCCCTAATGGACATGCTTCAGGTTCCGGCTCTGCAACTTGGCCTTGGCCCTGTCATTGCACACCTCTGATCTCCTTTCCTCATCTGTAAAAGGTAAAAGGTACAGTGACCAACTATCCCTGTTTTCTGAGGATGAGGAGGTCCTTAGAATATGGAACTTTCATTGTTAGAGCAACAAAAGGCAGTCAGGGACAGAGTGGTCAGTCTTGTCATCCAAGCACATGGGATGCAGAGGCAACAGGATCTCAAGTTTGAGGCCAGACTAGACTATACACTGAGACTGGTTCAAAACAAACAAAAAAGCAACAAATATACACATACATGACATAAACAACAGGGGCGAGTATATAGCTCAGTCGGAAGGGTGCTGCCTTACACTCACAAAGCCCTGAGTTTGATCCCCAGCACCACAAAAACTGAGCACGATGGTGCACACCTGTAGTCCTAACACTTGAGAGGTGGAGGCAGGAGGACTGGAGTTCAAAGTCATCTTCAACTACATAGCAAGTTCAAGGCCAGGCTGGGATACATGAAATCCTGCCTGTCTCAAAATTAATTGACTAATTAATAAAAATCCTACTGTATCATCCTAGCATTGGGTGGCATTAAAAAAATTGGAAATAGAATAAAATGATGCTTTAATCTTAGATTCTTTACCTAACCAACTGCCTGTGGCTGAGGCACTCACATCTAGTCTGCTAAGACCCCCACTGGGGAACCCCTGACCTTTCTACATGTCCCAGTGTCCTTAACCCTTTTTGGCCTGATCTGATGTTGGTGCTTTGGGCTCCTAGCATCTGTGAATGTGACTGTTCTCTCTATTGGAGCTCTCTCCTTGGGGGTGGCATTGATCAGCTCACGTGGGAGCCCCGTCCCAGCTCTCCCTGATGTGTTTGGGATATGGGAGGTTGGGTGTTTCTTCATGGATCTGTTTACTCTGAATGTCTCCCTAGCCACTGTGCATTTCTAAGTGCTGGGATCGGCACACTTCCTCCACATACACTGGAAGCCACTGATGTGTGGTATTTGGCTATCAGCTTCTCTCTGGGTGTTTTTGTTCACCTCTGTTACCGCAACATTAAAGATGGACCTGAATTCTCTGTTTCTTTACGAAGAAAGCATGGAGAGGAAAATTGCTATGTCATGCCATTATCTTTGAAGTCTGGTGTGTGTGTGGGGGGGGGGCGGTGGACACACTCGCTGAACACATTGGTAGATTTCATACTGCAGCTCACTTCATGTATGGAGAAACCTTATGAAGTTTTCTGAGGAGAAGAAGGTGACAAACCCAAATGGGGGCTGTATTTAAGCATTGACTAGGGCTGGGCATGTAGTTCAGTGTTACAGAGCTTGCCAACAATGTGCATGGCCCTAGATTCAATCCTCAGCGCTGCAAAATAAACAAACAAGTACTGACTAGATGTGGGTGCATTTGTATGCAGCTTAGCCCTGTCCCCTCCCCCAGCCGACCATAGGCAGTCAATATTTGTTGATTGAATGAATTCTTCTGAGACAGAGTCTTATGTAGCCCAAGCTGGCCTCCAACTCATTTATGTAGCCAAGGAAACATGTGAAATCCTGATTCTCTTGTCTCTACTTCCTGAGTACTAGGATTACAGACAGGGCTGGGCTACCATATTTCTTTCAATTTGTGTGAAACCCAGCATTTGAAACCCGGATTTTTTTTTTTTTTTTTTTTTTTGAGATGGAGTCTCATTTAACTCAGGTTGGCTTTGAACTCACTACGTAGCTGAGGACAACCTTGAACACCCGATCCTCCTGCTTCAGGCTCCTGAGTCATAGGATTACAGGTGTGCACCAGCATGCCCAGCTCCTTTCAATTGTTTTTTAAAAAAGATTTTATTTTTATTTATTTATTACAGAGAGAAGGAGAGAGAGAGTATGTGTGAGAATGGGCACGCCAGGGCCTCTAGCCACTGCAGACGAACTCCAGATGCATGTGCCATCATGTACATCTGGCTTATGTGGGACCTGGAGAATCAAACCGGGATCCCTAGGTTTCACAGGCATATGCCTTAACCGTTAAGCCATCTCTCCAGCCCCTTTTCAATCTTTTTTACAAGCACAGCATTGGAGCTACAACTGGACCCCCAACTGCAGGAGCTCCTGATTTATAATCAAGCTTTTTTACTCTGTAACCTGTTACTACTTTCCAAATAAAACATTGCATTTCTCTTTCCATGCATATTTTTATACTATGATAGGTTGAACATCCCTTATTTGAGATACCGGTGACCAGAACTATCTCAGGTTTGGGAATTTTTAAATTTTGAAATATTTTCATGTATGTAATGAGATGTTGTAAGAGTTTTATTAGTTACTCTTCTTGTCACTGTGACAAAATCCCTGACAGAAATGACTTATTTGCTTTGGCTCAAGGTTTCGGTCAGTCATGGTGGGGGGGGGGGCAGTAGCTCATGGTGGTGGGATCAGCAGAGCAGCTTCTTAAATCTTGGCAGATGAGGAAGTAGGGATGGGAGCAGAAGGAGGGCCAGGCTGTCATCCTGGAGGCCTGCCCTGGAGCCTTTGTCTGCTAGAAAGGTTCTACTTCTCAAAGGTTCCACAACTTCTCAAAACAGCCCCACCAGCTAGGGACCAAGAACTCAAACACATGAACCTATGGGGAACATTTCAGATTCAAACCACTGCATGAATGAATCCGAGGCTAAACACAAACTTCATTTATGTTCCATATACATTGTGTTAGTCAGGGTTCTGTAGAGGAGCAGAACTGAGAGAATGAATATGAGTTATTACAGGGGCTTACAAGATATGGGCTAGGTACAATGACTTTCTGCGGGCTTGAAAGCTAGGGAACCTGATAGCTGCTCAGTCCATAAGTCTGGGTGCCTCTGCAGTCCCAGTCTGGCACTGGAGGTCTGGAGGACTCCTGGAGAGCTGCCCATCTTCAGTCCATGTTGGAAGGCTGGAAAAGCTGGGTTCCAATGTCCATGAAGGATGGCAGCAACACGGTAGAGGCACACACCAGCAAGAAGCACAGGTAGTCAGGCAAAATTTCCTGTGTTCTCTCAGAGCTGCTTTATTAAAAAAGATTTATTTTATTTATTTATTAGAGACATGAGAGAGAGGGAGAGAGAGAGGGAGTGAGTGAGAATGGGTGTACCAGAGTTTTCAGCCACTGCAAATTCACTCTAGATGCAGGTGCCACCAAGTACATCTGGCTTACATGGGACCTGGAGAATCAAACATGGATCCTTAGGCTTCGCAGGCATATGCCTTAACTGCTAAGCCATCTCTCCAGCCCTCAGAGCTGCTTTAAAAAAAAAAAAGAAAGAAAGAAAGAAAAGAAAAAAAACTTTTTATTAAACTGGACGTGGTGGTGCACGCCTTTAATGCCAGCACTTGGAAGGCAGAGATAGGAGAATTGCCATGAGTTTGAGACTACCCTGAGACTACATAGTGGATTCCAGGTCAGCCTGGACTAGAGTGAAACCCTACCTTGAAAAACCGAAAAAAAAAAAAAGCCTTTTTATTGACAGCTTACGTAAGTATAGACAATAAAACCATGATAATTCATTCCCTCCACCCCACTCCCCCCTCCATTGAGTCTCCCCCTTACAATTAGTCTTTTATTTTGATATCAACATTTTTTCTTCCTATTATGAAAGTCTTATGTAGGTAGTTTCAAGCACTGCAAAGTCATGAATATCAAGTCCATCTTTTGTCTGGAAGATTGTAAGCATCCTTCCCTTCCTTTGACTTTTACATTCTTTCTGCCACCACTTCTCCTGGAGCTTCTCTATATATACAGTCCACCACCTGAACAGCCACGTGCTCTGAGGGAAGATTTTCCTCCATCAGTCTTTCCTGGAAATACACTCATAGACATGAGGCATGTCTCTCTTGATTCCTGATTTGATCAAGTTGATGACAGAAATTAACCATAGCATACATTTCATACACATAGCCTAAAAGTGATCTCATATATTTTTTATGGGTGTGTGTGCATGTGCATGTGGGTGCATGTGTGTGTGCAGGTACATATGCATATGGAAGCCAGAGGACAGCCTTGGGTGTTATTCTCAGCAACACCATCCACCTCTTTGTGACAGAGTCTCTCATTGGCTTGGAGCTCACCAATTAGGCTAGACTAGCTAGCCAGTGTGCTCTAGGATTCATCTGTCTCCACCGTCCCAGTGCTGAGATTGTAAGCACCCGTGCCACACGTGGCATTTACATGGGTACCAGGAATCAAAGAGAGGTCCTCATGCTTGAAAGGCAAATACTTTACAAACTGAACCATCTCCTCAGCTCCCTCATATAGTATTTTTTTTTTTTTTTTTGGTCTTTTTGAGGCAGAGTCTCACTCTAGCCCAGGCTGACCTGGAATTCACTGTGTAGTCTCAGGGTGGCCTCAAACTCATAGCAATCCTCGACCTCTCCCTTCCAAGTGCTGGGATTAAAGGTGTGAACCACCACACCCAGTATATATGTAGTATTTTAACAATTCAACGCATGAAAATTTTATGATGTGACATCATATTGGTGCTCAAGAAGTTCTGGAGGATAGAGCACTTTAAATTAGGGTTAGTGATGTTCCACTTGAACTACTCATTTATGTCTGCAAAAACTAGGCTCAATATGTATGTGCCCAAACTCTATGTAAGTGGTATTGTGCTGGCTGGACCTCCTGCAGATTGCTTCTTTCAAATTTTTATTTATTTATTTGTGTGTGAGAGAGAATGGACATGCCAGGGTCTCTAGCCACTGCAAACAACCTCCAGACACATGTGCATCTGGCTTACTTGGGACCTGGAGAATCAAACCTGGGTCCTTAGGCTTTTCAGGCAAGCGTCTTAACTGCTAAGCCATCTCTCCAGACCTGCAGAATGCTTTTGGTAGTACTTGCACTCTGATGGATTGTTCTATTAGGTGAATGTGCTACAGGGAATTAGCCATTCATTGGCCATAGCTATCTTAGCACCTTAGGGTTACATAGCAAAATATCACAAGCTGGTGTCCTGCGCAACCAAAAAGCATTGTCTGATCTGGAAGCTAGATGTCCAAAATCCTCGTGAAGGATATGAGAGAATCTGCTCTGTGCAACTCTCTTCACTTCTGGCAGACCAGGCACTCCCATCTTGTGTATAGCATTTCTCCCAAGCCTTCCCATCATCTTCCCTGTATCCAGCTTCCACCAGTTCCCTTTTATATATGGACCCAATCACTTTGGAGAAGGGTCCACCATGGTAACCTCATCTTGACCTTACTGTCTGCAAAGACCCTGGTTCCAAAGAGGGTCATACTGGCAGGGACTTGGGGGTAAGATTTCAATACCACATGTGGTGCAGGGGCACAGTTTAACTTCTAACATAGGCCAAGTAGGCAGTTTTGAGTTTTCTACCTTTGAGGACACACCTGTGAATATTCTTAGTTGTCTCGTGGTATAGCAATTCTCAAAGAATGGTCTTGGGCAGCTGCAGCAACTGGACTTTTGTTAGAACAGAACATTTTGGAGCTGGAGAGATGGCTCAGTGGAGAAAGTGTTAGCTGTAGAAGTGTGAAAAAAGATGGGTGGGTGTGGTGGTGCTTGTCTGTGATCCCAGGACTCAGGAGGCCGAGATAGGAGAAGGCCCAGGCTTGCTGGCTAGCTAGTCTAGCCAATTGGTGATCTCTGAGTTCAGTGAGAAACTCTGTCTCAAGAAAATAAGTTGGAGTGAAGTGTGGTGAATACCTTTAATTTCAGCACTCAGAGGCTGAGATAAGAGGATCACCCTGAATTCAAGACCAGACTGGGTCTACAGAGCTCCAGGTAAGCTTGGCCTAGAGTGAGACTCTGCCTCAATAAAAGAAAAAAAGAAAATAAAGTGGAGAGTAGTATGACACTTCCATCCTCCACACGCACATGCACACCCACATACACGCATACCCACACACATACAAGCATGCATGCACACACATACACCACACCATACACATGCAGACAAATAGAAAAGCACATTTCTGGGTCTGGGTATGTAGCTGAGTGGGTAAACTTCTTGCCTACTGCCAGGCCCTAGTTTCAATTCCTAGCACCACATGAAACAGGCATGGGGGTGCATGTCTGTAATCCCAGCAGTTGGTAAGGAGAGGCAGGAGGATGAGAAGCTCAAGGTCAGCCTTGGCTACAGAGCAAGTCTGAAGCCAACCTGGGCTCCATAAAACCCTGTCTAATCAAAAATAAGATAAATAAATAAAATGCCACATTTCTGGTTGGTGACGCTGATCTGTGTTTTCATGAGCCTTCTTGGGGATTTTTTGGTTTGTTTTGTTTTGGTTTTTGGTTTTGAGGTAGAGTCTCACTCTAGCTCAGGCTGACCTGGAATTTACTATGTAGTCTCAGGCTGGTCTCAAACTCACTGTGATCCTCCTACCTCTGCCTCCCAAGTGCTGGGATTAAAGGCGTGCACCACCATTCCCGGCTTCCTCTGGGATTTTTTTTTTCTTTCTCAAAAATATGGAATGTGAGCCAGGGATGGTGGTGCACGCCTTTAATCCCAGCATTTGGGAGGCAAAGGTAGGAGGATTGCCAAGAGTTTGAGGCCACCCTGAGAATACATAGTGAATTCCAGGTCAGTCTGGGCTAGAGTGGGACCCTACCTCAAAAAAATATATGGAATGCTTCACGAATTTGCATGTCATCCTTGCGCAGGGGCCATGCTAATCTTCTCTGTATGGTTCCAATTTTAGTATATGTGCTGCGGAAGGGAGCACTTCCTCGGGGATTTTGATGGATGCTCAAGTTTGAAGACCACTGCTTTCAAACTCTGGGGGAAGGAAACATGCCTCAGCTCTTCTGGGAGGCTTGACAAAGCTTCAGAGGCCACATCCAAGTCTACAGCAAGGTGCCTGAGCCTCTCCAGTCAACCATCCGTCTAGTTCCTGGGCTCCACTGCAGAGTCCAATTTAGGTGTAAGTGTAGTGAGCAGCCAGGTCCAAGGCCACTGACATGGGTGGTTCCTCACTCCTCAGACCCGTCACAGCAGCACCCTGGGATGCTGGGGTGAAGGGTCCAGTCTCAGGCCCTACCCTGAACCTCAGAAGCAGGTCTCACTATCTTAACCTTATGGCAATCCTCCTGCCCCAGCTTCTTGAGCGCTGGGATACAGATGTGTCCCATCATACCCAGCCCGAGATTCTGGTTTTTTTGTTTTGTTTTGTTTTTTCGAGGTAGGGTCTTGCTCTATCTCAGGCTGACCTGGAATTCACTATGGAGTCTCAGGGTGGCCTCGAACTCATGGCAATCCTCCTACCTCTGCCTCCCGAGTGCTGGGATTAAAGGCGTGTGCCACCACACCAAGCCCAAGATTCTGATATTTGCCTAACTACCAGCACCTCTCTGGTCCAGAGACCACACTTTGAGTAACAAAGGACTGACTGCTAGCTAACTCAGACCACAGGATGAGGGCAGCATCTTCCATGTGATCAGATAGATTTTTTTTTCTATAGCTATCATAACAAAATACCAAATTAGGTGGGTGGCTCAAACACAAGAGATTTCTTTTCTGATGGACTGGAGGCTAGAAGTCCAAGGTGTGGGCAGGGTTGGCTACTCTCAAGACCCCTCTCCTTGGCTTGTAGATGCCACCTTCTCCCTGTGCTCTCATATGCTTGTCCCTCTATGGGCATGAGTGTCCTAACCTCTTCTTAGAAGGACACTAACCCTGTGGGATTATGACTGACCCTCTCATCTGACCTCATTTTACTTTCATTGTCTGTTCATTCTTTCTAAATACAGTTGCATTTAGCACTGGAACTTCAACATAGGGGTAGAATAAGTCATGTTTCAATACACAACACCAGCAAATGCAGACAGGTACAGTTGCACATATCTGCAGAGATGGAGGCTGGAGGATCAGGAGCTTAAGGTCACCCTGTGCTCTATATGAAACCTTATTTAAAAGCAACAAAAACCCACTAGCAAATGCTCTCCAACATAGTTTTACCAACATCCATCTGCCTAGATAGTCTGGCCCTCCTACTTCTTCTCAGCCTTAAGTCCTTTGGGCTGTGCCAGTCTCTCATGTTCTTCTAGTTTGATGATGGCACAATGTCATGCCTCTATTTAATTTACCCCACCCCAATTTATGTGTTTGTGTGTGATTGAGAAACTTCTCCTGTGTTACTGTTTTGGCTTTGAGAAATCCCCTGTTCATTTATTTGTCCATTTTGCATATGGAATTGAGAGCCAACCTTCTGCTTACATTCACAGGGACTCCTGGTAGATCCTGGGCACTCACCCATGTAGCAAGAATCTTCCATTAGTCTCAGCTTGTCTGTGCACTTGTTTATGGAATCCTGTGCCCCAAGATGTACAGAGACTTTTTTCTTTTTCCTTTTCTTTTTTAAGCTTCAACAAGTAGTCAAATGTTTGAAGACTCATTGCTTATCTTGTTTAAGATATCCTTTCCTACACCAAGGTTATGGAAATATTGTCTTATATTCTCAACTAAATATTTTCAAGTTTTGTTTCTCACATGTTGGCCTCAATCCATCTGGAGTTTATTTGTGCATGTAATGTATGAAAAGAAGTTAATTTTAGTTTACCCGCTGGATTGCCATGGCTGTCCCCACCCTATTTCATGCTTTGCTTCCAAGGGTGGGCAGAGACCCTGCACACTTTCTTGATGCTTTCTTGACCCACACTTAAACTCCCTCTGAGGGTTGGTCACCTAACCCAGCGCCTGCCCCAAGGATAAGCCTCCTGAGACTGCAGTTTTGTTCTTCTAGAAGGGCCTTCCGAGGTGGATATCAGTTTCCTGTGTCTGCCATAATGAACTTCCACAATCTTGGTGGCTTTCTTTTTTAAAAATATTTTTATTTATTTGAGAGAGGAAGATAGAAAGAGAGAGGAAGAGAAAGCCTGGGTGCTCCAGGGCCTCCTGCCACTGCAAACAAACTGCAGATGCATGTGCCACTTTGTACATCTAGTTTTATGTGAGTACTGGGGAACTGAACCCTGGGCCAGCAGGCTTTGCAGACAAGTGCCTTAACCACTGAGCCATCTCCGCAGCCTTCTTTCTCTCTCTCTCTTTCTTTCTCTCCCTTCCTTTCTTCTTTTCATTTTTTTAAAATTTGTGTGACAGGGTTTTACTCTGTAGCCCAGGATGGTCTTCTACTCACTGGTGGACACACCAGGGTCTCTTATTGCTGCAAACAAACTCCAGACTCATGTGCTACTTTGTGCATCTGCTTTTCTGTGGGTACTGAGAAATTAAACATGGGCCCCTCTAACTGCTGAGCCATCTCCTTAACCCCACCTTATTATTTTTTTAATTTTTGGATTTCTTTTTTGAGACAGGGTCTCATGTATGCCTGCTTAGCTTTGAACTTCTAATCCTACCCCTCAGCCTCCCAAGTGATAGGATTTTAGGCAAGTGACACCATTGGCCCTGGCTTTGAACTTATGACAGTCCTCCTGTGTGAGCCTTGAGTGTGCTAGCACCATCATACTGGCTTCTTAATCTTTTAAAATAACTGCAGCTGGGTATGGTGAAATACCCTTTGTGGTGGTTTGAATAGATGGCCCCCAATATATTTCAGTTGTTTATTTGTTTGTAGTTTGCATCTTTAGCCACCTGGCTGGTGGCAGTGTCACTGGGTGGATCTTAAGATGTGGTGGTGGGTTTCAGGTTTCAATCTAAAGATATGCAAAGTGTGCCTAGCTGGAGTTCCTGAAGTGTGCTGTGGGTTTTGGCTTTAGGCTTGTACTGCTCTCTCTCTGCTTGGGCCTGTGAAGGCAGGCCAGCTTCTTCTGCCATTATGGAACTTCCCCTGGATCTGTAAGCTTCAATAAATATCCCTTCCTCCATAATTGTGCATGGTCTGGAAGTTTATCTCAGCAAACCTGAAGCTGTCTGATACACCCTTGTAAGGCCAGCATTCTGGAGGCAGAGACAGGAGGTTGACATATGTTCAAAGCCAGCTGAGTATCAGGCCAGTTTGGACATCAGTATGAAAACTTGTGTCAAAAAAACCATAACTAAAACCTGGGCATGGTGGTGCACACCTTTAATCCCAGCACCCAGGAAGCAGAGGTAGGAGGAACCTCGTGAGTTTGAGGCCACCCTGAGAATACATAGTGAATTCTAGGTCAGCCAGGGCCTGGAGTGAGAACCTACCTCGAAAAAATAAAACAAAACAACAACAAACACATAACTTAAGAAAAACACCCTAACTAAATAAAATAAAAACAAGCTAAGAACCAGAACTGTATTTTCCTGTGTTTTCTCATAAGGCAGTTGACTAGCACTCTGAAGTCAAGTTACCAGAGGGCTGGTGTTTGTGGATTTCTGAGTGACAATGCAACCCTACGACCTTGCCCTTCCGGCTCCTGGGGTGACCTGCAGCCCTTGCTGTTCCCTGGCTCACAGACACAGGACTCCATTTTCCACCTCCATCCTCGTCACGTCGCTCCCTTTCCTTGAGTCTGTGCTGTTTCCCTTCCTCTGCTCCTACGAGGATGTGGCATTGAATGTTTGGCCCATCTAATCCAAGATGACCTCATCACGAGATCCTTAACTAAGTTACATTGGCCAAGACCCTTTTTCCAAATAAGGCTATATTCATAGATTCTGGATGGGCCAGTCTTTTTAGGGGAGCAGGACTCATCCACCCCAGGGACCATCTGTGAAAAGAGAAGTTTCCACAGAGTAGGGAAAGTGCATCCCTCTAACCATTACATGTCCTGGATAATACTCACTTCCTCTGGCTCCTTTGTTACATAAATGGCGCCTCATCAGCCATTTTCTTTAGTCTCTCTGGGACCCCAAATCTAGCAATGAGTTATCCTATCCCTAGAAATGTATCCTAAGGAAATGATTCATCATTGTATGGGAGGAAAAAAATCTTCCTTTGTTGTTGCTTTGCTACTAATATGGAAAGGTTGGAAGGACCTCAGGAGAGAAGGCAATTACTCAATTACTTCAGCATCGCTTGAGTAACATGACTGAGAAACTGCAGAACAGACACAGAAGGAGGCAAGCAGGCAGAAGTCAGTGCTCTCCCACGAGCGTAGAGTATGCAGCACGCAGGGTGACCTAAGCCAGGTAATGTAGATCAGCAACAGGCTGGAGGGAAATCTCAGGCGCCACATGCATACGCCTGGCAGATGTGAGTCCCT
Organism: Dipus sagitta; assembly: GCA_036346955.1. Classification (NCBI taxonomy): domain Eukaryota; kingdom Metazoa; phylum Chordata; class Mammalia; order Rodentia; family Dipodidae; genus Dipus; species Dipus sagitta. The sequence continues at coordinate 262,032,283 of CM070770.1, read as the reverse complement.
GGTATCAAGGAAGACAAAGTGAGTCCTGAAAATAGGTACAGACCAAAAGGATGTCCCAGGAGGAGAGGCAGCCCCACAAAGATGACAAGATCCTTAGGGGCTAGGGAGATGTCAGCTGTTAAAAGCACTTGCTTGCAAGCCTGCCTACCGGACTTCCTTCCTCCTCAGAGCCCACTGCCAAGTGGCACATGTCTGCAATCTCAATGTGCTGATGGCCATGGGAGACAGAGTCCAGAGAATCTGGATGCTCACCACTAGTGGCAAGCAGCAAGAACTGCGGCGGCTGCAGGACAACCAAAGACCCCATCTTCAAAGAAGGTGGAAGAAGAGGAGAAGCCTCTTGAGGCTTATTACCACATGCCCGGTGTGTGATGATTCGCTGTGCACACATAAATCAACAAACAAATAAACTTTTTAAAGATGACCACGCTGCCTCTTTGAATCAAGGTGTGGCCATCACAATACAAAATCACGAGAGCATGAAAAGGCTCATGGCTAAGTGAGAAATAATATAATCAGCATAAAAATTAATCCAAACATTCCTAGAAAAAAAAGAAAAGAAGTGTCATATATCTCAACAATTCCAGTTTTTTTGTGTGAAGCGACAAGATTTGAAAATAGGGAACAGGATGTGATGGTGCTCACCTACAATCCCAGCCCTTGGGAGGATGAACCAGGAAGATGCTGCAAGTTGGAGGTTAGCCTGGACTGGAGTGGGTTCCAGAACCAGCCTGTGCTGCAGTGAGACCCTGTGAGGAGGAAGAGGAGATGATGCGGTGGTGGAGGTAACGGTAAATTCTAACACACAGCTGCAACGTGGCTGAAGGAAGCCATTCACAAAGGACCATATATTGCACAACTCCAGTCATATGAGTAGTGCTTTCATAGAGACTAAATTAGAATGGGCTCCCGTGAGTTCAGGGCAGGAGGAAATGGGAATTAGAGTTGAGGGTGCACACTGTTTTAGTTCAGCAATGTGAAAAGTTTTGGAGACTAATAGTTCCAAGATACATGGATGTATTTAATGCCGTAGAACCAAACACTTAAACATGGTTAAGCTCGTCAATTTTATGCTGTGCAGTTTCATATAATTAGAAAGGAAAGAAAAGGATTCTGCATGTTAGCTGATAAAACATGGACTTGCTAATTCCTGCTGGACTGCTTTTTAATTCTTTTGTTTCTTTAAGAAATCTTTCTCTTGTTCAGACACTGGGGTGAGGAAGTGAAGAAAACAGACGACAGGGCTGCTCCCTCAGGATGTAGTGGTGCACACCCATGCTCAGGAGGTTGAGGCAGGAAGAGCTCTAGTTCATGAGTTGAAGCCAGTCTGACATCCATCGTGGGCTCCAAGCAAGCCTGGGATACATAACAAGACTCTGTCTGGAGAAACAGAACAAAAGCTAGGGAGGTGGTTCAGTGGGTAAAGTGCCTGCCAGAGTTGATGGAGGACTAACGAATGTCCTCTCTGTCCCCCACATGAGGGCTTAGCTTGGTGTGAGGTTCCCAGCTCTACAGTAGAGATACTTGTTTAAGGGTGTACTAACAGCATTATAGGCGGGTAGCATTCGACAGTATGTACACAGTTAAGTCACTTAAAGTTTTGTTATATGCATAGAAGGTCTGGAAGGATATCTTCCCTGAAGCTAAGACTGGGCAGAAGGAATATCCAGACCTAACATCTCTACACCTTGGTTGAACTTTCCCAACTGGAAATAATAGTACCTACTTGACAGCCTCCTCTCCCCCTGATTCTTTTTATTACAGGAATTCTTACTTGATCGCTGCAGCACCATGGCTGCTCACTGGGCCGTAACAAATAGCATCAGGCCACCATGTTCCTACTTTCCCTTCCCTGCCTCTGCTGGTTATGTTGAAGCAAATCCTAAACCAAGTGGTGATGTTTAAAAGGAATCATTACTAGTCTAGATTTCCATCAGCTGATGACTGGATAGTGAAGATGTGGTGCATTTATATGATGGAGCTCTATTCAGCTATAAAGAAAAATGAAATGTGCAGAGAAACTGATGAATCTGGGAAGGATTATACTAAGTGAGGTAACTCAGGCTCAGAAAGTCAAAACCCTGCATGCTCTGTCTCGTGTATAGATCCTAGCTTCAACTGGTTAGATGTCTGTGTGAGTTGGAATAAAAGTAGTAGAGACCAAGGAGTTAGAAAGGGGCTATGAGAGAGTGAGGAGAGGGGAGGACATTGTAGACATGTAAATAGAGGGAAAGAAAGAGCACTGGGAGTGATCTAAGTGGGGTGAGGGGAGGGGATAGAAGAAAGGATTGTGAGGAAGGAAGATTAATTAAAATTAAAGGAGACTCTAACTTGAAAAACCAAAAAAGAACTTAAAATGTTACAAATAAGCCATATGAAAACATATCTTCACTACCTGAATAATATATATATATATTATATATTAAAAGAGTTTGGGCTAATGTCTCCTGTGGGGGTGGATGATAGTGTACCCAGAAGTCATAGATTGTTAAAAGAAAACTCCAAATGTCAAGGATGGGATACCTTCCAGCTAGGTGTTGGCCAGGGAGGTCCCTGATGCCCCCCAAATATTACAAGCTATTGCCAAAATTTTTGGTTGCTCACCAAAACTATATGGTAAGACCCTATTGCTGAAGACAGTATGTGCTTGGGCTGCAGGTCACTGAATCAAGTTTGAGCTGAGCTGGAAACCTCCTCCCTGTTGACTAGCTATCAGGATGCTAGAAAGAACTACTCAGGCTATTGGGGAAGAAACCTCATCAGCAGTCTTTTTTTTTTTTTCACTCTAGCTCAGGCTCTCCTAGAATTCACTATGTAGTCTCAGGGTGGCCTTGAACTCACGACAATCCTCCTACCTCTGCCTCCCGAGTGCTGGGATTAAAGGCGTGCGCCACCATGCCCGGCAATCATCAGCAGTCTTAACCAGCAGTGCAGCCAGCAAGCTTAACAGCTAGCCATGATGGCATGTTTATTATGGGAGAAACCAACTACTCTCTGATCAGATTTGAGGCTCACTCCATGGGAGGGAATTCCTGCCTGGTACTGAAACCCTACTCAAGAGCTTATGGCTAGGAAGGTCATAAGCCCTAGAGGGAAAACTACTACTGTTGTCTGGCTAGATTATGTCCACCAAACTTCTTCTGCTTCTTCTTCTTCTTCTTCTTTTTTTTTTTTTTTTCTTGAGGTAGGGTCTGGGATTAAAGGTGTGAGCCACCATACCAGGCAAAACTTCCTTCTTAAATGCTTATGTTTATGCCCATATATTAATGCTACTCTCACTTTTGGTTAGAGAAGCTTCTTTTTGCAGATAGCAGTGACCATTAGGGTGACTCAAAACTCACCAAAGTGCTGAGAAGAAATCACAGTGGTGTGTTCAGCATTAAGTGAGATATCACTATCACATCCTCCAAGGCTCAGATTCAATTGCAGAAGAGGTGGGGAAAAGATTATAAGAGCCAAAAGAAGGGGAGGAGTGCTTTGCAATATTGTCTCCAGACACAAAATGACCTTGATGATCATGACCTCACAGTGGCTGACACCACCTACACAAAACCTGAATAATAGGAGGAAAAAAAATATGACATCAAAGTAGAAGAGAGACTAGTTGGAAAGAAAGGACTCTAGAGAAGGATAAAAAGGAGGGTAGTGGAAGGGGATTATGATTGTGTTATATTGTCTTTATGTACAGAGGTTGTCAATAAAAGGTTTTTTTTTTTTAAATCACTGTTTCTTAACCATGTGTGGTGGCACATGCCTATTACTCTAGCATTCAGGAGATAAAAGGATTAGAAGTTCCAGGTCATCTTCAGCAATCTAGAAAGTTCAAAGCCAGCCTTGGGTACATGAGACCCTATCTCAAAAACAAACAAACTAAACTAAATATAGGGCTGGGGAGATGACTTAGTGGATAAGTGCTTGCCTCACAAGCATGAGGACCCAAGTTTGATCCCCATGTGCACACCCCACATAAACACAGGGGTGTGCACCTGGAATCCCAGCACCATGCATATGGAGACAGCAAGATCCTGGAACTCACTGGGCCAGCTGGTCTAGCCTAACTGGTGAGCTCCAAGGCAATGAGTGACTCTGTCTCAAAAGGGGTGGACAGCATTCCTGAGGTGACATGTGAGGTTTTTAGGTTTTGTTTATTTGTTTTTGAGGCAGGGTCTCACTCTAGCCCAAGCTGACCTGGAATTCACTCTATTGTCCAGGCTGGCCTTGAATTCACAGTGATCCTCTTACTCCAGCCTGCTGAATGCTGGAATTAAAAGTGTGAGCCACCATGCCAGACTCATTGAGCATTTGAGCATTTGAGGTTTTTCTGTGGCCTACACACAAACATATGCGTGTGCACATGCACAGACATGTGTCCATACACACAAACATGCACACATGCATGCACACACCACACATACACAAATAATATATATATATATACATATATATATGGTGTTGTGGATGTGTATGTGTATAGTGGTGGATGTTTTGCAGCCACGTGGTATAGGAACCATCCAGGGAAGCCCATCTCCATTGCTTAGCAACCCCTCTGTCCATTCAGACCTTAGGATGGCTTGCAGCATGAGCAGTTGAGGTGTGGCACAAAGAGGCTGAGGTGGGAATCAGAGCTCCAGGGAAATGGCTGGGGTGGGGCTAGAGCAGAGGCAGGGCTCTGAGCCTTCCGGGGAGCTCAGGATGGTGAGGCAAGGGAAACAGGACAAGGTACAGGAAGCTGCCCAAGTCCCAGGGGGTAGTGGAAGCAACAGCATCCATCATTCAGAAGAGAGAAAACCAAAGCTGTCTCCCCAGGGTCTGGGGCAGATGGCTCAAGGGGAAGCTGACCTCCCCAAGGATCTGTTACTACAAACTCAGACAATAAACAGGTAAGAAATACACATACTCTGGGGTGAGGCTGGAGAATAGAGATAGGAGACTGGCAGAGGGGAAGCTCTGGGATGGGGGAGGGTCAGGAGCTCTGAGCTTCCTTTTGCCACCCTTCACCTGCATCTTGAGTAACTTTCCTTCTTCCCTCCTGTGAGCCTCAGTTTCCCTATCTGCAAAATAGAAGCAGTGGGTCAGAAAACTTATAAGTGCCTTCTCCTCCAAGGTGAAGGTGAATGAGGGGCCATCCCATTTTTTTTCCTCTCTCTGAAGGTGAATGAGGGGCCATCAGAGCTTGTTGTTGGCACAGAGATAAAGTTGGTGTAGTCCTCAATGGATTGATGATGTCTACCCTAGTTGAAGAAGTGCAGAGTCTGGCTTCCCCACTTAACTAAGATGCAGAGCTTCTGATATGCAGCTAATGGTCAGGGGAGATTTGGCTAGTTAACCTCCAAGTAAGATCTGATGAAGATTTTTAGCCAGACGAAAAGAGAAAAATGAAGGTTGGGGAGATGATGAGTCAGTGGGCAGTAGTGCTTGCTGTGCAGGCATGAGGACCTGACTTCGACCCCTAGTATCAGCATCAAAGCTGGGCATGACTAAGCATGCTTATAACTCCGCACTGAGGGGAGTGAAGACAGGAGGGTCTCTGGACTCACTTGGTCAGCCAGTCTAACTAAAATATGGCAGACTCCAGATTTAGTGAGAGATCCCGTCTCAAGTGAATAAGGCGGAAGAGTGGTAGAGAAGGACACCGGCGTCCTCTTCCGACCTCCGCACATGTGTGTGGGGCATATGCATCTACACACAAACATACACAACACACCCAAGAATAAATGAGTATCTATAGACATAAACTGCTTGCCTGAATCCCTGCCCAGGCCCGAGCCACCTGTCAGCCACCACTATTGTGAAACAACAAGGCAGAGAGGAAGCCAGCTGGTTTACATTCATGGGTCATTGTCGTCCATGCTGAATGAAATTCATTAGTCCATTGTGAGCTGTTCAGGTTTAATGCCTTTTTGCATTGCCCTGTGTGTGGTGGAAACACACAGACAATGGTTGTTTGTCTGGACAAAGCCTTCTGAGTGCTGAACAGTGTGAGTTGAGTCACTTTCTGCCCAGGGTGCATGCATGGAGCCTGGCAAATGATGACTGAGTCCTGGGAATGTTCTAGAGTGAGACTGAGGATGATTAGACAAAGTTATGTCCATACCTGTCCCAGATAAAACAGGAGGGACACCCTCTAGGAGTGAGATGCTTTGAGGTGGGAACTAGCTGGGCAGGAAGAGTGGTACTTCTGTTTCTGGTTGAACTGGGCCTGTTACAAAAAGACACTGGAGTCCTAACCCCCAGCACTTCTGAATGCGACCTTATTTGGAAATAGATTGTTAAATATGTAATAAGTTAAGATGAAGTCATGCTGGATAGGGTGGAATCTCACTCCAGTATGACTGTGTCTTTATAAAAAGGGGAAGTTTGGACACACACACACACACAGAGAGAGAATACCTTGACCATGAGGACAGAGATGGGATGATGTGTCTGTCTATAAGCCAGGCAATGCCAACCATGGCCAGGAAACAAGGTCTGGAACAGGTCCTTCCTTTGAAGGCGTCAGCCCTGCCAGCACCTGATTTCAAGCTTCTGGTCTCTGGAACAAGAGGATAAATCTCAGTTGTTCAATGCCCCCTCACACCCTAGACAATGATCATTTGCTATGGAAGCACTGGGAAATTCATCTGCTCCAAGGGAAACTGGGGCAGATGCTGAGCTTTCTTTGAGTCTGGGTTTGGGATTTGGACCTGGCTAGCTGGAAATGAGTCTCTTACCTGTGGTAGGGACCACTTTGCCTGGGGAAAACTGGGCTGAGATGGCCATTTGGGGCTTAGAGCCAGACACTAACCAGAGGCCAGGCGTCAGGAGGGCAAGGTGCCAAAATGGCTTGCAGGGGCAAGGAGAGCTACAGGAAGGAGAGGAGGCACTTTGTATCCCTGCCCTGGATCCTGCTCCTCCCAGACTGGTCCAATTCAAGCTGTTTAACTTCTATTTTCCTCATCTGTACAATGGATACAATATGTTTAATTATCATGGGATTATTTTAAATGAATAAATATATGCAAATCACTTACAAAGTATCTGGTACATGATAGTCCCTATGAACTACTACTGTTAATAAAATAACTGAGCAGTGGTGTACACCTGTAATCCCAGCACTCAGGAGGTGGATGCAGGTAGATCTTGAGTTTGACAGTGTGTATTAGATATGGTTCTTGTTGCTATGATGAAATACCTGCCAGAGGCAACTTAAGGAAGTAAGGGTTTGTTTGGGTTTACAGTTTGAGAGTACGGTCCGTCATGGCAGGGAAGGTGTGGTGACAGAAACATAAAGCAGCAGGTCACATGGCCTCTGCAGTCAGGAAACAGAGAGCAATGAATGCTGGTGCTCAGCTCACTCTCTCCTCTTTATTCAGCCAAGGACCTCAGCCCATGGAATGGTGCTGCCCACACGCAGGGTAGGTCTTCCCACCTCAGTTAACTCAAGCTAGAAACTCCTTCAGACATGTCTAGAGGTCTGCCTCCTAGGGAAATCTAGATGCCATCAGGTTGACCATCAGTATTCAATCTCTCTCTCTCTCTCTCTCTCTCTCTCACACACACACACACACACACAATACCAACAACTACATCAAGGCCTGGGGATGTAGCTAGGTAGTAGTAGCTAGGTAGTAAAGAGTTCACCTAGCACAGGGAAGGCCCTGGGTTCCAGCTGCAGCACTGCAAAATAAATAACATACACAGAGGAATGCACAAGACTGGATCTTTGTTTTGTTTTGTTTTGTTTGTATGAAGACACTTCTTGGGGGCCTGCCCAGCTTATGATAGTCCACCTGTATCTTCAGGGGACACCCACCACCACACAATGTAGCTCAGAGCCTGGCTGGGTGGGCATTTCCCAAACTGGGCCAACAAAATCCTTCCCTTGGAACTGGGCCAAACACACCTGAGTTCAGTTTGGACTGGTGTCTAGAATGGCCTTCCATCATGCCAAAACAACATTGCAGAGAAAGCTTATCTGATGAGAGAAACAAAGGGAAGACCCTTGGATCCTTGGTTTTTGGCCTTTGGGGCAGTCTGTATACCTTTTGGCTACTAAGGTGCTGTGACACACCCTCACTCCTTATAAACCATGTTTTGTCTTTGTGAAAGCTTCTCTGCTTGGTTTCTGTCACAGCTTGGTGAATCAATGCTTCCATTTTCATTCTCCTTAGTTTCTCTGTATTCATATGACAAGGTTCCCTGGAGCAACACGAAAATGTCTACTCCTTCCCTCAGCCTGGGCACATAGGGGCAGGTTCATGTTCATTAAGAAGTTGAAGATAGAGTCAGGCGTGGTGGCACACACCTTTACTCCCAGAATTTGGGAGACAGAAGTAGGAGGATCGCCATGAGTTGGAGGCCATCCTGAGACTAGATAGTGAGTTCCAGATCAGCCTGGGCTATAGTAAAAAAAAAAAAAAAAAAAGAAGTCAGGGGTTGAGAAAACATTTTCCCCTCCCATTTATTATGTACCAACTATCCTTATGTTTCTGTCCTGAGCTCTTGAATTCATTGTCTCCTTGGCTCGATTGTGACCACTGTTGTATTAGTTACTTGTTGCTGTGGCCAAACACCTGACAAAGAAGCAGCTTAAGGAAGAAGGAAGTTATTAACTTTGCTCCACTGTTCCACAGATACAGTCCATCACGGCAGGGAAGGCATGGCAGCTGGAGGAGGAGGTGGGCTGTTTACATTGCATCCATAGTCAGGAAGCAGACATAGAGAAAAGGAAGCCGGACCAGGCTATAAAACTGCAAGGCTAGTGCTAGGGAGATGGCCTAGTGGATGAAGCACTCACCACTCAAGTGTGAGTACCTCAGTTCAGATCCACAACATGCATATTAAGCCAGATGCTCCAGCAGGCATCTGTAATACCAATATTCCTATTGCAAGAAGGGAAGTGGAGACAGGAGAATTTACCAGAAGCTCGCTGGACAGTTGGCCTGGCAATCCTAACAATGAACAATGAAATAAAAGACCCTGTCCCAAACTAGGTGGAAAGCAAGACATGTCACTGAAAGTTGTCCTCTGATCTCCACATGTACACTACGGTATACTTGTACCCACATTCACACACATGAACATGCACACACACATACATACACACCAAAAACAAAACAACATACTTCAAGGCCCACCTCTGGTGACCCACTTCCTCCAGCAAGGCTTCACCTCCTATGGCTTTCACAACTTTCTCTAAAAGCACCACCAGCTGAGGACCAAGCATTCAATCAAACACATGAGCCTATGGGGGACATTTTACATTTAAACCCCACAGCCACCGTTTGCTCTATATTTCACAGGTAAGAGTTTGGTTTCAAGAGATCAAGAGATCTGTGGTTAGTGTAGACCAGCTGAGGTGTGTGGAAATTGCTGGGCTTCAAGTCCAAAGTTTGTATTGTCAGTGTCTTTCCCATCCCTCACCCCTGAATAGCATTCCCCATTCCTGCTATGAGATCTCACACAAACCCTTAACCTTGCCTCAGCTTCATCTTTTTTTTTTCTTTTGCATGTGCGCATATGCATTTTTGTATGGTGTGTGTGCATGTATGTGCACACACACACACATACACACACACCATGTATGTAGCTGCCTATGCATGTGTGATAAACATTTGTGTGTACAGAGGACAATCTCAGGTATTATATCTCAGGAACACTATCCACTGTTTATTTACTTATCTGATATTTTTACACACCTTTTTACAATTTTTAATTAATGAATTTATTATTAGTTTTTTTTTTTTTGAGGTAGGGTCTCACTCTAGCCCAGGCTGACCTGGAATTCACTCTGTAGTCTCAGGGTGGCCTTGAACTCACAGTGATCCTCCTACCTCTGCCTCCTGAGTGCTGGGATTAAAGGCGTGTGCCACCACGCCTGGCTACTTATCTAATTTTTATTTATTAGAGAGAGAGAAAGAAGGAGAGAGATAGAAGGATAGGTATATATATGTATATGTATATATATATATATATATATATATATATATATATATATGGAGAGAGAGAGAGAGAGAGAATGGGTATGTCAGGACCTTTAGCCACTGCAAACGAGCTCCAGACACATGTGCCACCATGTGCATCTGGCTTAAGTGGGTTCTGGGGAATTGAACCTGGGTCCTTAGGCTTTGCAGGTAAGTGCCTTAACTGCTAAGCCATCTTTCCAGCCCCACTGCTTTTTATTAAGTTGCATATTTTTATTTATGTTTGTGAGGAGAGAGAGATAGAAAGATATATAGAGAAAGCCAGGCATAGTGACGCACAGCCCTTTAATCCCAGCACTCAGGTGGCAGAGGTAGGAGAATCTTCAGGAGTTCGAGGACACCCTGAAACTACATAGTGAATTCCAGGTCAGCCTGGGGTAGAGCAAGACCCTACCTTGAAAAACAAAACAAAAGGAAGAGAGAGAGATAGAGAGAGAGAGAGAGAGAGAGAGAGAGAGAGAGAATATGGGTGTGCCAGCCCCTCTCCATCCACCTTCCACCTTTTTTTGAGACAGGATTTCTGATTGGTCTGGAGTTCACCGAGTAGCCTAGACTGACGGAGTGAGCCCAGGCATCATTCTGTCCTGTCTCTGCCTCCAAGCACTAGGATTACAGAGAAGTCACCATACCTGGCAAGCTATCTCCCCAGCCCCGCCTCTAATTCTGAACCTGGACCACCCCTGTCAATCCAAAAATTTCCTGCAGAGCTCCGTGTAAGGGGGTAGGCATGAGTTTGGAAGAATGGCATGCATGCTGCATGCATTACACCTCAAACCTTCCTTTCTTTGCTTCTTAGCAACTGACTCAGTGTGGACACAGGTGGAAAGAAAGGAGGTCACATGTAAATTGGTCAATTTGAACAGCGTCACTGCAAAGGCTGATGTGGGAGAGAGATGCAATTAATCTGAAACACACAGAGGTTTTCCTTTTCTCTTTTTCTTTTTCTTTTTCCTTTTTTTTTAAAGATAGTCCATGACCTTCCATTCTGTGTAGATGGGCCTGGTGTCCACTAGCATAAGTCAATGATGGCCTGGCGTTTGGACTCCATGTTCACAAAGTGCCTGTGGATTAAAAAAAATAATAACGGAATTTAGTTTTTTTTTCTTGTGTATGTGTATTATGTGTGTTTCTGTGTGAGTGCAGGCACACATATGTCACAGCACGTGTGTGGAGGTCAACCTTGGGTGTTGATCCTCACCTTCCACTTTATTTGAGGCAGGTTCTCTTATTGGGTGTTGCTGCATAGGTCAGACTAGGTGCCCTAGCCTCTGGAGCTTCTGGAACTTTTCCTGTCTCTGCTTCCCATCTCACTATAGACATGCTAGGATTAGAGACATGTGCTACTGTAGGCTAGTTTTGTGTTGGTTGTGAGGAATCCCCCAGTTTCTCATGCTTGTGTGGTAAGTGCTCTGCCCACCAAGCTATCTCCCCAGCCTCCCCATGTATTACTTTTTAATCAAAGTAAATCAAAAACAAAATTTATAAGCTGGGGTTATAGCTCAGTGGTAGAGCACTTTTTTTGAGGTCCTAGGTTCAATCTCCAAGAAAGAAAGACAGACAATAAGAAGGAAAGAAGAAAGCAAGAGAGAGAGAGAGAGAGAGAGAGAAACTGTAATCCTTGTAGGGATGATGACTATTGAGGTTTTGGGGTCGGGTATGTGTCTATGCAAATCAATCAATCTATCAATTGGTTAGAAAACATGTTGGTTCCAGAACAACCCCCAATCCTCTAATACTTTTTCTTTTTTCTTTTTTGAGGTAGAGTCTCACTGTAGCCCGGGCTGATCTGTATTCACTATGTAGTCTCAGAGTGGCCTTGAACTCATGGGGATCCTCTTACTTCTGGCTCCGGAGTGCTGGGATTAAAGACGTGCACTACCATGCCTGGCTTCTAATACTTTTTAAAATTAGTCCCAGACTTTGTGATTTGGTGCAGCAAGGAGAAGAAAAGGAGACCGACCTCATGTGTCCTTGTTACCCCTTTTAATCCCCTGGAATCTGAATAGGTGGGAGGACACAGTAGAGCCATATCCAACTCATTGTCACAGGTCACTAAACAGGAAATCATGCTTCCATCCCTGCCCATCCCCACTCCCTTACTGATGGAGCCTAAAAAATGACGTGGGCCTCACAGCAGCCCAGGAGCAGAGCAGCGCAGAGGAGGAGGAGGTTTGCAGACTGCAGGAAGCAAACAGCCCCTCTCTTTATACTGGGGAAATAAATAGGAGCGTTTTATTGTCTGATCAGTACATTAAATGCCACCGGTACGGAGTGTATGTTCTTTGAAGCGGGTGTCTGATTCCTGTGAAAAACGAGGTTTTGGAATGCTCTCCCAGCTGATGTCATTTTTGAGACAGTTTTCAGACAGGGCTTCCAGAGCACCATGGGTGGTTATAAAGTTTGGGACTTCTTAGAAATAACCATTTAGGAGCCAGGCGTGGTGGCGCGCGCCTTTAATCCCAGCCCTCAGGAGGCAGAGGTAGGAGGATTACTGTGAGTTTGAAGCCACCCTGAGACTACATAGTGAATTCCAGGTCAGCCTGGACTAGAGTGAGACTCTACCTTGAAAAATAAGAACCAAACAACAACAAAAACCACAAAAAATAACCATTTGGTGGCCTGCCTTTAGCATTTGGTCCTTTTTTACACATATGGTCTCGTGTCATTAAATAGGTTCCAAAACTATAAACTCATACGTGTTGTATGTTATACTATCATACTGGTCCCCATGTTCCTTGACAGTCCAGTCAAGTTGGCTATGAGCAAATTTGCACCCTCTACCTGGCAGTTAGAGGAAGGTGCCATGGTGAGAGTGTGAATTCCCTTAGAGTGGCCAAGCAAGTGGTGGCTAGTGCAGCAGAAGCCTTCACAGGCTGAGCGGAAAGGAAAAAAAAAATTCTTCCTTTAAGCCAGCAGTGATTCTGCCTCCCAGTTGACATTTAACAGTGACTGGAGACCTTATTGTTTGTCGTGACTTGGGGATGCTAGTAGCATCCAATAGGTAGAGGCCATGGATACAGAGAAACATCCCACAGTGCAAAGCACAGTTGCCTGCCACAAGGAATGATTCATCCCAAATATTAGTAGTGCTGAGGTCAGAAACTGCTCTCAGCCCTGCAAAGATGCTTTGTCTAGAAGATCCACACCCCAGGTGAGGGATAAATGGGCAAGATTTAGGGAACTGGAGTGGAGATTGTTCTCATGGGCTCTAAAACAACAGTGGGCATGTGAAATGGTGCTTGCTGGAAATGCTATGAACTAGACATTGATTCTCATGACGTTTCTATGACTGGGGGAAGATACTGTGACTATCCTACGGTATGGTACACAAGGACATTCAAACAGAGTCTGGGAAGGGCTAAGGTTTGTTTCCTTCTTGCTATTCTTTTCTGGGGTTAATATTTTGGGGCTTGGTTTCCCAGGTGACTGTTAACTTGATGGGGGCAGTATAATAAGTTATATTTGTAGTAACCAACAAGTCCCTGGTAGTCTAGTGGGTGCTAATAAGCAAGTGTCTAAGGCTGGAAATGTAGCTCAGTTAGAAGAGTGCTTGCCTAGTATGCATGAGGCTCTGGCTTCAACCCCCAGCACCACATAACCAGGTGTGATGGTGCACATCTGTAATTCCAGCATTTGAGAGGAAGAGGCAAGAGGATCAGGAATTCAGGGCCATCCTTGGATACATAGGGAGTTTGAAGCCAGCCTGGGATACTTAAGACCCTGTCTCAAAAAAAAAAATTAAATAATAGGTAGGCATGGCCACACATGCCTGTAACCCTAGTCCTATAGGGAGCTGATATCAGAGAACTGCTGGGGCTTAGTCAGCCAGTCTGACCAAAAAACGGTGGCTCTGGGTTCAGTGAGAGACTCTATCTCAGGAAAGCATGCCAGTGAATGATAAAGGGTCTATGTTGTCTGGTGCCATATACCATACCACCACATATCACACACCACACATACACAAACAAAACAGGGAAAAATAATTAATTAAAAGAAGGCTGGCATAGCAGCAAGAGACCTGACAACCCCACAGACAACCACTGCTTTAGGACACGTCCCCAAACATTCAACCTATGCACCCACAGGGGCAGACTTCAGCTGCAAGTGGCTCATAAGAGCTGATCTTTTTCACGAATTTCACAAGCTGGCTGTGAAACAGCCATTTAAAAAGTTTATGTGGGCTGGAGGGATGGCTTAGAAGTTAAAGCAGTTGCCTGCAAAGCCAGAGGACCCAGGTTTGATTCCCCAGAACCCACGTAAGCCACATGACAAGGTGGCACATGCATCTGGAGTTCCTTTGCAGCAGCTGGAGGCCCTGGCGTGCCCATTCTCTCTTTCTCTCTCTGTCAAATAAATAAATAAAAATATTTTAAACCAGGCATGGTGGCACATGCCTTTAATCCCAGCACTTGCGAGGCAGAAGTAGGATTGTCGTGAGTTCAAGGCCACCCTGAGAATACAGAGTGAATTCCAAGTCAGCCTGAGCTAGAGCGAGACCCTACCTCGAAAAACAGAACAAAACAAAAAAATTTTAGAAGTTGATGCCATGTAATATAACAAGTAAATATTATATTCTGTCTTCTTAAAAATATTTATTTGAGCCGGGTGCAGTGGCGCACGCCTTTAATCCCAGCACTTGGGAGGCAGAAGTAGGAGGATCGCCGTGAGTTCAAGGCCACCCTGAGACTCCATAGTGAATTCCAGGTCATCCTGGGCTAGAGTCAGACCCTACCTTGAAAAAAAAATTTATTTGCATGTGTATGTGTGTGTATGGGCACACTGAGGTCTCTTGCTGCTGCAAATGAACATCAGACACATACACCCCAGCTGGCAGACTTTTCTGGGAAGCACCTTTAACCAATGAACCATCTCCCCAGCCAAATATTATATTTTTGTTTATTTTTAATTTTTTTATTATTTTCATGTGTGTCTGCACATGTGTGCTCACACACCAGGGTCATGCTGCTGCAAACAAGAACCCATCTGGCTTTACATGGGTGGCTGGGGAATTGAACCTGGGTTGGCAGGCTTTGCAAGTATGTACCTTTAACTGCTGAGCCATCTTGTTTTTCCAACATTATATTCTTTTTTTTTTTTTTTTGCTTGTGTGTGTAATATGGTGTGTACTTGTGCATGTGCATTTGTGTGTGTGTGTGTGGTACATGCACATGTGTGTGTTAGAGTGGAACATTGGGTGGCCAGCTGTGTCAGTCTTATGCCTGCTCTTGTTTTGAGCCAGAGTCTCTGATATCAGCGCTTGTGTTTTCATAAGCCTGGGTGATTCCTTGGTCTCTGCCAGACTGGGCTTACAGGGCATATAAACCACGTCTAGCTGTTTACATAGGATTTGGATACTCAGGACCCCTCAGGACCTTGTGTTTGCACAGGAAGTGCACTTAACCACTGAGGTGTCTCTCCAGTCCTACCATTTTTCTGAAGCATGGTCTAATGTAGCCCAGGCTGGCCTTAAACTCACTATGTAGTCCAGGATGACCTTGAATTTTGGATCCTGCTTCCACCTTCCAAGTGCTGGGATTATGGTGTTTTGCCACCATGCCAAACTCTATATTTATTTATTTATTTATATAATTTTTGGTTCTTTGAGGTAGGGTTTCACTCTAGCCCAGCCTTTTGCCTCAGCTTCCCAATTAGCTGAGATTATAGGTATGAGCCCCCAAGCCTGTCTGTGGGGTGCATTTCATCTTTTTTTTGCATGTGTATATGTGTGTGGTATGCACTGTGGCTGGGCACATGTGTGTGTATGCATATGTGGTGTGCACTATGTGTGGGCCCATGTGAGTATACAGATGTGGTGTGCACTGTGTGTGGGCGCATGTGAGCATATGGATGTGGTGTGCACTGCGTGTGGGTACATGTGAGCATATGGATGTTGTATGCACTGCGTGTGGGCGCATGTGAGCATATGGATGTGGTGTGCACTGCGTGTGGGCCCATGTGAGCATATGGATGTGGTGTGCACTGCGTGTGGACCCATGTGAGCATATGGATGTGGTGAGCACTGCGTGTGGGCCCATGTGAGCATATGGATGTGGTGTGTACTGAGTGTGGGCCCATGTGAGCATATGGATGTGGTGTGTACTGCATGTGGGTACATGTGAGCATATGGATGTGGTGTGCACTGCGTGTGGGCCCATGTGAGCAGGTGGATGTGGTGTGTACTGCGTGTGGGCCCATGTGAGCATATGGATGTGGTGTGTACTGCATGTGGGTACATGTGAGCATATGGATGTGGTGTGCACTGCGTGTGGGCCCATGTGAGCATGTGGATGTGGTGTGTACTGCGTGTGGGCCCATGTGAGCATGTGGATGTGGTGTGCACTGCGTGTGGGCCCATGTGAGCATGTGGATGTGGTGTGCACTGCGTGTGGGCCCATGTGAGCATATGGATGTGGTGTGCACTGCGTGTGGGCCCATGTGAGCATATGGATGTGGTGTGTACTGAGTGTGGGCCCATGTGAGCATGTGGATGTGGTGTGTACTGCGTGTGGGCCCATGTGAGCATATGTATGTGGTGTGCACTGCGTGTGGGCCCATGTGAGCATATGGATGTGGTGTGTACTGAGTGTGGGCCCATGTGAGCATATGGATGTGGTGTGCACTGCGTGTGGGCCCATGTGAGCATGTGGATGTGGTGTGTACTGCGTGTGGGCCCATGTGAGCATATGGATGTGGTGTGCACTGCGTGTGGGCCCATGTGAGCATGTGGATGTGGTGTGTACTGCGTGTGGGCCCATGTGAGCATGTGGATGTGGTGTGTACTGTGTGTGGGCCCATGTGAGCATGTGGATGTGGTGTGCACTGCGTGTGGGTCCATGTGAGCATGTGGATGTGGTGTGTACTGCGTGTGGGCCCATGTGAGCATGTGGATGTGGTGTGTACTGCGTGTGGGCCCATGTGAGCATGTGGATGTGGTGTGTTCTGCGTGTGGGCACATGTGAGCATGTGGATGTGGTGTGCACTGCGTGTGGGCCCATGTGAGCATGTGGATGTGGTGTGCACTGCGTGTGGGTCCATGTGAGCATGTGGATGTGGTGTGTACTGCGTGTGGGCCCATGTGAGCATATGGATGTGGTGTGTACTGCATGTGGGCCCATGTGAGCATATGGATGTGGTGTGCACTGTGTGTGGGTACATGTCAGCATAAGGATGTGGTGTGTACTGCATGTGGGCCCATGTGAGCATGTGGATGTGGTGTGCACTGCGTGTGGGCCCATGTGAGCATGTGGATGTGGTGTGTACTGCGTGTGGGCCCATGTTAGCATATGGATGTGGTGTGCACTGCGTGTGGGCCCATGTGAGCATGTGGATGTGGTGTGTTCTGCGTGTGGGCACATGTGAGCATGTGGATGTGGTGTGCACTGCGTGTGGGCCCATGTGAGCATGTGGATGTGGTGTGCACTGCGTGTGGGTCCATGTGAGCATATGGATGTGGTGTGCACTGCGTGTGGGCCCATGTGAGCATGTGGATGTGGTGTGCACTGCGTGTGGGCCCATGTGAGCATGTGGATGTGGTGTGTACTGCGTGTGGGCACATGTCAGCATATGGATGTGGTGTGCACTGCGTGTGGGTCCATGTGAGCATGTGGATGTGGTGTGTACTGCGTGTGGGCCCATGTGAGCATATGGATGTGGTGTGCACTGCGTGTGGGCCCATGTGAGCATGTGGATGTGGTGTGTACTGCGTGTGGGCACATGTCAGCATATGGATGTGGTGTGCACTTCGTGTGGGTCCATGTGAGCATATGGATGTGGTATGTACTGTGTGTGGGTACATGTCAGCATAAGGATGTGGTGTGTACTGCATGTGGGCCCATGTGAGCATATGGATGTGGTGTGCACTGTGTGTGGGTACATGTCAGCATGTGGATGTGGTGTGTACTGCGTGTGGGCCCATGTGAGCATATGGATGTGGTGTGCACTGCGTGTGGGCCCATGTGAGCATGTGGATGTGGTGTGCACTGCGTGTGGGCCCATGTGAGCATGTGGATGTGGTGTGTACTGTGTGTGGGCACATGTCAGCATATGGATGTGGTGTGCACTGCGTGTGGGTCCATGTGAGCATGTGGATGTGGTGTGCACTGCGTGTGGGCCCATGTGAGCATGTGGATGTGGTGTGCACTGCGTGTGGGCCCATGTGAGCATGTGGATGTGGTGTGTACTGTGTGTGGGCCCATGTGAGCATGTGGATGTGGTGTGCACTGCGTGTGGTCCCATGTTAGCATATGGAGGACTTCTGCCTGCATGCATGGTGGCTGAAGCAGATCAGCCTGACTCTGCCCGGACTGGTCATCACCTTCGAGTTCCCTTTCCTAATAAGGTACTTTGCCACCTCATCAAATGATGCTAATGTTACTTGAGAGTAACGGATTTGCAGACTTCTGCGTGTTTCTGTTACTCTGTTCACCTGTTAGTCCAGTACTGGGAGACCCTCAGGTTTTGCCTCATGTTTGGAGTCTGGACTCCTATGGACTGAGGATAATGTGGGCACATGGTCCTTCCATGCAAAGTCCATGGGCCTCTGTCTCCTATGGAGGCTGGGGAGTTCCTGGGTTGGGACACTCTGATGGATGAACTCAAATTCATTTCTGGGTCAGGAACCTGGGAGAGGGAGACAGGGACTTAGCAATGATTTACCTGAGTCCTAATCTAACCCTTCCTCAACTGCTTCTTTCAGCTGGAGCCTGGGACGGTGAGTGGAGAGAGGAACAGCCACAGATATCCCAGACATAGACACCATTTGCTCTGCATGCCCACAGGTCACCTTACTTGGAGACTTGAAACTGGCTCCCCCTCGCTTCCCTCCTGAGTGGTTTCCCCACCTCTAGGCTACACCACTGCTACCCTCAGCCATGCTATGCTGTAACCAGTGACCTTTTGAAGATGCCATATATAAATTACTCCTCTGCCTGATCCATGTGGTCACTTTCCACAGCTATGGTCGCTGGGCTTGCATTTCAGAGCACTCTCTGCTCACTCCTAGGTCCCTACCCTGCTTTCCTTTGCACGTAGCATACTATGGTAAATGGGGGTAAATTACTGGATGGGCTGAGCAGCCTCCTACTTCTGTGCATTATTGTGGGCTTCCCTGTCCCTTGAGCATCTGTCATGTTCTCTTGACTCCTAAAGACCTCTATGAGTTGGGACATGCATGCAGTATTATGCCCACCTCTATCTTCTTACTGAATTAGGTATTCCCTCACACTTTTCATAGACTGCAGCAAATCATGGTCACTGGCTGCTTTTGAATTGACCTGAGTTCCACGCTTTGTGGTTAAGTCATGGGCTTTGGGGTCTAAGAAACCAGGGTCCATCTTAACTAGCAGCCTGGACAGGCCATCTAAGCTCTCTGTGGCCCCCCTCCACTGGCAGAATCTAATACTGATTGCATCTGTATCAGAGGGCTGCTGTGAGAAGACAATATTCCAGGAAGTCAGGAGCCACTGTGGCTGTCAGAGTAACTGCTATTGTTAATTCAATGCCCCATAAATAGCTCAAGGTAGGTTTGCATGGACCTGACCTCCTACCCCTTGGTGAGGGTTCTTGGTCATAACCATTCCCCACACTCACAATGGGTTTGGTCTTTCCCCTCTTGCTTAATGTTTTCTGTTTTCAAGTTTGGAACTTTAAGAAAATACCAGCAAACTGCAGGAAGGCAACAAATTTATTTTTAAAAAGCTATTAACAATCAATCAATCAATCATCTATTGTGTGTGTATTCATATGAATGTGGAGGCCAGTTGATAACCTCTGGCATTATCCTCAGGAATGCCACTTCATTTTGAAACAGTCTCCCATTGGCCTGGAGCTGACCAATTAGGTTAGACTGGTTAGTCAGTGTGCTCCAGGGATCCATCTGCCTGTCTCTACCTGCCCAGCGCTGGAATTATGTGGGTTCTGGGGGAAAAACTTAGGTCCTCATGCTTGCATGGCAAGCAAGCACTTTACCCACTAAATTATCTCCCCAGCCCACCACTTTCTAGTTTCTAACCTAACAGTGCCTTCTCCTAGGGAACAGAAAACAGCTTTGCCCATCTCCTGGTCAGGCTTAATGTCTTTTTGTGACAGGGTCTCACTATGTCGCCCAAGTTGGCCTCTAACTCATGATCCTCTGCCCCGGTTTCCTGCTGAGATCATAGGCATGTACCACTATGCACCTCTGAATTTGAGTCTTATTTGATGAGGGAGGCAGGCTGGAACCTGCTATCTTGGGAGGGATTTGTGTGTATAATCCAACCTCAGGGATGTTGTGACATTCTGTGGCATTCACGGCACAGTTCAACACAGGGTCCTTCAAACTTGTGTTCACTACTGAGGTACTCTCACTAAGCAAGGCAGACGTTTGCAGGAGACTGGAGGTGGGAAGCCAGGTTCAGGAGCTGAGCACCCGGGGACGTGTGTGCATGTGCGCATGCATGTGTTGTGCCTACTCCCACTCACGTGCTGCTTGTTGCAGATGACAGAAAGGGGATGTTTTTGTTTTCTGTTTGGAGCCTGTCACACTGGCTCATTCCATAATGGCCCTTCTAGTGTGATTATCCCTTGTGTAGGCATGCAACCTGGGGTCCAGAAATGAAGGACCAGGTTCAGTTTGAAGGGAGAGGCTAGAGCTACCTGTGGGCATACAACTGGGTGGCCAGCCAGATCACTTCTTGGGGGGGGGGGCAGGGTTGTCACCTGGGATCTTAGAAAGGGCTTTGTGTCCAGGGGCAGAAAAAAGGACCGGCCTGGTGAGATTGCTTCCTTTCCCAACAAGGGTCCCTTTCCCAGTAAGATGTGAGGACCACTAAGGCCAAAGCCAGCAGAAATCAAAGGCCAAAGAGACCTGCAGCGGTGCTATTCCCCAGATAACTGAGGGGACATTTCCTTTAAAAAGAAATTTTTTTAATAGAGGCAGAAAGAGAGAGAGAATGGGAATCTCAGGGCCCTCAGCGACTGCAAGTGAACTCTAGACGCATGCGCCACAATGTGCAATGTGCATCTGGTTTATGTAGGTGCTGGGGAATTGAACCTGGGTCCTTTGGCTTTGCAGGTAGCAGCTTAACCACTAAGCCATCTCTCCAGCCCTCTAATTTTTTTTTTTTTTTTTTTGAGACAAGGTGTCATGTCGACCAGGCTGGCCTCAAATTTGCTATGTAGCTGAGTAGGACTTTGAATTTCTCTTGCCTCTACCCGTACACCTGTGTTTATGTGGTGCTCTGGACTGAACCCAAGGCTTCCTACATTCTAGGCAAGCATTCTACCTACAATGCTATATCCCCAGCCAGTTTTTTTTTTTTTTTTTTCTGTTTTTTGAGACAAGTTCTCACTCTGTAGAGTAGGGTGGCCTGGAATTGACTATATATCCCCGCACTGGCTTCAAACTCACAGCAATCCTCCTGCCTCAGACTCCTGAGTGCTGGGACTGCAGGTCACCATATCCAGCTCTGAGGGGGCATTTTCATTTACAAGTAACTGTCCTATGCCCCCACCTAGGCAGCCTGGGGAGGGGGTGAGGGAGGGAGTGTGCCACGGCCGCAGTGGTCCAGCCTCCCTGCCTCCAGTCAGGGCCAAGCTTGGCTGGGGGAGGAGAAGGTGGCACCTGGGCGCACCTCGGCCATGGGACATGCAGACTGGATTTCCCTGACGGAGTGGTGAGGGGCGCAGGCTTCCGCCGGTTCCCCACACGGGCCTGGGCACAGGCGGGTGCGCAGCCGGCGTGACGTCCCCGGCCCACTGCCCACATTCCGGGCGGAGCTCGGGGCCTGCCGGGGCTCGCCCGCCCCAGCCCCAGCCCCAGCCCCCTTCCCCAAGGGCCGCCCATCCCGTCGGGCCGCGCCCGCCTCCTCCAGGTCCCCGCCCGGCCCCGGCCGCCCGACTCCGCCCGCCAGAGGCCGAAGCCGCCGCGGCCGCCGCCGCCGCCGTTGCCGCCATTGACGTCAGAGGGCGGGCACATGACCCCGCGGGGACCAATCGCGAGGCCGAGCCTCCCGCAATCTCCCCGGCAGCCGGCCGCTGCCCCCGCCCGCTGCACACTCGCGGACGGACGCGGACACACGCATCGCTCAGCGCGGCGGCGCGGGGCCGAGACACGCCCGCGCCCCCTGGCGCCGCCCCCGCCCCGGGCGCCCGCGGTCCCCCTCGCCCGCCGCCCGCGGTCCCCGCCCGCCCGCCCTCCCGCCCTCCCGCCCGCCGGCCGAGCAGCCCATCCGCGCCAGCAGCATGCACCCGGACCCGACGAGCTAGGAGGAAGCAACCCCAGGAAGCGCCCGCGCCCGGCCCGGCCCGGCCACCCCCGCGGCCGCGCCCCTCCCCGCGGGCGTCCCCCAACCCCACGCCCCCCCACCTTCCCGGGGGGTGGGGGGGTGCGGGCCCGCAGCGGGGGGTCCCCGCCGCCCCGGCCGTAGGACAGCAACACCCCCCCCTCCCCACCACCATCACCACCGCTCCCCACGATCGCGCGCGCACGGACGCCCGTCCCGGAGCGGCCATGGATGTGACCAGCAGCTCGGGCGGCGGAGGCGACCCCCGGCAGATCGAGGAGACCAAGCCGCTGCTGGGGGGCGACGTGTCGGCGGCCCCCGAGGGCACGAAGATGATGGGCGCCGTGCCGTGCCGCCGGGCCCTGCTGCTGTGCAACGGGATGAGGTACAAACTGCTGCAGGAGGGCGACATTCAGGTCTGTGTCATCCGGCACCCTCGGACCTTTCTCAGCAAGATCCTCACCTCGAAATTCCTGAGGCGCTGGGAGCCCCACCACCTAACGCTGGCCGATAACAGCCTGGCGTCCGCCACGGTGAGTCGCTCTGCTCGGCGGCGGGCTTCTCCCCGCTCCGTCCTTAACCCCGGGGCCGAGGCACCTCCGCCGGCTTTGCCCGACGCCGGGGCCCGGGGCCTGCCTTTAGTGGAGGGGGTAACGAGCCGGACGCCCCCCCCCCCCGTTCCCAGCCCCGTGCGCCAGGCTGGGGTGAAACCTCCCCAGGAGACCCGCCGGGTTACTCGGGGAAGCCCCCTTCGGGTTCTGGAGACTTAGCCCACCCCGGCTGGGTGCTTGGGGACTTGGGTTTCAGAGCCTGCGTTTTCATAGTTGCGACCCTCGGTTAGACTCCGGGGCTGGGCCCTGAGGGTAGGTGTGATTCCCGTTCTGGTAATCGGTGGCCCATTGGGATCTGAGCTACCGGGGGTGGGGGAGAAGCACCCCCCCCCAACACCTCTTAGGAAAATCTCAAGACCCTCCAGCGCCAAAGAATTTCCCGAACCAGTTCCTTTCTGAGCTTTACCCGTCCTTTATTCTTTTTTTTTTTTTCCCCTGCCCGGGGCTGGCAGACAAAACTGGGTTCTTTCCGAAAATCTCCTTCGCACGTTGTCAGATTGGAGGGGGGAAGGGGCAGGGGGTCCTGGAACGGTTCGATTCACGCCCAGGGTGGTCAAGTTCTCCGTGGAAGAAGCAGCTCTTGCATTGTGTGTAGAGCGTGTGTAAGCATGTTTTGTGGCTGCGGGTCCTATTTTGTTATTGTTATTGTTTTTCACTATATGGTCAGGGCCAGGGCAGCTGGATGAGATGGAGAGGAGAATCCACTGGTCTCATTCTGAAATGGAATCTGCAAATGGTGGCCTTCTTCCTCCTGGGGACAGACAGCTGTGCTGGGGTCCAGGAGGAGAGAGTGGGGGTGGCGGTTAGGGCCTGAACAGGATGCTTTGTGTTTTGAAACAAGGACAGTTTCAAATACAGGCTCTGGCTGGGCCTGAGCGTTGTGGTGGGGGGTTCCATCTTTGTAGAACAGAGGACCCCCCTCTTGTTCAGAACACCCCTCCCCCCGATTCCGGGGCAGTTTCAATACTGTTTACTAAGCACAGTGGGAGAGGGCAGAATCCAACGCCTGCCCACACCTGTGCCAAGAAAACCCAGCCAGGAAACGGTGTCGTTTACATGCATGTCACAAATGTGTAGCATGTGTACACATTCCCTCGGCACCTGTGTTCCATTGGTGGTGTGTTACAAGTCGTGACACATGCTCCACGGAATGGGGAGTGGGAGAAAGTTAGCCTAAACATCCTGCTCTTTGGACCCTACCCCTCAAATCTGCTCCCTCTTACCCTTTCCTCTCTGAGAGCTTTGAAGCACATGAGGACTTTTATTCTGAATTTTGGATCTGACATGCTTGAAACACCTATTTTTTCCAGGCTGAGGGCACAGTGGTGCAGTATCTGCAGATACCTTTCTGGCAGCCTTGAGGTGGTCCAGTTCTCTCCCAGGCTAGTCCATGTTCTTAAACCCACCTGGACCCACAGGAGTCAGCCTTTCTATTTGGTTGACCATCATGGGGGATTTTCAGGTTCAAGAGTCCCTAAATCTGGCTTCATGTTTTTATATGGCTGAGTTGGAGGGACTTACTTGAATTTTTTTTTAAATTTTGCCACCCCTCAAAATGAAGGGGAGTTGTCATTGAAAGAGAATGGTTGCGATGAACAGTGACCTGCTGTAGGAAGGACAGGCCATTTCCTGGTCCTCCTGGGAGACCTGGGAGCATTGCTCTGTAGCTGATCATACTGGTTTGGGGGAGGTTAGTCTTGGAGGCTGGAGCCCCCTCCCCCAAACTTACCCTGGATGCTCAAGATGTTCATTGGAGAGAGAGCCCAAGGAAGTGGACTTGGGATCCTTAAACAGTCAGAAGCCCCCTTGCCCATCCTGGCAAGACAAGGAGCACTTGATTCTGGTGGTTGGCTCAGGGTTATCTGAGGAACAAGTTTGGTCTTGGCGGAGCCTCCATCTGGCACTAGGAAATGTGGTAAAAGGATCTAGGAGGGAGTGTCCCGTGGGCTAGCATAATCCCATTCCCTGCCTTTCTTCACCTGGTGTGGGGGGAATTCATTCAGCTGAACCCTTGCTTTGTGGGGGGTATTGAGGGAGGGGCTTCAGGGGCTGTGTGTTGGTTTCCTAGTCCCCAGTGAGTGTGGAGGTGTGGCCTCTAGGGTGGAGGTAGGGCTGGATTTCCACTAGGGATCTTGTCCCAGGGTGATGTGCCTGGTTGGTGTCCAGGCTCTCTGGGAAGCAGAGGAGCCCCGGGGGGGGGGGGGTTCCCAAAGGCCTGGGCATTATGTAATCTGTCTGCATTTTATAGTGCGGTCCAAATACTCTATTGAGAAATGTTAGCCTAAATGAAACAAAGGTGAATTTGAGTGCAATGGGCTTTGCTGTATCCCCTGACCCAGCCTGGAGCTGCCCACGTAGCAGGTTTGTCTCATAGAGGGCCATATTCTTCTACAAAATGTACATCACTTGTATTTGAAGCCCAGCTTAGACCCATCTGGTGATTATCCAGTTAATTGTGTGGGCTTCAGGAACTGGACCCAGAGTGATTGATGTGAATTCAAACCAGTAAACAAACCAAATACACTCCTTTGCCCAAACCATCCGCAGTCTGTCTTTGCTGCTTCACCTAACTGAATCCTGAGCCATAAAACACCTGGCTTCTGGGACCCCCGCCCTGTCAGGCTTGGGTGCAAGGTTTTGAGGGCACCCCGTCCCTCCTGGCATGAGGCTCTGGCCCTTAGTCAGGACTTCTCTTGGTTTTCTGGGGAGGAAGACCCAAGAAGCTGTCTGTTGTGTTGGGACCCGACACCCCTCCCCTGACCTGACTGTAAACTTTACCCTCTGTGGGGACAGGTCGGAGCTTGCCCTTCCTGTCTCTTGGGCCAGTTACTGATTAAATCCTTGCACAGCCAACATTACGCCTGACATGGCTTGTGATAGCTGGCCAGGTTTGATGTGCCCTGTGTTAGCAGACTTTGGATCCGGAAGGCTTGTAAACAAAGGAGGAAGCTCCCAGGCTGCTGTGGGAGGGGATGTAGTGGGGATAGGGGACAGACCGCTCCAGGAAGGGCCCTCCTGCC
Source organism: Dipus sagitta (assembly GCA_036346955.1). NCBI lineage: Eukaryota > Metazoa > Chordata > Mammalia > Rodentia > Dipodidae > Dipus > Dipus sagitta. The sequence goes on along the minus strand of CM070770.1, from coordinate 262,006,430 downwards.
CACACGTGGTTTGGATTCGGCCTAGATACCAGTGCTTCATTCCTCTTTTGCATCTAGACTTCCCGTCTCTGGGCCTTCCTGGGCTCTTGGTGGTTCTCTGCCCACTGTGGTATGAGTTGGAATCTCTCAGCCGTCCGACCCTATAGGGCAAGACTAGAATCCATTTTGCCATTCTCATTGCCTGGTTAAATTTGATCACCTGCTAGACATGTTTGTCCCGGGCTTTGTTTGTAGCCTTTGTTTCCTCTGCGCCAAAGAAATACAAGTGAGCTGCTTACCTTTCATTTCATGTTACTGTTTAAAAAACTAGGCACATGCTGTTTCCCAGTGGTAGGTTTAATCCACAAAGTCCTTTCTTTCTTCATTTATTGAGCAGGGATTGGGGTGCGGGGACAGTGGTTTTCTGCTCCCCCAGAGCCACTTTTTGCATTTTCACTATTGAAATGTCGCTGGGTATCTGGTCAGGAATGGGAGGGAAAAACTACCTTTGTTCCTGCCTGTTTCTTTGGCCTGGTATTTCCTCCTGGGAGCATTCTCCTCTGAACTTGGACTTTGTTTAGCTAATGCTTTGGAGACCTACTGTGTAGCATGTTCCCAGGTGAGCTTCACCTCTAGATGCCGGGGGGGGGGGGGGGTGTGTGTGTGTGTGAAGAGGTTGGGGGCTAGGGGGTGGGATAGGGTGGGAGGGTGGGGGGTTTCTCCTTGATAATTACAACCCCCACCCTTCAGTGCTCCCATCCTCATTTCTTAGCACATGCACACACAATTAGCAATGTTAATTGTTCATTATTGTTACATACATCTCTCCTCTCTATGCGTGTCCTTTCTGCCTTTGAGGATTTGTTGTTTCTTCTGACATTTAGTGAATAGTTTTAACGTCGCAGGATTTTGGAGTGCATCAGATGCTTCCTAGATAAGTGGTGTGCTTGCGGAGGGGAAGGGGAGCCTCGGGAGAGAGAGAGCACACCCACATTTTCTGCAGACAGCCATCATGTCCAGAGAAAGGATGTTCTTTCTGGCCACTGGGTGTCTGTTCAGGTAGTACATGTCTCTCTGTGTCAGTCTAGCAGCCCAGGTGCTGGTCAGCTGGGGCCCTTGACCCCAGGTGACTCGTGTGTGGCCCCACCTGCTTCTTGGTGTTGCCCCTGACCAAAGGGGAGGGTGCTGAATCAGTTCAGGGGGAGTCCTGGAGCTGAATCGTCTCAAAGTGTCCCATGCCACCTCATCTCTGGCCACATCCCTTTCCAGTCCCCCCAAGGGAAGTGGCTTGGTGTTTCATTGGAATAGCTACTTGAGATGGACCAGTTATGTCTTTGATTAAAAGATTAAATGTGATTAAGCAGGGCAGCCTGGCTTTGGGCGTCCTCACTGTGGGGCAGAACAAACTTGGGGTTTGTTGTCACATGGTTCCTGGGCTGGATTCTGAGGTTAACAGCTTCCTGGTTGTGTGACTTTGGGCACATTGATTTCCCTTGATGGACCTTGAGTTTTCTCTGTGTGTAGGGTAGCAATAAGACCTCATTTGTAATAGGACAGTGATAATTCAGATAAGCGCCTTCCAGTATAGCCAGTGCACAGAGGGTGTATGACAGTGACAGTATGCTAATTCTTATTTTTCTCATTGCCCTAAGACAGCCTTAGGAGGTTCAATGTGCCTGGAGGGTCCTTACTGTTTAAACAGGGGTGGTCTCTGGACCAGTTCCCTGAGGTGTGCAGTGTTCCTAGGAAAGCTGGGTATTGATTGGCAGATGTGTATTTGTGGCCATGAGATTATTGAAGGTAGTTTAAGGAAAATTCCTTAAGTGGTACTTAACAAACATAAAGATTGTTTTGTTTTGTTTAGAGGCAGGGTCTAACTCTAGAGCCCAAGGTAACCTAGAATGCAGTCTAGCCCAGGCTAGCCTCAATCTCATGGTGAGCCTCCTATCTCAGCCTTCCAAGTGCGGGGGTTAAAGACAAGAGCTCCATGCCTAGCTCAAGAATTTTCTTCAAAAAAGGGGGGAGGGGGTCTGGAGAGATAGCTTGGTGGTTAAGGCGCTTGCCTGCAAAGCCTAAGGACCTATGTTTGACTCTCCAAGTCCCACGTAAGCCAGACACACAAAGTGGTGAAGCATTTAAGTTCACACATGTGCAGAAGGGGACACACGCATTTGGAGTTTGATTGCAGTGGCTTGGAGGCCCTGGCGTGCCAATTCTCTCTTTTTCTTGCCCTCTTGCATTAAAAAAAAACAAAACAAAAAACAGCCAGTCTGTTGTGCTTGCCTCAAAAATTTTTTTTCTTTTTTAATAAAATATTTTATGCTAGCCACGTGGTGGCACATACCTTTGATCCCAGCACTCGGAAGGCAGAGGTAAGAGGATCACCATGAGTTTGAGGCCACCCTGAGACTACAGAATGAATTCTAGGTCAGCCTGAGCTAAAGTGAGACCCTACCCTGAAAAATCAAAAACAAAAAAAAAATTATATGAGATAGAGAGGCAAGGAGGGAGAGAGAGAGAGAGAGAGAACGAGAATGAACATTGGTGCACCAGGGCCTCAAGCCACAGCAAACGAACTCCACACACATGCACCACCGTGTGCATCTGGCTTACGTGGATACTGGAGAATCAAACCTGGGTCCTTAGGCTTCTCAGGCAAGTGCCTTAACTGCTAAGCCGTCTTCCCCTGCCCGAATTTTCTTTCTATACTTGAATTAAGTTGTACGATGAAGGGGTTGAGGAGATAGCTCAGTAGGTGAGAGTGCAAACATGAGGGCCCAAGTTCAACCCCCAGAGCCCATGTCAAAGGGCTAGGTGTGGCCACACACACTTCTAACTTCAGCACTGAGGGGAGCAGAGACAGGGTAATAACTGGGCTCCTTGGTCAGCCAGTCTGACCAAAAGCAGCAGCTCTGGGTTGAAAGACAGATTGTCTCAAGGAAATAATGCAGAAGAACAGTTGAGTAGGATGCCTGCTAGTCTTCCTCAGCCTGTGCCTGTGTGCTCACAGAGACCATGAGCATCTGCACACACATGTGCACACACCAATATACTGTGCCCCTCCCCTCCGAAGATAATGAAGTTGAAGCTTCTATTTTTTTTTTTGGTTTTTCGAGGTAGGGTCTCACTCTAGCCCAGGCCGACCTGGAATTCACTATGGAGTCTCAGGGTGGCCTCGAACTCATGGCAATCCTCCTACCTCTCTGCCTCCTGAGTGCTGGGATTAAAGGCGTGCGCCACCACGCCCAGCTGAATCTCCTATTTTATCCCGTTCTCCCTTCGTGGGTACCCTCTACGGGAAACACTGTTGCCCATTTTGTGGGTATCCTTGCAGACATGGATACACATGTATATCCATTGTGGTCATGTGTACACGGCTCGATGCTGTTACTGCTCCTTGGGTGCTGTGTTTGGAGATCAATTAAGGTCCACATGTACGTGTCTGTCCTTTTTCTTTTTACTGTTGCATATTGAGGCACACTGTAATAATATGGGTAGATCAGTCCTGTGCTCCTGGACATTTAGGTTAGTTCCAGTTGTTTGATATTTCAGATAAGACCCTTTTTGCCTTTATTAGTGGCTTTTTAAAAAACACTTTATTTTTATTTATTTATTAGAGAGGGGGGGGGCAGATAAGAGAGAATGGGTGTGCTAGGACTTCCAGCTGTTGCAGACGAAGTCCAGATGCATGTGCCACCTTGTGCATCTGGCTTATGTTGGTTTTGGGGAATTGAACCTGGGTGCTTTTTTGGCTTTGCGGGCAAGCACCTTAACTTCTAAGCCATCTCTTCAGCCCTATTAGTGGCTTTGTTTCTGTTTTGACAGTTGGACTGTCTACTTGCTTCCTTAGGAGGGGAAAGCATGCTTCAGTCTGGCAACCCAGGGAGCTCCCCTCCCCCCACACCTACCCCTGCCCCCATGGTCTGGGGTAAGCCCTACTGGGAGTTGAATGAACACAGATGAATTGGGGCTCTGATAATGACACCTACCTCCAACCTGAGAACAAGGGTCTGAGCTACTCTACCTGAGAGAGTGGTAATACTTCCTGCTTTCCCCTGGATGGAAGCCCCGTGGTAGAGAAGGTGTGTGTGTGTGTGTGTGTGTATTTCTCTCCCACTGTGTCCCACAGACAGTGCAGGGGGACTGTGCACATTTTACAAAGGATGCCTCCCTCCCAGCAGAGGCCTAACCTGAAAGCACTGAGTTGGGTTTGCCTGTGTGTGTATGTGAGGTAGGTTCCTGCTGTTATCTACGCAAGGAGAATTGCTGAGGAAAGACTCCTGAGGTTGAAGTTGGTACCTGCCTTCAGAATTCACCTCCTTACCTCCACCACGTGTGAGGCCATTCCATGGGGTGAGGTAGGGTGGGGTGTATTGTGTGTGTGTGTGTGTGTGTGTGGAGAGACAGGTGAGCTGGAAGCCTGCTTCTGCAACTTCCCAGATGGCCCCTTATCAGTAAAGGAAGGATTACAGGGACTTCCTTTTAGCCTTGATGTCAGGGTTAAGGGAGGCGAGGCCTGCCATCCACTCATGCATTCATTCAACAGATAAATACCACTGTCCTGGGCCCTTGGAAGACAGTAAACAATGAGGCAGGCAAATACACCGCCTGATGACAGGCATAGTGGAGAAAAGAATGCCGACAGGAGACTGTGAGAGCCTGCTGCTTCCTTCAGAGCGGTCTGGGAAGATGAGACATCACTGTCTAGGGGAGAGCATTCCAGGTAGAGGGAAGGGCAAGTGCAAAGGCCTCGGGCCTAGACAGGGGTTTGGCAGTCACTGGGTGACTAGGCCAGCGTCTACTATACGCTCTGCAGCTGCTTTCCCCTGTTCTTCAGGAGCTGTCTTCTATTAAAAAAAAAAAAAAAATCCAGTGCCCTGGTTTTGGTGGTGCATGCCTGTGATCCCAGTGCTTTCAAGCCTGAGGCAGGAGGATTGCCAGTGCTGTCCTGGACTACATCTCAAACCATCTCAAAAACAAAACAAAACAAAACAAAATAAAACAAAACAAAAGCCAGTCTGCATGCTAGAATGTTCTAGATACTAGGAATACAGGCACTTGCCCTAGAAGTTTCCCTTAGTGCTTCTGCTGTGTGTTTCTTCTTTTTAGAAACCGGCTCCTTCCTAATAAAGAGCAAAGAACAGCTTTGTAGGAGTTCTTTAAGAGGCTCTTAGGTTACCCAACCAGCAGAACATTTGAAACCCAGCTCCCTTGATTCACTAGCTTCCAGGGATTCCAGACTGCTTTGATTTACCTCTAGCAAAGCCAGTGGGGATGGGCCAATGGGAAGTGTATGGTTGCAAGACCCTTTGGGATGACTCAGCCATGGGGTTGGGTCACCCCCATCTCTGCCTGCAGCGGGGCCTTTGTTCCTGTTTCCAGGCTGCTATCAGCGGTGAGAATTAGGCTGGGGGACGGCCATGGAGTCAGGCAGGTGAGCTGGCCACCTCAGTCCCCAGGTGGGCGGGCCTGGCCTGTAGGAGTCAGCCTGGGAAGCAGGTGCTCCCTGGGGTTGGGCTGGCTGGGTCCAGCTCAGGAGAGGTCATGTGTAGGGAACAGACACCTGGACTTGGGTTGGCTTTCTTGGGTGTCCTGGGTCAGTCCCAAGCTGTCTAGAGGCGAAGCATTCCTGAAAATAGGAGGTCTGGCTTCCCTGATCCTTCTTTGGTGCCCCGAAAAATGCACTTATTAATGTGAGAACAGGTTGGGAGACGGAGCTGGGTGCAAGTAGAGGTGCTAGGTCAGCCAGGGTGGGCTCGCTGCTTACAAACATCTCACCCTCCATGCCTTCTGTCTTTACCTGGTGGTGTCTGTCTTGCTTATCACAGTCCTGCAGGAGTCTTTGGAGTCTCAAGTGCTGTAGTAGTCTGTTCCAGTTGATATTGTAGGTACCTGGGTTCCTTTGTACTGGGTGTTCTCCTCTGTAGTAGTGGTGGGACAAAAGAGCGGAAGGACCTTAGGCCTGGCCCTTCCATCTTGGCTAGAAATCAGCTTAGTATAGGTGAAGCTGGGACATGCATTTTATATCTGTGTCTAGGAGTTAGGTGTGCTGGAACACACCTGTAATCCTAGCACTTGGGAGTCTGAGAATCATAAGTTTGAGGCCCACCTGGGCTAAAGATAGAGACCGTGTCTCAAGCAAAACAACAGAACAAAACACAACACAACGAAATGAAACGGGCTGGGAGATGGCTCAGTGGGTAAAGTGCTTGCTACACAAGCTCGGCCGATCTGAGTTGTGCTTCCAAGAACCTACATACAGCTGGACTCTGTAGTGTGAACTTTGATAATCTGGGCACATCCATGGTGAGAAGGGAGAAGAGACTGGAGAGTCCTCAGGAAGCTTATGGGCCAGCGAACAAGGAGAGACGCCGCATCAAACAAGATGGAAGGCGAGGACCGAAACCTGAAGTTGGCCTTGGACTTCACATGTGTGTGCTCACATACCCACGCCCAAAACAAACAGCAAAGCACAGAATGATGTGAGTCCAGGAGGAAGAAAGCTTGTGGGAAGTTGTGGCTGACCCCATGCCAGGTTCGTTAGCATGCAGCAGTGGGCCTGTGTCCCCATGGTACCGACAGCATTGCTGCTTCTCTGACCCTGAAAAAAAAGACCTTGTCTTTGAGGCAGGCAGCAGGGTGGGACATTTGCCATCTTCTACGGTGGGGAATAATGGGAGGGCTTGCTGTGAGACGGGAAGTGAGGTGCTCAGATGCAGTAACAGTTTGCATTCGCCTAGTGTGTGCTGGGGACCATGTTCCCCTGATTTTCATAGCTGCCCTGTGGAGTAGCATCATTACTCCTGCTTCACAGATGCCACAGCAAAGGCGAAGATCAGTAGAGATGGAGTCAAATGAGGAATCAGCGAGTACCTTAGGTGCTGTGCTTGCAGAGTAAGTGCCCAGGTATTGTGCTCTACCTAGGCACTGAGCTCACAGAATGAGCACCCTGGGCACTGTACTCACAGCGTGGGTACTCGGGTACTGGGCTCACAGAGTGAACGCCCTGGGCACTGTGCTTGCAGCACGAGTACTCAGGTACTGAGCTCACAGAGCGAACGCCCTGGGCACTGTGCTCACAGCGTGGGTACTCGGGTACTGGGCTCGCAGAGTGAACGCCCTGGGCACTGTGCTCACAGCGTGGGTACTCGGGTACTGGGCTCGCAGAGTGAACACCCTGGGCACTGTGGTCGCAGCACAAGTACTCAGGTACTGAGCTCACAGAGTGAACGCCCTGGGCACTGTGCTCACAGCGTGGGTACTCGGGTACTGGGCTCACAGAGTGAACACCCTGGGCACTGTGCTCGCAGCGTGGGTACTCGAGTACTGGGCTCGCAGAGTGAATGCCCTGGGCACTGTGCCTGCAGCGTGGGTACTCGGGTACTGGGCTCACAGAGTGAACGCCCTGGGCACTGTGCTCGCAGCGTGGGTACTCAGGTACTGGGCTCGCAGAGTGAATGCCCTGGGCACTGTGCCTGCAGCGTGGGTGCTTGGGTACTGGGCTCGCAGAGTGAATGCCCTGGGCACTGTGCCTGCAGCATGGGTACTCGGGTACTGGGCTCGCAAAGTGAACGCCCTGGGCACTGTGCTCGCAGCGTGGGTACTCGGGTACTGGGCTCGCAGAGTGAACACCCTGGGCACTGTGCTCGCAGCGTGGGTACTCAGGTACTGGGCTCGCAGAGTAAACACCCTGGGCACTGTGCTCGCAGAGTAAGTGCCTAGGTATTGTGCTCCTAGAGTGTGTGCTTAGGTACTATGCTTGCAAAATACCAGTCTTTCCTCCCGAAAGGCTCCTAAGAAAAGGGTGTGTCATAAATGACAGTGCACTCTGGGCCTTAGCGTATGCCCTCAGAGGTTTGTACTTCTTCCTACTGTTTGGGGGAGGATGTTGTGTTGTCCTTGATGTGGGTAGTTTCAGGAAAGCCTTTGTAGGAGAGTTACCTTTGGGTCTACTGGTGGGCCTGGTGGAGAAGGGATGGTGGGTCATGGGTGGAGTGGAGAGAGGGCCCGGTGTGCACAGGGCAGGGGTCCAAGGGCAACAGCATGTTCTAGGAGACCACATAGTTCATGTGGGGACATGAGTGCAGGCAAGAGATGAAGGAAGGGCTGGCTGGCCTGGGCCGAGTCCACCCACAACCGTGTGAAGGTGTGAGTGTGTCATGCATTCGGGCAGGGAGGGCCTGATAGTGCCACTTCATGAGATGCATAGGGTCCGCCACACGGAGGGACTGAGGATGCCCCGACATGGAAACCTCAGGACTCCAGGCAGCTTTGAGTCACCAGGGCCAGGCAATACCTTACCCTTGTGGCCATGCAGCAGCCACATTAGGTGTTACTGTTTCCTTTTGCCAAGCACTGTGCTAGGCAGTCACATCGGTGACTCCTACAACCCTGTTGCCCTCTCCATCATACAGTGCGGGAAAATGAGGCATTGCCTCCCCAGCAGACCTCTGGATGGATGGATGGATAGATGAATGGGAGAGTGGATGGATGAATGAAAACAAATGAGGCTACTTGCTTCCTAATCTGGGAGCCCTTTCCTGTTGAAAAGGGACTGGCCACACAGGTGAGGACCACATTCACACCTCCAACCCTTCATAGGCCTTCAGTGCTGCAGCCGTAGGAGAAGAGGGTGTAGATAGCATGTCTGACAGGCTGCCTTGTGTGCTCTGCACCACCCAGAGGACCCCAACATGCTGCCTACAGTGGTCACGAGGAGTCCTTGTCACAGTGGCACGAGTCTCCTGGTGGGCTTTCCAGCATCTAGTTCCCTTGCACCACCTGTGGCTCCTGGGCTGTCCTGTCCTTCTTGAGGTCCTGGAGAGAGGAGATCCAGGCCAGACCCCCTTGGGCTATAGCCAGGACAGGAGATGGGTGGGCACCTTGCAGGTGATCAGGGTGGTAGAGCACTCTGCTATTTCTGCAGTGGAGGAAGTACATAGGGTTGCTGGTGGTTGGGGAAGGGCTGACTCTTGGAAAGGGGAACAATGACTTGTTGACATCTGTCTTGCCTCTGCTGGTTCACAGTTCACATTCTGCTGCTGAGGCTTGCTTCAAGGGCAAAAAAATGACTGAGGCAGTGGCTGGACTAGGAGCCAGCAAGCCAGACAGAACTCCCCCCTCAGCTATGCGAGGTCACATGTCCAAGATGGAGCAGATGATGGCCCCTGGGTGACAGTCAGACTTTCTTCAACTGTACTCAGTCTTTTCATCACAATTGTGTATTAACGTTGCACTAGCCCCATAAGTAGCAGGGAAAACTGAGACCTTGAGAAGTTAGGGTTACACAAGTGACACCCAGACAACCCGGCTCTGAAGCCAGTGGCCTCCAAATGCTGTGATGACTCCACAGGACCCCGGCAGCAAGGGCTGAGTCACCAGCATGGCACCGATAACAGCAGCTTCCCTTACACAGCATTTCCTGTGTGCTATGCCCTTCCCATGGATGAACACTCTGTAACACTCTGTAATCCTTGCAATGCCTGGGTGAGGTGGTGCTGTTGTGGTCATTTTACAGATGAGCAACTGAGGCCCAGAGAGTCATGGTCACACCTACCTGCTCACTCCACAGCACAGCTGTGCACACTAAAGGTCAAGAGCAGAGTGTCAGACAGGCCCAATGTGTTTGGGCCCCATGCTGAAAAGGGTACCGTGGACACCATGGGGGTTTTATTTATATTTTTAAATATTATTTATTTATTTATTAGAGGGGGGAGAGGGAGAGAATGGGTGTGCCAGGGCCTCTATCCACTGCAAACGAACTCCAGTTGCATGTGTCACCTCCTGGATCCTTAGGCTTCACAGGTAAGCAGGCAAGCACTTTAACTGCTAAGCCATCTCTCCAGCCCAGCATGGGGGGATTATAGTTGGGGGTGTGGAGTCTCAGGGAGCTTGGGGTCTGTATCTGAAGTCCCATCATCTTCTTGAAGTCATGGAAGAAGGTTGCTTCTTGCCTGCCTCTTTGACTCTGGGACAGCCAGTCAGCCTTGTAGAACCTCAGTTTCCTAACTTAGGACTTAGAAGCTGTCCCATCTCAGCTTGTTGTGATGTCTTGACCATGACTAGCGTATAAAGTACAGTGGCCTCACCTGCTCACTGCCTCTGGCCTAAACCTCTCAGCCTTAGCGTGCCTCTTCATTCTGTTGGGAACATCTCTCTGCTACCTTGGTGGTTTTTAAGGGCCACCTTCCCTGGTTGGAGTGGACTTGCTTCCTTGTATGTGACACTTCCCCAGCTGGGGAAAAAAGTCTGTCCATGTCCATCTTCTCTATCAGCTGTTCAACTCTGTCCATTCATAAGACCAAAGCAAAAACAGCTGCACATGGATGAGGATGATCTTAAGAAATAAAGGAGGAAAAACATTCCCAACAGCCCTAGCACCCAGCAGGGAGCCACGTCACCATGTTGAGGTAGCCACCTGTGCTCCATGCTGTGGGTATCACTTCTCTTTCTCACATGAGTCCCTGTGACCAGCAGGGACACAGCGCAGGACCGGGCCTAACTCTTCATGGTGTCTCATTTCTAAGGATATCACACCAGCTCACAGTGTCTCACTTGGCCCTGTGACCATGCGGCCCAGTCATCTCTGGGGTGGGTGTTGCCTGTGTGCTATAATATCTGAGCAGCATCTCCGGCCTTGACCCACTAGAAGCCACCATTCTCCCAAAAAGTTTGCCAATGTTGCCACATATTCCCAGTGGGTTATAGCTCCCCTGATTAAGAATCAACAGGTTCGGGCTGGAGAGATGGCTTAGCGGTTAAGCACTTGCCTGTGAAGCCTAAGGACCCTGGTTCGAGGCTCGATTCCCCAGGACCCACGTTAGCCTGATGCACAAGGGGGTGCACGCGTCTGGAGTTCGTTTGCAGTGGCTGGAAGCCCTGGTGCATCCATTCTCTCTCTCTCTCTTTTTCTCTCCCTCCTTCTCTCTGTTGCTCTCAAATAAAAAAAAAAAGAATCAACAGGTTCATTCATGAATGGTCACCCTACCTGTGAGATGCTTATTCCAGAGTACCTTAGCCATGGCAGAGCTGAGAGCTTCTGATCCCACCCTATTTCTTTGTTTATTTGCTTTTGATTTTTAAAAAATAGTTTATTTATTTATTTTTATTATTTTTTCTTTTCAAAAAAATTTTTTTATTAACAGCTTCCATGATTATAAGAAAAATCCCATGGTAATGCCCTCCCTATCCCCACTTTCCCCTTTTTTATTTATTAGAGAGAGAGAGAGAGAGAGAGAGAGAGAGAGAGAGCACGCAAGTGAGAGCGAGAGAGAGCGTGAGAAAGAGGTAGATAAAGAGAATGGGCATGTCAGGGCCTCTAGCCACTGCAAATGAACTCCAGATGCATGCACCCCCATGTGCATCTGGCTTATGTGGGTCCTGGGGAATCGAACCTGGTTCCTTCGGCTTCACAGGCAAACGCCTTAACCGCTAAACCATTTCCCCAGCCCTGCTTTTGATTTTTTGAGGTAGTGTCTCACTCTAGCCTAGCTGACTTGGAATTCACTGTAGTCTCAGATTGTACTCCAACTAATAGTGATCCTCCTACCTCTGCCTCCCTTGTACTGGAATTGAAGGCCTGGCCTCCCACCTTTGTTTCTTGAGTACTGGGTCTGGGTGCTGATGAGGAGTGTGGGGATAGCAAAGATAGCTCCTTTAACCCTGGCCTTTGTGGTATGGAGCCTAGAGCTGGTTAGAGCATTCGCAGGCATCCCCACCTTTGATCCCTCCCAGTGACCTACTGCTGTCCCTGCCTTGGCTGATGACTCAGCACTTCTGAGAGCTGAGTTGTTGAAAAAGAGAATTGCTCATGCCAATAAAAAGAGTGAGACAAAGGAGAATTAGCTTTTGAAAGTTTGGTGTGGGGATGGCCATAGAAAAGAGAGGGAGTGGGTGGGGCAGGTGGCCCCCGCTGAGGTTTCCAAAAAAGACCACTAGGCTGGACCTGATGGTGTAGGTCTGTCATCCCAGCTACTTTGGAGGCTAAGGCAAGAGAATGGAAAGTTCAAGGTCAACTGGACAACTTAGACCTATCTCAGCAAAGCAAAGCAAAACAAAACAAGGTTTTGTTAGTAGAACACTTGCCTAGTATGCTTCAGGTCCTGGGTCTCATCCCCAATACGGCTGCTTGATCCACACCTGTACCCAGGCAGCAGTGGGCTGTCTTTGAGGCTTAACTGTATTGTACCACAAAAGAAAGGACAAATTTCTGGAGTTGTGGGTGGGTCTTGTAAGGCTCCATAAAAGCTAGGAAGCTGTGTAGAGGAGTGGTCTGGGGTTCTTTTGGTGTGCCCTGGGCTGTGGCAGCAATGGACCGCTTTTGTATAAGTCCAGCCCCTGTCTGTCTCGCTTATTGCCTGTGTAGGGCTCATCCTGCCCAGCCATCTTGGGCAGCCTTACTTGAAGAGGTCCATTGTGGAATACAGTCCTCTGGACAGGGGACATGGCTGTTACCATCTTAATCAGAGAAACTGTGATTACCTAAGTGAGATCCTTACAGGATCAGAACTGTTAGCATTCGCTGGTGGAAGGAACCAGGGGAGGGCTCCCAGCCATTACTCCTTCCTGCCTTCCAGCTGCACATAGAGGGGGATGCTAGAGCGTATAGAACCTGGAAGGTGAACTGAACGGGGGAGCTCCATCTGTGCAGCCATGGGGAAGTCATCACCTCTGCTGGGTGGGACTTTACAGGATCCAGCTGTTTCAGGAATCATTCATGCTCCTATAGCAAGCCCAGTAAACTCATTGGCTGATCAAGCTAGACTTGAGTGAAATTGTTTTTTTGGTCTGCTTTTGGTATCCTGTGTGGGTTAAGTAGATGACTGTTCATGTGTGCCCATGAAATCTCACTAAACAAGGCCTGTTTGGGGATTGGGTCTGGGAGCCCAGAATGCTCTGTGTGGCACTAGAGACCCTGCTTGCTCAAACTAGGGATCCTCTCAATGGCACACTCCTCAGGCAGGATTTTCTGAGTGCTGCCCACTGTGTGTGTTTTTGGATTTAGATCTTTCATGTTAGCTCATCTGCTTGGAGGTACCAGCTCTTAGGTTCTTCCCTGTATGCTGGAGAGAGAGGAGCTACCTCCCAAGGCTCAGGGAGTAAGGGCTGGTGGTCAGTGCTTCTATCACCGCCTCCAGCGTTGTTGTGGTTCTCACTTCTGCCTCATTAGGAGTACTCATGTGACTAGCTTTTTGTGTAATTGTGAACTTGAAGGCAGGTTTAGGTCAGTCTGGGCCTTTGAACGAATGTAGTGGCTTGATGGAGGACCTGTGAAGGGACAGAAAAGTCCCTTAGTTTTCTTGGAGACTCCTGCCCTGTCTGGTGACTCCTGCATGTAAGGTGTGTGCTTGAGCTCATGCTGGGACCCCAGGTTATTGGATCTGGCCCACACCCTTGTCCCAGGTCCTAATTCTAGCCATCAGGTCCCCAATTTGAGCAGGATGGAGCCTGCTAGGAGAATTAAAATTATTGCTGTGGGTTTCACCTCTGCTTTCGAGCAGCTGTGCTGGAAAATAAGATTTTGATCTTAGAAAATATGATTTAAAAATGGAATTGAAAGTTGCTTTTATTTTCTAAACAATATTGCCTGTGACACAAATGCTGGATCCCAATGGTGGCCTTGGTGGGAGCATACCGGTGGGAGAGAGCCACTGCCTGCTGTCTGGTGCACACCTAGGTCTGTTTGACAGACCCCCATGGGGCAGGTGCTCTGCCCACTTGTGCCTACAGAGTCCAGATCACCCTCGGAAAGCCATCTTCTCCTTTGGATGCTTTTCCCATGCTCTGCACATGCCTTAGTCAGCTGTCCTTTAATTAAAGTTTGCTCTAGTGTCTGCCCAGGGAGCACCAGGAGCTTGGGGAGGAGTTGTTTCAGGCCCAGTGTGGCAAGAGTGCATGGCCTTAGGCATGTCCTGGGCTCCTGTGAACATTTGCCCTTTTGTAGAAAAACGGGTGGTGATAGGCTAGAAAGATAGCTCAGTGGGTAAAGTGCTGCTTGCTGTGCAAGCATGAAGACCCGAGTTTGGATCTCCAGTTATCCCATAAAAATGCTGCCAGATGTGGTGATTTACACCTGTAATCTCAGGGCTTGGGAGGTGGAGACAGAATATCTGGGGCTGTCTAGATAGCCTAGCAGAATTGGTGAGCCCTAGGTTCAATGAGAGACCCCATTTCAAGGAATAAGTTGGAGAGCTGTTGAGGAAAACACCCAGTGTTGACCTATGGCCTCCTCTTGCAGGCATGCATGCACACATGTACACCTGCGCCTTCACACGTAACACACAACAAGCACACATACATCACATGTAAACAAACGGTGCAGACAATGGGTCAGTGACCCCTGTTTGTTGAGACTGCTGAAGCACTATCATATTTGTCATGGTGACCACCCTGTGAAGGTTTCCTAGGGTGTAGGAAGCTGAGGCTTAGGGAGGTGAGTCATTTGCCAAGGTTCAGGTCTAGCAAGTGGTCTGGCAATCATTCACTCAGGTGGCTCTCTTTGCAAGGTTGGCACACTTAGTGATGAGACATTGTACCGCCAAGGCCATGCCAGACACACTTGTGCCTTTGTCTTTCTGGCCGTCTTGTTGGGTAAGAAGACAGCAAGCAGATTGGGATCTTCCATGTCCTTTCACGGGGCAGAAAGCATGCTGTGGACTGGCTGGGCATCTCCCTTTTCAGATATGAGCCAGCTGGAGTTGGAAGAAAACCTGTAGGTCATCTAGTTCTGGAGTGACACATATGATACAAACATATGCTGCTACTATTCCGTGCCTGTCCCAGGTAGACATACTAATCAATCCTTGCATAGTTGATCTCCCCAGTGTGCCCAGAGTTAGCCATTGCTAATCAATGATGGTAAGGAATGTGAAGCCTGATACAGTCTAGTCTCTTCTACTGTGTGGACCAGGGGAGCTAAATGATTCTCAGGGGAGCCCCTGGGGCTGCTGGGCCTTCTTCCCACCAAGCTGCTGCCTTTTACTTTAGTTAAAAGTATGAGATCTGAGCAAGGGAGGTAGAGAGCTCCAGGATCTGGGTATGCGTTAGCAGTGTGTGGATCTGCGTTCAAATGCAGATTCTCTCGCTTCTTGGATGTAACTTGGGGCAGATCACATGAGCCCTATCTACAAAACTGGAAATGACCATTCCTCCCCTGCCAGGATTGTGAGGTATTTCCTGCTGGACACTGCTGAGCTTTGCATGAGGTTGTGAGATGAAGGTGAGGTGGTCTTCCCTGGCACCCTTTCCTGGGGACCTTGGAACTGTCTTTGAACTCCTCTCCTGACCCACCCACTTATCTTTCACGTGACCTGAAAACGTAAGTGATGTGCTTGTTATTTCATTCCTGGTCTCATTTCCACCCCCATCCGGTGCCAATGAGCAGTGAATCTGTTTGTAAGTGATAGCAAATGACAAAGACAGAACCTGCCCCACTAAATGGGGGTTCTGGGATGTTCCGTGTCTAGACTTATGCAGGCCACACACTGCGGATTCTTCTACTGGCAAAATGGTAAAATGACAGGCTTATAGATAAAAGTTTAGCATGCATGTATTTATTTTTTTAGCATCTATAATTTAGGCATTCTTACGCATGGACCTGTATAAACCTGTCTCTGGGCCTGTGAAACTTGGAATCAAAACTTTGCATGGAAGTAACATGTGAATGATAAAACATTTTACTAAGAACAAAAGATCAAGGCTTCTCGGCAGAGTTCTTTGCTGGGGAAGCAGGTTTTGTGCAGTGCTTTCTGTGCTTGCTGGAGCCGTGTTTAGTCTTCTTGGTTATGGTGAAATACTTCTTCTTTTATCCTAGTCTAGAATTTCAAGGTTGGCACTACTTGCTCCTAAAATGTTTATTTTCATATTGAGTGGCATTCTGCACTCTACGATAAGGAGAATACACCCCAGAAGATGCATGGTGGTCTGTGTCATGCAGGGGTCCTTCTACAGTCAGGCAGGCACAGTTTATGGCTCAGCTCCCCGGCCCCCCCCCCCCCCCCCAGTGACTTTCCCAACACATGGGCTGACCTTGTCACTGGCTTATAAAGTGAGGGAACAGAATGATTACAAACTCAGATGGCCAATAAAGAACATGAAGCATGACAAATGTGTCCAGAAACTCTCCCAGTAGGCCAGGGCAGGCTCTGTATTGGAATGCCTTGACACTGACTCAGGAGGATGGGTCATCCCCCTGTTCTGTAGAAGGTTGGAGATTTATTAAATCTGTTATGTCCTAGAAAGTTTAGCTGAAACCAGTGAGTGCCTTCTGAGGCAGATGGCATAGGGCTTCTTCCTAAAAGGTGGGGGACAGAGGGAGGACCAAGGCATAGAGAGAGGGTTTCCGGGAACATTCTCTGTAGTCTGCTGGAATGGCTTATTTGCTCCTGAATATTTATTATTATTTATTTTGTCACAGAGTCTCTAGTCCAGGCTGGCTTCCAACTCCCTAGGTAGCCAAGGATGAGCTTGAATTCCTGATCCTCCTGCCCTCACTTCCCAAGTGCTGAGATTAGAGATACATGCCACCATACTAGTTTATGTGGTTCTGGGGATGGAACACAGGGCCTTGTGCATACTAGGCAAGCAATTTACCCACTGAGCCACACCCCCAGCCCCATGCTTGTATGCTCATATGCCAAAACAAGGCATTTGGACTTGGCCTTTCGTTCGCTTTAGTGCTCCCACTGCAGTTGGCAGTTGGCTGGAAGGGGGGTGGTGGTTGCACTTGTGTTTTTTATTCTTAGGTTTGTTTTTAATATTGTGTGGTGCATGTGGCAGCCTCTCTTCTCCCTGAGGATTTTGGAGGGGGCTGTGAGCCTTCTGTCTGCTCAGCTCTGGGTGGGGACCAATAGCCCAGGGCAAGACTGGGAGAATAACTCTACCTGGTATTCTTGAACGCCCTCCTCCAGTCCTCTTAGCCACCTCCTAGGTTGGTGGTGTTACACTTAAAGGGGACATGTACCTGAGGCCCTATGACTCCAAGGTCACAGGGCTGCAGGTTATGGAGTTGTGATTCAAGCCCCGGTCAGGCTTGTCAAAGTTTATATGTTTTCCTTAAAAGTCCCACTATGTCTCCTGGGCCCTCTAGGGACTTTCTGGGTGCCCATGGCATCCTCACCCTTGTGAAGTTCTACTTTAGGAAACATAAGGTGGGTGTGAATTAGACTAAGGAAGGCCCTGGAGAGCTCTCTGTTACTTTTCCTGCCCAGTGTACCCCTCTGCCTGGGCGTGGCCAGGATTGTCTCTGTCCTGTGAGTCACCTAGCCATGGTGATTTCTCAGGCAGCCAGCTCTGGCATGAAGCTAGACTTCTGTCCACCTTGCCTTTGTGGCCTTCCAGGGAGCCCTGACCAGTGTGGGGGAAGAAGGGTGTTATAGTCAGCTCCACATTGCTGGGATGAACTTCCAAACAGACACAGTTTGTAGGAGGAAGGTTTCATTTCAGGCTTACAGACCCAAGGGGAGGTTTCATCAATGGCAGAAGAAGCTGGCTCCCATTCATAAATCCAAGCAGAGAGACACCACCAAACAGCTGGCACCACAAGCAAGCACAAGACCAGCAAAACAGCAGGGACCCTTATCAAGCAGCAGGGACCCAGGCAGAGCTCAGACTGTTCTGCAAAACTTTAGGCTAGAATCAGATCTGCCCTCTGTCCCCCCCTCCCCCAAGCATACCTTGGGGCTGGACCCCAGATCTGCCCCTAGCAATGCCTCCTCCAGGTGGCTAGAAATCCAAGTTTTTAAAAAAAATATTTTATTTACTTATTTGAGAGTGAGTGAGTGAGAGACAGAGAGAGAGAGAGAGAGAGAATGGGCACACCAGGACCTCCAGCCACTGTGCCACCTTATGCATCTGGTCCTGGAGAATTGAACTGAGGTCCTTTGGCTTTGCAGGCAAACACCTTAACTGCTTAGCCATCTCCCCAGCCCTAGAAATCCAAGTTTTGGTAAAACACCTGGGTCTTTTGGGGGATGTACATTCAAACTGCCACAGAGGGGTAGGGAAGGTGGCTTTATGGCCAATCTTGCTGTTTGGGTGGGCAGGGCACAGGGTGTAGTGCGTAAGCTGGCCAAGTCCCACCTGAGCTGTTATAGCAGGTGGGTCGCTGGCCTTACCACCTGCAGGCGTGCTCTTGCCAGTATCTTTTATAATTAGCTGTGCCTACTCCCAGGGCTCCTGAGATGGTCTAGGCTGGTGCTTCAGGTACATACTGGGAGAAAGGAAGGCCTTGGGGGAGACTGCCCCAGGTACCCTTCCTACCCTAGCACAGCATCTTGCTTTCACACTTTAGCCAGTACAGTGTGTCCAACCTGCAGCTCACAGGCCACATGCAGCCCAGGATAGCTATGAATGCAGACCAACACAAAGTTGTAAACTTAATTAAAACAGTTTTTGGATGCATATGTGTGTGTGATGTATGTACATGTGTTCATGCATGCAGCATGGGTGTCCAGTTGTTCTCCATGTTATTTACTGAGATGAGGTCTCTCTCTTGAACTCAGAGCTTGCCTAGTCAGCTAGCCTAGCTAGCCAGCTTGCCCTAGGATCCCTTCTCCCAAGTGCTGGGATTACAGGTGGGCTGCCACATTCACCTGGCATTTGTGTGGGTCCTGGGCATTGGAACTCTTGTCCTTATGCTTGAGTGGCAAATACTTTTTCCACTGAGCCATCTCCCCAGAACCAATTTGAGGGATTTTTTTTTTTCTTGGTAACTTGACTGTATAGTTCTTGAGCATGAACTTTGTAGATGATAACACTGTGTCATGAGGCCAAAAGGTTGGACACACCTGCTGGGACTCATGGTTACCAGGAAAGTCTTGGTTAGGAAGAAGGGAGGGTTTTATTCTTTGATTCATTCACACACTGATATTAACATGTGAAGTTCTGAGTTGTTTTAATTTTTTTTTATTGTGGTAAACTGTACATACCATCATATCTGTTTTCACCTTATTGGTTAATATGCAGTTCAGGGTGTTAGCCAAGTTCCCACTGTGGTGTGGCCATCTCTGCTCTCTGCACCCTACAGACTTTGATTATCCTCAGCATAAGCTCTGTGCATATCAAGCATCCCTCAGATTCCCCCTCTACACCTGGAAAGTACTGTTTTGCTTTCTGAATGGCTGTAAGTGCAGTAATCGTACAATGTCCTGTGTCTGGCTTATGTGACTTAGCATGACGTTGTCAAGTTCCACTCATATCTAATACTACATGTCAGCATTTCCTGTTGAAGGCTGAATAATATTCCACCGTTTATGGGTATTTTACTTCCCCATTCATCCACTGATGGACGCTTGGGCGGTCTTCAAGATGTGTCTGGCTGTGGTCAGTGCTGCTGTGAACCTTGGTGCACACACGTGTTCCAGGCCCTGCTTTCAGTTCTTTTGGATCTACATCCTGTAGCAGACATTGATTTATTTTTAAGGGTGGCTCTCCACCATTACATAAGGAACTCAAGTTTGTTGGAGAATAATTAGACATATAAACAGAAGAAAGTAAAACCTACCGGAAATACTAGGTGCCATGAGGTCCTGAGTAACAGCTTTAAAAAACTTCTATTTATTTATTTGCAAGGGGCGGGGGGAGGAGAGTGGGTGCTCCAGCCACTTGCCATTGCAAATGAATTCCAGATGCATGTGTCAGTTTGTGCAGTTGGCTTTACATGGGCATTGAGGATTTGAATCCATGCTGTCAGGTTTTGCAAGCAAGCTCCTTAATCACTGACCCACCTCTCTAGCCCCATAGTTAACATTTTTGCAGAGTGCTCATTTGTTGTGCCGGTTCTCAATCTATGGAGATCCTGTTGTCTGCACTACCTCTGGCAGCATGGGGAAGTTTTCACCTAGAAATGCAACCTCGCCTGAAAAAGGCACTGTGCAAAGGAAGCAATGCCACTTGGTCCTTTGTGACCAAACTGGACCTTTGCTGCCTCTAGGAAGCATGCTTCATGGGTGTGGATATGTCCCCTGGCACTGCTGTGGCATGCTGGGTTTAGGCTGTTCCTCTTACCTAACCTTGGTGGGCCAGTGACATCCTGAGAAGGCCACTAAGCCCAGTACTTGGCTGTGGTTGGTGCCCTGTGAGTATTTGTTGAGTCAGTGTGTAAAGAAACCATTTGAGGGGCTGGAGAGATGACTTAGCAGTTAAGGTGCTTGTCTGAGAAGCCTAAGGACCCAGGTTCAGTTCCCCTATAACCCACATAAGCCAGATGCACTTGGTGGCGCATGTGTCTGGAGTTTGTTTGCAGTGGACAGAGGCCCTGGCATGCCTATTCTCTCTCTCTCTCTTTCTCTGTCTCTTTTTTACTCTCATATAAAAATAAAAATAAAATATTAAAAAAGGAAATCATGTGAGGGCTGGAGAGACGGTATAGAGGTGAAGGAGGCTTTGCCTGTGAAGTCTAAGGACCCAGGTTCCATTCCCCAGTACCCACGTAAACCAAATGCACAAGCTGGCGCATGCATCTGGAGTTTTTTGCAGTGGCTAGAGGCCCTGGCGTGCCCATTCTCTCTCCTTCTTTCTGCCTCTTTCTCTCTCAAGTAAATAAAAAAAAAGTAAAAAATATTTTTAAAAAAAGAAATCATCTGATGAGATTAGTGCATGGAAGGTACCAGTGAGTGGACCTTGGGCTTGGCTTGACTGAGTATGTGGGGTCCTCTCTAACCAGGCCTTCCATCTGTAGTCTTTAGCTGGCCTATGTGTGGGGGGTCACTGAGCAGAGAGCTTTCCTCCCAATGATCTGGGACAGCAGAGGCCATACCTGGGAAGCAAGGTTTAGACAGCATGTGTGTTGATCCCTCACTTCATAGCCCCTGGCTGAGGGTCTGCTGTGGGCTCTTTGCAAGATGATGGGCTGTGGGTGAATTAGTCAGGGCTCCCTTGATATCTCCTGTTCCAGAGGGGACAGCAACAAGTATGTCACTTCATGTAATAAAAGTTTGATCAGAAACTTTTTTTTGGTCTCTTTTCTCTATCTCTGTGTCTCTCTTACTGTTTCTTCATAAAAACCAACCAACCAGCCAGCCAACTAACCCAACTGCTGGTTGATGGAGGATGGGGATGTGTAGTCTTAGGTTTGCATCCCACCTCTGCCACTTACCAGTGCTGATCTTAGCAGTGACCCTAGCCTTTGGAAGCCTGGACTTCCTTGTCTGCTGGTGTGTTAATGCTTGTGTGTCCTCTCTGTGCCGTCACTGGGACTTCCATCACTCACGCCTTCCTGTGCAGGGTGGATGAGGCCATCATTGGACCATGACAGTGACAGTGACTGGTGTTGAGGTTCCCAACTTTCCCTACATTTGCTCTGTGGTTCCCAGGTTCACTGGATCTGGTTCGGTAAGGTGACATCTTTTCCCAGGACACTTTGGCTGAACTGAATCTGTGCCACCACCCCTCCCTGTGTCAGCCTCTGTCCCTCCCTGGGAGTGAGGAACAAAAGGGCCTTGCTTGAAAGAGGCTGTTGTTCCTCAAGTTGGGAAAGGTGACGTAGGGCTCTGTTGCCAGCCGCAGGCAGTGTGCTACTAGCCAGGCCTTTCCCTCTTTCCGGGGCTGAATCTTATGGTTAGATGGCCTAGATGAACAGGGCGTACAGGAACATGAACAGAAAGACAGAAAGCTCCAAAGTGCCATTTGACTTGGGGTGGCCCTTGCACCACAGGGACAGGATCTTCCTGGGCTCTGGGAGGTTTTCATTGTGAGCTTCCCTTTGCCAGGCAGCAGCTGAGGGAACATGGTGGCTGTGAAGTCTGCGAGTGTACT
The DNA here is from genome assembly GCA_036346955.1 of Dipus sagitta. NCBI lineage: Eukaryota > Metazoa > Chordata > Mammalia > Rodentia > Dipodidae > Dipus > Dipus sagitta. Next base: position 261,984,698 of record CM070770.1, on the reverse strand, counting down.
TGTTAGATATCGGCCTGACAGTTGCCTTGGGACTCAGGCAAGCTCCTCTGCCACTTGAGTGCCCTGGCCTTGCTGTCCCACCACCAGTGAGATGCTTGATAATGATGATGACATGCGTGTCAGGGTGGTGGGACTAAGCCATGTGCCCAGGCTTGTCTTAGAGGACCTTTGACAACATGCCCACCTCTTGGTCTCCCAACTAGGAGGAGGTGAGAGACCCATTATCATTCCTAGGTATACCCAGTTGGGGTCTGGGTCTTTCTAGGACTTTGGGGGTTGGCTTTCTTGGCCAGCCCCTTTCTCCCGCTTTCTTAATGGGGGCCTTTGGGAAATGACCAATGCTGGAGGGACTCCATAGTCTTCTGCCTGAGCTGGCAAGGCAGGCCTCATTGGCAGGGGCAGGGTGGGGTGGTACAGTGTCACCTTTACCCAGGTGCAGCTCAGTTCTGTCTTTCTCTGAACAGCTGAGGTAGCGTATTAGCTACTTTTCTAATAATTAGTTACCTTTTTCTGTGACAGAATCCCTGACAGAAACAATGGAAAGAGGCTTCTGGTTTCCAAGGCCTTCAGTCCATTACAGTGGAAAGGCATGGCAGAGCGGCTGTCTGTGGCAAAGAGTGTGTGTGGTAGAGGCTGTTCACGTGGCAGGGAGCAGGAAGCATAGGGGAAAGGCTGGAGATGGGGCTGGGCTACATCCCTCAAAGGCCCTAGTGACTGACTTCTACCAGCCAGGTCCCACTGCGCGAAGGACTCACAGCCTCCCCAGTTAGTACTGCCAGCTGGGAAAGAAGCATTCAGAACTGAGCCAGTGGGGGACATTTCAGATCCAGATCACAGCAGGTGGGCTCCCTACCTCCAGTTTCCACAGGCCAGGTGGTGTGTCCATATTCCAAATCCCTGCCCTTTCACATGACCTTGGCAGTTGCTTGAGTGTGTGGATGTCATTTTCCTGTAGGCACAAGAGAGATCAAGGATGGAGCCCTCGTAAAAGTGACGAAGGGCCACAGGCCTCTCTTCAGGTGCCTGCATGAGCTATATATCTTCCCTGCCTGCCAGTGTCTTCTAATTTGGCATTCATTCCATGCCTGAATTGTGCACTTATGTGGCACCTGCTGCATATATGTACTGTGCCTGGGTCTGTAGGGAACAGCCTGGAAGGAGAGAGTGGCAGACAGTAGATTCCCGAGCTCTGTGTGTCCTAACACAAACAAGGGTGACTGCAGTGGGAGCTTGTGAGGCGCACTAAGGTCCCCAAGAACAGGTACTTGTTGATCAGAGCGTTAGCCTGGGTCAGGCAGAGAAGGTAGGCCTGTGAGGTGTAGCAGCATCTGGCGTTGAGTGCAGTGCCTCACAGCCCTTCTGAGTTGAGTGAGATGGGACAAAGTGGGTCTTGGGACCATCCTGTATGCTGGCCTCAGAACTTTGGATGTTGGCATCGAAGGTGAATCCTGGGAACACCCCCTGAGCAAGCTTTTCTTGCTCAGCCTGGGAAGAAGGACTGGGTTTTTGGCCCTGGTGTAAGTCCTTCGCAGGCCCAAGGACCTGGGAATAGTGAGTGGGTGATGTGGTAGGGCTGAGCATCACCATCAGTGAGGGGCTGGCCTTGAGGTCACTCTGGGACTAGAAGCTCCTCAGTCTGTGGATAACAGTGAATGGTTGGTACTGGAAACATGGGACTGTCTTCCCAAGCCAGTGATCAGAGCCAGAGGCCTACTTTGTGCTCTGTTGTTTACCTGTTGTGTAGCTTTGGACAAGTAACTTTGTCTCGCTGAGCTGTCAGTTCTCCTTAGTACAATGGATGGGTAGTGGGCTGGATCCCATAGGCCTCTGAAAGGATTCAGTGAGATAATACATGCCCAAAGTTAGTAGGACGAAAGGTACAGAGGGAAAAGTGCACAGGAGAAGGTTTGAGCTCTTCTTCCTCCTGTTACCACTGTTGTTGCTACTGTTCCCAGGATGGCAGAGGTGGGTCTGCCTAGCCAGGGAAGGAGGGGTGAGGTGAGGTCAGGGCGTCCCAGAGCAGGTGACATCCCACTCTGGAGCCAGAGTTCCTAAGTTCAGTCTCTCCCAGTTTCTAGCTCTGAGCGATAGTGAGTTGGGAATTGGCATTAAGCTGTTATTTATGCGGTGTTTGCCTAGTTACCCTACCTGGAAAGTGGGATAATGACATGGGATGTCAGAGGTGCCCAGACAGTTCTCTTTGTGAATGGCTTCTTGCCTGTCTTTGAGGATAGGGAGGGTCAGAGGGCTTCTCTGTACTCCGAGGGCCTACCCAAGGCACCCTTGACCTTGGCTGGAGCCTGATGCCCTCAGCAGGTTCCTGGGGCAGGTAAGTAGCAGATCAGCTGCTGGTGGCAGGCATTTGGTCAGCCCTGTAAGGAAGGGCCCTGGCCTCCCCTGATAGGTCCCCGGCCACTGGGTGTTAGCTTTTGTTGAAGTGGTGAGGGAGCAAGGTCAAGCCACTTCCTCTCTAGCCTTGGCATTGATCAGGCATAGCTCTGCTGGTTTCGGTTTAAAGAAATGAAAGATACTGAGAGTATTAGCTATGTAGAGTGGCCTCTGCCTCTCTCTGCTGCTTCCACACTTGAGACTGGAGGCCCTGGTGGCCCCTGGGGTACCCTCATATCATGCTCTTACACAGACAAGACATTGGCTGTGGTGGCCAGAGTTCCAGGTCCCCGGCTACGCCTGTCCTGTGAACTGGTATCAGCGAGACCCAGACCCCAGACCGGCCTCAGAGGCTCCACCCTGTTGGCCATCTTCTCTCCTGTGGCCTGCAGAAACACAAGAAGCAGGCTGTGTGTGAGATGAGCCACACCAGGTTGCCGGGAGGCGATCTGGGCCACCGCAGGCTTGTGTTGGCTGGAGGAGGAACAACTGTGACTCTTCAGGTCAGAAGTGAACCAGACTTGCTTTCCTAGTTTGCCCTGGTACTTTGTAAATCAGCGCAGTTCCTGATCCCGGTGTCTGCTGGGGCCCAGGGACTCCTGAGTCAGCACAAAAGAAACCCTCTCTTGGAGGAAAAGAGAACATGACAGTCAGTATATACATGCTTACACATGTGTATACAAACACATGTACATATGTATATACCTGCACACATCATATATATGTATGTAGACATGCACACATATGCATATAAATAGATACATATATGTGGACAGACACAAGTGCATGTACATATATACAAATACATGTCCATACAGACACACACGGGCATGAACTCACACACACACACACACGTGCACACATCAGTGCTCACATATGTACTGTATATGCTCACACGTGTACATCCTCAGAGGCCATGTTGGTCAGTTCTCTGCATCTGCACTTAGTAGATGTAGGCTTTGAGTAAGCTGTGGGACCTCTGTGCCCCACTTTTGTCACCTGTGAGGTGAACAGCAATGCTGACGACCGGGGTGTGTTCAGGATCACTGAGACAGTGTGAAGTGAGTCTGGGCTGAAGCCTATCACCCAGTGCTCCTCAGGGTGACTCTTAGGGCCAACGGATGGATTGTACATGTGGCTTTTGGGACCCCCATCTGGACGGTAGTCTTCCCCAGTTAGCAGATGGTGAATTCAGCCACTCATACAGTGTGGTTGAGGTTGGCCACCTGCCACCCCCTGTTCCCGGTACGCTGATGTGGCCTCTGCCCTCAGGAAGGGGTAAGTGATATAGACAGTGAGCGAATGCGCGAATGGGTCTCTGCAGCCGCTTGCTTCAGAGGAGGCAAGTGCAGAGGCAGCGGGAGGGCTGGGAAGTGGTGCGAAGTGGGACGGGGCATGTGCAATAGAGCACGGTCCAGGTCTTTCTCAGAGGGTGACATCAATGCAGGGCCCAGTCCTACAGTGATCTGGGAGGAAGGTTTCCAGCCGTGGTACAGCAGGTGCAAAGGCCCTGTGAAAAGCAAGGCTAGGCTGGTGGGGGGGGGGGTGTCTAAGCATGATGTGGGGGCAGGAGGAGCAGGCAGAGGCCGCATCCAGGACCTGCCCTTGGCCCTGAGGTCTCCTTCAGGGTCTGCCATGCAGTGTTTGTGTTTACTAAAATGCTAGTGTGTTTCCCGCAAGGACCCAGCGTTACTGAGATGGTGTGTCCTCTGTGTCCCTTCAGCCCACCGTATGGTGCTGCCTCCCCAGGTTCTGCTTTGGTCCAGTGGGCACGCCTGCCTCAGTCCTCCCGTTGCTTGTGCTGGGGGTCATGGCATTCCTCAGGAGTGAGTGACGGGTCGGGTGGGGGTGCCAGGGACGCCGCTCTGTAATTTTCAAGTCTGGGCCGGGTTTCAACAGACTTTTTTTCTCTTTGACCATTGAGGCTCTGGTCCAGGTCCTCCACGGTATCGCCTCGGCCAGGTTGCTTTTCTTCTTCCTCCTCCTTTCTCAGTCAGTCCTTTTTCCCTTCCTAGGTGCTAGCTGGGCATCAGTGTCATTGGTGTAGGAGCAATATCCAAGTCCCCAGGACTTGGGATGCCTAGAGAGGGCTTGCTTGCCCCCGAGCTCAGACATGGCAAGTGGGTGACCCTTGGGCTGGCCTAGTCTACCAATCTATTGTACTTGGCCTACACAGTGTTTTTGAAAAGATAAAAAGAAAACTTCAGTGTATATATTCTGCATTAAAAAAAATGAGAGACAGCCTCTTAAAACAATTCTGGATTTCCATTTTCCAATAATAACAACAAAGGCAACACTGGTATCCTTGCTGCATGCCTGGTCCATCTCCTGACCCTTCTCTTTACTCTGGGTGCCATTGGATGTCTTAACACCTTTCTGGGGTGGAAGTGGAGGCCATTACAGCCCTGGCCTTGGGCTAGTCATCTGCTGTGCACCTCACCTGGGCCATTCTGCTCTTGCCACAGCCTCCAGGATGTGGTTCCAAGCACCCTGACCTTGCTCCTACTTCACCTCCCCTTCTTCATCCCCTTCCCTAGCCTTCTTCTCTCCTCCCCTCCCCTCATCCAGCTGATACCTGCTGAGGCTACTCTCTACCTCCAGAGAGAGGTCTACTGCCCATGGGTCTCAGAAATGACCTGAGCTGGTCCACAGGAGTTGGAGCCCAGCTGCTGTATAACCATTTTTTTAAAAAAATTATTTATTTATTTATTTGTTTGTTTGTTTAAGAGAGAGACAGGTAGAGACAGAATAGGTGTTCCAGGGCCTTGCTGCAGACAAACTCCAGACTCATGTGCCACCTTATGCATCTGGCTTATGTGAGTCCTGGTGAATTGAACTTGAGTCCTTTGGCTTTGCAGGCAAGTGCCTTAACTGCTAAGCCATCTCTCCAGCCCATGTGTGACCCTTTTGATGCCTCTCCTGGTCCTGTGCTGGCCCCTGTGTGGCCAGAGGGTGGTGTGGGCAGCACAGACACCCTGCCCACCCACAGAGGGCCTTGTGTCCTCCTCTTGGGGCTGCATGTCCTCCATCTACCCCTCTTGCCTGCTTGTTTTCCCTGCTGTCCTCCTGGGCGTCAGGGGACAAGCCAGGCCGCCTGCCTCTGGTGGTGGGGCAGAAGAGGAGGGAACAGCCACTGTTTCTCCAAAACTGCGGTGGGCGGACATGCTTCTCAGGATGGCCCAGCTTTGAGGTGACTCATTTTGGGAGGTTTGAGACATCATTTCACCTAAGGAAACTTAAGTGACATTGAGGGAAGGGGCCTCCTCCCTCCTGGAGGATGTGTGGCTTTGTGGATGGGGCTGCTGTGGTAGGCATGGCCAGCTGGGTGAGGGGAGGGGTCTATGCTGGATGCTCAACCACCCGCCCTCCCTCCCTTCTCCCTCTCTCCATCAATTTGCTGAAGTATAAATGACATGTAATAAACTGTGTGTTCTCTGTCCTTTAAGAATGATGAGGGATGGAGGGATGCTTAGTGGTTAAGGCATTTGCTGGTAAAGCCAAAGGACCCAGGTTCGATTCCCTAGTACCCACATTAGACAAATGCACAAGGAGGCACATCTGGAGTTTGTCTGCAGTGGCTGGAGGCCCTGGTGCACCCATTCTCTCTCTCTCTCTCTCCCTCCCTCCCTCCCTCCTTCTTTCTCTGTCAAATAAATAAAATAAACTATTAAAAAAAAGAATGATGAATGTGGGTTGGGGAGATTGCCTGGTGGGTTAAATGCTTGCTATACAAGCATGAGGGCCTGAATTCATGTCCCTAGCACCCATGTAAAATGTGTCTGTAGGGCTGGAGTGATGGCTTAGCAGTCAAGGTACTTGCCTAGGAAGCCAAAGGATCCAGGTTCGATTTCCTGGTACCCTTGTAAGCCAGATGCACAAGATGACCCACATGTCTAGAGTTTGTTTGCAGTGGCTGGAGGCCCTGGCATGCCCATTTCTCTCTCTGTCTGCCTCTCCTCTCCCACACAAGTAAATAAAATATTTTTTAAAATGTGCTTATAGTTCCAGAGACAGAGATAGTTTGCTAGCTAGCTAGTCTAGTCAAATCAGTGAACTCTAGGTTCAGTGAGAGACCCGATCTTAAAAAAATGAGGTGGAGGTGGAGAGTGATTGAGGAGGTCACCTGATGTCATCCTCTGACTTCCACACACATATGAATAGCTGCATAACATACACACAAAACATACCACATACATATACCCCCCTCAAAAAGGGGAATGATGTATTTCAGCCATCCAAAGCCACGTATAAAACAACACATAAATGTGTGGTGCCTCAAGCCTGTCATTGTAGTGCTCAGGATGCTGAGGCAAGAGGACTGCCAGGAGTTTGAGGCCATCCTGGGCTACATAGTGAGTTCAAGGCCAGTCTCAGCTACAGTGTGAGATCTTGTCTCAACAAGCAAACACAGACAAACATGTAAGTGATCCCAGGCAGTGTGGAAGTGAGCCACACAGCTGTACTTCCTGACGCGCCCTCTCTGATTTCAGCCCCTTCCTTTCTCCCTGCCCTTTTACACTGACCCTCCTTATGTACATTTTTGTAGATGGGACATTTGCCAGGTTCAGAGTTGTATGCAAATCGTTTCATAACATGGTAGTGGTATTCTTGTGCCACTCTCCTGTCTATCTCTTGTACCTGTGACTCAGCAGCTGTAGCAGCAGGCTGTGGGGCTCTGAATCGCCCACCAGCCTCCATTCCACACAATGTAGGGATGAGCCTTGGTTAATTCTTTGTTGTGGCCCCTGGGCTGCTGCCAGCACAGCAGCAGTGACATCTTCCTTTGTGGAAGAGCATGTGTTCCTCTGTTCCTGAGTCTTCTCTGTCATTGCCCATCTGCCCTTGTCTCTAGGCTTCCCTCCTGAGGCAGGCAAGATTAGCTTGAGGATCGTAAGCAGATGGGAAAGAACCAAGAGTCTTCAAGCTGGGGACTCCTGGGTTCCACCCCCAATGTGGTGGTAAATTTGGGATATCTTTTCTTGTGAGGATAACATAATTTATGCAGAGCGTCCCATTGAGCACCAGAGACATATAGTTGGTGATTGATAAACTCTAGTTAGTTGCATTATCATCACCCAGCAAAACAAAACAAAACAAAGCAAAACAAAACAACAACAAATAAAAACATGGCTAGAGAGATGGCTTAGCGTTAAGGTGCTTGCCTGCAAAGCCAAAGGACCCAGGTTTGACTCCCCAGTACCCTTGTAAAGCCAGATGCACAAGGTAGTACATGTGTCTGGAGTTCATTTGTAGTGGCTTAAGGCCCTGGTGCACCTATCCCCCCTGCCTTTCTCTTTCATAAATAAATAAATAAATAAATAAATAAATAAATTAAAAAAATAGTTTTTAAAAAATCAGCCCAATTGCTAATTTTGAAGAAACACAGAACTTGGAGGTGTCATCCTTGATTCTTATGGGCAGGTAGTAAGGCCTGGTCTAGGCTGTGTTAGAATCACCAGGGCTGAGGTCTGGGGTGCTGCCTTTTCCTTTGAAGATCACCTTCCTCCTGTGGCAGTAGCTAGGTGTGCTTGTCATTTGCAAGGTGACTAGTGGCACTTGAGCCTGAAGGAGTTGAGGAAGCCATTCATATCCTGTTCAAAGGCTCTGGAGCAGGAATTTGCTGGCTTTTTCTATGAATGCAAGGATGTGAACCATGATTACAGCAAGGTGAGCCTGGAGGAGGCTGGTGGAAGATGAAGTCACTTAACCAGGCGTGGGCTAGGTGGTCGGGACCGTGAAAGAACTTGGGCTCTGCTGTTGGAGCATCAGGCTCGCCACAGTCCAGGCTGTGGGCCTCCTTGCATTCCTTTCACCATCTCTCATCCCCATGTCACTTATGGCTTGGGTATTTCCATAGCATAGTGATCTATGAACCGCTTCTAGAGTTTTCCAACCCATCCTGTGAGTGGCATTCACAATGTGAATCAAAGGAGAAAGGGTGGCAGGTAGAGTCATCTGTATTTAATGTTCCACTTGTTTCACCTTTAAGTCTTTATTATTATTATTATTAGTTTTTATTTTTCAAGGTAGGGCCTATCGCTCTAGCCCAGGCTGACCTGAAATTCACTATGTAGTCTCAGGCTGGCAAACCTACTTTGGCCTCCTGGGATTAAAGGTGTGTGCCACCACGCTCAGCATTTTATTTTATTTTGAGACAGGGTCTCATGAAGCATAGTTTAGTCTTGAACTCACTGCACAGTCAAGCATTACCTTGCACTTCTGATCCTCTTGCCTCTGTCCTTCTAGTGCTAGGATTATAGGTATGTGCCACCATGCCCAGGTTATGCAGTGTAGGGATTGAACACAGTACTTCATGCTTGCTAGGCAAGTACTATACCAGTTGAGCTACATCTGCAGCCCTCTTACACTTTCGATGCCCTCTAGTCTCCTGGGTAAGGAGCTGCATCCACTTTATGCCATTATCTCTGTTCTATATTTAGCCATTGCAGGGTGCACAAATCAGCCAATATTTGTTGAGCATTTGCTGTGTGCTGGGTTTTCTGCTAGCTGTGAGGTTTTGTGGCATGCACAACAGACACCCTCCTCGCAGTCAGTGAAGTGGCCAGATATGCTAAGCCTTTGTCCTCTTCTACCCAGATCCTGGGACAGCTTGGAGACCTACCAGCTAGTCATCATTCCCCAGGTCCCCAGGCTTAACCAGCACAGGTGGTTTTAGTTTCACTTGAGGACTAGTTCTGAGAGGCCAGGAAGCAGGATCTGCCTGTGCTGGAGCCTCAGGAACACCCAACAAGCCCTGGCTTGGGCCCAGGCTTTGGGCTGCAGTTGCTATGGCAACACACCTCTCCAAAGTGCCTAGATGGAGTTGAAGGTTGAACTCCATCATATCTCCAGTGGAGAAAGATTCCCTGGTTGTGACCTCCACAGTGGGAGCAGGCTCCTTCCCCTTGGGGATGAGACGGGAGGTAAAAGCAGGATCTTGGTGGCACTGGTAGGCAGCCGTCTCTGGGTCACCACTGCAGTGTGTGAGTTAAGGACCTTTGTTGAGTCCTGGGCAGACCAGCAAGTGATGGAGACACAGGAACTATTGGGCAGATTCTGAGCTGGGGAAAGAACTAGAAGGCAGTAGGAGGTTTTCACACTCACTTTGACTCTCATATTCCTTGCCTGTGCCCACTGCTGTCCTAGGGATAAGGGCTCAGGCTCCCTCTTCCACCCGTGCGTCTATCCTTACCTCCACTTGTCTTCAGGAGATCTCTGCTTTCTGCCTCAGCATTCTTGGGGACTTAAAGCAGTATTTCCTCATGTTGTCACCCGTGCAGTGTGTAGCAGAGATTCATTGTAGTCCTATAGCAGGATTTAATCAGCCAGATTACTGCCAAGGAACAGGGAAGTCATTTTCCTTTCCTTCTCTAGTGTATTCTATATCCCTGTTTTTATGAGCTTTTGTCAGTGAAGGACCGTTACAAGTGAATGAAATGGAGGTGGCCTTCTTCCTTTGGATGACTTTGCACTGCTTCAGGCTCAGCTGTGGACAGCTGACCACCAGTGGGTCTTGGTCATAGGAATGCCACATTGCTGTGGCAGGAACGCGGTCTGCCCGATACAGCCTGTCAGTACTCCTGCAGGAGGCTCCAAGGCGCGTCCTGGGTGGGGACTCACTTGGTTTTAAAGATCAGAGGTGATTTCAGTGCACTGCCCTCTTGTTCCTTTGGACTGAATGGGGATCCCAGAGCCTGTTTATTTTGCTATGTGTGGACCAAGGCCATAGAACTAGGGAGGTGGACTGTTGACTGAGCACTCGCAGTGTGCCAGGTGCTTCTCTGAGGGTCCTAGGTCTCGTTTACTCACATGGACACTGGTAACCAGACAAGTAGCCACCTATGAAAGACATACTTTTTTTTTTGATACATGTCCTTGCTCTATAGGCCAGGCTGGCCTTGAACTTGCAGGGTTCCTCCTGTCTTGGCTTCCTGAATGCTATGATTATAGGTGTGCGTCACCGTGTCTGGCAGAAATAGGTGTTCTCTGTCTCTCTCTCTCTTTTCTGAAATAAGTACTGTTATTATTACCAAATGGGGAAGTGGAGGTAGGAGATGTAGCTAATGACCAAACAACGCAGCACAGGGTTGTGCTGTGGCATCCAGTTCTCAGGGTTTTGCCACTTCCTCAAGCCTGTCTCTCAGCTGAGTGCTCTGGGTCTGTGTCATGGGCTGCATGTTATGATTCCCAGATCTGCTGCTCAGAGTCAAGGTATGGGCCCCAAGAGCCTGGTACCATGCCTGGAAAGCTTTGAGGTGTTCTTGAAGGCCATGGTCATGGCCGTCACACTATGTCCTTGCACGTTGGTTTGCATGCTCCTCACAGAGTGAGTAGGGGTGTGTGTTTGGGGGAGGGATAAGAGAGAGAGAGAACACTTATTATCACAGCTGTACCTCAGATACATCCACAGCATCAAATCAAGAGAGGATTTTAGATGTAGTTACTACAATACTGAGCAAAGTGATAGCTATGCCATTTTCCCCGATTTTCCCATTAGCTAATATATACCTGTGTCAATCACATTATACCCCATACCTATGTGCGTTATACCCATACTATGTGTCAATAGCAAAGTAATAAGAAAGAAATGTGGAGTAAGAGGCACTTTGCCAGAGTCTCCATAATCTATCAGTCACTCTCAGAGTTACCCCAAGCAGTAGATTTAGTATACTCATTTGGCAAGGAGGATCTCTTGAGGACACCCATTCCTTCCTGGGTTCCATCACTCACACCATGTGTGGGCCAAGATTCAGTGGAAGACCAGACCATTACACTTCAAGTCTTCGAGTTCAGTGACGGCTGTAGGGGCCACGCAGCCAGGAAGTGCCTTGAACAGCGTCCTGCCTGGATGTTCTCCCAATCCATCTTGCATGTGAGGGCACACTTGGATTCTCAGGCAGTTCTCAAAACCTCCTCTGCCCCAGGGCAGACAGGTTCCAGGTGTCCTTGGCCCAGTGAGGTGTGGCTGGCTGGAGTGGGATGTCCCCTCACTCAGTTCCCTGGGAGACCTGAGTTCCCCAGGAACTAATTTCTTAAGAGAACTTTGTGGCTCTTAACTCCCTAAGCGAATCCAGATGCTCCCTGTGGCCGGTGCAGCTGCGGATGTCCCGGCCAAAGCCAGCTTGGTTTGGAAGCTGGGCCCCAGCAGCCGCCAAGCCTGGAAATGAAGCAAGTGAGCGAGTTGTTCTTGGCTTCTTTCCCTTAGCTCAGCTCACATCAGCTGAGCTCTGACCTCAAGCATCGCACATTCCAGTATCCCTGGCCTCCTGGGGTTCAGAGGCACTGGGCACTGAGCAGGACAAGGGACATGCTCAGAGGGAGCGTGGGATGCTGGGCTGGGGCAGCTGAGGCCATGATTGATGTTCCTGTGGACATCAGTCCTTGGAGAAGCAGGGATGCCTGCTGGATGAGGGCTTGCGGTCCCAAGAGCCAGTCCTGACCCAGCTGGGAACAGATGAGTTCAGAGGGGTGGGGGCTGGTTTCGGCCACCCGCATTCTTCCAGAGCCTTTTTGCACTGTTGGGGGACCCAGATGCGTTTTCCCGAGAAATGGCAGCCTCCTTCTAAGGAGGTGGCCTCCGCTGGGCAGCCACCGCAAGCTGGCACCAGGATTCCTGAGGTCCTGGGAAACCCAGTTCAAACCTGGGTGGTCAGGGGTGAGCACAGCCTTGCTCTAGCTCTGCCCAAGGTCTCAGCCCCAACCACATAGCCCTGCTCGGTGAATCACTTTGAAGTGAGGGGTTCCGGGCCTGTGGTGGGCTCAGGGAGCCAGCTTGGCGGGAATGGGCAGGCTGGGCGGCTTGTCCTCCTGGACTTCCGGGCAACTCCTCCCCTGTGGAGTGGAGGATGCCAGAGCCACACAGTACCAGGGCCTGGAACTTGGATCAGAGCAAGGCTAAGTTCAAATGCCACTTCCTAGCTGTGTGTACTGAACAAGTCTTTTAACCTGTCTGAGCCTCAGCATGATTGATCTGTGAACCAGGGCCATCCTTGTGTCACATTCAGGGGGTCTGTGAGAGGGTCAGAGGGGAAAGTCATGTGAAGTTTTTAGCTGGGTTTCTGGCAATGGAGGTTCTCCAGAGCGGCTTTGAGATCTGAGCCCCAGAACCCGTCTCTCTCTTGACCTGCACTCTGCATAGAATGGTGAGCTGGTTCTGCTCAAAGCATGGACAAGATGCCCATGCCTTCCTTGTGTGGAATTACTGCTCTTGCTTTCTGCCTGTATGTTTGGGAGGTGCTGTTATTTTTGGTCATGTGACCTTTGCATACTAAGCTGAAAGTATTGTTACTAGTTGTGATAGGTCGAGTGACCTTAACTTTCATCGTAAAGATGGGTGTATTTTTGTTACTATAATTTTTGGCTTTGTAACTTCAGCACACTACAACAGCTGAAGGGCGGTAACCATGGTGCCTGAGAATTCCGATTCTGGAAAGAGTCTATGTGGGGTTGGGTTTCTCTTCTCCATTGTGGCTGTGTGACCTTGAATTCTTTACCTAGAGTCTCTGAATTAGGTTTTCAGTCTTGAAACTAGAGATGGTGCTGTGTACAATGGTCCCGTGTTGTCAGGAGGATCAAATGAGACCAGAAGTGTAAAGTGCATAGAGTGGGGCTGATGTACAGAGGGAGTGTGCTGTTGCCATAGCTACCACCATCAGGCCTTCCTCGTTCCCAGGAGTGAAAATCATGGCTTCACTGAGTCTAGGTTTTTTTTTTTTTTTGGTACCATGGTCAAAGCTGTTTTCCTTGTGAAGGTGACACGCAAGGTCTGTCCTATCCCCCTTCTGACCTGTTTCTCATCCGTAGCACATGGGGACATCCAAGCTTCCCTTCTTTCTCCCTCTCTGGTGATACTGGCCTAGCCCTGACAATTGTCCTGTAGCCCCAGTGGGACCAGAGCATCACTGGCATGGGGAAGAAGTTGGGACTAATTCACAGGAGTGCCACTTGTAGGTGACACCTGGCTGTCTCCTGGCAGCACCAAGGCAGTATGATGTCTTGTGCAGTCCTTCCCACATGGTCTGTCCTCCATTCTCTTTTGCTTCATTTTTCATTCCATTTTTTCCCATTTTTACTATTATTTAGTCTGTTCATTCCTCCATCTTGTTATTCATCCATTGTTTTCAGCTTTGGGAATCTCCATTATGTCCAGGCCACCCAAGCTGGTTGAGAGTTGGGGGAGGGCACAGCCATGAGGAATCAAGAGTTCACCCAATGTGAGGCCTCCAGGACTTCTGTCTGTCCCAGCTGGAGGCACCAGGCGTATCCATACCTGCTAACTGGGGCCAGAAGCCTGCTGTGTCCTGGCAAGTGTGACACCCATGAAAAGCAGTGTCTGGCTTTGGTGAACGAGAATAAAGCTTCCTGCTTCTCTCTGGCAAAGCTCCTGCCAGCTTTTGTTGAATGACTGGCTCATTTGTTGCTTATTGTATGCTAGCTATACTACACCATGAGCAGAGTGCCTGTTCTTACAGTGGGACAGCCCCTCAAGTAGATACTTGGTCAGGTGTAGTACAGGCTGTGGGAAGAGCCAGGGGCATGGGTGTGTTCACGTGAGCCGGCTTCCATCCTGGGAGCTCTTGAGCAAAGACTCAAAGGAGATGAGGCAGGCAGTCTACCTTGGTGTCTGGATGGAATAAATCCAGATGGGGGAACCAGTATAGAGGCCTTGAGGAAACGTGTGATGGTGTGGCGGTCCCTGTAGCCTGGCAGTGCAGGTGCAGATATGCACACTGTCCCTTTCCCTGGTAGCCCCAGGAGGCTGTTCTGTTATCCCATTTTAGTGAGTGGCCATGTTAAGGTTCTAAGTAAGGGCTTCTGTGCACAGGAGCACATGCAGGGGCTGTTCTTGTGGGTGCTGCTCTTGTTTGGCTGGGGCTCCGTTCAAAGACCATTGGCAGTGGAGTTTTTCTTTGTGGAGCTCTGCTTTTGACCATGCGTGGACCGTAGCTTTGGCCCAGCTGATGCCCTATGCAGTTGTTTTTGTGAGGCCTTCATGGCAGTGCCTGTGCCTAAGAGGATGTGTGTGTCCAAGAAGCTTTGCCCATTGTGTCAGGGACACAGGGATTGGAACTCCTGTGTCTGCTGCTGGCTCACAAGAGCCCAGTGAGGACAGCACGTGCCTTCATTGTTTGGGTTCCAGCACGATAAGTGATGTGACTAAGTCATGTCTTTTGGGACTACTGCTTTTTTTTTGAGACTGGGTCTCACATGGCCCAGGTTGCTGAGGATGACCTTGAGCTTACTATCCTCCTGCCTCTGTTCCCCTCACCCCCGGCCCTGAGATCACAGGTGTATACCACACCATACCTAGTTTCTGCCATCCTGGATCTTGAATCTCGGGCTTCATGCGTGATAGGCAGATACCTACCAACTGAGCTGCATCCCCAGCCCCTACTTTCCTTCTTGGTGAATAATTGGGGTCAAGCTCCCTGCCCTGCCTCCCTTCTATGGATCATGTAAGGATCAAGTAAGATTACATATGAGAAAGCCCTTTGTCAGCTCCAAAGCCCCGTACAGGAGAATTCTGATTTTCCCTTTATGTAATTGCTAAAGTAGTATCAAAGGAACATTAAAGGGCATTTAGAAGAAAAGAGAAAACCTCTGCTTACAACTGTGTCACCTTAACATAGGCACGGCTAGCCTGCTCTACCAGGAACACAGCTATTGGGTAGGATAGCTCCCGATGGCTCTCTTCAGCTTCTGCAGTCCCAAGGCCTGGAACCCAGCGAATTCTGGTTATTTGTCCTCCTTCCCTATTGGTGTTCAGTGTGGATTTGACTCCTGGAAGCGATTCATAATCGGTTTTCTCATTCTTTTTGGTCTCTGCCCATCAGTACTTGTATTTTTGTGTCACTTCAGGCATGCAAAACATGCTGATACTTTTGCATTGTCCCCTACTGTCATAGCAGAGCTTCTGTTTTCATCTTCACTGCCATTACCGTTAGTGGCTATATGATTGTCCTTGAAGTCACACCGTGTTTTAGGAAGCCATCTCCTGTAGAACGTGTCCCTGTGAATGTCTGAGTGCTCACAGGTGTTTGCTTGCTTTCCTTATGACTGTGAGTGGGTTGGTCACTTGGGAAATTCCCAGGAGGAAAACTATCGGGTCTGGGGTAGGCACAGTTGATGGGTATCCCTGAGGCTGAGTTGCTTCCTAGAGGACCCCGTTTGTCACGCCAGCCAGTGTGTGTCCACAGGTCTGCTGTTCTTGGTCAGCCTTGGGGGTGTCATCATTTCTCTCTCTCTCTTCCTTAAATTAACTTCATGAGTTGAAAATGGTGTTAGTAATCAACAGCCTGCATTGAGACACATGGCAGAGTGTCTTCAGCTCATGATGTGGCCTCTATCCTTCTGTCCCTTGTCACTCAGCCATTAGCACCTCAACAAAGGCAAGGTAGTGTCCCCTTCCTGCTCAGCTGCAGCCAGTTTGTGGAGGCCAGGGCTAAGAGCAGACAGGAGGGCTCAGCAGCAGTGGCAGGCACTGGAGTGGGTCTGCAGTCACCCTGGTGGGTTTAGGGGACAGAGGTTCCTGAGGAGGAGGCGGAGTGGGAGGGGAGTGAGGAAATAGGAAGGAGGGAGAAGCCAGGACAAAGGCTGTCAATGAGGATACAGGGGAGGGAGGGGGAGATGCTGCAGGATGCAGAGGGGAGAGACAGGGGAAGGTGCAGCTCTAGCCCAGGGAGAGGCGATTACAGGGTGAGCTGGGGTAGTGTATGTGTTGGGGCTGTAGAGAGAAGTGAGCTGGGGCAGTGTGTGTATGTTGGGGGTGTGTGTTAAGAGAGGTGAGCAGGGCAGTGTGTGTGTGGGTGTAGAGAGCAGGCCATGCTGTGCCGTGACTGCCATTGGAAACTTAAGTGGGACGAGGAGCCACGGTTGGAGCTAGGAGGCCTGGGCTTGCCCCTCTCCCCCTCCCAGCTGCATTACAACCTCACAGATGACTCAGAGTCGTGGGCACAGGCCTGGCCCACAGATATCCCAGGGAATGGCACATCAGCAGTGACGGAGATGCCCCGCCTGCCTTCCCCAGGGCTGTAGCAGCATCAAAGCCAGAACCAGTCTGGGATGATGAGCACACCTGGCCCCACAGGTCGGTCTGGGAGATGTAATGGGGGGGGCATTGGTGTTCTGGGGTGCTTTCTGGAACCCCAAGCCCTGAGTTCATATCTGCAAACTAACCAAAGAATTGGCAATTCCAGATTAAAGAAAATGACTTTTAAAATAGCACATTTTACTCAGATCTTATAAAGGAGTGGGGGAGAAAACGGGGAGGTAATGGGCGATAAAGTGGGGAGAAGAGAAATTCACGGCCCATGTAGGCCACGTGTAGCCCAGGAGCCCAAGTAACCAAACATGGATCTTAGTGGGGAAAAATGAGAAGGGATTTTAAAAATGTGCACTTCCAAGAAAGATGAAAAGTGAAGACAGAAATAAAAGGAAAAAAGTACTGTGTGGGGGAGAGCTCTTACTGGTCCAAAGACCCCAAAAATGTTGCTGTCAGCTCTGGACAGGAGGAAAAATGGCCCACTCTCCATGGATCATGGGGGATACAGAGTTTGTGCTATTCCACCTGGGCATACCGACATCAAGTGTCCCAGCCAATAGGCCTGGGCTTAGTGGAGAAATCCACCCATATGTGGGCAGGGTGCGTACTTGAGAGAGATCTAATTGGGTGAGATGGGCAAATACTAAATCCCATGACTGGCACAGGCGGGGCAAGCTGAGATAGGTGTGGTGAGGGTGTGTCTGTGTCCTAAGGTTCCTCCCTTAAGCACTGTTCTGATCCTGCCTAATTAATCCAACTTCGTACTCTGGCACCCTCTCCTCCCCCAGAGAGATCCACTCTTTCCCTGCCTCACGCTTGTACCGTGTAGACATTCATGTTTCCTGTACCCTTAGCTTGTAGACGGTCAAATAGAATGAGGTAGATTGTTCACTGGGAGTGGGCCTGATATTTCTAGTGGATTATGCAGTGTGAGCTGAAGGTAGAGACCTTGGAAAATGTTGGCAATGTGGTATGAGCCAGGTTGAGGGTCCAGCCTCATTTATTTTCTACGAGTGTGGCAAGTGAGGTCAAGTATTCGTTAACACACAGGGAAATGAGCTTGAGGAGTAGCATAGTTAGTGGTGGTGACATTTTGAGGGTGACATGCATTAAGAGTTTGCCACTGTGACCCACCATATTGAAAAACTGACAGGAGAATAAGGTCTAGGAGGCCAAGTTTCCTGTTGGCCCATGTGGGCTGAGGGATAAAAGGTTGACCACAGAGCCGGCCTATCTCATGATTCACAAAGCCTGTACCTAATTCCCATTTGGGTTTCAGGTCTAGCCCATGAGCTGGCCCTTTTCAGGAAGTCAGTAAAGATGATTGAACTTTTTTTTTTTTTAAGTCTTTAAAAAAATTGTTGTGTATAGAAATAGGATTCAGTATGTGATCTGCAATGTCAGAGTGCCTGGCTCCAAGATAACAGCCTCAATTACCTGGGTGAGAAATGTTCTGGAGGCTTCCATGCCAGCTCACTTCCTGACCCTCTGAACAGTCTCTTAAGGAAGGAATAGGGTTAGGTTGGCCACAGGTAGCTAGAACCATCCCTTTTAGCCCACAGCAGGACAGATCTGATTTCAGACAATTTCAGACATGCTTTTCTCATTCCTGCCTGTCCCTAGCCTGGTGCTGAGGACTCAGCACAGAGCTAGCTGGTCAGCAGAAGGTGTTTCCAGACATGTGCTGAGAACTGAGCAGATGCTGGGCTGCGGGATCCCGGAACTGGCCGTGTTGACTCCGCAGGTGGGAAAGCAGCCACATTGCTGCTCTGGCTGCGCAGGCAAGGCGAGGACCTCCTCCTCAGCCCAGAACCAGGCTTTCTTGGCAGTGTCCAGGGAGGCTAGGTGGCCCCTGACCTCTGGGAAGAAGGGAGCAGGACTCACTGTCCACAGGAAGCAGAGCACCAAGAGCCAGGGTTCCAGACGAGCCCAGTAGAGAAGTTCTGGGGCATGTGTAGCTTGTTTCGTGTGGTCCAGGGGCCACCATCCTTCCACTGACACAATGCCCAGTGCCCTACAGTGAGAAATATGAACCTGGGGTGCAGCTCAGTGAATCTAACTCCAAAGCCCTTTGACTTCCCAGCACTACCCAAGTTTCACTGAACACAGGTAACCTTGTCTCCAGACCATACTATGCACATTTATCCATGAATATCATTAAGAATAAATAATAGCTGGGCGTGGTGGCGCACACCTTTAATCCCAGCACTTGGGAGGCAGAGGTAGGAGGATCGCAGTGAGTTCGAGGCCACCCTGAGACTACATAGTTAATTCCAGGTCAGCCTGGGCCAGAGTGAGACCCTACCTCAAAACCCACCCCCCCAAAAAAGAATAAATAAATATAGTAAGTGTCCTTTATCGAGAGCTTCTGAAGGCCAGGCACTACCTCACTCAGCCTGCCAAGGAAGCCTGCATGTTGGGTGTCATTATTCTGCATTACAGATGTTGACATCGTTGTTCAGAATACTATGGAGCTAAATGGATGTCAGATAGTGTCAGAGAGGTGACTCACACCTGCACTGATGACCATCACCTTATGCTCAGACACTACAAGGCTTTGGGTAAGCAAGGTGATCTCTCTGAACCTCCCGTTCCTTTGATATGACTTGGGCCTACTGTAACTGTTCAGCCTGGGTTTGAACAACGGGAACTAACAACTGTAATGTTCCTGGATGAGCACATTGTAGGTGCTCACCATGTTTCACCTGTGGCTGTCATCACCAGGGCTACTAGCATCCCACAGGGTCTTGCAAAAGGAATAGAGACGTCTGTGGTGGAGAGACTTCTGACTTGGGGGAAGTGAGGGAGGAGCCCTTAGGGTGAGGCTCTGGGAAGGCAGGTGGTGTGTGGTAAGCGGTAGCCAGGCAGCCAAGGGGTGTGGCTGCTCAGATGCGCCCAGGCGTGCTTGGGGTCGATGTGCAGAGAACAACAAGCCAGCCCTGCTGGCGGCCACTCCATTTCCTATGAAGAGGGAAGTTACGGATTTCCGCCCTGTTGTCTGGGGAAGGATGGGATAGGCCACTTGGGCAGTTGACCCACGTGGGGAGGGTGGCAACACACAGCCCTCCCTGCTGCCACCAGCGTTAGAAGTCACAGACTCCCTTCTTAGAGGGGGAAAATGTGTTCCTGCATCTGGGATGACTTGGACCCCTTCTCCTTTGTGCTAAAGGAGTGGCAGAGCCTGTTTGGAGCTCCCAAGATTCCTTGAGAAATGTTATTCTTAGAAGCTGCCACCCATGGTCAGCACAGCTACCATCTCTCCTGGAGGCTACATGTCTCCTGCTGGGTCATTCTTTTTACCTTGAGCCCTAGTGAAATAGGAAGCTGTTAATCCTCAGCCTCTGTCAAGGGTTTTTGTGTGTGTGTGTGTGGGGGGGGGGGAATATATTGGTGTGCCAGGGCCTCTAGCCACTGCACAGTTGAACTCCAGACATATTTTCCATTTGTGCGCATGTGCGACCTTGTGCATTTGTGTCACTTTGTGTGTCTGGCTTACATCGGACCTGGAGAGTTGAACATGAGTCCTTACACTTCACAGCCAAGTGCCTTAACTACTAAGCCATCTCTCCAGCCCTAATTTTTTTTAAAAAGATTATCAGAGTTGAAGGGCATTCTGTTAAGCAGAAAGGGAGAAGAGGGGCAAAGGGCATGTTCAAGAGGGAAAAGCAGTTCCAGTCAGAAGACAGGGCTTGGGACGCTGCCTGCAGCCTGGTACCACAGCCCCTTCCAGCCATTGAGTTTGGCAATTGAAAAAGGCCTTAGTAGGGATGCAGAGAGTCTCTGTGTCCCTGTGTCCCTGACAGCGTCTGGGCTACAGGAGGTCCCACTGGAAAGAGAGTTGAGAATCCTGGATCTCCAGAAATGGCCGTAGGGCAGGTGGAAGTGGTACCAGCCAAGCAGAGGTTCTTCCCTCCTGGCCCCACAGAGCCCACAGGTTTTGATAACGTTTTGTAGAGAAATGCGGGCTCTAAGGGCTGCCCCTCCTAAGAACAGCCATCCTACAGGAGGCACTGCTCTGAGTCCTGGGTCATGTTTTTAGACCTTGGTCTGGACTGGCTTCTTTGCATTGTATCCCTCAGCAGGTGATCCACTCCAGTGGTGTGGTTGGCTGAGCCAGGGCTAGTTGTTGCTCCAGGGAGCCCACTGTGGCTTAGCCTGGCAAGGTGGGCTCACAGAGAGCTGGTTCCAGAGGGCCCTGAGCCCAGCTGGCAGCTCCTGGAAGGGACTCTGGGACTCTTCATTGTTTCCTTGGCTTGAGCCCCACAAGGTCTTACAACAGTCCGCTCCGAGAAGTCACAGCCATAAGTCATCCTGCTGGTGACATCCTGGCTCAGCAAGCTGGCCCTCTGAGGGTATCTAGGCTTTGATGGCTGAGAACTTGTTAATCTACAATTCCATGGGACTTCAGAGCTCAGGATGCCAGCATTCTGAATTTCCACGTAAGGCTCCAGAGCCTGGGTCCCTGTGAAGCCTCCAGGCTTGGTTCTTGGAGGCTTGAGTCGTGGAAGCTTGGCCTGCACATGGCCACACAATCAGGACAGCTCCTTCTGCCTGCAACCCTGCGGTGTTCCGAGGGCTGTTCTTGTTGCCCCACCTGCTGTTACCATGGTAGGCTGGAAGGCACTTCTGTGCCTCTCCGGCATTTCCCTTGTTTGATACCTTAGTGGGCATGAGCTTCGGCCTCCTTGTCATTACTCATTGATCACTATTCATGCATACCAGGGTTCATTTGTTCATTTTTCACTCACTGTCATGGATGTGCTGTGAAAGATTGGAGTCCCCAACTCTCCGCTGTGGGCCTCTGTGGGCTTTACCCTCCCAGAATTCAGTTTTCTGATAACAGGAGGCTGGCCCTCCTTCCCAGGCTGCCAGGAGGGTTTGATGAAATTACGAATCTGGGGCACTGGTACAGAACGTGTCCAGGCCATGGTCCTTGTCATATCATGTCCCTGTGTCCCTCCCTTGGTCACGATTTCTTTCCTTCCTTCCTGTTAAACTTCCATAAGCGAAGTGTCTTGAATACTCACTTGCACCCCCTCTCCCTGGAGTATGTGGATAAATACAGCATACATGCACACACACACACACACACACACTCTCTCTCTCTCTCTCACTCTCTCTCTCTCACTCACTCACAAATAGGTCGTCACAATCGCTCCTGCACATCTAGCTCAGTCTTCCTGTCCCTGGGTATGCAAACATTTCTGTTTACTCTTTGTATGTGTAGAGTCGTGTGTCCAATTGTGTAATCAATACTCAGTATTGATTTTTTTTTTTGAGACAGGTCTTAGGCTGGCCTTGAACTCACTCTGTAGCTGAGGCTGACCTTTAAACTTCTGATCCTCCTGCTTCTACCTCCTGGGTGCTGGGATAACAGGTGTGTGCTACCACACTCAGTTTATGCAGTGTTAGGTATTGAACACAGGGCCTTGTGGTTGCTAGGCAAATAGCCTATCAATGGAGCTATGTCCTCAGCCCAGTATTTTTTCTATCTGTACAAAGATTTTAGTAGAATCCCAATCTTAGTGCTTGGTAGACATTATTTAATTCCTCTAAAGACACTAGGAGATAGTTACTATTAGTAACCTCATTTTACAGACGAGGAATCTGAGTCTAGAGGCTGAATCATTTGTTCAAGGTCACATACTATCAGAGGGTAAGGCCACAATTCTTTATCAGTTTGGTCCCAGTGCTACTTCCATGCAAGTCTGTGGACATATGTTAGTGCATCTGTGCAAGCACAGTCACACACCCTTTGCAGTATGCATATATGACTACGGAGCCCTCATTGTCCAGAAGGCAGCTATGTAGCCCTCACACCCGGGCTTGGAAGGACACGTGGCCAGACACTTGAATGCACACTTGTGTCCACATTACATGCCATTCACACAAGCACACACTCTGTCCTCACTCCAAGCTCCAGTTCCCTGACAGAGTCCTATTTAGATGCTATTTCCTCCCAGCTGCATGTTAGGGAGAAAACCGATTTTTACAGGTCCAGACTCACCCACCTGGCCTTGTAGTGGCATCCCCTTCTCAGTGGCTTGTGACCTCAGTGACTGATGCAGACCTAGCTCTGTGTCCTTACCTCCTCTCTGTCTGCCCTAGTGCCCCAGAACCCTTTCCTCTGCCAGACTCCAATCAGTTTCTTTGGATGATCAGGGACTCTAGCCCTCATAATATGGGGATGTCTAGAATTCATACATACAGCCAGGCTCAGAAGTGATGCTCCCCCTTTCAATCCATTGGCTCCCAGCTCCCCTCAGCAGAGCCTCTGACCAGGTCTGGCCTGGCCCTGCCCTGCCCTGCCCTGCTCTGCCTAGCCCAGCCCAGTCCAGCCTAGCCCAGCCCAGCCCAGCCCAGCCCAAGGCCTGCAGTTGTTGTCCCAAGCATTCAGATTCAAGCCCAGGCTTGTCACCGGCAAGATGCTCTTATGTTGGCTCCTTTGGAAGCTTCTAGATTCCTCTGTGGTGGCCCAGCTGTGACCCTGTAACACCCTGGGCTCTACTTGTACCTCTGCCTCTGAGGGACTTTCTTCTGCAGGCCCAGCGTCCCAGAACAGGTCCACATGTTAAGCCCCGCCTCTTGTCACCCTTTCCTCTCCCTGTGCTGAGGTCCTATAAAACCCAGCTTCCGACCCCCTTTAGAACTCTTGCTTGGTATGGCTCCACTGCTACCACATGGTAAGTCTCCTGTTGTTTAAGTTGGCTTTTGGTGAATTTTCAGATCTTCATGAGAACCAACCTCCCTCCTACCTTTTCTCCCTCTTTTTTTCTGTGTGCCAAGGCCTGAACACCTGTTTCTTTGAAAGTCCCATGAATTGAATTAGCAACAGAAGCAAACCCCAGGGAAATGGGATATCACTGGCATGCGCAGGTGCCCACTGCCAATTGGTTAAGAAGTTTATATGAGCAAATCTGGTGGTTATCCTTTAGAAAACAAGCAAAGGCAGACCACTTCCTGCTGCTTCCTGGAGCTGCTGAACGGCTGGGCTTTTTGAGACCTACCAAAGAAGTTGGGACTGCAGGCAGGCACTGCGTGTTCCTGGAGAACTCCACATTTGTGTTGGTGAAATTCCACTAGCTTGATGGGGTTGGGGATCACATTTCAGTCTTGTCTTGCAAAGGAGTTTTCTGAGATCGAGTAATTTGGCAAGAAACAAAAAGAGGAACTTGGGGGTTGTGGCACACAGGCAGGTGATGCCTCTTGGTTCTCATGCACCACAAGGTCTCAGGAGACCCCATTTCTCCTTTGAGTCAGCCACTCTTGGCCCCAGGGGGAGTGCTGCCAGTACCCCTGCTGGCCTCCTGCCCCCATGCTACTTAGGGCTTCTTGCTCTTCCTGCTTGACCTGTATTCCACATTCCTGAAGGGGACGGAGAAGGCTGGGGCTGGCTGCTGGCTGCTATTCAGAGGGGATGTTGGGGAGTGTAGGGAGTGAGGCATTCTGCCACCAGTGGCAGGTCCCTAAGTTCCCTTTGTTTCCTTCTTTGAAACAATGATGATGACAGTGCCCGTCTTGGCTGTAGTAGAAGAACTGGCATGATACATTCAGGGACACATTCACCTCGCACCCCATGGTAGCCCGGGGCGCTGTTTCTTTGATCCATTGTGCAGATGAGGAAACTCAGGTCTGAAGTTACCTACTCTGCTTGGGGAATGGGTGGCAATGCTGGTGTTCAGACCAGGGAGGCCGGCCCTAGAATCTGGCTGTGTCCACCAAGCCAGGTCTCTTTTCCAAGTGCTGCAGTAGAGCTCCATTGATCCTACTTTGCCTGGGATGGTCTAGTTTAAGTTTTCTCTCTTAGCAGAATGATCAGCTCAGTCATATAAGCCTGTTTCATTCTCAGTGAGTCCCATGTTCATGGTCAGATTATGTATTCAGTGTTTAGGATGATCTTAGGCACATAGTGGCCCTAGATCTCTGTGAGCCATGGAAGGGAGGTGACTTAACCACCGGGCACCCAGTCTGCCTCACCTGGGGTATCCTTAGTTACCTCCAGAATGGAAGTGTCTTCATTCATTTACTCCTAGGCAGTCCAAGAGCATCTCACCCATGCCAAGCTTTGAGGGAGGGGAAGGAGACAGAAGACGAACCAGCAGCTCTGGGAAGAGAAGTCACACCCAAGACCTGCCCTTCTGAGAAATGCAAATTATTAGGGTTATGATCGTATTTCCAGTGCTTTGCTTGGCAAATTACAACAATATGGCCATTGACAAGGCACATTTTAATTACCCATTGCTTGAATAAAAAAATTAAAATAAAAAACAGAAACTTGCAAGAAAAGGGACTGTGGTGTGTGAGTGTGTTTGTGGGTGTTTACACAGTCCTTTGCCTGAGCCTGCCTTAGGGCAGGGTTGTGCCCAGGTTGTGGAGCCCTGTTGTCCCTAGGAACCTGGACATCAGTTTATCTTTGTTGCAGTCTCACTGGGCCTGTCTCTGGCCTCACATGTTTGTGGGGTGTCCTGCAACATGGCTTTCCCCGGTCTTTGACTTCTAGCCTCCTAAGTGATATTTGGACAGACTTGCCCTATGCCAATTATAGTGGCTGCAGAAGCAGGCTCTGGAGGTGGGTGGCTGAGCTGTCCCCTTTGCCCAAAACTGTCCCTTTTGTGAAATTGAAAGTCTCAAGTCTTGGAAACTTGTTTGGTCTGGGATGGTTGGGCATTCTGCTGTGGAGTGAGCCCAACCACAGGCCGCCATACACTCTACTGCTGAGCAAGGGCATTGCTTAGCTAGACAAGAGTTTTATTTACCTTCCTGTCCTTTAAAAATGGCTTTAATGGCCTGTATGTCACAGGATCACATGAAGTATTACTTTTTTTTTTTTTTTTAAATGAGAAGGGTCTAGCCACAGAGGTTCCTTGCAAGGGCTCTGAGGATGGTTATAAATTAGCTTTAGGCTTTCCCCATTGTATTCGTGTAGTAGACAGCTCTAGTGATGCTCGGATGAACATCTAACCGAACAGAGTTTAGGGGACGAAGAAGGGATTTATTTCAAGCTTGCAGATCCAGGGGAAGTTCCATTCATTAATGGCAGAAGAAGCTGGCTCCCAGTCATAAATCCAAGCAGAGAAAGAAACCACCACCAGCCAGCAAAATCCAAAAAGCAAGCAAAACACCAGCACCAACACACACAAACCCACTGGTACAGATTGTTCTCTTACACCTATGGGCTGGAATTCAGATCTGCCCCCAGAGACACCTTAGGGATGGACTCCAGGATCTGCTGCCCCAGTGACACTTCCTCCAGCTAGGCAGCTAGAGATCCAAGTTACAAGCTTAATTTCAACAACTGAGTCTATGGGGGAAACACATTCAGACCATCACAATTAGGCAACGATTGTTCTGTGGTCACAGTGGACTACCAGTCGGAAGGCCCCGCGCTATTCCTTTAGATGCAGCTCTGGCCATTGTGTCTCCAGATGGATGTGTAGAAGTGAATTCCAGATCTTGGCCCTCTGCCTTGTCCTTTGGGGTTGTCTGAGGCTTGTAGCCATGCCTAGAATGCCTGAGCCAGGCATCAGAACTACCTGAGCCACAGATGGAAAATGGACAGGACACAAACAGGCAGGTAGCATTTTCTGAGCACACTTTCATTCTGGCACAGTGCTGAGTACACTCTGCATTTAATCCTTACCTGCAACCCCTCATTTTACAAATGGTTCAAGGAACTGTGGAAGGAAGGGTTCACTTACTTCCCAGTGTCAGAGTAGACATGTTAAGGTCTGAGCCTGCCTCTCTTCTCTCCTCATCTGGATGCTCCTGGGGTGCTCTGCAGCCCAAGCAGACCTGCAAACCACTTGTTGCTAGTTTGGAGAGGTAAGTACAGGAGGTAGGAAGAAATAGCACCTTCTAGTAACTTGATATGAGAGGGATGTTTCACTTTACTTTTCCGAAGAATTTGTCTGCGACCTATTGGGAACAACGTGGAACACGGATTTCCCTGCAGAGTTTGAGAAGCATGCACCCTGTAAGAGCTAGATGGACTAGGTCCCCCTGCAGTGAAAAACACCTCTACCCGCCAGTTCCTTTATAGCTGATGTTTAGTCTCCTGGCCCCTCTGTCCAGGGCACATCACAGAAGGCTTTATTCATCCCCTGTTCCCAGGACCCAGGCTGATGGGAGTTCCTTCAGTATATGCTTGCTCATCCTGGGCCTGTTGGTGACACATACCTCTCCTCACCTTCATGGCCACCCCTGTCCTTCAGAGGTGTGGGAGGCAGAAGTGGAGCCCTATGCTTGCTCAGAAGGGGGAGGCTGGGTCTGCTGGGGGGCAGCTGTTAGGTTTTAATCCTGCCTGTGAGTGCTTGGGCCGCTGGTCAAGATGGGCTTCACATACCCAGGTGGACGCTGGTTTCATCTGGTCATTTCCCTTCTGGTTTCTGAAGGCAGCAGAGCCAAGATGTGGAGGGCTGGCTGGACTCCTGCTCCCTGATAGAGAAGAGCTTTAATGCATTCTTAGTTTAGGAACTGAAAGTACTATCCCTTCCCATCGGGCCTTTCGAAGGAAGATGTTGTGAATAGTGTCAGCACTCTGAAGCTTTGGCCCAGACCATTTCCCTTCCCAGCCCTTGGGTCTCCTTTTTAGCGAAGAGCAAGAATTCCCATTCACTGAGTGCTTAGTAAGTGCTGGCCACTGGGCGATGTAGGCACAGCCTCTCATTCATCTGCCTACAACTCAAATATGGAGCTGTTTTCAGCCTCATTCATGGATTGAGCTCAGAACAAGACCCAGAGAGGTTAAGGAACTTTTTCAAGGTTGCACAATTCGAAACTGCCGGCCTAGAATGGATTTAGGCTTGCATGTGAAACCATTTGATAGTACTTAGTGAACTGGGGTATGATAGTCATGACAAATGGCTTCTGGAGATATTTTCCACCATTGGGAGAAAGCCTGGGGTGATCTTGACCACTCTTCTTGAGAGGTTGAGGCTGGCACAGTTGCATTCAGCAGTTTTACTGCAAAGAGGGACATAACCCTTTCATAACTACTTACTGATCTTAAACACAGCAGGCTTATATCATGAAAAAAAAAAACAATGGAAAATGGAAATAAAAGTCAACAATGGGGACTGAGAAATGGCTCAGTGGATAAAATGCTTGCTGCACAAGCATAAGGACCTGAGTTTGGATCGCTAGCACCCATGTAAAAGCTAGGTGTGTTGGGCTGGAGAGATGGCTTAGCAGTTAAGCGCTTGCCTGTGAAGCCTAAGGACCCCGGTTCAAGGCTTGATTCCCCCAGGACCCACGTTAGCCAGATGCACAAGGGGGTGCACGCGTCTGGAGTTCGTTTGCAGTGGCTGGAAGCCCTGGCCCACCCATTCTGTCTCTTTTTCTCTATCTGCCTCTTTCTCTCTCTGTGTCATTCTCAAATAAATAAAAATGAACCCAAAAAAAATTAAAAAAAAAAAAAAGCTAGGTGTGGTGGTGTACCTACCAGCATTTGGGGAGATGGAGACCAGAGGGTCTCCCACACTTGCTGATGGAGCCAAATCATTGAGTTGTGGGCTCAGTGAAAGGCCTTGTCTCAAAAAAAAAAACCAAAAAATGTATAGAATGATAGAGGAAAACACCTCGTGTGCATGTGTGCCTCCTAACCCCACATGCATGCACACTACACACACATACATGGAGGGAGGGAAAGCAGCAGCTTAAGAGTGGTAGGTCTAGGAGGGGCAAAGGTCTTATAAATGGGAGGAGAATAAAGTTGGTTTCTGAGGTTGAAATGGTTCAGGATCTTTTTCCCGAATGTTCTCTGAAGAAAGACCCTGGCTTTCTGGGGGTCATGGGCACCTTTTTTCCACAGATGTTTCAGAGGATCCTAAAACTCCTCTCAAACTGGGAAACTCCACCCATGTGGGAGCCAGGAGTTCGAGAAACCCAGATCTAGGCCAACATGTCTTCTCCATGAGTTGATTTGACCTGTCCACTCCGAGGAGGAGGTTGAGTGATTTAACTCCGTGTCATTGGAAACGTGGCCCAGCATCTTGGTGGAGCACGTCTCCTGTGAGGGAAGGTGAAGGACTTTAACTGGTACAATTTCAAGCACCATGGCCTTTTCTGGCTGTCCACTTTAGAAGCTTTGGCACAGGGGCAGAGGTTAAACCATTTAAACCGGCAATCATTTAAAATATTATTTTGCTATTAAAGTAGGCAGAGATCTCGAGTGGCATGTGAACTTCACCGGCTTATAAGATTAAGCAGGAGACCTAAGTGACATATTTGGCTGGTGGCTGCAGAGTGCTTGGTGCTTGCCCCACTCTGTGTTGAGGTTCTGGCTGGAAGGGGGCTCAGCAGTGTTGGGGCTATGGGTTGTGGGTCTCCCCACTGCTGGAGACACTGGCCCAACATGCTGAAGTGGGACTGTTCTGGATATTTTTACTTGTCTCACTTCATCCTTCCTTCTTACCTCCCCTCCCCTCCCTTTCCCTCTGCTCCCTTCTCCTCCTTCTTCTTCTTCCTCTTCTTCTTCCCCCTCCTCCTCTTCCTCCTTTTTTTTTTAAAATGAAGTCCATTTGGGAAATACCACCAGTTTTTTGAAGGGGAATCAGAGGTGACAGGAACAGTGGGGCCATTTTCCAGGGCAAGCTGAGTCCTACTATCTTAGCTCTGTATTATCTCCAAATATTAAATGCATGCACTTTCAAATTATTTGTGTGCACGCTTAAGCCTGCCGAAGGTTGACATTTGTTGGCTTCATCAATAACTCTTCATCTGATTTTTTGAGACAGGGTCTCTCAGTGAACCTGGAGCTCACTAATTTGGCAAGACTAACTAGCCATCAAGTCTTGGGGATCTGAACTTAGGTCTTCACACTGTGTGGCAAGCACTTTCCTGATTGATCCTTCTCCCAGCCCACATGCATTTATTTTTGAACAGATATACTTTCAAATAATGTAGATCTCAGGGAGTTAAAGGAAGCACACTGACAAGCATCCTTTTTACCCTGTGGCCCAGCTCCCTGTCCCCTTCCCAGCAGTGACAGAACCTGGGGCCTCTGCTTTCCCAGAGATGTTCTAGGTACAAGAAGCAAATGCATACAGCTTCTCTTGTTTTCTTTGTGCTTGTTTAAACAGATGACAGAATCATTTATATATATCCCATATTGTCCCTTTGCCTAAACAATAACAAGCTAGTATGTGGCCACACAGCTTCCGTGTTTTCGGCTTGTGTCGACAGACTCTTCTACCCTGTGGATTTATTTAGCCATTTTCCTATAGGGATGGTGTGTTTCCAGCTTTTAGCTCTTTCAAGAAATGATGTCGGCATGGTCCCTGTCTATCCTCCATCCGTCTTTGAGACAGATGAAGAATGAGTCTGCTATGCATTCCTAGAAGTGGAAGGTGTCGTGACTTTGGAATAGCATAGGCGTTCCCAGAACCCTGGGACCTTCAATGGATCTTACCCAAGATGGTCCACAGGATGGTGCGTGGAGCCATCAGATCTTGTTAGAGGGCCTGAATAGGTGCCAAGATGGAGATTTTTGCCCTGTCCTAGGGCCTTTTCTGGAATGTGCTTTGTCAGCCCTGTGGCCAGGGCTGTGAACTGCTGAGGAGGACAGGTGCCAGGCCAGAACTTCCTCAGTAGGCACCTGCACCCTGAAGTGCATGGTGCAACATCCATATGTCTGAGGACAGGGTTGCAGAGCTTGGGTATGAGTCCTTATTGCCAGTAGTGAGTTCCTGAGTACAAACCAGTTTCCCTTTCTGGAGTGGTGGCTTTTGTGATGAAATCATTTATGTATTTCTTTCTGGTTTTCTTGAAGGGTCTAACCTGCAGGGAGAGACTGCTGCAATTAGGGTGCTATGAAGAGTTTGGGTCCAGCAATACCAGTACCACAAGCCTTCCTGTCTCTTTGTACATCACCTACACTGCAGAGGGCTGCTGCTAGCTCTGCCCCATGGCTGGACACATGCATGCAGGGGAGTGGCCTGGATTGGGCTACCTGCTATAGACCTTTTAGGAGTGATGCCAGCCTGTGCCCTCCAGGTAGAGCAAACCTGGCTTTAGACATAGGTCCTTGAACTCCAAGAGGGTCTTCCTCCTGCCTGCATCACCTCTGCTTTATGCATCTGAACTTAGGGTGTGTGTGTGTGTGTGTGTGTGTGTGTGTACACGTGGCATGCACATGCCAAGGTGCACATGTAGAGGTCAAAGGAAGACTCTGGGTGTCAGTTTTCTCCTTCCATGCTGGAAGCAGAGTTTCTCATTCGCTCCTTCATTTGTGAGGTTCTGGGAATTCTCCTATCTATCTCCTTTCTTGCCATAGGTACACTGGGATTACAGATGTTCACCATAACATCTGGTTTTTCACGTGGGCCCCGGGCATCCAAACCCATATATTCAGAGTTAGGCTGCAACCGCTATCCACTTAGCTATCTTCCCTAGCTCCTGAACTTAGCATGTTTTCTTTTCTCCCCAGATGAAACATGGAAATGTCCTTCCCATTGGTGCCTGATGGTGGGGAAGGCTTGATGCTTACGTAACCATGGTCTGGGTGTCATTTTCTCCTGCCCTGTTTGAGCACTGCCTTAGAGATGACTTAGGGAATTAGATCCTACTTCACCAGACCCAAGAATCTTGCCTGGACAGCTCAAGGGGTTGGCCTCATATCTGTTAAGGCCTCCCGCCCCAGCTGCACATCTCTACAACTGGCTTGCAACTGAGACCCAGGCCCTCAAATCCTGCTTTCTTCTTGCCTCCCCTTTCCAGATGGTAATGGACAGCTGGCTGTCCTAGAGGGCTGTAGCAGGAAGGAGTGATAGGGTGTAGGAATTATGTCAGGGCCCCTGTCAGGGATTCCTGGTCTGAATCAGTCTGGCTGCCAAGTTGGGCTTTATTTTTGGATCGATTTACATTACAGTTTTAGATGAAGGTGCTCTTCTTCTATCTTTGATGGGGCATTTGGCAAAAGCTCTGCTGACTTTAGCTTTGACCTCACTTTGTAAGTAAGTGCGTTGATGGTGGACTGACCACAATGTTGCCAGTATCTTTCTACCATGGTATGGCTCCTTGAATCTCTCACTTCTGAGAGGTCTGATGGGGATTAGGAGACACGGGATCTTCATCGTTGCCCAAGGGTTTCAGGGATCCTGTTGTCAGGGCCTTCACTTTCCCAGATGGGAAACTACAACTGGGTGATGTGAAGTGCCTACAGGGCCATGAGTGACAACTTCGTCACTGATGTCATTGCTTAATGATAATAATGATGATGATGTTGACAATATTGACACCACCTGACTATTGTGTACCTGAGGCTAAGCTTAGCCCACTCCACTTGGATGACTTTATTGAGTCCTTGGTACAGTCTCTTGGGGGATTTGTTCCATGTAGCACATGTTAATTGAGGCTTAGCAATCAGAGGGAGCCATACACGAGCCCCCATCCCAGACGAACAATTGGAGAGTTGGACCACTGCAAAAGTACCTCCCTCCAGCCCCCGCAAACTTTCTCTGGCTCTTTCAGGTCAGCCTTAGGCTGTTTTCTTAATTAAAATATTCATCCCATCATTTTGGGAAAATTGGAAACATACACTAAGAACTAGAATAGTAAAGCGACTTCCTCTCCCCCTATCCTTATCTTTCACCAGTTAATGGGCTCCTGGACCTCCCTTTGCCCTAGTTGCTGAATTACTGTGATGCAAAACCCCAACATCGTGTTTTTCATTAGAAGTTACTTAAATAGGTCTGGGGAGGTGGCTCAGTGGAAAGAGCGATTGCTGTGCAAGCATGAGAACCTGAGTTCAATCCCCAGCACACATGTAAAAAGCCAGATGTGGCTACACATGCCTGTAACCCCAGTGCTGAAGAAGGCCTGAGACAGGAGGACCACTCTGGGGTTCCAGAGTTCACAGAGCCCCAAGTTTAGTGAGAGACCCTTGTTAAGAAAATAAGGCAGAAGAGTGATAGAGGACACCTGACATCTTCCTCTGGCCTCTGTATGTATGCACACTAGGTGCCCACAACATGTACCATGTATGTACGTGCACATATACACATGCCAAAAAGAAAAAAATTCCTTATTTTCTAAATAACTAGTTCTTGTTTTAAAGATACAAGTGTACTACAATTCTCAGATCTAAGAAACTAACAGCCATTCCCTCATTTCAAAAGTCTAGTCAAACTACCTACACAAGACCATCATAATAGGAGGAAAAGATCATGACATCAAAATAAAATAGAGAATGATTGAGAGGGGGAGGGAATATGATGGAGAATGGAGTTTCAAAGGGGAAAGTTGGGGGAGGGAAGAAATTACCATGGGATATTGTTTACAATTATGGAAGTTGTTAATAAAAAATATTTTTAAAAAGTTTAGTCAACAGTCACCCCTCTAGTATCCCATAAATGATTGTTTTTTTCTTCGAAGTAAGGTGTAGCTTTAGCCCAGGCTGCCCTGGAATTCACTGTGTAATCTCAGGGTGGCCTTAAACTCACGGTGATCCTCCTACCTCTGCCTCCCGAGTGCTGGGATTAAAAGTATGCGCTATGCACTCCCAGCTTCATAAATGATTTTTATTGTGAGTTTGTTCAGATAAGAATCCACATGTATGTCTCTAGAGGCTTGTAAAGTCTCTTTTCCAATCAGGGCACCCACCCTGTAGAACTTTCCACATTGAGACCTTTGCTTATGGCTTCCTCCTGGTGTCATTAACGGTTTCCTCTGCACCCTGTGTTTCCTGTGAATTTCCTGTATGCCATGTGAGTTTCTAGTTAGTTCTGGACTTCTGCTGTCTAGTCTCACCACCCCAGCTTCACATGGTCATTAAGCTTTGGAAATGTGGGTGGTCCAAATGGTGATGATTCTATGCATCAAGTAGATGCCAAATTTGAAAGACAAAGCATGGAAAGAGAGATAAAATATCCCATTGATAATTTTTTTAAAATAAATTTTATTTATTTATTTGCAAGCAGAGAGAGAAGAGAGACAGACAGAAAATGGGCATGCTAGGCCCTCTAGCCACTGCAAACGAACTCCAGAGGCATGTGCCACCCTGTACATTTGTCTTATGTGGGTTCTGGGGAATTGGACCTGGGTCCTTTAGCTTTGCAGGCAAATGCCTTAACCACTAAGCCATCTCTGCAGCCCTCATTGATAGTTTTTATGTTGATTGCATGTTGAGATGATAACACATTGGCTATATTGGGTTAAATAAAATGTGTTATTAGCATTAGTTTTACCTTAATTTTGTTTTGCATGTACATGTGTGTATGCATGTTCATATATGTGTACTGAGGCCAGAGGACATCTCTCAGGTGCCCACCTCTCCTGTTTGGACCAAGCTCTCTCATTGGCCTGGAGCCCCAATAGTTAGGCTACACTGGTTGGCCTGTGAATCTCAGAGATCCGCCTGTCTCTGGCTCCTTACCCAACACTGGGATTACAGGCATATGGCATTATGCCCAGCATTTTGAAGTGGGTTCTGAGGATCAAACTCAGGTCCTCATGCCTGCGCAGCAGGCTCTGTTGCCTACCGAGCCATCTCCCCAGCCCCCACCGTCAATTTCTTTAGGGATTGTAGAGGGCAGGCACCATTAAGGCTGCCCTTTCTGTGTTGTCTTCATTTGTTCTGTGAATTATCCTAAACGTGGCTTTACTTGATTGGATCTCTGGAGATTCTGCTGGTCATGTGACAGAAAAGGTGACAAGAATGCCTCAGTGTGGCCCTGTGTATCAGGTTTTAGAATCACTAACTGAGTTTATAGGGTCCTCCAGAGCTCTGCTTGTTTTTTTCATGCTTCTGTCACCGGAGTGAACGTGTGGCCTCGTGTGTGGCGACATCTCGGCCATTGCTGCTACTCTGCCTTTGACTTCTGTGCTTGGCCCTTTTTGGCCAGTGGAGCATTTGACTTGGACATGGATTCCTTATCGTCCTGTGACTATATTATTTTGTCTGTGGATGGAACTGGTGGGAATTCCCCTCCTTCTAGATGGAGTTCTGTTTTCTTGATTTTGGTTGGCACATAACAACTGTACATATTTATGAGGTACACTGTGAGACTTTGATGCCTATGTATGTGTAATGTTCAAATCAAGGTCACTGGCATATCCATCACTATGACTATTTACAGTTTCTTTGGGTAGAACATTTGGAGTGGGAGGAGCGCTGTCTGCATTCATCACAGTTGTCAGGCCCTGGGTATGGGAGCTAGTAGGGTACTCATAGGAGCCCCTTTGCCCTCCAGCCTCATTGTCGAGTTCCCAGTGAGAGAGGCCAGGTGGAGGAGGCAGGCCAGCCTTGGCGGGCTAGAGCCCCACACTTAGTAGGTGTTCCGGAAACAGCTGTCTGAGTGAATGAAGGGACTGAAAGATGATCTGTCCAACCACCTGGCCGGATTGGGCTCCTCTCCACCCTGGGATTCTCCGGGGAGGCCAGCTTGACATGGAGCTGGCCTTTGATTCTGCAGCAGCGGCGACAGGAACACCTTCCTCTGATCACACACTTGGGAGCTGCTGTTGACCCTTGCTGCCTGGCCGCTCTGCAGACCCGTGGGCATGGCAGCAGGGTGAGGGTCAGAGCAGTCACTCCATATAGAGGGGACCCCTCCCCCCATTTCCAGGCTGAGATGTTTTGCAGGACATACTACAGCTGGCTTTTGAGTGGTAGTGGGATTTCTTGCTGGCAGGAAGTTCTAGAATTTCGATTCCCTGAACCCCTGGGGTGGTTTTTACTCCCCTGGTGTGCTGGCTTCACTCTGTTGTCTTTGCCCAAACACCATTTGCTTTGCAGCCCTTCCTTAACCCTAGCTGGGCATTTTTGTGCCCACTGCCTAAGTATCATTATGGGGCTGAAGGAAGGCTCTGTGTTCTCATCCACAGACAAGACACCGTGTTTCTATTGTGGCTACTGCTGCCAGTTTAAAAATGGCAACAAATAAACAAAAAAAAAAACCCCTTGCAGCCAGCCTGGACAATGTTCCGTGAATCTTCATCTCCAAAATACCGTGTGTTTATGGAGACTGACTTCACATACTTAGTAGAGAAGAAGCTAGAATCCGGTGACACTTCCGCTCTATTTGAGGATGGCTTTGCACCAGGTTCTGTGGCAAGGACAACAGGTGTTCTGGCCTGTGCACTTGGGGGTGGGATGGAGAGAAAGGAGTGTGGCCAGGGAATCTTGCCCTGAGGGGTCCGCATGGCCACATCCAAAAGAATGTGATGGGCTCCATAACTTCTCAGAGGAAGGAAGGGGTCACCCCAGAGCAAGGCCAAGCAAGGCTGAGCAGGAGTGAGGGAGAGGGAGCTCTCATTCACCTGTGACCTTGGGCAAATGGCTTGACCTCACTGAACTATTTCTTTAACCACAAAGTTGGACTTTTGTGAAGATGAAATGGGGCAGCTCATGTGGAAGCTGGCATGGCTGACCACCTGATGGGCCATTACGGCTGGTTTTAGTGTGTGGTCAGCCCCGTGGGCCTCGGAGCTGGAGTGCTCAGGAATTGTCTATGGCACCATCTTGTAGAACCTAACCTGGACTGTTTACTTCCAGGCATCTCTGTGCCCCAGTCTCCTCATCTGTAAAGTGTGGAGATGGTAGCATTTCCTGCCTCCAAGGGCTGTTGTGAAGACAGAGTGACTTAATAAAGTCCTCAGATGGATGCCTGCTCTTGTCTGTGCCTGGCCACTGCTGGTCCTATGACGCCTGCTGTTACTGATGCCAACATCTGTCAGATTAGGGACCACAGGACCTAGAACTCCAGGGACCAGCTGCAGTAAACAGAGCCCCAGGGCATCATTGTCTGTGGACCTGCTTTATACATGGGGCTCATGAAGTCCCTCTCTCAGTAACTCTGGGACTGGTCACAATGGGCACTTTTCCAGCTGAGGCCTGAGGCCAGGGAGTTCCCTGGGGACAACTAGCTGATTCCTTGGCAGTCCTAAGACTCCCAGACTTTTTCTCTGAGCCAGGCTGCCTCCTGCCCTGAGACTAAAAAGAGGACATATAAACCAGCATCCCTTTTGTACCCACCTGGTGCTGAGTGATGACAGCTGAGCCCAAATCATCCCTCAAAATGACCCTCAGCACAGAGGAACCCCTGGGCCTTCTCATTCTTCCCTTTGAATGTTTGAGGTTCATCACAGAGTCCTGCCTGGCGGCAGCACAGGGCCTGTAAAGTGGTTGTTGCTGAGAATGTCTACTGGTTTTTCTATGAGGTGTTGGAGTGTGGGGCCAGCCTAAGGTATGCATGGGAGTAAACTGAGGTATATCTAATTAGTCTGCGAGCAGCCTGGGCAGCCGGCCTCAGGGAATGGTGAAACTGGTGGAGGATTGAGGAAAAGCTTACCTGTGCTCTGTATGTTGCACACACCACGTGTTATTCTAGGCTCCAGAGGTGGGTGGGTGGCTGGGTGCACCCTTGGGTCTATATCATGTCCTAGTTTTGGTTGTTCTTTGAAGCCCATACTGGTGTAGCCCATCCCCAGGTACCTATGCAGCTGGCTGCAGCTCAGGTCCTGGCAGGAGGCTGGAGGGGAGAGAGGAGAACATCCTTCTCTTTTGGTCTCCACAGGTATTGGGTGTTGTTACCCTCTCCCCATCTCAGGCCCCTTCAGACAGACCTGAGGCCATTCTTCTGCTGGCCTCTCAGCCCAGGCCTCGCTGCCACTCCCCTTCTCTGTCCCTCTGGTGTATGAGTGCTGGCAGCCTCCTGCTGCATCTGGTCTCTGGGTTGTGTCCCCGTGTCCTGCTTTGCTTCAGCACTCTCCATCCCCGTGCAGCCGTTTCCCAGAGTTAGAGCCCAGTGATAGTTCAGAGGCCTGAGTGGCTGCTGACTCCTGGTCACACTGCGGGTGACCCAGCTGGAAAAGACGACACAGGCCAACTTTTGTGTGGTCATGTATCACCTGACTCCAGCCAGGCCATCAGCTATTCTAACGCTTTGCTCCTGGCCATGCATGGGTACTCTTGAAAATTCTCCCCTCACCCCCCACTGCCCCCATGGGCATTTGCTCTGCTGACATGGCCTTTCCTGTGACCAGGCTTGCTGGTTGGCTCATTACTGACTTCCACGGGGCTGCTCTGAGATGCAAATCAAGCCTCAAATCTTCTCATTTATGTCCTCCTGCACCAGTCTCTGGTGCGCTGAACTCTTCTGTTGCTAGCTGAGCAGTTTGGCCCACCTGTTGTGTCACAGGCCTGGAATCCCTTGCTGGAACAGCGCATCTCACCCATGTGCTGCCTCCTCATAGGTCCTGGCCATGGCTAGTCCCACTCTGGCCTGATGGCTCTGTGATGTCTGCAAGTAAGCTGTGGGTTCCATAGGGGCCGAAGCAGGCTGGTTTGTTCACTGTGGTGTCTGTTCTCAAGAATTCCCCTGTGTGGCCATAGAGACGTACCTAAGGATGTGTGCAGTACAGTGAGAAAGAAAACAGTGAAATTCATCAGTGAAAACACAAGTTGTTACATTTTATGTGCACACATCCAGTGGTGTGTGATGTAGCAATAACATATCTGGCTTGGTCCCCAAGACTTACTATTGTGGCACAAAAGCTTCACAGGAGGTATCTGAATGTGTGCAAATGTCTTTAAAATGACTCAGGTGAACATTGGGCACCAGCAAGAAGGAAGATTGAAAAGAGGGGGATTAAACCCAGGAAAGGGGATTCGGGTGTGTTTCACGTTTTCTATTTATTTCTTTGTTGTTTTATTTAATGACAACACTGTAGTCACATGCTAGCAGCATATAACTGACAAATAGATAACAGGCTGTTTGGAGAAGAACAAACCCTAGACTTTTCATGTGTCCTAAGAGTCCCCTGGAGATCTCAGGGAGGCAGGGAGCATTTCCCCAGAACTCCAGGGCCATGGCCACTCTCTGGGGTATCTGTCGGAAATGATCCAGTCCTTGGGGAATGCCATTTTTTTTTTTGTTTTTACTTATTTATTTGAGAGTGACAGACAGAGAGAGGAAGATGCAGAGAGAGAGACAGAGAGAGAGAATGGGCGCGCCAGGTCTTCCAGCCACTGCAAATGAACTCCAGACGCATGCGCCCCCTTGTGCA
Source organism: Dipus sagitta (assembly GCA_036346955.1). Taxonomy (NCBI): domain Eukaryota; kingdom Metazoa; phylum Chordata; class Mammalia; order Rodentia; family Dipodidae; genus Dipus; species Dipus sagitta. Next base: position 261,946,264 of record CM070770.1, on the reverse strand, counting down.
TCTGGCTAACGTGGGTCCTGGAGAATCGAGCCTCGAACCGGGGTCCTTAGGCTTCACAGGCGAGCGCTTAACCGCTAAGCCATCTCTCCAGCCTGGGAATGCCATTTTTGAAGCTTGATGTTCTCTAGAGGTATGGAAGATGCAGACATGGCACAAAGTTGGCAGTGGCTTGAGACATCTGTTTCAGTGCTGACCTCCTGCCTTGGCTACAAGAATCTTTTATTGTTCAAGGATTTTCTAGGAAAATTAATGCCCATGGACATGTGAAATTTCTTCACAGGTAAAGTAAATGCTAGGTGTCTCTTTGTGCCACTGTGGTTGATCGTGTGTGTGTGTGTGTGTGTGTGTGTGTGTTAGGGGGTGGAGGGGGTGGGTCACGCAGCTGTTGGAGCATATGCCACTCTTTGGAAGGCTGGATTCAGTAGGATGCTATTTCCCGAGTCAGCTTTGAACTGCCCAGGGCCAAAGCTTGTGGATTACCTCACCCCAGCATTTCCCGTTTGGCTGACTCTCTCCACCGGATTGGAGGACAGTAGAGCACAGCAGATCTGTCATCATTTTGAAAGTGTGACCCACCATCTGTTCAGGGCCAGCTTACCTGTCCCATGGGGCTTGCTGATGGCCAGAGTTGGGAAGTGGAAAGAGTATGGTCAGTTATGAGCATGGCTTTTCCCTGGCCATGGGATCATGTGACACCATGACCCGCCTGGGAATGAATAGGACAGGCCTGGAAGGGGCTGGCTCCTGACATCGCTGCAGGACATGTGCTGATGAAAGAACTGACCTTAGCTAAGTGTGGGCAAGGAAGGGAGTTGGTACTGAGTACCAGTTATCGAGGGCACTGGCTGGGTGCTTGGCTCACATGACCATGCATCCCATTGAAGCACTAGCCAATGGGGTTCAGATCAACTAGATGATGGTCCTGCTGCCTGTGCGCACACACTCTGTTGGTATGACTGAAAAATCTGAAGCCCTCGTGATGATCTTCCTGCCAAGCTGTGCCTATTTCAGTTGGAGAGCAGAGCTTAGGTGGCCCCTATACCACCCTAACTCCAGCTCACGTACTGTCCATGCGAGGAAGCTGTGGCTCAGGTCTACCTCCTTTCTCCCATGGCACCTCTGCTGCCCCAGTGTCTAGCACAGGTGGGAATCATCCACGGGAATGGACATTGCCAGATTGTGGGGCATACGGTGGCTTTAAAGCCAGACAGATATGCATTTGAAGTTCAGTCTCCGCCTTCCTGACTCTGAACTTGGGCAGTAACAACCCTCTCCAAGCCTCAGTTTATCATGTAAAGCGGGGTTAAGATGTTGGGGTTAACCATGGAATTGTCAGCATCTGACCTAGCATTCCACATGGCTCAACCAAATACACCATGGAAGGGCCTTTGTGAGGTGCTGGGAGAGGCTGCATGCCCTGCTGCAAGGCTGAGGAGGCAGCAGGAAAGGCCATCTGCGTGGAAGAGGCATGACCAAAGCTGGCATGACTGAGGCTGGCATTGCAACTGGGGCTGCAGCCGTGGAGGTGACATAGCTGCTGTCATGCAAAATTGACAGGAGTGGCCCAGAGAGGGGAGGACTGAGAGGGTGTGCTCAGATGTGGGGTATTGTGTGTGCATATGTATGTACACACTCTGGGTAGAGTGTACCCGGAGGCCTCCCAGCCAAGTATCAACCAGACATTTGCCTCTTCCCTATTGTGTACCTCCCACAAGTTACGTCATCTCTCCATACCTCAGTTTCCTCATCTGTGGTGATTTCCACTGTGAACACTCTGGAGAAGCAAACAAGATGCTTCCTGTTTATGCAATGCCCCCCCCCCCCCAGAAGTCCTCTCTGAGGAGGGACTGAATGTTTAATTAAAATAATGTTTATCAAGAAATCAACATTGGGGCTGCAGAGATTGCTCAGCAGCTAAGAGAGAACACTTCTTGTGCAAGCATGAGTCCCTGAGCATGCCTGAGAGACCGTTGGAGTTTGATCTCCAGGACCCTCATAAATAGTTTAGCATGGTTGCATGTGTCTCTAAGGCCAAGGGTGCCCAGAGCTCACAAAAAAATCTGACAAGCTCTGGGATTGGTAAAGGACTGGCTCAAATAAGAACAGGTAGATCAGCATTGGGCTGAGACACCTGCCATTTGACTCTGGTCACCACAGGCGAGTGCACTCCTATTGCAGGTGAGCACATAGGGCACTCCAAGGGTACACACACGTGCATACACCACATGAACCAGACACACCATACTACTTACTTACATCCATACAAGCAAAAAATAAAGGAACAACATTGGCTATTTTAAATAAGTGGGGCCTGATCATACATTTTTGCATTGAGCGTATCTTAGAGAATAAGACAGTCCCATCCTTTTTGCTTTGTGACCTCAACAAGTTACTTAATCTCTGAGCCTTTGGGTAGGAAGTAAGAAATTAGGGCTGTGTGGACAAAATCAGGTATTGCTTCTGCAAGGGCCTGTAGAGTGGGTGTCCAGCTTTACTGTAGGGGCCCCACCGGCATTACATCTTCTTTAATTCAGATGTAGCCACACCAGAAGTAGGTCAGTTTCTCCCCCTTCCCCAGCTCCTAACTGATGATTTTTCTTCCTAGAATTCTTTGCAGTTTAGTAGCCAGAATGTTCTTTAGAAAGGATTTAATTCTGGCTAAGTTTCTGATAAGCAGGAGGAAGGCTTTTTAAACCAAAAGATGCATCACTTTGGAAGGCTTCCCTCTGCCACTTCCTGACCCTGTCACTGGGGACCACAGTGCACACTCAGTTCCAGGGCCATGCAGCAGGCCTTCTTGAGTGGCCTTTGCATCATTGCTTGCGGAGCTGCTGGTATAGCACGGTTGCCATGGTAGCAGCAGGATGTGGTTCCTATGGTGATAGTCCGCAGTGGCAAGAAGACAGCCTAGGTTTCAGTTATCTGGTGGCTTTGCATTTACTACCCTCCTAGCAGCAAACCCAAGCTGTCCTTCCCCCACAATTAACTCTGGTTTGTGCAATGGTGACCTCTGAGCCCCACTGCCTCCCCAAAATGTCACTGCTAATTCTTAGAAGGACAGGACTACCAAGGAGAATTTTTGCTTCAAGAGAAGATGGGGCTGTCTGCAGGGGTATTTGAGCTGGGTTGGGTTGCTTCTATTTGAACCTATGGGGAGCCTGTCTACAAAGTCCCTCCCTGAAGGGACAGTTGTTCTTACCCACAGTATTGTTTGTAAGCAGATGTGAAGTGAAGAACTGACAGCCAACAGATGGCTTTTAGACTTCCCCATATCATGTATCCAGATTTCAAAATGGCCACCGTTTAGGACCCAGTGAATTTTCCTGTGATCTTTTTCATCATGGGTGGGTTGGAGGATGACTGAGATCAGGGAAGATATCCTTACTGGCCTCAGAAACCATACAGATGGGGTGTCTGCAGAGGGGGCAGGTATCTGGCATAGCGAGGGTGGGGCACAGGGTTGTGTTGCCTTTTGCTCACTGGGGAGGGTACTGTAAGCAGTATCCATAGGCACTGTCACAGTTTCAGCATCCTCCTGAAGTTGAGGAGCAGAGGGCGGTGGATACAGGGTTGGAGGTGCTCAGGATAAAGGGGTGCCTGGAGTCTCAGCATCAGGGTGGAATCCCATCAGCCCCACTTGACAATGTGGCTTAGCCCTGTCACATCAGCAGCTCCTGATTGGTGATTGATGACAACACTGGGCTCCCAGTGAGTGGCTGGAGGATTGAACACTGTCCTGAGAGCCTGAGGCAGGTTGGAGGGGTGGAGAGAGCCCTCTGTATGATAGTCCCTCCGCCGAAGGACTCTGGACCTCAGGTGCCTGTTGTGGGAAGGCAGGTCTGGGCAGAGTCCATGTCAGCTGCACTGGACGGGTGGGGTTTCTCCTGGCCCAGGGGAAACAGCAAGTGGTCAGAGAGCGTGTTCCAACAGAACGGGCTGGGGGGTGGTTGGGGTGATGGGCACACTGGTCCACAGCAGGAGAATGCTGTAGTAAGCGCTGTGGGCACCAATAGACTTTCCAGGTCAAGCTAGGAAGCCAGCTCCATTCCTACCACCGTCCTGACCATTGCTAGTATTTTGTCCTCTTTGTATTTCTTCTAAAAGTAAAGTAAGTAAAAGCATCAGTGGAAAAGGTGTAGTGACCTCAACACTCACCTCTAGTGTATTGCCACTTAGGTCCCTTTACATTTCTGTCAGTTTTCTACACACACATAGTCATAAGCACTATACAACAGTGCTTTATATATATACTTTAATATTCTCTTTCCTTCCCTCCCTTTTCCCCCTCGCTCTTTATGGAGACAGGCTCTCATAGTGTAGCTCGGGCTTGTGGTGAGCTCACTATGCAGCCCACGCTAGTCTAGAGCTCTCAACCCTCCCATCTCTGCCTCTTGAGTATTGTTAATAGTCCCTTTTCTTTTGTGGTATGTATGTGTATGTGGTGTACATACTTGTATGTGTGTGAGCCCATGTGTATGCAGGTATAGACCTGTGAACATGTGTAAGTGGAGGCCACAGGTCAACAATGGGGACCTTCCTCAGTTACTCTCTACCTTATTCTTTGAGACTAGGTCTCTCGTTGGACTCAGAGCTCATGGATTCACCTAAGTAGTTTGTGAGCCCTAGGTATTCCATCTCTGCTTCCCCACCTAAGTAGTTTGTGAGCCCTAGGTATTCCATCTCTGCTTCCCCAGGGCCGGGATTACAAGCTTTTGCCACCACACCTGGCAGTTCACATGGGTAACCAGGGATCTATCTGCATTCTGGTCCTTATGTTTGCGTGTCAAGTACTTTACTCACTGAGCCATCTCCCTTGCCCCTGGTAATAGATGAGAAAGTTCTCATAGCTCGTCTTTTTGCACGTACCTTGAGACATTGGTTCCTCTGGATTTAGCACTTACCTTTTCTCATTTTCTCTGGTGCTGAGGAGTGAACCTGGGGCCTCATGCATGTAAAGCAGGCACTCTAGCACTGAGCTACACCCTCAGCCCCAGCCCCTTTCTTGTCATGTTCGCAGAGTAGCTCTGACACTTCTCGACCCCAGCCTCCAGTGACTGATCTAGGGCACATAACTACATAGTCACTGGGTGGGCTTGGAAGCCATCTTGCCCTCACTTTGTTTGCAGAACACAGAGCTTTCCTCTACCACCTCCAGTTTCCCTGGGCTGTAGCCAGGCAGCTGACAATCTGGCCTGACAATCCACTTTCTGCAATCACCCAGCCCAACCATATTGGCCTCACTTAGGCCACTGCCAAACTCCTCCCCCAGAGGGCATGCTGTCCCGGAAAGAACCATGAGGACGTGCTTTTAGGGTGGGGAAAACTGTGCTTATTGCCCTGGCTGGCCCCCAGCTCCCTAGAGGAGCCCTTGGGTGGAGGCTGAGCATGTAAGTGCCCCTGTGAGTCACCACAGGTGACCTTGAATCTGACCCAGGCACAGCCACCTTTCCCTGGTAGTGTGGCTGGAACATTGACTTCGGCCTTGGCCTTCCTCTTTGGCCCTGGCAGGCTCCCTCCCACACTGGAGTACAACTCTCACACCTGTTGCTCCTGAGTTGTAGGTGTTTCTTCAGGTGTGTGTGCACGTGCCTGTGGGTGGGCCTTGTGCACTTTGGAAAGATAGGCTGTCTGCCCTTAGCTGTGGCTTCCTTTGTCCCCATGGCTGTTAGAGCCATCCAGGTTTGGAGGTCCGAAGCAGTGGCTCCCAGAAGCCAGCTGGGCACAGTACTTGATTCAGTTGCCCAGAAGGGCTCATTGTGTGGGTGCTCCAAGGTAGGTCTTCAGAGACATGACATATGAAGCTCAGCTGGTGCCTGTCCCACTGTTACTTGGAGGGACAGACACAGAGGATTGTGAATCTGGGTTTCTTAGCAAGGCAGCTCTGTTGGGTCCCAGTCAGTGGCCTTGAGTAAGAACTAAGTCATCTGTAATGCTAGCTGCAGTCCTAGCAACTTCTCACGGTCACTTGGAAAGCTTGGTGACATGGTGTACATGCGCATTACTGTGTTGGCATGCTGTCCTTGCTGGTCCCCTGCAGCTGCAGTTGTGACTGCTGCCCTCATTTCAGATGTGGAATTGAGGTCATAGAGACGAAGTGACTTACCCAAGGCGGCCCAGCCTGGGAAATGATGCAGTAGCTCCCAGGAAGCCCGTCTGTCTGGGGCTCAGGCCCTGCTCTGCCCCCACATGGCTGTGCCTTGTTCTGCTGGGAGTATTGCTTATATATCTCTTCCCATCTGCCTCTTCTCTCTGTCTCAATTAGTAAATGAAAATACTTTTAAAAAAACAATAAAAAAAAAAAGATCTTGCTGTGGTCAAATATACATAACATAAGGTCGCCTTTTTCAAATATTTATTACAGAGAAAGAGGCAGATAGAGAATGGACATACCAGGGCCTCCAGTCACTGCAAATGAACTCGAAATGCCTTCACCACCTTGTGCAACTGGCTTTACGTGGGCACTGGGGAATAGAACCCGTGTCCTTAGGCTTTGCAGGCAAGCGCCTTAACTGCTAGACCACCTCTTCAGCCCAGGGTCAGCCTTTTAAACCACTGAGATGCATACACAGTTCCTTAGGTGCACTCACATTGCTGTGCCCCATCACTCTTCATCTCCAAGACTTGGCATCTTCCCATCTGAAACTCTGTCCCACTAAACACCGATTTCTGTGACCCTCCCCAGCCCGTCCTCAAGTTTATCTATGGTGTAGCATGGTAGCATGTGTCAGGATTTATTTATTTATTTATTTGTTGGAAACTGGGTATCACTATGTAACCCACTTTGGCCTTCAACCTGATACTCCTGCCTTAGCTTTCTGAGTGCTGGGATTACAGGAATGTGCCAGCATGCCTCACTCTGCTTTCTTCCTTTTCATGGCTGAGTACTACCTGACGGTGAGTGCATGTGTGTCTCTATCCATCTGTCTGTTGGCACCTGGGTTGCTTTCTACTTCTGGATGTTTAGAACAATGTCAATCTGAGCTGTGCACATGTGTCTCTTGGAATTGCTGTTATCTGTTTGGTTATCTTCCTGGATGAGTGGAATGTTTCATTATCAGAAATAAAACAAAGGCAATGGAAAGAAAACTGGGTGCTTGGGTAGAATTCAGGTGAACTTGACCTTGCCATGAATAGAAAGAGAACTGTTTGTAGTCATTCATCTGTATGTGAAAATTACTATTTCTTTTGGTCCTGGCTGCAGGCAGTGCCAGACTCCCTGTGTCCATAGCACCTATGAGCTGGTCACCTACAGAAATCACAAGTGTTTTTGTATCCACTTGATGTGGAGAACTGGATATCCCATATCCACCATTGCTCTCAGGTTAACACAGTTACCAGACACAGCTGGATCTTGTTATTGGGTGGTTATTAAAAGAACACCTGTTGCTCTACCACAGAGCGTATGATACGTTTTTATATAACCTGTTTTTTAAATGTAATCTATTTTCTGTGTTTAATACATTTAAAGATTCATCTTAGCAGGTGTGGTACTATATGACTATGATCCAGACACTTTTAAGGTGGAGGCAGGAGGGTCAGGAGTTAAAGGCCACCCTTGGCTACATAATAATTTGAGGCTAGCCTGAGCCACATGAATCCCTGTTTCACTCCCCCTTACCAACCCTCCAAAATAGAAGCTTGCTCTAGGAAGGATTCCTTAGCCAGCTGCTCAAAGTACCCAAGGCACACAGAAGCCTAGGAAGCTCACTTTATCTTTGGAGGTCCCTTAAGAGGGCCAGGGTATAGACCTACTCTACCCAGCAACAGGCTGGCACTCTATTTCCAGGCAACTCTTCAGAGGTCACAGGAGGTTCCTCTAGAGGGCCCTGGCATTTCCCCACCATACCATCATAATTACTAGGAATCTTCCCTCGATTCTGGACATGTCAGGAGTTTGTTGGGACACCCAGAAGGGAGCACACAGGTTTGTGAACCCAACATCTGGGGCTTGATTTCTCTGGGCATCAGGGACTGACTGTGTAGTTCAGATCTCATGTGTGGCCCAGGCGGGTCTGAACCCAAAGCGGGAGTGTGTTATCCTGCCTTTGCTGGTATCAGAATATCTCTGCTCCCAGCTTGTCTGCTCAAAGTGTCCTAGGGGAAGGGGCTCTGGGACATGAGATGGAGGACAGACAGAGTTGTGTCCCACTCTAACTTAACAAAGAGCCTTGTGTGATTGAGTTGTATAATAATCTTCAGGTTCATGCCCTGCCTGTCATAAATATCATTTATCATCAGTCATAATAAATACAGGGATGAGGGGCTAGAGAGATGGCTCAACAGTGAAGATGATTGCTTGCAAAGCTGAAGGACCTAGGTTCAGTTCCCCAGTATTCATGTAAATCCAGATACACAAGGTGGCACATGTGCCTAGAGTTCATTTGCAGTGGCTAGAGGCCCTGGCATGCCCATTCTTTTTTTTTTTTTTTTTTTTTTTTTTGAATCAGGGTCTCACTGTAGCTCAGGCTGACCTGGAATTCACTGTGTAGTCTTAGGGTGGCCTCGAACTCATGGAGATCCTCCTACCTCTGCCTCCCTAGCGCTGGGATTAAAGGCGTGTGCCACCATACCCGGCTCTCCCATTCTTTTTCTTTTTTAATCTCATACTGAGATGATAAATAAATAAATAAATAAATATTAAAAAATAAAGATGTGAATAGAGAAAAATCAGAATTTATAACTACTCATTGTGGAACTCAAGTGACAAGGTGTATGGGTATTCAAAAATTCTTTTCAACTTTTTGCAGAAGTATTGTTCTTACTTATTTACCTTATTAGTGGTGCTTGGAGTCAAACCAAGAGCCTCACAAGGCATGTAGTACTTTACTACTGAACTGCATCCCATATTACTCATTTTAAAAAGGATGCAACTGAAATGCCCACATGATGATTAATCTCGATGGTCAACTTGCATGGATCTAGAATCACCTGGGAGATGAATCCTTGGGCTTGTCTGTGAGGTAATTTGTAGATTAGGTTAGTTGATTTGGGAAGATCCACTCTCACTGTGGGTGGCACCATTTCATGGTCTGGGGTCCCTGGAAAATGAAAAGGAGGAAGTGAGCTGAGCAGAAGGTTCACCTGTCTGCTTCCGGATGATTCAGGATGCAGTGTGACTAGTCACCTCCTGTTCCTGCCAGCATGCCTGCCTCAGCAGGTGGACTGTAGTCCCTGGAATGATAAGCCAAAGTAAACCTTCCCTTCCATAAGCTGCTTCGTGTCAGATATTTGGTCACAGCAATGAGAAAGTAACTAGTCCGGAACAACTCAGTCAGTTATCACATCCCATGTACCTGTCATCCAGGCCTGCACCCAGAATTCACCCCCCCCAGTCTCCTCCCAGTTATCACCCTTCTTGGCCCTCCCATACTTAATTATCCTGGCCACAGCGTCTAGGTTTATGTAGCTCTTAAGTTTCACCTTCACAGACAGCAAATCAATGTGGATTCTTTCGTGTCTTAGCTTCTCTGGCTCAGCATGATGTCTGTGAACATCATCAATATCTGTTTGTAGCTGAAGGTTGTTTGTTTTACCTTTGTTTCTCATAACATTTTAAGTGAAGGATCCGCCATTGTACTTACGGATGGACATTTGTGCTGTGTTAGGCTTATGAGCAATATTTCTAGGGGCACGCATGTACGTGCCTTTCGAGGAACGTGTTTGTGTTCTATTTTGGAAGCTCTCTCGTAGGGATGAGCTGCTGACCCTACAGGTGCATCTTCTGCTGAGCCCCAGTTCCCAGCAGTGCTTCACACCTCCAGGAGTGAGGGTGAGGTCTCTAGCTGTTTCATATCCATACCAACATTTGTTATTGTTAGCCTTCACTTGTAGCCATGTTGGTGCTTAACTAACTGTTCAATTTTTCTTAATTTTTATTTGATTTTATTTATATATTTGAGAGAGAGAGAGAGAGAGAGAGAGAGAGAACGGACATGCCTGGGCCGCAAGTCACTGCAAATGAACTCCAGATGTATGTGCCACCTTGTGCATCTGGCTTACGTGGGTACTGGGGGAATCCTTAGGCCTCGCAGGCAAGCGTCTTATCCCTTTAACCACTAGGCCATCTCTCCAGCCTCAACTTTTCTTAATGTATGAAATTTTTTAACAATAAAATGTTAGAAAAATATCATTCATACTTAGATGACAACTTCATAGAAAAGTCAGTTTTGTTTGTTTGTTTGTTTTACAGAAATGTTTGATAATAGCACTTGCTTAGCTTTGGAAGGAAAATGTACCTCTTTGCTCTGCACAGTGCCCAGGAGACTCCATGGATCCCAGGCCTCCCCAGTCCATGGAATTCTGGGTACTATTTACAAAGCTGCCTATGGGAGGAGGCTGGGCTGAGCTTTGGTTCAGGAGACACCACAGAGGAGGTCTCTCGGCTAGTATCTGCCTGAGAGGGCGTGCTGACACTTTTGATTATTTCCAGAGAGAGAGAGACTTTTCTTCATCTTTTTTTTTTTTAATTCCCCAAATAGCATCTCACTAGGTAGCCTTGAACTGACCATCCTTGGGAGCTGGGATGACAGGCCTGTACCACCACACCCGGAAGAAATGTGCTTTTGAGTCAGCCTGGGCAATTAACATTGTCCATGGACTTTTCCCTAATCATAGTTGGCCATGACCCGTTCCTGGAAACCTCCAGGTTGTTGGCCTGAGGTCATAGCTGCCGGCCTGCCTGCCTGCCTGCCGGAGTTTCCCTTTGGATCTAGCAAAAATGGGAGCCACATCGCAAGCTTCTTCCACCTTACCTCCCACTGCTCAGCTGAGATCTTGCAACAAGAATGGTGGCCTTAATTCATGTTCTGTCTCCTTCCTTTGACTTAGCAGTATTTAGGGAGCTTAATTTTTTTGGTCAGGTAATCACCCATTTTCTTCTTTTCTTTCTTTCCTTCCTTCTGTTTGCCTAGCTATTATCCATCTGTCTGTCCATCCATCCATCCATCTGCCCATCCTTTCTTACCACTTACTGAGTACCCACTATGAATCAGGCTTTTGTTCAGACATAGATGATTGAACCGTGGTCCTTTCCTTTGAGGTGCTCTACCATAGTCCCCTTTGGAGAAGACAGATGCTAAGGTAGATAGATGTATGGATTGCTTTTCTTGTGCTGTGACAGGATACCTGTCTAAAGGAAAGAAGGGTTATGTTTGGCTCGCAGTTTGAGGGTGCAGTCCACCATAGTGGGAAAAGCATGGTATGAGGAGCTCGAGGCAGCTGGCCATATCACATCTACAGTCAGGAAACAGAGAAATGAATGCCACTGCTCTGTTTGCTTTCTTCTTTTTATTCAGTCCAGGACCCCAGACCGTGGCACCAACCACATTTAGGGTGGGTATTCCTGCCTCTCAGTTAACGTAGCCTATAAAGTCCCTCACAGAGTCTATGTCCTGTCAAGTTGATAGTCAGTCAATATTAAGCATCATAGTAGATGTCCATAATATAGTGTGACTCAGGTGATGAGATGTGTGTGGTGGGGGACAAGAGAGAGGTATCTGGGCTAGGTGAGGGGACCAGGAAAAGCTCCAGGAGGTTATGATGTGGATGCTGACTGCCATGATGTGAGCTGGGCCCTGGGGGCAGGGTAGCAAGGAGGAGGAATTACTGCATTTCTGAGAGTCATTGCCTGTGGTGCTTAGTAAGCCTAGGTCACTTGAGTGTGGCAGGGCTAGCATTGGGTGGGGGGGGGCAGTGAAGAGGCTGGCCCTAGGGATCAGCAGCATAGGTTAGCAGACCCTGTCGATCTTCCAAGGAGTGTGATCTGGGAAAGTGGGGGCACAACAGGCTGTGTGGTAGGCAGAATAATGTCCCTGAACGGTGTATGGGTTGTAGTCCCTAGAAACAAAATTACTTAATGTGGCAGAAGGCTTTCCCCTTCTTTTTTGTCATGTGTATGTGTGTGTGGTGTGTGTAATGTGTGCACATGTGTGAGCATGTGTGGAGACCAGAGGTTGCCTCAGTCATCCTCTACTTTATTATTTTTAAGTACATTTATTTATTTATTTATGAGAGAAAATAAGAGAGAAGAGAGCGAGAGTGCGAGAGAGAAAGAATGCTCCAGGGTCTCCTGCTACTGCAAGTGAACTACAGATGCATGCGACACTTTGTGCATTTGTCTTTATATGGCTACTGGGGAATCGAACCTGGGCTGTCAGGTTATACAAGCAAGCACCTTTAACTGTTGAGCCATCTTTCCAGCCTTCCACCTTATTTTTTTCAGACAGAAGCTCTCACTGAACCTAATGCTCAAAGATTGGTCTGTACTAGCTGTCCCAGTAATGCACAATATTGTCCTGTTTCTGTTGCCCCAGTGCTGGGATTTCAGGTGTGTGCTACTCTTGGCTTTTTATGTGGGTACTGGGGATCCGAACTGAGGTCCTGTCACTTGAGTGGCAAGCACTTTTTACCCATTGAGCTATCTCCCCAGCCCAGAAGAAGGTTTTGGCAGCTGGACTCAGTCCAGGGTTTTGAGCGAGGAGGTCAGTCTGGATTAGGGGCTGGTCATTGTCATCACAGGGTCTTAGGGGGACAGGAGGGAATGGGAGAGTATGAGCAGAGGAGGAAGCCCAGAGAGGAGTGGTATAATTTCTGGCTTGGCAGAGGGGAACAGGCCAAGGTGCAGGGACCTCTGGCAGGATGGAAGGCAAAGAACAGTCTCTCTTGCACCTCCAGGAAGAGCCGGCCCTGTCCACACATACCTTGTTGTAGCCCATTGTGCCTGGTTTTGACCTTGTATCTCCAGAAATGGATAAGCCACCAGGTCTGTGGTCACTTAACTCCATAGCCACAGGAATCTGGCATGTGGACAGAAGAGGGGCTCTCTAGAAACTTGGGGTCAACATCTGGGTTGTCGGACTAGGAGCATGGGACTGGGTGACCAGAGGTACGACTGCCCCCTGACTTAAGAACCCCATTAAGGGTTCAGTTTGTGGTCAGGCAGGTGAGTTGATGGTGAGTGACGGTCTCAGGGAGGATGAGGGATATCGCAGGTTCTTGGTGGATTTCCACAAGGTGGGAACCTGCTTCTCAGGGATTTCTGATCCTCCTTGTCCCAGTGAATAGGGCAAATGCCAGGAACTGTGGTGGGTCTCTTGGGATTCATCCCCACTCCGTCTGCAGAGCAGGAAGGTGGGGTGTGTGGGGTGTGTGGGGAGTATCACTGCAACCTGTACTTTGCTGAAGTCAAACAGATCTCTTGGGTGGGAGGATCTGTCTTTTATGGGATCCGTGCAGCCCGGCTTCATCTTCGTCGGGTGATTCACCCACACCCTCTGCTGACGCTCATGACAGTGCCTGCTGCTCCTCTCCTCAGCCCCCAACCCAGCGGAGCCTCGCTGAGCCTCCCGCCCCCCTCCCACGCCGCTCCTGTTGGTGGCAGGCCTCCGAGGTTCCTGCTTCGCCTGGAATGGGAAATATCCACGAGCACCAGAACTGAGCGCCTCCTCCACATGTCAGGCACAGTGGTGGCTGTGTGCTAGGCACACCCTTCTGTTACGAACACTGTCTTTTGGGGCAGCAGGATCCCTTGGCATTACAGGCAGCCCTCCTTGCCATCCCAGGGGAACATTGGAACAGCTAGAGCAGAGCCCCATGTCCCTGCCCTACTCGCTACCTATGCTGCTGTTGCACATTGGTTTTCTGGCACTGGGTGGCAGTAGCTTGTTCATCCACGATCTAGCCAGCTGTGCACTACTGTAACACATTACCTGAGATGAGTCATCTTAAAAGGATACAAGGGGATCTGTCAGTAAAGTTTTTGCCTCACAACCATGAGGACCTGAGTTTTGTCCCTAAATACCCACTTAAAATGCCAGTGCACCTGTAATCCCAGCTCTGGGGAGGTGGATGGGTCCCTGATATTCACTGGCTGTGCTAATGGACAGTTTCAGGCTGAGAGACTCTGTCTCTGTCTCTCTCTCTCTCTCTCTCTCTCTCTCACACACACACACACACAGAAAGGGTGAACAGTGTTCCTGAAGAATGACACCCAAAGTGGTCCTCTGTGCCTCCACGTGCATGCACACACACCTGCACACACGCACAAACCGCACACACACCTGCGCACACACACACAAACTGCACACACACCCATGTACACACACCTGCATACATACACAAACTGCACACACACCTGCACACACACACAAACCACACACCCATGCACACACACCTGCATACACACACAAACCACACACACACCCATGCACACACACCTGCATACACACAACTGCATACACACCCATGCACATACCTGCATACACACACAAACCACACACACACTCATGCACACACACCTGCACACACACACGCTGCACACACACTCATGCACACACACCTGCATACACACACAAACTGCACACACACCTGCACACACACCTGCATACACACACACCGCACACACACTCATGCACACACCTGCATACACACACACCTGCACACACACACACCGCACACACTCATGCACACACACCTGCACACACACTCATGTACACACACCTGCATACATATACAAACTGCGCACAGACCTACATACACACAAACCACACACACACTCATGTACACACACCTGCATATATACACAAACCACACACACACACTCATGCACACACACCTGCATACATACACAAATTGCACATACAGTCATGCATACCAAAAACAACAACAGAGGAGGAGGTTATATTGCTTCACAGATTTGGAAGATTCTGTCCGTGACTGACTGGCCCGGTTCCTCCTGTGACAATCCCAGTACATCATGGTGGAAGGAACTGGTGGATGAGGCCTGTTCAATTCATGGCCAGGAGGAAGAGGAAAAGGCTGTGCTAATATTGTGCCCGTTGAGGGCATGCCCCACAATGACCCAAGACCTTCCACAAGGCCCTATCTCATAAAGGCCCTACCGCCTGCCAGTAGTACCACAGGCTGGGACCATGCCTTTCACAGTCTTTTGGAGGATGTTTTTGTTCTTAACTATGGTAGTCACTGTTAACATGACTCATGACTGAATTGTCCCCCAAAAGGTATGCCCCAAGTATGGCCCTTTTTATGTGGGAGTTGACTCTGTCAGGGTACAGGGTCTTTGCAGTGTCAGGGGTCCATGGGCCATGAGGCAGAAGGCAGGCAGCTCCAGGTGCAGATGCATGCATACATACCATGGTGTGTCTGTGGAGATCTGAGGAAAACTTTCGGAAGTCAGCTCTCTCCTTCCACCTTGTTTGAGGCAGGCTCTCTCTTTCTTGTTGTTTCCAGGAAATTCTTTTGTCTCTACCTCTCATGCTCAGATCACAGAAGCCTACCAAGGTTTCCAGCTTTTAAGTGGTGTCCGGGGGTCTGAAATTGGGTACTCGGGCTTGAGTAGCAGGCACTTTTATCTACTGAGCCATGTCCAGCTGAGGATAATAGACTTCTACTAGTTTTTTGTTGTTGTTTTCTATAGTATTGAGGATTGAACCTACTGTCTCACGCAGGCTGAACAAGTATTTGAACATATTCCTGTCCTTCTTTTTTTTTTTTTTTAAAGATTTTTATTTATTTATTTATTTACTAGATACAGAGGGAGTGAGGGAGGGGGGGGAGAGAGAGAGAGAGAGGAGAGAATGGGCACACTAGGGCCTCTAGCCACTGCAAACAAACTTCAGATGCATGTGCTACCATGTGCATCTGGGTTACGTGGGACCTGGAGAATCGAACCTGGGTCCTTAGGTTTCACAGGCATGTGCCTTAACCACTAAGCCATCTCTCCATCCCTCCTGGCCCTCTTTTGACTATTAATCTATTTAATTAATTTTCTGTGTGAATGTGTATGGTTTGTGTGCATGCATATATGTATGGTCATATGTGTATGGGGTACACATGCACATTTGTGCACATGCATGTGGAAACGAGATCCATGTCAAGTATCTCTTCTGTAGCTTTCTACCTGCTATCCACCTTGTTTTGTTGAGGCCAGTTCCCTCATGGAACCTAGAGCTCACAGTGAGCCGTAGGGATCGCCTGTCTTTGCCTCCCAAGTGTGCACCGTCACGCCTGGCACTTACGTGGATTCTGGCACTCTGGCACCCTCCTGTGCGGCAAGTGCTTACCCAATGCACCATCTCCCAACCTTACTTTTTAAAAAAATATTTTTTATTTATGTATTTATTTATTTGACAGAGAAAGAGGGAGGGAGGGAGGGAGAGAGAGAGGGAGAGAGAGAGAAAGAGAGAGAGAGAGAGAGGGAGGGAGGGAGGGAGAAAATGGGTGTGCTAAGACCTCCAGCCAATGCAAATGAACTCCAGACAGATGTGCCCCATTGTGCATCTGGCTTACATGAGTCCCGGGGAGTCGAACCTGGGTCCTTTGGTTTTGCAGGCAAATGCCTCAAGTGCTAAGTCATCTCTCCAGCCCCAAACCTTACTTTTTATTTTAAGGTCGGGTCTCACCCAGTTGCCCAGGTTGGCTTTGATCTTGTGACCCAACCTCCCACGTGGCATAAATGACAGGCCTGAGCCATGAAGCCTGGTGACTTCTCGTTTTAAGCTCCCTGCTTGTGAGCTTTTCTGTGGCAGCTTCAGGTGATGGATGTGCTTGCTCATCCTGTCCTGGCTCTGCGGTCCACAGTTACCTGTCCTTTCTGCCCTGGGAGTGCCATCTTCCCCAGCATGATGATGGCTCACAGGGGCTTAGGAGATGGCATGCCTGTGGCCCCGCCCTGTGAGGAGCAGGTTCACTGGGTTCACCCTCTGCTTCCCAGGTCCCAAGGTCAGGTTTTGTTGTGGCTCCTCCCAAACTGGTTGACTCAACCTGTGACCCCACCAGAAAAGCAAAAAGGGGGTGATTGGCTAAGTGACATTGATTTTGGTTGCAAATTATTTGGGCCAAGTTGTTGGACATCCCACCTCTGGGGCCTTGAGCATTGAGAAATGGATCATAAGTTTGCTTACTTGTCTGTCCTGCGCTCAGCAGCAAAGCCTTACATTGTGGCCAGCTCTGAAGCCACATGACCTGAAGGCTTTCTTGGTGGCTCTGCTGCGTGTGTCAGGAATTGAGCTGGGTGTTCCATGTCTGTTTTCTGTAATATTCACAGTCATCTAGCAAGCTGTCCTTTACAGGCAAGGAAACTGAGGCCAAAGGTGCCTAAGGAATCTAGATGCCCTAGGTCACAGCTCACCCAGGTTTGAGCTGGGTTTCTAGTGCGGGCCTAGACCCAGCGTTCTTTGCTACCCTGCTTATCTTTATGCCAACTGCAAACAGCTTCAGAATTATTAGACGTTAGTAAAACAAATAACATTCACCTTTGGACTTGAGTAGAAGTGTGTGTGTGTGTTCATCTGCGTGTGCAGGAAGCATATGCACACAGTAGTCTTCTAGAATGCTGCCCGTCAACTAATGTTGAAAAGTTTCTTGAATGACCTCTCCTGCCAGGCCAGTAAACGGAGCCCAGCAGATAAATCACTAGCTTATTTGCAGTCTCCTCGAGTACCTTTCAAATCCTGCAAATAGCTCTGAGCTCCCCAGGGACTGGGGCTGGCTGCTCTCCCTCCATCCTGCAGGCTGTAAAACGCTCTCTGCTTGGAGAACCTTCTATGGAGCCAGGGGCCCCTCCGATGCTAAGCAGTGATTTGGGGGCTCTTGGAGTGGGGAAGAGCTGCCATCCATGGGCCTCCAGAGAGATCTGAGGCAGGAGTGTTTGCCCCAGCATGTGATGGATGTGGTTTCATAGGGTGCAGCTCCCTTTCTCAGCATTTGCTGCCTGGCTGGTCTCTCAATCATTAACCATGTGACCTTGGGCATCCCAAGTCCCCTCCTGTGGCAAGTGGAACTCCCCCCTCACAGTGGTGTCATTCAGGCCTTTGCCTCACCAGTCCCCTGCTTGGGACCCACTGTGCCTGGCTGTCTCCTGCTCCCTTTCCTTCTCTACATAGAAGTTCTTTCTCAGGCCTTCCTTGGATGGTCCATCTACAAGTGTTAACTTCTGTCCTTTTAATTTCTCATTTTCTGCCTGTTTTTTCCTTTCTCCTTAGCTTTTATGGTACGTGTGCAGACTTTGTTTTTGTTTACTTTATTTCTTGACTCCTCCCACTAGGAAGGCGCACTCTTGTTGTTTTCCTCCATCACCGTGTCCCCAGATGGCATATGGTAGATGCTCAGTGAGTAGTTTTGGCATGAATGAATGAGATGAATGAATGAGTCCACGCAGTTTTGCAGGCCTTCCTTTGCTCATTGAAGTTTGCCTGCTGAGTACATCGTGGCCCCTTACAGCATGACTGTACTATTATTACTGGTGACAATGTTAGCTTCCTTGCAGAGGGCTTGCAGCAAAAGGCCCCAGAGTTATGTCCAGGGGCCATCTCCGTGCAGGACAACCACAATGCTAGTCTAAGGAAGGTATTGAGCAGAGCACCCACCCCCTGTGCTGTGCAGCCTCACAGATGGCAGATGGGGAGGAGGGCTCCAAGTCCATCATCCTTTTCCCTTGCCTCCTACCTCCCAGCAGCAGGGCAGGAGAACCCCTGCCCTGCCCCTCAGTCCCTGTCACTAGTCATGGCTCCCAACTACTGCTTTCCTTCACTATGGGTCTGAAGGGGTGTCCTCCAGGCCTTAGCCACATGTCTGAACCAGGCTTCCTGCACCTGGGCACGTCCCAGGCAGCCTGTGGCCAGGCTGTTTCTCATGGCCAGCCCTTTCAGGAATGTGCCCATGTCCTGTTGGCTACAGGAGCAAGGCTGTGGTGCTTGTAGAGTGTGGGAAAATTACCTGGTGGTCCTTAGCCAGAGACCATCTGTTAAATCCCCTTGCCCAGTTTTGGGTTTCTTGTACTTTACAGTTCTTTTTCAAGTGTGTGGCCATTGGCTTTTAATTAAGGGAGAGTCTTCTGACAAGTAGTTTATAAGGGCTTTTTTCACAACACAGAAAACTTGTTAGTCCCTTCTCAGTTCACAGTGTGCCAGTTGCCCTCCCCCAAACTTTTATTTTCCTTCCAACCTTTTAATTAAAAAATTTATTTATTTATTTATTTGAGAGAAAGAGAGAGAGAGAGAAAGAGCAAGAGAGAGAGGCAGATGAGAATGGGTGTGCCTGGACCTTTGCACTCCCGCTGCAAATGAACTCCAGATGCATGCACCACCTTGTGCTTTACATGGATACTGGGGAGTTGAACTTGGGTCCTTTGGCTTCGCTGGCAAGCGCCTTAACCATTTATTGTTGTTGTTGTTGTTGTTGTTGGCAAGCGCCTTAACCATTTATTGTTGTTGTTGTTGTTGTTGTTGTTTTCAAGATAGGGTTTCACTCTAGCCCAGGCTGACCTGGAGTTCACTATGTAGTATCAGGATGCCAGTCCTCCTACCTCTGCCTCCCAAATGCTAGGCTTCAACTGGATATTTTTTTTTAAATATATGTAATAAGTTCTGTATATCTCTACCTAGTCCCATGGGTCATGTGTGTCCCAGGAGAGCTATGAATGGGACCCAGCACAAAATCATAAACTTACTTAAACCTTTATGAGTTTTTTTTTTTTGTAACTTAATTTCGTGGTTCTTGAGTGTGAACTTGTAAGAATGGGCTCATACATGCCCTGTGTAGTATTGTCCTTCACACCTAAATCTTGTACCCTTTAATGCCGGTGCCATCATTATTCTGTCCATGCTGGTGGCTTTTGGCAGACTGCCCTCCCATCGTCCTAGAGCAGGTGTTGTCACACCCCTTGACTTTTCAGGTCCTCGAGTTACCCACCTTCTGTTCCCTACGGTATACTGGGGTCGCTCCCAACAAAGTGAGCTCATGGGCTCTTAGAGCCATGTTTCTACACATTCCCCTGAGCTGTGCGACTGAAGGATAGCTCCATGACCTGTGTTGTTGAAGCAAATTGTTCACTTAGACATTGAGATAAGGCTGCCAGGGGGTTTCCTCTCTGGGAGCTTGTCACCAAGGACTTTCAAGCCTCCATGATAATGTCGTGGGTGTAGGGGCTCCTGTGGGTCAATCCTGTTTGCAGTGTGAGCTTGTTAAGCCAGTACCCCAGGCAACGTGTTCCTTCCATATTTTGCAGAACAACCAGCTACAGCCAGCACAAGGATTAATTTCCCAGCAAAAACTTTGAAATCAGATAAGTGTTAATTACTTTAAAATTACCCAAGGAAAGGCCTGGGTGGAAGCTGGTAAGTGGCTTCTTGAGCCTGCATGGTGGTTGACCAGAGGAGCCTGGACCGGCTTCTTACTTATTGTTTTAAGCTGGAAATTCCCCTCCGGGCCCAGGCTCTGAGCAAGCACTGCACCTTGGGTGGAACAAATATGCCATGGGATCGCTCTCTCCTCTCTCCTTTTTATTTTTTATTTAGTAAATTGTCCACTTAGACATTGAGGTAAAACTACCAGGAGTCCCCTCTCAGAGAGCTCTGCCTCTCTCCCTCTTTCCCTCCTTCCCTCCCTCTCTCCCTCCATTCCTCTTCCTTCCTCTTCACCGCCCCCGACCCCCCCCCCCCCCGTCCCAGTTCTCTTCTTAAGCATCTCTAAGTGCCTGGCTCAGTGCTGCTGTTGATTCATGTTGTCCTCTAGAACTCCATAGTTTATCTCAAGCACAGTTCTCCAGCTGCTACCCAGGCTGGGCACATGGCTCATGACCTGCAGGTGAAGTGGGTGGAACTTCCTTAAGCAGGAGGACACAGTATGGGACAGACAAGCCTTTCTCTCTAGGTGTTAACCCCTCCTGTTTGTTTTTCAACTAAGGAAACCCAGGCAGGCTTTTCTTTGTAAATGTAACAGATATGCACTATACATTCAGGAAGTGCACGGGTGGTACTGCTCACTGAGCTTTCCCAGCAAGGCCTCCTTGTGACCACCACCTGGATCAGAGCACTGCTGCTCCCACCCAGGCTGGCTGCATTGTCCCTGGGCAGCTGGTCTTTGGGCTTATGTCAGCATTCAGGTTTCCTGTCAAAGCTCCGTATGGGTGCAGTCCCGCAGCAGCCTGGGTGACTCTGTGTGAGCCTTTTGCATGACATGATGCTTACATGACTATAATAATAATAATAATAATAATAATAACAACTTGCCAGAGACCTCAAAGCAGGTGTGTGTGTGGTGGTGAGGGGACCAGGGACCAGGCGCAGACTCACCGTTCCTTCTGCTCTTCTTGTCCACCTTTCCAATTTTCATGCAGAGAATGCAAGTTGGGGGGCTGGGGTTGTGTACTGGCTGTAGATGCTTGCTTTGGCTAGCTTGTGAGAGGTCCTAGGTTCAATTCCTAGCATGTGCATGTACACAGACAGAATGAGAAAGAGAGAGTTGGAAAAGAGAAAATGAGAGACAGATAGTTATTAGTATGTGGATAGAAAATTGGGTAGAAATGGCTGAAATGGGGGTTTCCCTAAAGTACAGAGGGGATGTAGACACAGAGTTGAGAGGCAATTCTTTGGGCAGGGAAGTGCCTTGTGGTGTTTTAAATGACAAGATGTGGGAGTGGCAAGGGCAGCATGGATGGAGTGTCCCAGGGAAGGAGCAGAGCCTAGAGGTAGAATCTTGGGCACCTGTTAAGAGTAGGGTGCATGGGAATCTTTGTAAGCCAAGGGACAGGAGCCCAGTTAACAGTGATGACCCTCCCTCCCTCCCTCCCTCCCTCCCTTCCTTCCTTCCTTCCTTCTCCCTTTCTCCCTTTCTTTTTCCCTGCACACACATGGGAAAGTTAGAGCACAGCTTCAGGGTGTCAGACTTCTGCCTTTTTGAGACAGAGTCTCTTCTACTGTTTGTCCGTGGGAAGGCCAGACTAGCTGGGCTGTGACTTTGCCTTCTCATTGCCATAGTGTGTTGGGACTACAAATGCATACACCTCTTGTGTAGAGCTTTATATGGGTTCTGGGGATCCAAACTGAGGTCAGCAGGCTTGTAGAGCAAGCACTTTTAACCACTGAGTCTTCTGAAACCCATTGTGCCCACTATTTTAGAGGGAAAACCAAGGCTCACACTGACAAGGTGCCTTGCTGTAGACCAGACAGTAGTAAGGGCTGGGCTAAAGCCAGAGGTGGCTAGTTTCAGAAGGCACTGTGCTAGCATGCACTATAACCTATCCAAGAAAACGGAGTGGACTCACTGAGATAATACATAGGGAGCCAGCACTGGTGGTCTTTGGGAGCCCAAGTGCATGAGAGAAAGCTGTGCATTATTTATAAGACGTGGTTGGAACTGGCTTGAAATGCATTCTGAGCCAGTTTGATCATTAGTACATGTACTGTGGGTTTCCTGTTGTCCCCCATCCTCCCTCCAGTGGATTGGCCTAGGACCAGCCTATGTCCTCATTCCTTATATTCTTACTTTATAAGCCAAAGGGATATATACAACTTCAGAGCAGCCTGCTGTCTTTTTTTTTTTTTTTTTTTTAAGATAGGGTCTCACTCTAGCTAGACCTGGAACTTACTCTGTAGCCCAGGCTGGCCTGTCCTCAAACTCATAGTTACCCTGCTACCTTAATGTATCATGTGCTGGAATTAGGAGCCTGGTTTGGGAAGCAAGTTGATTCCATTATGGTTTTTATGTGATTTTCTCAGTCTGGGCTTGATCCTGTAGGCTTCTCTTGGTTTCAGTCATTTTGGGATGGTCATCTCACTGCTGCCAGTTAAGCAAAGTCACACTGGTGTTCAGTCCACCCTAAATGCAATAGAGTGGCCTCATTTCAGGAAAATAGAAGACATTAAGGTCACATCAGCATGTGACATCTGAGACCCAGACTGCAGGAATCTCAGGCAATAATATTGTTATCTGATTCTTTTCACAGGCAAGTTGATTCCTTCTAAGGCCATTAATTTTATCTGTATCCAGTGGAAATTGTGTTCGTTTTAAATTGAAATAAAAGTAACAGTGTTCTGCTCTTGGAAACCCCATCTATTAAGGCTGATATAATCAAGCTGTTTACAAGTTCATTGTGGGTCAAACAACAGTATTTATATTCATATATACAGGAAATTCGATTAAATGATGCTGAGGAAGAGCACACAAGGATGCGACGTGACCACACTGTGTTCAAGCAGCCCAGATTCTCCTCTTGCACATACTGCATTAGGCGGGGGATCCCCCTCCTCCCACTGGTGACGCAGAGACTCGCTCACAGTGGCACAGTTAGGGGCAGCTGTCTGGAAGAAGAAATGCCTCCTGCCAGAATTTTACAAGCCGGCATCTCAATGGTACAGAGAAGCAGTGTGGGAATGTTTCTTCAAGCTCAGCAGGCCTAGGGTTTGTGCCCAGTGGTGACAAGGTTCTTTCAACAAGGTGGCCTTGGGGTTGGAGACAATGGCCAGGGGCAGTTGCCAAATGCCAGGGTGTTCTGGGGAATGTGTGTGTGTGTGGGGGGTGGTGGTGGTGGTGGTGATTACAGCACATGTTTGTAGGGCCGAGGTACAGGGATGTTCGCTCACCAGGGCTGCTTTGGAAGCCCAGGATGCCAAAGTCAGTGCTTCTAGCTGGCAGAGGGGAAAGGAAAGACAGTCAAGCTGGAGCCTCTGCCCAGGAATCCAACAGGTCTTGGTTTCCGTTATGTTCAGGAAACATTCCTAAGTCTGACCTAGGGCCACAGAGCTGGGGGCCGGGGGCGGGGTGGAGAGAATCACCTCTTCCTGCCTCACTGAAGTGGCTCCTTCTACAAGCACTCCCCCCCTTTTCTGTGCCATGTGGGTATCCTTCTCCTACCCAGAGCAGACACAGTGTTCTTGCTGAGGTTGACCTCTCTGCCCACCTTCCTTCCCTCATTCCTTGTCCCCTCCCTGTCTCAGCTATGTTCCCAGCTCTGTGCCGTGTGGGACCTTCCACTGCCCTCCTCACAGCTCCCCTGCCCGGGTGAGACAGGTGATAGTCCTTATGAATGGTTTGGTCTCACATGACAGGATCATTTGCTCATTATCCTTTATGTCTCTGTGTAATGAGTGCTGTGTCTGGATAGGGAGCCACCATGTTATCAGTGCATGAATGATGACAACCAGAGGAAGTGGATGTGCTGAAAGTAGCTATCTGGTTTGCAGAATACCCCTGACTCTCTGAGAGGTCTCTTCCGGCCTGCTTCTCAGCAAGCTTGTCAAACATGCACCATCTCTGGCTAAATGGAGACACAGAAAAGGCTGAAAGGGCTCCATCACCAAGACAGCTGGTGGACCAGAGATTCTGACCTTCCCATTTGGTCACAACATGCCAGCACAAGTTTAGCCAGAGGTTCCGTCCCCTCAATAGCCTGGATGGCCTTTGTTTCAAAGTCAGTCAAATATTCCATATTTTGAGTGTTTTCTTTTCAAGTTGCATACTTATCAGGCTTGTGCTTATTTCTTACAGGTGCTGAACATGTTTGTTAGTCTTGTTATTAAAGAAGTAAAATTCAACTACAGTTACTATGCAGACATATTTCTACGACAAACACCACCTTATAGAAAAGTCTCCTCCCCCCCCAACAGCCCTGTTCCTTTGTATGTCCCATCTTTCTTGGCTTCTTTCTTGACATTTATAATCAAAGGGGGTTATATATAACTTTATATAAAAGGTTTTTAAACTATAAATCCATGCCATCAGGCTTTGCAAGTAAATGCCTTTTAAAAAATATACATGGAAGGTGTGAGATGTTTCAGTGTTGGACGCTCCTTCGTCCCTTCTTATCAGTACTATGTTGCCTTCTGGCTCATCCCAGTGGTCATCGCCACCTGAAAAGAGAAGCTTCTCTAACCAGAAGTGAGATTAGCATTAATATATGAATATGAACATTAATTGTAGTGCTTTCAGGACAATTTGGTGAGAATAATATATGTATTTATTCAGACAAGAGGAGGCTTTATATTCCTAAGGCTCATGACCTCCCCTGCCATAGGCTTTTGATTAGGTTTTCAGTACCAGGCATGTATTCCCTCCCATAGAGTGGGCTGTCAGTCCAATTAGAGAGCAGTTGGTTTCCCCCAGAGCAGACATGCCACCATTACATTCGTTTGGTAATTTGTCCTGTCTGGTCAAACTTGAGGCTTCCAGTGTCCACTGTTTTCACTGCTGATGACTTCTGTCTCCCATAAGACTGCATACAGTGCAGCTTCTTCCAGCTTTCAGTTGGCTGGGCTACAGGGAGAAGGTTTTCTGCTCAGCACCAGCTTGATTTCTTAGTGACTTTGCCTTTCAGGCATGTGAAGTCTTCAGAAATAGGGTCTTACCATCTGTTTCTCAAGGGAAACCAAGGGCCTTGGCAATAGCCTGTAGTGTTTTGGAGGCATCAGGGACCTCCCTGGCCAACAACTCACTGGAAGGTATCCCATCCCTGGCACTGAAAATTTTCAAATAGCTATCTGTGGCTTTTGGATGTGCCATTATTCAAAAAAGTAGGTTTTCATATGTCTTATTCAGAATATCTTGAATTTTGATTGACTCTTTCCTGCCCTTCTTTTACACAATCTCTTCCCCAGCCCAAAAGTTTCTTTATTAAACGTAACAGGGATTGTATTGTATATATTTTTGTGAAGTTTGGTTTTCATACTTTGAAAAATGTTTTCTGTGAGTTAGTAGGAATGGAACCTAGGACCTTGCTTGCACAGGCTAAGTAAACCTTCTACTGCTTTGGGACATCTTTTTGCTTTTCATTTGAAGAGAGACTTCACTAAGTTGCCCAGACTGGATTTGGTTTCATTGCTATGTTTCAGTTTGTCATACTGTAGCCACACCTGGGACAATGGACAGGAAGGCCCTGCCTCAGTTATCAGTCTTAAGGACAGCATAGGAATACACAGCTCATCAGAGATTCCTGCACATAGGACACTGGCCTCCGAGAGGGTGCAGGGTCCAGGTATCCTTCGTAGCATGTCTTAGGCCAAGGGCTAACATATCTTTGCCCTGTGGAGGGCTAAGATAGGGGTGGCTACTAAATGGTGCCCTACTCCAGTTTAAAGAAATTAGATCAGTTAGCATTTCTTCCTTTTCAGTGCTGGGGAAGAGACCCAGAACCTTGCACATGCTAGGCAGTCTCTTCACCACTAAACAATATCCTCAGCCCTTGGTTTTATTGAGACAGGGCCTTCCACGTGGAACCCAGGCTGGACTTGAACGCAAGATCCTCTGGTGAATACTTCCTGAATGCCGCGACTACAGGAGTGCATGGCCACATTTCACAGCGAACATTTTTTAAGTGCCAGCTCAATGCCAGGTGCTGTGTTAGGGACTAGGGGTAGGTATTTCCTAGTGGGGTGGGGACTAATCCTGAAAGGCAGGCATGAGAGTTCTGTGTTGGCAGAGGAGACTGTGGGTCTGGGAATCATGTCTTCCATCTATAACACTTGGAGCTTCTGTAAGGAAACATTGTAGGAAGCTGGGGAGATGGGTCAGTGGATAAATTGCCTGCTGTGAGAGTGTGAGGACTGGAGTTCAGATCCCAGCACTGAAGAGACAGAAGTAGGGTTCCCCAGGGCAAGCTGGTAGCTGGACTAGCCAGATTGGTGGGCTGTGGGTTTAAGTGGGAGACTGTGCTTCAGTATAATAAAGTGTAGAGTGATTGAGGGAGATATTTGATGTCGACCTCTGGTTTCAGCTTCTACATGAATATATATATATATATATATATATATATATATATATATATACACACACACATACATACATACATGACACACATGTGGAAGGAAAGAAGGGAGGGAGGGAGGACAGACATTTACTTCTTGCAGCTCGGGAGGCTCTGGAAGCCTTGGCCTCAGGTGATCACAGGTCTGGCTTTGGCCAGAGATCTCTTCCTGGCTTGTAAGAGGCCTACCTTCTTTTTTTTATTTTATTTTTTCTCAATTTTTAAAAACATTTTCCATGATTATAAAAAATATCCCCTGGTAATACCCTCCTTCCCCCCCCCCTTTGAAATTCAATTCTCCGTCATATCCCCTCTCCATCTCAATCAGTCTCTCTTTTATTTTGATGTCATGATCTTTCCCTCCTCTTATGGTCTTGTGTAGGTAGTGTCAGGCACTATGAGGTCATGGGTATCGAGGCCATTTTATGTCTGGAGGGAGCACATTGTAAGGAGTCCTACCCTTCCTTTGGCTCTTACATTCTTTCCGCCACCTCTTCTGCATTAGACCCTGAGCCTTGGAAGGTGTGATCGAGATGTTACTCAGTACTCTAGTCACTTCTTTCCAGCACCATGATACCTTCTGAGTCGTCCCAAGGCCGCTGCCATCTGAAAAGAAGATTCTCTACCCAAAGTGAGAATAGCATTAATATAAGGGTATGAATATTAAGAGAAGTACTTACTGGGCATTTTGATAAGCATAGTATATACACTTATCCAGACATCAGCAGATGTTACACCCCTAGGGCTCATGACTACTGTTGTTTTAAGTTTTCAGTATCAGGGACGTATTCCCTCCCATGGAGTGGGCCTCCAGTCCAATTGGAGGGCAGTTGGTTTCCACCATGATAGACATGCCACTATTGCACCCGTTGGCTCATTTGGCCTGGCTGGCCAATTATAAGGCTTGCAGTGGCCACTGGACACCTACCTTCTTGCAATGTCCTTTGCTTGGTAGAGGGAGAATATGTGCTCTGGTCTTGGGAGCTTGTGGTTTCTGTCTATGGCCTAAGGAATTATCCAATTCAGGAAGCCGGGAGGGGGGTTGGTCTAGCCCCCACTTGCTGGAACTTGTGAGGTGGGAGGGTGCAGGCTTGATGTCATGACACCTATATACCACTTGAGGTTCTGCCTGAGTCCGTTCCGTTAGGTTGGTGAGCTGTACCTGGCTTTGGATAGCTGAAGATTGATTCTGAGGTAGTACAGAGGTGATGCTCATGCCCAATTTCATGGCCATCCTGGCTTTTGAGCAGAATGATGCCTCCCTCTCCAGTCACATGGCATGGCAGCTGGAGAACCCTCTTTGATGGCCCTATGAAAACATTTGGAAACAGTCACATCTACCCCTCATTGCTGGAGCATCGCATCAGCCAGCAGGTTCTCCATGTTGAAATTCAAAGCCACCCAGGACTCTGCCACCAGCCTCCCGGGTCTTGTTAAACATGCAGGCAGCCTGCTTGCAACAGAGCAACAAGACTATGTGCCCACAAGGAAGGAGGTCAGGTTCTTGGGGGGAGTGCTGCCTTACTTTCCCTCCCTAGAGTTATAGTGATGATTCAACAAGCTACCATCGTCACCTGGCTTCTGTATCAGGTCTAACAAAAATGGGCTTATTTTTCTGGGACAAAGAGATATATTGTATTTGGCTCAGGCCATCTTTCCTTCTAAGGAAGTAAGTTTGACCCATTGCTTAAAAAATTGGTTTACAGGAGCTGGAGAGAGGGCTCAGCAGTTAAGTCACTTGTTTGCAAAGCCTAATGACCTGGGTTAGATTCCCCAGTACCTACATAAAGCCAGATGCACAGTGATGTGTGGATCTGGAGTTTGTTTGCAGTATCTGGAGGCCCTGGAGTGCTCATTGTCTCCTGTTTTTTTTTTTTTTTTTTCTTTTTCTTTTTTTTTGGTTCTTTGAGGTAGGGTCTCCCTCTACTTCAGGCTGACCTGGAATTCACTGTGTATTCTCAGGGTGGCCTTGAACTCTTGGCAATCTTCCTACCTCTGCCTCCCAAATGCTGGGACTAAAAGTATGTGCCACCACGCCCAGCTTTATTCTCTCTGTCTGTCTCCTCTCTCTCTCTGCTTGCAAAAAAAATAAATAAATAAGAATATTTTTAGGGCTGGAGAGATGGCTTATAGTAGTTAAGGTGTTTGCCTGCAAAGCCCAAGGAGCCAGGTTAAATTTCCCAGGACCCATGTAAGACAGATGCACAAGGTGGCACATGTGTCTGGAGTTCATTTGCAGTGGCTGGAGGCTCTGGTGTGCCCATTCTCAACCACCCTCCATCCCTCCCTCCCTCAAATAAAAAATATAAAAATGAAACAAATTTAAAAATTGACTTTCATGCCTATTTAAAAAAAAAAAAACAAACAAAAAAACACTACCAAGCATGATGACACACGACTTTAGTCTCAGTACCCAGGAGGCAAAGTTAAAAGGATCACAATGTGCTCAAGGTCAGCCTGAGACTATAGTGAATTCCAGGTCAGCCTGGGTTGGAATGAGACACTACTTCAAAAAACAACAACTACAACAACCCAAAACCCATTGAGTTAAATTAGGGCAGTTGCATGCTTGCATTCATGGTGGACAGTTATTTACTGTGGAATGGGCAACTTCCCAGTGGCTGCACTGATGATCATGACTCCTCTTTCCCAGCAATCTCTAGCTGTCATCAGCTACTCTGGGAGGCCGGAGGCTCCTGTATTCTTCCTTTATCGATGGTGAAGTACTGATAGGCTCAGTCTTGAGCTGGAAACCATGACAGTAGGGTGGGAGTTAATGGGGAAGAAGGGGGTTAATGGGCTGTTGGGGGGACAAAAGAAGGATATAGATGTATAAAAATGTCAGAAATGGAAAAAATAAATTAAAAAAAATCTTAAAAGTTCACTTCCACCTACCTGCTTTGACGCTTGGTACCCCTTCAGTGTCATTCCATTTCAATATCTACTTTTTTTTTTTTTTAAGAAGCTTGTTGGTGTAGGCCATATGGTGAGGGGAAGGGTGTATGTTTTTTAGGGAGTACCTTTACTTTAAGGAACTTTTAATTTGCACCCACCTGGCCCAAGAATTCTTGAATGAGCCTTGTTGGGAAACCCATTCCCCTTTTAACATAGTCCCTCAGTTCCCAAGAGTGGGTGTGGACAGAATAAGATGCCAGCCTTGGGCAGATGGAGGCTGTCCCTTCTCAACGATCCCATATTCCCAGGGCTTTCTGCTGCATGTTTCCATGAGTTCACAGGGACAGGCTCCCAAGTCAGAGTGTGTGCCTCCTTTTATACGAGGGAAGGATGCTAGTCCTCACAGGGCACCAGGGCTGGGAAGTCATGGATGTGAAGTAGATGGGGTTCTTACCAAACTTCAGTGCTGTGTATGGTGAGCCTGTCATATGAGGACATTATTTTGAGAGATGGTATAGGCCTTTCTGGGCTCAGGGTAAATGGGTGCCTGCTTCAAGTGTGCACCCTGCTTGTATCAACATATCCACATGGCCTCTAGGCTTGGTGGCTCACAGAATACCTCTTTTTTGTTATGGCTTGGCTTCTGGAGGCTCCCATTTCTGTCCTGGGTATATCACATGATATACACTTGTGTGTACTTGTATAGATGTTGAGCGTTGTGTATATACATTATAGGTGTGTATTTGGATATGCAGTTTTGTGTGTGTACACACACACCTGCCTGTGCACAGACTGTGTGAATGACATGCTTATGAATGTGTGTGCAGGGCTTTGTGAGAGAATAAGCATACAACATGTGTATATTGTGTGTTTATAGTTGCGGGGTGCTGTGTATTCACATGTGTTGTGTGTGTATTGCATATGTGTATATATGAGGAGTGTTCTGTGAATGCTATGTATTCTCATCTGTATGAATGTGTGTGGTGTTTTTGTGTAGAAGAGTGTACAAACGTGTGCAAGTAGAAGGGTGTGTAAGTGTCATTGTGTGTATGGAGAAGGGTATGTGTGAATGTGTACATAGAGGGTTACGTGAATGCCATATGTTTATGAATGGGCATTTGTGAATGTGTGTGTTGTGTCTGCGTGTATGTGGAGGGGACATTTGTGACTGTGTGTATGCCATATATGTGTGCTGTGTGTATACTGTGTGTGAATGTGTGCATGGAGGAGCATGTGAACGCCATGCGTGGGTGGAGGGACATTTGTGAATGCTCTGTGTGCCATTTGTGACTATGTGTCTGCTGTGTGCAAATGTGTGTAACTCTCCATACATGTAGAGAGTTACATTTCCAAACTCCCCGAGTTAGGTAACTTCTGGGTGGTACTTCCACCCCTGCTGTGCACAGGCAAACTTGAGCTCCTTGTTTTGTTTCCTGGGCAGAGAAGGCTGAATTTAGCCCAAACTTTTCATGGTCCTGCCAATCCCTAGTCATTTCCCCAGGCTCCTTCCCCAGACAGCCTTTTGCTGTCATCCCTTGGGTAACTGACTTTGCATACCCCTAGACCTTTCCAGAACCAGGCTACAGCCAGGGTCCCTTCTTTGCTCTGTCCAGCTCCAGGCCTCTCCACCCAGCTCCTTGACTTGTCACATCCTTTGTGACACGTTCATAATGTGCACAGTTGTGTTTGGTTTCATGTACTCATCACTCACCCTTCATAGCAACGGGCCTGAAACAGCCACAGCCCCCATCTGATGTAACCATCACCCACACAGTGCCTGTAGAGAGTCAAGGCTTTGGGTTGGTCAGATGGAGTGGCAGGAGCCAAACTTCTATAGGGAGGATCTTGTGTTGTGTAGGCTCCTAAGAGACAGCAAACAGCAGGGGTAGCATTGAAAACACAGCCAGATGGCAAGTGCTGCCTCGTGCCCTGCCACATTTGGCAGTCTCCTTTTGTGAAGGCACTCCACCCCATGGCACTGGGAGGTGGGGGCTGGCTTTCCCCGGCAGGAGGGAAAACAAGGCTCCAGGTCACAAAGACTGTAGCAGGTCTCTGATTACCAATTGGCTGATATGCTTCTGTTTGCAATGCCAGCCCCGAGCCCTCCCCCAC
This sequence comes from Dipus sagitta, assembly GCA_036346955.1. Taxonomy (NCBI): domain Eukaryota; kingdom Metazoa; phylum Chordata; class Mammalia; order Rodentia; family Dipodidae; genus Dipus; species Dipus sagitta. Next base: position 261,914,724 of record CM070770.1, on the reverse strand, counting down.
ACCCAACCTTTATGGGTATTAGAACCACCCCATTGGCCTTGGGAAAGCCCTAGGACCGTTGCAGGGATTTCTGTGTCTGGGTCTCTCTTGAATGAGAGTGGCGGGGTCCCTGCATGTCTGTGAGAGAATTTCTAAATTTGCCTCAGACAGTCACCCCCTCACCAGAGGCACAGCTACAGGAGAATCCTTCGTGACCTACATTGGCAGGAAGTGGGACGGGCGGTGGGCGGAGAGACCTGATGATGCTTGCGGGTGAGTAACTAGTCAGTAACAGGATGAAAGGCATCTGATTTATAATGGATTCCAAATTCACCCTCTTTCTTAGGAGTTATAATTTCTCCCATAAACTCCCATGGGGGGACCCCGTCACCTGAGCCAAGAGGCAGGGAGCCACAGCCTGGGGGAAGGAGAATCTACAGTCTGGTCCTCTGAGTTAAGGGGAGACAGACTTGCCCTACTTCTTCCCTGCACCAAGGGAGGGAGGCCCATGGCAAAGGATGACTGACTCGCTGGTGCTGGTGGTAGGTGGCTGCTCCTGGTGCAGGCATGACTGAGCTGACTACAGGGCAGACTGTAGGCTTAGCAAGTGGAAGAACTGGCCTGGGAGTCCACTCAGAACCAGCCCAGGGTGGCCATGTTCCCAAGTCTTAGTGGGAGAGAGAAGTGCTTCATTCATTCCTGCTTTCCTTTATTCAGGTGATTATATCCCAAGGTTTGGCCTCTGAGGAACATAGAAAACACTGGGGAGGGAGGAAGATGCCCTGTCAGCTGTGAGTATCCTGCCCTCAGGGTGTTTCCAGAATAGAGGGGATAAGATGTTGACCATAATGTGGTGATACCGCATTTACCTGTTTACCCACCTCACGGGCAATGGAGTGCATCCTGTGAGCTGGCAGGATTGCTGTACCTGTTCTGCCTAGGTAGCCAGTAGCCACATGTGCTTATGCAAGTATGATTGAAGTGAAACAGAATTAGAAGTGCAGTTCTTTGGGTATATGAGCCATATCTCTAGTGTTCTGCAACCTCCCTGTGTCTATTGATGATTGGATTGTACTTCATGGCACTGGAACATTCCATCATGGCAGAGAGTTCTACTCAGTAGTGCTGACCTAGCACCAGACTGGAAAGGCCCTGCTGCAGAGCGCTTTTGGTCACATGGGTTGGATGAAGATTAGTGATGTGAGGCGTACTAAGCTATTGCCAGTGCTGGGCCTCCCAAGGCTGAGAAAAAAGATGCTGAAGATGCTGTGTGATTAGGAATTTGGTGGTGTTGGATTGCAGGCCCTGGGTAGAGAGTGTGGAATGTGTGCAGCTTGGGACAAGTCTGGGGGGGGGGCACAGACCCACCTCTTTATTTATTTATTTGTTTTCAAAGAGAGAGAGAGAGAGAGAGAGAGAGAGAGAGGAGAGAGAGACAGACAGGGCTGTAGGAATGGCTCAGTGGTTAAAAGCACTTGCCCATAAAGCCTAAGGACCCAGGTTCGATTCCCCAGTACCCATGTAAAGCCAGATGCACTAGGTAGCACATGTGTCTGGAGTTCATTTGCAATGGCTAGAGGCCTAGGTATGCCTATTCTTTCTCTATGTGCCCCCATAAATAAATAAATAATAAAACAGAGATGGAGAGAATGGGCACACTGGAGCCTCCTATCAGTGGAAGTGAACTGCAGATGCACATACCACTTCTTGCATTTGGCTTTATGTGGGTACTGCTGAATCAATCACATTGAGCCATGTCTCCATCTCCAGACCTACCACCTACAGGGTCCTCTCTCACTCTTGGAGACAGACATTTCCCTAGCTCTTCTGGCCCTCTTGGTCAGATAGTCCCTTCCAGGTATGCCTGGTGGAGGATCCTTAGCCAGAGGAAGTAGCTTGCAAGAGAACAAGGTGGAAAATCATGCTCAGGGGTAACTGGGCCTTGGGGATACAGTCACCCTTTGAGGAAGAAGCTGGTGACAGCAAGTAGTTCAGGAGTGGGAGGAGGAAGAGGTTTACACGATCCAGAGCCAGGATCCTGTCCATTTGAAATAGCTCAGGAAATGGGCATCCTCCCACTGTGGATAGCCTATAGGTGGATGTCATGGGGGAATTAGTGGCTTCCCAGGTTAGCTTGTGCCTCAGGGCCAAGTTCCGTAGGCGAAAGGTACACACCCTGAGTTCTGCTGTGCTCTCACTGTCACCTGAGTGCCATGGGCTCTGAGCCGAGCCTTCCCTGCAGGTGGTAACCACACTGTATGAAGCGGTTGCCTTGACCCATACACACATTGCATTACATACTTGAAACCAAGAAGTCTTAGCGCTGGGTCACTGATGTTGGAGGGTGGGTTACTGTTTTCCCACACATGTTAGGGTGTATGGTAGTGGTCCCCCCCCCCAACCCACTGAATGCTTGCAGCATTCTTTCTTCCCACAGTGTGACCAAAGATGTTGCCAGGCATTGCCATATGCCCCTATTGAGAACCACTTTGCATATTGCCCCGTTTATTCTTACAGTGCCTCGCTTTACAGATGAGGGTCTGATTGGTGTCTGAGCTTAACCTGTCTTTGCTGGGATTTGACCCAAAGTCTGGTTACTTGGGCCTCTCTGCTCAGCTGCTATTTTACAACTAGTTTGGAAAGAAAAAGTAAGAGCAAAGCCAAGGCTAGTCAGGAACAGGGGCTTCTATGATAATCTGGCCCTGGCTTAGTCAATCAACAATCCAGACCCTAAGTATAGAGCTCAGGGACAGGCAGTCAAGGACAAGGGCACAGTCCCTGACCATGAGCTGGTTTCTGGCTTTCTCTGTCTGTGGGTGCATCAGGTGACCAGCCTCAGCATGGAGGGAGACATTTGTTCTCCTGAGGCAATGATTAACCCTGTTGAGCTGGTAAGGCACTCCACAGTCAGACCTTTACCCTGGACAGTGCCAGCGTGGGTGTGTGTATCACATCTGCTCTTTCTTCACGACACTTTTATTACCAGGTCAGGAGCCAGCGAGGCAGAGGGCCATTGAGAAATTCTTCTAGGACTCTTTTCTCCCACTTTTCCTTGCCAGCATCAGTCTGCTGCTATATAACCCCCAGGGAACCGCGACACAAGTGTGTCTTCAGGGCTGGATTTAGTGGTGTGTGTCTGCTTCTGCTTCTGCATGTGCATGTGCATGTGGGTGGGGGTGGGCATGTTGCATAGGTGTCCCTAGGTAGAATTTCAGTGGTCCCGAGAGGCATGGTTAAGATCTCTAGTCTGTGTGTCTTTGGCAGTTGCACTGTCCATGATGCAATGGCCCCAAGTCCAGCATCTGCAGGACAGCCTTTGCTAAGCCTGGTGGGTTGAGAAACAGAGTTTGGGGCATGGCCTTGCTGCCCACAGGCCAGAAGGTGCTGCATGTTCCCTTGAAGGTCTCTGCTAACCCTCTATGTCGAGAAGCCGCATGTGTGTGCATGTATGTGGATTATGTGTTCTGTGTGTTTGGACTCCTCTGCTTTCTGTGTCCTTCCCCTCTGTTGAGAAGCCTAGTGCGTTTGTGCATGTATTTGTGTGCTCGTCATAGGTGTGTGTAGACATATGTGCTATCTGTGAACTCAGCTGTACATTTAAATATGCTTACAGATATATATGCACTTGTCTATTTCATGTGTATGTGTGTGTACATATACATGGGTATATGTGTGTACTATGATTCTGTCCAAATCCATAAGACTGAACTACCATGTGCAAGCGTTAGCTAGCACATACCCTTTATTCCCGTGGCATGGTTAAACACAGGCTTTGCCAGTAGCTTGTGTGAACTGAGGCTAGTCTTGACACTGCCCAAGCCTCAGTATCCTAGCTTGTGGGAGCATCCAAACAGCCATGCTACGCAGAGGCTATGAGGAACTCAGGTCACAGTATGAGCATGGCTGGGGTCTGGCTCATAGGGGCCTATGGGTAACTGGTTTATGCCTTGTCCTCCAGGGTGCAGAAGGTTCTTAGGAACTTAGTGCAGTGTCACAAGGCTGCCATTGCCAGAAGAGACCCAGTGCTTCTGTAGCTCAGCTTGCAAGTTAGAAATTACTAGAAGACTGCAGTCAGGGGCTCAAAGACTGGCTTTTGCCCACTGGTGACCACACAGTGTTGTGATATGAGGCATTTCCCCTTTTCCTGGGGATATCCTTGAGGTTCTCCACATTTCCCTGGAAGAGAACAACAAAAAACCCTAACCTCTTTTGTTCCCCTCCCCCAGCTCCATCCACTACATCTGGAGGGTTCTGAGTAACCATGGGCGACCCAAAGCCAGGAGCAGTAGAGTGTTTCCTTTGCTGTTTTTCTGATTAGTCACTCCTGACTAATTAGCCAGTGACAAGTGGGACAAGAAAGCTCTGAAAATCCCCATGACTTTCTAAAACCCTGGCCCATGGACATGGCAAATTGGACCTTGCTAGAAAGACCGTAGAGAGTCCTGGGAACAGTTACCCAGAGGAGCATGTCACACTGGACATGTGGAGAGGCTGCAGATATGCACATCTACCATGTGTGTGAGGACCTGTTCTATGATCCCTCCCCTCCCCACTGTCTGGAAGAAATGACTTTACTCAAGGCCATTCATTCAGTGGCTAAGGTTAATTTCACCGTCCCAAGTAGAAATCTTTAGAAAATGCTGGGAACATTGTGGTACCTGTGGTCAAGGTGACCACTCCTGTCAAAGGTGCCCAAGGTCCTCTGTTGTCAACACCAGGCTCCAAGTGTTAGGGGGAGGGCCTCTTTGGGGGCCATTTATCCACTGAGTTCCATGGGCCATCTATCCCCAGCAGGAGGAGCTAAGCAAGCCCCTTCCTCGCTCCCTCCTTCCTCCCTCCCTCCTTCCTTCTTTCTGCTCATCTCTGTTTCAGGCCAGACTTTGTGCTGGGGCCCTGTAGGGTAAACAGAAGCAGGCTCTTGCCCTCAGTCCACACGCTCCATTCAGGAGTGGGAGGCTGGCCTTGATAAAGGTGCTAAGGCTGAAAGTGTTGACTGTCTTTCATGAGATGGCTGGCCCAGCCACCTGAAGGACAGGAAAGTCCTCTTTTTAGGTAGCAACTTGTCTGCTGTTGGCTGAGGAGTGGTTGATGAGGTGTGGGCAGGGTAGTAGAAGAAGATCAGCAGCTGTTGGGATCTCAGAACCCTGCCCCTGCCCCCACCCCCAGGCCTGGGCCTCACTCTGCTTCTGGAAGCCTTTCCCTGTTTCCATGCTTCCATCCTGATTGTGGCATCTCCCCCCCCCCCTTTTCTGTCTTTCTATCCCACTGCATTTCTGGAAGGTGTGAGTGGACATCTTCTGTCCTGGTTGGTCTAGTATAGAAGAGGCCAGGCCTCCAGGAGGCTGGCTGGACTTTGTCACAGTGATGTGGGAAGTCAGGCCCTGGGCAGCTGGGCACCTGTTTGCACTGGGGGGAGTGCTGGCCCATGGTACCTTCCTCCTGCTTGGTCAGAAAGGATGATTGTTTCGGACTCCTCTGATGAAGACCATGCATTCCAAGCAGACCCTGTAGCCCGGGCTGTTTCCAGTGACTGTGACTTGCCATGGCTCCCCTGGCCCAGCAATGGGCAAGGTTACTCAGGCCATTGGTGGAGAACAATAACTACAGCCTAGACAGCAGAGCTGGGCACATACCTCAGCCTCAGACACATGATTCCTCCCAGTCCTGTGCAGAGCCCAGTGGTTTTGTTCTTTTCTGTGCCCATGCCCTCTGCCAAGAGCTATAGGCAGCGTGGCCAAAATTCCTCTTTAGGGTGAAAAAAAATCAACAAACAAGGCATGAGCTTCTAATTAACAAACATGGGCTGATCGCTGGTGGGAAGACCATCCTCAGCTTTGTGTGCTGGATCAGTGTGGCCTCCTATGGCCCCTTTGCATTGTGTGCCCAAATTCTTTGACCATTCAACACCTTTCTAAGAGTTGTGGCTGACATATGAGTATCTCCAGTGGGTTGTGAGCACAAAAGTAGTTTTCCATGCCACAGTCAGACTTATACTGGGGAGGCCAGTCTACCCTGCAGTGGGTGTGATATGTTCAGAGCAGTTAAAATAACACTAGTTGTTAGGTAATTTTACTTGTCTTCCTTGCTAAGGTCAATGAGGGCAGAGACCCTACCACACAACCAGGGCTTAATAATGCACAGCAAGGTGAGCCTCCCTTTCTTGTGGGAATTGAGTCTTATCTCTGAACTGTCTGTTGTATAATTTAGTATCAGGGAAAATACTGTCTTGCAAAGGCTTTCCTACCAGTTATTCTGTGTCTGGATACCAGGAGCATTCTGAGAAGTGCCGTACATCACAAGGGAACACAGTGGATAGTGATAACTGATGTACATATGTATGTACATAGTAAATGATGTACAGTGGATGTTCTATGATGCATGTGGCAGCTGTTCCCAGTCTCCATTGTTGTGCTCAGGCTGGACATCAGTAACCAGTTACTGCTGTTCTCCCCGGAACCTAGATGCAGCTTCACAACATACCTTCAGGAAGCCACTGCCAGGTGCCTGAGAAGTTCGTAGGAGCCTAAACCGATGAATCCTGATGTCTGATCAAATTCATATTGACTTCCCAACTTCTGCCTTCTGGCTCAAGGACTGTCACATCACCTTGTCATTTTCTTTATTCACCCATTGTAGTAGACAGTTCCATGTTGCTGGGATGAACACCCAACCAGACACAGTTTATGGGGAGGAACGGGATTAATTTTGAGCTCATAGATCCGTTCATTAATGACAGAAAAAGCTGGCTCCATACACTGAAGCAGAGAGAAGCAACCTGAAATCCAGCAGAAACCAAAAGCAGCAAGCACAGAACCGACAGCAAGTAGGACTGGTAGAGCTCCAAGCCCTCTGCGTACCTTTGGGCTGGAATTCAGATCCACCCCCAAACACACTCTAAGGCTGGACTCCAGGATCTGCCCCCAGTGACACCTCCTCCAGGCAAGTGGCTAGAGGTCTAAGTTACAAGCTTTAATAAGCACCTGAGTCTATGGGAGGCACGCATTCAAACCACCACACCTATCTTAGCGGTCAGTTCTTCCTGTGGCCCCCTCCATAGCCATGTTAGCATGGGCAGGCTGCTACATATTGTGACTGCTGGGCAAAGGCTGACATGGCATCAGCAACTCAACCAAAGCATGGAGCACCCAGCACTGAGACCCAGAAGAAACCCGTGTGTCACCCCTTTGCACCCAGCAGATGGGAGCCCAGCAACAGATGGATTTGGACTGGAGTATCCATGGATGCAGAAGTGGAAGCTGTTGGCTGGCTCTTGGCATACTCTGCACACTACCCCTGTTGGCACCTCAACTCTGTAGTGAATGTTCCCAGCCACGAAACTCCCACGTCCATGGGGCCTCATCCTAGACCTGCAGCACCCGATGAAAAGCCAGAGGGAGAATGAAGAAGGCCCGTCTTTTCCCTCCACGTGAAGCCGCAAGAACTATTTCCAGTGTTGTCATCATTATGATAAGCGGTGGGTGGCACCCAGGGAGCAGAAGCATGGCTGAGAGCATGGAAAGCAGGAACCCCAGGGCCTCCTCATCCCCCAGTGGGTCACCAGGGCTCTGAGGACATTTCCTTCCTCCTGTTTTTAAGCTTTGGGGACACATAGAGAGGGTGACCTGTGCCACTTTTTGCCATTACAAGTTAAGTCTAGTCCCTGCCAGCCAGCACTACAGTCTTTCCTGTGTAGAGCCATTGTGTCCCTAACACAGATGCTGTTACTTGAGTTTCTGAGTTCTGTGGGAAAGAACTGCCCTAGAGGCCTCCTGCGTGGCCGCCGCCTCCTCATATGTTCTGAAGGCACCTCTCTCGTACCGCCCATGAATAGGGGGCAGGTGCAAAGCTGATTATTAGATGCATGCATGTTGTAAAGGCAGACGGCCAGTGTTGGGTGAGCTTTCTGTGAGTGTGGGTGTCCAAGCCTTGCTTTCAAGCTTTTGTGTGTATAACTAGCAGTAGAGTTGTTCACCACACGGTTTCTCCACTGAATGTCTTTGAGGCACCGCCATTATCCACAGTGGCTGCACCACTTGTTATCATTCTCACCAGTAATGTTCCAGTTTCTCTCCACAGCATTGCCAACACTTAAGAGTATCTGTGTTTTGGATAGTGGCCATCCTAGCAGTGGTGAGGTAATTCTTTGCTGTGCATTTCATGGAGACACAGGATACAATTGTGGTGACCACAGGAAGAGACAGGGAGAGCAAGTAGTATTGCATGGGGACAAGATGCTAGTTTCAGAAGATGAAAAAAAAACAAACAAACTGGAAATAACAGTAGTGACAGTCACATAACCATGTGAATGTGCTTATGCCATTGAACTGGGCATGTTGAAAATGGGGCCTGGGGAGATAGCTGAGTGGGTAAAGTGCTTGTTTTGCAAGCATGAGGACCTGATTTGCTTCCCAGAACCCACATAAAATGCCAGCTGTGGTGGTGTGCAAATAATCCTGGTGATGGGAGGTGGAGACAGGCTAATCCCTGGTGAGATGGTTCATTATATGTATTTATCACAGTCCCAAAAGGGAGTTTCATGTGAAACCCAAGAGGAACATTATGCAAAGTGCTTGATGGTGTTCCTCAAAACCAGCAGGTTTTGGAGGACAAGGACAGTATGAGGACCTGTCATGGCCTAGTGTGGACCAGGGGTCATAGTGGAAGTGTGATGTGTCCTAGACAGGGTCCCAGGCAAGAAGGAGACATTGGGGGAAGGTGACCCCAGTCAATGCAAAGTGTCCATAGGAGTTGGGGTTGAGGCCCAGTGGAGGCCTGTTGCTCTACTCTGGTCCCAGCTCTAAGGAAGCCCTTCTCTAGTAGTCTGGGTGTCCCTTCCCACATCATGTTGGCCTCTTGTGGTCATCAAGTCGCAGTGCAGAGATCGTTTTCCCAGGGGGACGGTTGAAATGGTGTATGAAGCAGAACCCATGCACCTTGCTGCCATAAAAAGCTCTTGGAATTTTTGGTGCGGAGGAGATGGCTCAGCTGTTAAAGGTGCTTGCTTGATATGCCTGCTGGCCCAGGTCGGTTCCCCAGTATCTATGCACAATCTGGTGCATGCGTCTGGAGTTCGTATACAGTGGCAGGAGGCCCTGGCATGCCATGTGTGTCTTCATCAAATGTTATGTTTAGTTCACTGTTGTGTTCTAGCTGTGGCATGTGCCATGGCCATATAAGATGTTCACATTAGGGGACACTGAGGATAGGTGTGCCAGAATTCTCTGTACCCGGACACTTTTCTGTAAATGTGAAACTATTTAAAAACCTAGAGCTTGTTTTTCAAAAAGGTGGAAGTGTCTGATGTGGGCGGGAGTGGTCAGCGAGGACTTCTGGGAGGAAGTGGTGGTTCATCTGAGGCTTAAGGGGCAGCAGCCTGCTGAAGCTGCCCTGGCAGTACTTCTTTGAAGTTGATGATGCTGGGTGCTTTTTGTATGGAATCCTATGATGTCTGTCCCATGTGTTTAGTGTCTCTCACTTAGCACAATATCCACCATGTTCAGCTGTCAGAGTATGTGTTAGTTAGCATTCTTGTTTCTTTGACAAAATACCTGACAGAAGCAACTTAAGGAAGGAAGGGTTTGTTTTGGCTCACAGTTCGAGGTTACAGTGTGTCATGGTGGAGAAGGCATGGCGGCAGGAGTGTGAGGCAGCTGCTCACATCGTGTCCACAGTCAGGAAGCAGAGAGAGATGTATGGTGGTTCTTGGCTGGCTTTCTCCTTTTTATTCAGTCTAGGACTTCAGACCATGGGATAGGGCTGCCCACATTTAGGGTGACTCTTCCCTTCTCAGTTAACCCTTTCTGGAAACACACCATACACATGCCCAGAGGTGTGTTCCATGCAGATTCTAAATCCGGTCGAGTTGACAATCAAGATGAATCATCACTGAGTGTGTCGGTGGCAAAATCTTCCTTATCAAGGTTGAATGCTCTTCTGTTGCATTGTATACCACATGACACATGTCTGTTCATCTGTCAGTGGATATTTGAGTTGCTGGCAATGAACATGGGCAGCTAGATGCTTCTTTAAGAAAGTCCCTGGGTTCTGTTCTTTGGGTCAGGTACTCAGATATGGGATTGCTGGGTTACATGATAATTCTACTGTTCACTTTTTAAAGAACCATCATTCAGGTTTCATAGCTACTGTGAAATTTTACATCCCCACAGTGTGTGAAGACCTAGAAACACCAGCCACACAGTGACTTGCAGTGAACAAGGTAACACTGTGAGGAAGCCCACATGTCTGCAGTACCAGAGGTAGTAGCTCTGTGGATTGGAGTTGGCATGGGGGCAGAGGGAGGGACATGGGATAAGGTCGTAGGGCGGAACTTTGATAGTAGCCAGTAGCATTTTGTGCTTACTGCTGTCTTTGGGCATGGGCACCCTGGAAGTGCCTTTCTTAATACTTCTTAGAAAGCTACCCCAGCAGGAGGCTGGCAGAAGGTACTGATGGTGGGCCACACAGTGGGCCTGCTGGATCTCTCTGCTGCCCCTTAGTGTTTGCTTCCTGGGGTCACTTTGTCCTTGTGAAAGTGAGGAGCAAATGCTGACTTCTGAGCCCAGCAGATAAGGAGACCCTGCCTCACCCCTTGGGGCAGAGTAGCCTGTATTTGTGAATGATGGGGGGTTGACTACCTGGCAGCTGGGTCCCAGGGTTCCTCCTGCTGCCCAAGGCCAACAGAACTTCAGTTTCTTATGTGTTGAGTTTCCGTCTTCCTTGTAGAGGCTGCATGCCCACCAGAGAGGGTGTCCTTTCCTCATGTTCTGTGTGAAGGAGAGTACTAGACCTGGCAGAGTGGAATAGGCCACCTGACCCCAGACCATAACTGGCCTGTGGGCTCAGGGTGAGAAAGGTGGCAGTGATTATTATAGTAGCAACAGCGAGATCTGTACCCTCCCCCCCCACCTCACCATGTACACTGGGTATGGCTCGTCCCAATTTCCCAACCCTCCGTGTCAGGCCTTTATGATGTGCCTGTGCTGTTCTCAGCCCAGCAATGAGGTCCGCTGTCTCCATGAGTGCTGTGTTCTGGGAAGGACAGAGAAGAAACATGGAGACGGAGGTCTTCTTTGTGTTCCTGGTGGGGTGAGCATGCAGGAGTGAGCATGGACGACACACTGTGACATTGGTTGTCTTTGTTGTTGTTTCAGTCTCACTGTGCCATTCAGGCTGATCTTGAACTCTCAATCTTGTTGCTTCAGCTCCTGAGTGGTAGGCGTGCAGCATGCAGTCACCAGGCTTGGCTCAACATTGATGATTAAAAGCCCCAGCAGCTACTGTCTGGAGAGCTGTGTAAACCATAGCCAGGAGGCGTGAATGGACAGCTACGTTTATGAACATTAGGCAGAAAAGTTGGAAATTGAGCTTCTGTCACACTAGCCATGTGGTGGTTTGAATGTGAATGTATGCCCCTCATAGACCTAGATGTTTTTTTTTTCTTAATTTTGTTGATTTTCATTTATTTATTTGAGTGCAATAGAGAGAGGTGCGGGGGGGGGGGAGATAATGGGTACACCAAGGCCTGTAGCCACTGCAAACGAACTCCAGATGCATGTGCCCCCGTGTGCATCTGGCTTACATGGGTACTGGGGAATCGAGCCTCAAACTGGGGTCCTTTGGCTTCACAGGCAAGTGCTTAACCACTAAGCTATCTCTCCAGCCCTAAAGAACCATCATTCAGGTTTCATAGCTACTGTGAAATACTCCAGCCCATGTGTTTTTATTAAGCTTGTAACTTGGATCTCCAGCCACCTGGCTGGTTGGAGGAGCTGTCACTGGGGGTGGATCCTGGGACCCAGCCCAGTGGTGTGGAGAGAGCAGTGTGAGCTATGGCAGGCGCTTGTTGCTGCTTTTGGTGTTTGCTGGCTGCTTGGTTGTTTGATCTGTAAAAGGGACTTAGCTTCTTCGACCATTGATAGGACTTCCCTTGGATCTATAAGCTTGAAATAAACCCCTTCCTCCCATAAACTATGTCTGGTTGTATATTCATCTCAGCAGCACGGAACTGTCTAAGACAAGCTACATTTCCAGGGTTCTGTCACTGACTGAGCCATGGATTCCCACCGTCACAGGGAGGCCTGAGGACAGTGCAGTCCAGGTAAGGGCAGAAATGGAAGTCTGGCAGCTGCAGGGCTTCTGAGGCTTGGCCACAGTGGCCACCATTGTTTCTTCTTCTTGCTTCGAGATTCCCTCTACAAGATGATGCTGTTGCAATGGGAAGGGCATTAACAGTCCTTTCCATCCCAATGTGCACACAGGCAGTGGAGGCAACAGCCTCTCTTGGGACTGGGTCCCAGGCTCCACCTACCTGCTGAGTGCTTTCACAGCCCCCCAGGTGATCACAGGCTTGCAGAGTTGACATGCCCTGGTGTCAACTGGACATGGTGTCCATATTGAGTCCCATGTGAGGGTGTGCCATAGCTGCCCACACCCTCTTTGTGGTAGCCATGATATCTTACTGCTTTGGGCTATGCAGTCTTGGGCTGCCTCATGCAGACTCTGAACTCTTATTATCACGAGGTTCAATGTACAAGGATGAGGCATCCTGGACAACAGCTCACCACCTGGAAGAGCTCCCACTTGCCCTCACTGTTTACACTGCCTTGTGGAAGCCACACCCTGTAAGCCCTACAGCACTCAGGCTTGTTGGGGACCCTGGCCCTAGGGACTCTCTCTTGGAGAAATGGGCAGGGTTCTCAGCTGCTCCAGAGTTTGGACCAGCAAACTGTGCCCTTCTGATGCCATTGAAACTTAGTCACATGTCTAGAAATGTGGACTGGGGAGAATCAGTAAGCTGAGTATATGATAGGTACCTGGTGAATATTGGATGAGGGTGGCACATAGGGGTATGGATAAGACAAGGCCCAGGTCAACAGAGTGGAGGAGTGCGTGGGGAATGAATTCCTGGCTGAGAATGCACTTGGGGAGAAAGCTTCCCGCAGTAGAACGCACATGTGCTTATACTCTTAGGTGTGATAATTGTTTGTACAGTGTTAGGTATTCAGGACATGAGGGGCCTCCAGTGGGTGATGTGAAGGCTTGCTGCAGGAGGGACCTTGACATGTCTGGGATGTCTTCCTCCTCTCCTCTCCTCTCCTCTCCTCTCCTCTCCTCTCCTCTCCTCTCCTCTCCTCTCCTCTCCTCTCCTCTTCTTCCCTACAGAGAGAAAACGGGGGGGGGGGGCATGCACCAGGGCCTCTGGCCACTGCAAATGAACTCCAGACACCTGTACCACCTTGTACATCTGGCTTATGTGGGACCTGGAGAATCAAACCTGGGTCTTTAGGCTTCACAGGCAAGTGCCTTAACTGTTAAGCCATCTCTCCAGCCCTGGGGTATCATTCTTTAGCGTTGGGTTCAAGGAGCATGAGTGACATGGGACGATTCTGTGGCATTCACAGAAGATCCCCTTTTGGATTAAAGTCCAGGCCCCAGTGGGCATGGAGAGTGACCCTTGGCACCAGAGCTGGTCTTCCAAAGAGCACCTTATTCATGTGGGCCCCAGGGGATGTATTCAAAGAAGTGCCTGTCTCCCTTGTCTCAACTCTATGGACTACTTAGCCCTCAAAGCCAACACCTGATGCCTACAGGTGATGACCCTAGACTGGTGCTGCTTCTGGCTGCTGCCCCGTGTGAGGTTCTTGGGAGACCGACCCCTACCTCACCTTCCCCTGCTCTGTCCCCTCTTGCATAGCTCTGGCTCCTGGAGCCTTAGTGTCTGCATCCCAGCCTTGGAAGGGAGGCCTTTCTCCCTCCCTGGCTCCAGATGCCTAAGGAAGTTCCCCATATGGCTGGACTAGGGCAGAGGCCTATTTCTAAAACAACCACCTTGCAGGCTGTGGCAGGCCCATGGCAGTCTCCTGTGGTGACAGTCTTCAGTCAGCACAGGAGGGGAACTCAAGCAAGCTTTCCAAGGGGGGGGGGGGTGACACAGGCAGTAGCTGTCCTTAGCCATGTCCTCTCCCACCTGCACCAATCTCTTTGCATCTGGCCTCCTGCCTGACATACAGTGAGACCTCCTTCAGGACACACTTGCCTTACTGATCGTCTCCCTGTTGTGTATCAGGGGGTAGGTATGCATGTCACCAAGGTGGACGTGTCACTTTGTCCCCTCCCACAGGCTTTAGGACCATGGCCAGAAAGCCACAGTTAGCCAGAAAACGTCAGCAAGAAACCCAGGAGACCCAGACAAATAGTTAGTTCTTTGAGGCTGAAATGGACAGCAGGGGACCCAGGAGACCACGGCTTGTCATTTGTTTGCATAAGAGAGGCCTCTGCCACCCTGTCTCGAATCGTCCAGGGGAGACAAAGGCGCTTCTGAGCAGAGGCCGCCCTTGCCCTGAGGAGGAGAGTACACTGGTGTGGCTGGACATACTCGCTTCCAGATAAAATTATGTGCTTGGGGTTCGGGTGGACTTAGGCCTCATTCATGCGGCTCTGTTTGCTCAGCCCGCCAGGTCTGTACCTGGGCTACAGCCTCCTGGGACAGGTCAGGGCCTTGCTGTTCTTCCAGGGAGTGATAAAGAACTGTCCTCCCCTGCACTCTCTTCAGTCCCTTCTTGCTCACTGTGACCATCCACACGAGGCTGGAACCATTCATAGCTGCGCTTGGAACCTCAGCCTTGCTGTGTGGTCTGGCCATGTCACTATCCTCTCTGTTGCCATTGCCTGCCCATTGTGATTGCCGCAAGGGCCTGATACATTCACTTGTATTCCCTGTACGCATGACTTCATTCCCAGTTAGATTCCCAAGAGAATCGAGTGCTTTGATCCACCAAAAGACATGAACAAGCATGCCCCGAGAAGCCCCAAACCGGAAAGAACCTATGTACCCATCCTCAGTAGAAGCCATGGATACTGCAGTGGAATACTATGGAGCAATGAACAACATTACAGCCTGTCTCTTGCAGCACGTTGTGTGAATTAAGACCAACACAAGTGATTACACTTTGCATAATTCCTTCACATTTAAGTTCAAGGGCAGACAGAGTTAGCTTGTGGTGCTAGAGATCAGAGTAATGGGTCCTTTGCTGGGGAGTAGTCAGGAAGGGGCACTGGAATGCCTCCTAGGGTGACAGCTGGCATCATGTGCATGTACATATGTCAACTGTGACTAAATGGGAACATCACAAATGATGCTGAACACTTGCTACCTGAAAGAGAGGGCTCTTTCAGCCATGAGTGTATGCTCAGGGAGGTCCTTGGAGCCTGGCTCCAGATTAGGAGGAATCTGAAGTGGAATTCCAGGTAGTGCTTCCTAGTTGAGACCCTGGGACACAGTCACACCACCATGCAGCTCAGCTGTGGGGACCCTGAAGGGACAGGCCTGTCCTAAAAGCGTGGCCTGCTGGTAGTGGAACACAGACCTGCTTCGTGCAGGGTTGAGTATGGTGGATGTGGGTGATTAGGCCTGGCCCAGGAGGTGAGTGGCCAGCTTGTTGGTTGTCAGGGAAGGAGGGTGGTAGGCTCATGTTGTACTCGGAGCCCGGCTTGAGGCATGTAGGCCTCTCTTGCTACTTCTGAAAGGGGTGTGTGCAGGCTTCCGGTGAAGTACAGCTCTTACCCAGCCAGAAGCAAAGCTGGGACCCTTGCCTTCTTCCTCCCTTGCTCCTAGTCCTTGCACCCTTCTCGTCTTCCCAGTGCCATGAAAGCAACAGCCTTCTACATTCAGTCCCCGGATGCTGGTCTGCATGACCATAACTTGTTCAGTATAGTTGGTTTTCTTTTAAACCTGGAAGAAGTCCATTTTGCAGAAATAGAGACTGAGGTCCAGAGGGGTAAGGCCTTACCTCTGATGGCAGAGTCCCTGCCAAATTTCTTTGGGTTGTCTTTCTGCCTTCTCACAACTTGGAGGAAGAGGTAGGCTCTGTCTTTCCCTTGGATGTGACCATGGCCTGTGCAGTGATCACCATAGTCTGTCTTTCCCTCTGGCTTTTGGCTCCTTTTCCCCCACTGCTTCTGACCCGTGCCCGCTCTCTGTCCATTGAGCCATTGAGAGGGAGCCGTGTCACCTGCTCTGTGCAAGGGGCTGCAGAGCAGCAGCCTGCTACCCACCCTTGGGCCGTGTCTCCCGTCACCATGTGGCCAGGGCCCAGGGCAAGGGCACCGTGCCTCAGCAGTGAGTCACTCTCTCTCCATGCCAGGCAGGAGCTCCCAGGGTGGGGGTGACCCCACAGAGTGAAGGCCTGACGGGAGACATGGCCCATGGCTGGCCAGGGAAGAGGGAGGAGAGCGGAAACTTTTACATTTGTTTCTGGCTTTCCAACCAGTTACAGTGATCAACCTCCCAAGTCAACAGAAGCCCAAACCAAGGCTCTTTCTCTGTGGAGAGCAGAGGCTGCCAAGCAAGGGTGAGCTGGGTTTGGCTACAGAGCAAAGTGACCCTTAAGCCCAGATGAACTGACAGACCAGCTTTTCCAGTAGCCACTCTAAAAGGCATGTGGCCACCCGACAAGGCGCAGTATCGCTGGCAAGGGAAGGGTTAAATGGCCTTCATATGGAAAGAGCAGGTGGGAATCAATAAAAAGTCATGACTGCTTCTGGGGGAAACTTACAAAGAGCAAGAAGAGCCTCTGCAGGCCACGGGGCTGTGAAAAGCACACCCCTCCTGTAGAAGATACAAGTGAAGAAGCATGCGGGGTGCATGCCTTAACCCCAGGGAGGCAGAGGTGGGAGGGTCACTGAGAGTTTGAGGCCACCCTGAGATTACATAGTCAACTCCAGGTCAGCATGGGCTAGAGTGAGAACCTACCTTGGGTTGGGGGAAGAAAAAGAAAAAGAAACAGAAGCAGCATGTGGTCCATTGCTACCTGGACTGAAAAACTGGTGCTCACTCACAGTATAGCTGTGTGCCTTCTGAGGAAGGGACACCCACAGTGTTCCCGTGGACCACTTCCCACTGGGCATGTTAACGCTCCCTACAGTGGTTACTCTCAGGACCCTTCCTCCTGTAACCTCTCCTCCTCACACTCAGTCCCCAGAAGATGTTAGCAGTGCTGCTCATGAATGCCTGCTGTACATCAGGGGTCTCACCATTTTGTAGAGGAGGAACCCGGGGCTCAGAGTGATAGAGTGATGTGGGTGAGGCCTGCCGTCAGCGCTGGAGCCAGAGCCAGAGCCCAGAGGTGGGCAGTTCCAGGTCCCAGGCTTGTCTGTTCTTTGCATGTCTTCTGCACTGCTCTGTCCTTGACTCTCCAGGAGCTTGCCCTGGCTAACTGCAGCTTGTCACAGATGGTAGGGCTGGCCTAGGGGTCGCAGGTGGCCCCTGCCCAGTACCCCACCCACCGAGGACTCCACACATTTCCCAGGCATGACCTGGATTAAGTCACTCAGTCTCTTAAGGCGTTAGTCGTCTGCACTGTGGGAACTTACCTCGCAGGGGCTGTGAGGATTCCATGTGGATCTGTCAGGTGCCTGCGCATAGTAGGTGCTTTATGAGTGTGCACCACTGTGTGTGCCCAGTTTTCCATCTGTCCACCCCATCCAGCTCTCGGCTCCTCATCTATTCTTTCACATCTGATCCTCTGGAGCCTCTAGGGTGCCAGGCTTGCACAGGCACCTTCCTCTCTCTCCCTGCTGGGGAATCAGCAGAGGGCACCCAGCCTGCCCACTGTATCCTTCCTTCCACAGAGTTGCTGGATCAAACCTTTGCTTGCTGCCATCCGAGCCAAAGCTGATCATGCTTTTTTTTACTAGTCAAGGGTGGTCACCCATGTGGCAGCCTGGCTCCACAAAGGAGGCCAACAAGGGGGTGGAGGGAGCCCATGCTCGGCACTGGGTAAGTAATGAGCTGTGTGCACTGATGGCTTGTCCTGAGGTCCACATTGCCAGCCTAGAGGGAGGGGCATAGCACTTCCAGTGAGCTGCTTTTGGGGTTGCTGCCATGAGAATGCTAGAACTCTGGGTCAACCTGGCTGGGATGTGTCTTGGTGGATGGTCATGGGCATGGCATGGCCCCTGTGGAGCTGAGTGGTCTCATCTGTATCATTGACTGGCCAAGGCCTAGTGGTCTGTCTGCTGTGGCTGGTGGGGCTGTCTATGATTTAGTCACACTCTGCTAAGTGCAGGGCTCCGTGGGATGCTGGGAGGCAGAAGGAAGAGACCCCAGGAGTGGGAAGGGTGTTCTGTGAGAACATCATACTGTCCAGTGGGTTTCTCTGTAAGCATGGCACTGGGTGGAGCCACCCTCCTATCTCCAGAGGTTCCTAGCTTCACCCCACCACCAAGCCCTTCAAGTCATCAGGGCCACCAGCAATCAGGATGTCGATTTCCTGTGCATCTCCTTCCACCCCAGCAGACCTTCCTGCCTTGGATAGGTGCAGCTACTGTTACTCCCAAGCAAAGGGGCACAATGATCTGTCTTAAATAGGTGCTGCTACTGAACTTGCTAACATAGCCTTGGAGCAGTTGGGTCAATAGGAATATTACTGGCTATCCCTAGAACGGGCTCTCTCATAGGCCTCTTCTTCTAAGAGCAGATTAGGAAAGGGAGGAGAGAAAACTTCACTAGGAGGATCTTTCTGGACATGACCTTGGCCACACTGAGAGCTCATGCCCTTGAGAGGATGTGGTGAGGGGGTGCTTGCCTTTTGGGAGTTTCCACCCACTAACCCCATATCTCAGTCAGTCAGATCCCAATGGGGGAGGTTGGTTTTCAGTGTATAATGTTCGTAACTAGCACTAATGAACCTTGGCAAGGTCACCTAAAGCAAGTGAAGTCTGAGGGATGGTCATAGCTCCAAGGAGCCTTTGGAGATCTGATGTCCAGAGTCCTGGAGAAGAGAAAATCAGGACATGGAAATGGAGGGGTAAAGTTACTTCTAGTAGTATTGTTCATGAAGCGGAGGAATCTGAGTATAGGGCACGAATGTGAACCCTGTACCCTCTCTGCAGTTTTTCTGTCAGTCTGAAACTGGTCTAAAAAAGAAAAAAAAATTAATTGGCACACAAAGACATTGTTTATTCTGGTATCATTCACTCTGGCATTTTCAAATCCAGTTTGTTTTTGTTGATTCCCCTCCTATCCTAGTCCCCCTCTCCCCTCCAACTCCCCCTCCCCTCAGCATCTCCCCCTCTGTTTACACGTCCCCTGTGTCCTTTCCTCTTCCCTTGCCCCACTTCCAGCTCTTTTCTGTAGAGTTGCTTTTAGTTACGGGTCTACCATCATCATTTCAGCTACATTTGTCCCCCTATGTATGTCCATACTTACAGGTCATCTTCGCTAAGACCTGCCTATCAAAGAGAACATGTGGTTTTGGTCTTTCTGAGTTTGAGGCACTTCACTTAATAGGATTCTTTCCAGGTCCATCCTTTTCCCCTAAATTTTCCTATTTTTATTGTTCTATACTTCCAAATAGAATTTCATTGTCCATTTTTGTTATCCATTCTTCTATTTATGGGCATGTAGGCTGATTCTACTTCTTAGCTATTGTAAATAGAGCAGCATAAACATGGATGTGCAAGTGTCTCTATAGAAGAATGTGGTGTTCTTAGGGTATATGCCCAGGAGTAGTGTAGCTGGGTCATATGAGAGGTCTATTTCTAGCTTTTTGAAATACTTCCACACTGATTTCCATAATGGTTATACTAGTTAACACTCCCACCAACAACGGATGAAGGTTCCTCTTTCCCCACATCCCTACCAACATTTGTTGTTTGTTTTGTTGATGATAACCATTCTGACTGGGGTAAGATGGCATTTCAGAAATTGTTTAAGGATTGGAGAAATGGATCAGCAATCGAATACACTTGCTTGCAAAGCCTGTAGGTTCAATTCCTTAGTACCCACATAAAGCCAGACCCACAAAGTGGCCCAGTTTCAGAGTTTGCAGCTTGCAGGAGGCCTCGGCATGCCGATACACTCTTCTCGCTCTCTGTTTTTCTTTCTCTCTCCCTCCTTTCCTTTCTCCCATAAATAAATTAAATATAAAAAGTTGTTTTGATTTGTATTTTTCTGGAGGCTAGGGATGTTGAATATGTTTTAAAATTCTTATTGGTGGGCTGGAAGGATGGCTTAGCAGTTAAGGCATCTGCCTGCAAAGCCAAAGGACCCAGGTTCGATTCCCCAGGACCCACGTTAGCCAGATGCACAAGGGGGCGCACACATCTGGAGTTTGTTTGTAGTGGCAGGAGGCCCTAGCATGCCCATTCTCTCTCTGCCCCCCCTTTCTCTGTCAAATAAATAAATAAATAAAATAATTAAAAAAATTCTTAGCTGGGCGTGGTAGTGTACGCCTTTAATCCCAGCACTTGGGAGGCAGAGGTAGGAGGATCGCCGTGAGTTCAAGGCCACCCTGAGACTACAGAGTGAATTCCAGGTCAGTCTGAGCTAGAGTGAGACCCTACCTCAAAAAAGAAAAAATTCTTATTGGCCATTTTGTGTTTTTTTTTTTTTTTTTGAACTGTCTATTCATTTCATTAGCCCACTTGGTGATTGGCAGATTTTTTTTTGGTGTTTAATTTTTATAGTTCTTTATAAATTCTGGTTTTCATCCCATTGTCTGAAGTATAACTGGAAAAATTTTCTCCCATTCTGTAGGCTGTTTCCTTTGCTGATGGTTTCTTTTGCTGTGTAGAAACATTAAATTTCATATAGTCATATTTATTGGTTCTTGGGACTATTTTCTATGCTATTGAAAGTCCTGTTCAGAAAATTCTTACCTATGGTTATTCTTAAAGTGTAGTCCCTATTTTTTTCTCTAGTACTTTCTATGTTTCAGGTTTAGATTAAGGTCTTTGAATTGATATTTATACAGGGTGATAAATACAGACAAATTTCATAAAATTTCTTGAAGAACAACAGGCCATGTCAAGAGGCACAGGCTTGCATGATGCTTAGTTCAAGTGTGCAAAGGCCCCTGTTGTGTTGAGTTTTCCTGGGGAGATGTGAAGAGTTGTCTCTTCACCCCAGACAGGGAGCAGTCAGCAGACCACAGGAACGATTCCACCAGGTCTGGCTTATTAGTGAAGCAGTGAGTTACTGGAGAGTAGATGACACAAAGGCAGTTGTATCACCAGAACGGCCACTCAGCCAGGGGGACCACGTAGAAAAGCTCCCTGCAATACTTTCAGGCAGCTTGTAGCAAGCTGCAGAGTTTGCTCCCAGCCATTGCTTATGTAACCTTGGGGAGGGGCCTTGTGTGTCATACATCTTCTGGAGCTTCCTGAGCCTTGGGAATTTTAGGTTCCAAGCCTTGTATGTTTTACTTACTTCCTGAGTTGTACTGGCCTCCCTACAGAGGGGGAATGTCTCAACAAGGATGGACTACATGGCACTTGTAGCTCAGTGAGCCCAGTGTGGTAGCCTGGGTGTGTCACATTCAGAGAAGTGGCTTGTTAGGCCCTCCCTGGCCTGGCCAATGAGGCATCTCTACATAGATGTTCAGGAAACCCCAACCTCTTCTTGAACTAGCAGGGGTGCACCTGTGTGTCAACTATTCCTTGGGGTTGCCTGGCCCTAGTACAGTCCCTGTTTTCCCCACCTACCCCTTTGCCTTCAGTCAGGGGGAAGTCCTGTGGGAAGAGCATCTCTGCTCGACCTCTCCTGGACTCATTTACCAAGGTGTCCTTGGGTCCACACCCCACCCCCGGCCCAGCCACACTGACTTTGATGCAGTGTTCTGGGCCTTGGCTGGGCTCCTCCTCCTCTGCCTGGGCTAGCATGCTCTCTTCCAAGGCTCCAGGGTCCTTGACACTACATGGGAAGAGACTGTCTCCTCGGAGCTCCAGAGCCATGCTTCCTGGTAGATGCTACCTCGAGCTCTAGTCCCCATCTCTGTCCCCAGGCCCCACTCGTCTCTGTTTGCCGCAGCCCTGCTGGGAGCTGCCAGGGCCCATGCTCTGTAGTAACGGCTCTGTCTTGGAAAAAGCCTTTCTTCTCTGGGAATGTCCTGAGCTGATAGATGAGGTTCTCGGGGGTCTCTGAAGCTTTACTTGCTGACTGGCTTTTGGCCTGTGACAATGGCAACTAAGAGCACACTGCATACCAGCTCTATTCTTTCTTTCTGACCCCAGCGTTCCTGGGCAGTGAGCTTTCCCATCCTTCTCTTTGAGATACAAGCCAAGATGGGGTGCCCTTTGCTCAGGGCATTCTACCCACCTAGGCCGAGCTGGGACCCCCAACTGGTCTATCTTATTCTCAATCTACACTCCTTTCTCGACCATGCTGCCTGTTTGGTGACCTAGTATTCCATAATCAATGCTGTCCAGGGTCCCTGGCAGTGGCTGTGAAATGGAATGTGATTCCCATAGAAGGTAACAGGCTCTATGCAAAATCAGTGACCATCCAGCCCATTTTGCCCAGGACTTCTCCGTGTTAGCACTGAGTCCCACTTTGGGAACCTCCTCAGCCAGTGGTCTCTCTGCCTCATGTCCCAAGTTTCTGTGAGGTGGGAGAGAAATGTAAACATAAGATATGAAATAAAATGAAATGACTTCTGCCCTGTTACCAAAGTCACAGTAGTTTCCCTGGGTAGGAGCTGCTAGGTTTTGAAATGAGACCAGAGTCTTAAAATGGAAGACACATCTGCTTTCCCTCTTTCAAGTAAGGGAAGAGCTGGAGAGGAACTTGACCTTTGGCACAGGGACAAGATTGAGGACATCAATTTCCCAAGTGGAAAGAGGTGTGGTTTGTATTTTTGAAAGCCATTGCAATCTACCTGTTAATTTTAACAGCTTTCCAGATTGGACACTGGGTAGAAGGAGAAGGATAGGTGGGGCAGTGCCGGTGTCAGAGCAGGTAGAGGAGCACGTCCCTGGTTCATCCCAGTGGGAGGCTTTGCTTCCTTCTGGGATGGGCTGCAGTATTAAGCTGAAGGGACCCTCTGAAGTGAGGAGCTGGAGGGAAGAATGAAGTCGAAACTTCACTTTTACAATTGAAGAGACAGACTGTGATTGACTGAATGGTGAACCCAGTGTTCTTTTGGCAAAGTTGACTGGTCATCATCCCCAGACTAGCCACCCACCTTCTCTGGGAGCTCCTTTCCCTGGTTTCCTGATGCCCAAGCCAACAGCCTTGCTGGGGAGGGCAGGTACCCCTCTTCTGATATGACAGAGGCAGGGAGGGAACCACAGGGCAGGCGGCTGCTGTAGTTCTGAGTACTCAGACCTGAGCTTAGTCCCACCCTCAGTGGGCAAACAACATGAGCTTTGAAACTGCACTCTCCTGGTCTATAAGATGGGTGCTGTCATCCCTGGTGGATGTGAAGTTAAGAGTTGACTCCTGTGCAAGGCTGTACAGGAGGCGGGGAGATAACTCATTCTGAAAAGTGCTTGCCTTGCAATATCTGACTTTGATCCTGAGAACCCATGCAGAAAAGTGGGGCATGGTGGGACATACCTGCAATCCCAGCTCTGGGGAGGTGGAGACAGGCATATCCTTGGGGCTTGCTAGCCTACTTGGCGAGGCTTGGTAACAACACTCACGGTTGTCTTCTGTCATGCACACATAACTGTACACATTTGCAGTCACCTGAACACACACACACACACACACACACACACACAGTGCCTGGCCTGGAGTTCAGGTTAAGGATGGCCAGATTTGGGGCTTTGCATCCCCCTTCCCTGATCTCTATCAACCTCCTGAGGTACAAATGCTGGGCTTTGCCCTAAAACTGTGGCCTGAGCTGCAGAGGGCCTTCATGGCCACACACAGCTGTTTAGGTTAAAATCAGATAAACTGGGGCTAGAAAGATGGCTTAGCAATTAAGGCATTTGCCTGTGAAGCCTAAGGACCCAGGTTCAGTTCCCCAGAACCCACATAATGCACATGGTGGTGCATGCCAGCTTATTTTCAGTGGCTAGAGGCCCTGGCACGCCCATTCTCTCTCACTCTTCCCTTTGTATAAATAAATAATAATAAATATTTTTTTAAAAATCAGATAACCTGGTTGTATTGGTGATGTTCTAAGTGCTTGATATACACAGGTGGCCACTGTAGTAGACAACACATGTGGGACATTTCCACCAACCTAATAAGTTCCTGGGGCAGCGCTGGTCTGAAGGGTCTGTCAGGTGCCCATCTCATTCTGGGTGGCCATGTGTTCACATTTTTCTTCAGGTCTTCTAGTGGTATCATGGTGCCATTGTTCAGGCTGCCAGCCCATCTGGGGCTGTCCTAGCCTGGTGTTAGCAGCCTTCACAGTCCCAGGAGTTCTGCTGGCTGGCAGGAGGCTATGATGGTGCTGCCAGGCCTAGTTTCCAGTGTGCCATGGAGACACTGGACCTGGTGAAGCCTGAGATTCTGCCTGCCTCAGAATGTCTACTAGTCCATTGGGAAAGGTGGTGGTTTGGCAGAAACTGGAAAGCTGGCAGGGGCTATAGTATGGATAGTTGGGAAATTTAACTGGCTGTTAGGAAAAAGAGGAAGGGGAGACAACATAATTCTATAAGAATGTACATTGAT
Organism: Dipus sagitta; assembly: GCA_036346955.1. Classification (NCBI taxonomy): domain Eukaryota; kingdom Metazoa; phylum Chordata; class Mammalia; order Rodentia; family Dipodidae; genus Dipus; species Dipus sagitta. The sequence goes on along the minus strand of CM070770.1, from coordinate 261,890,342 downwards.
GTTGGCTGAGGCAGAGCTGTTTGCCCCGTGCTGGGTGCTTGTCCAGCCACACCCACCTTCTGGGTGCCCCAATGCTGTGTGGTGGGGCTCAGTGTCTCTGGGACAGAGCCCTGTCCCTACTGTCCAGCATCACAGGCCAGCAGAGGGACATACATATACAGGGAGGCCACGGTCTAGCTGACACTGTTAGAACCAACTAGCCGTGCTAAGACCACATGGGAAGGACCACATCATCCCCTGCAAGACCTGCATGCAAGGGTGCTCGAGAATTGGCTGCTGGGAGACATTGTATCCGTTAAGTTTTGCCCATTCCTGTCTGACCTCATCCTCTGATAGGAGACACTCATTATACCCATTGGATGGAAATTAGAAAGTCTTGAGATGTAGGTATGCCTGCTGCTTCTGGAAAGTTTTCAAGGAAAGTCACCTCCTGAGGTGTTATCTGAGATTAAGCATTACTATGAGCCAGCCACAAAGCAATATTTCCTCCCTCCTATCACTTTCTCCATTATGTAGATGAGAAAACTGAGACAGGGTAGTGAGGCCATTGAGCCCACATCAAATGGCAGCAGCAGAGATCTTAGCTCTTCCTGGCCCAGAGCTTTCTGAGAACAAATTGGATGGAGTGACCTTCTCTACACCCCTACATTGCACCCCTGCCAACTACTCTGTAGGCTTCATGCACAGAGAGCAGCTACGAGGGAGAGAGCCACCACAAGGGAAATACCTCCAGAGAGGGGACCGCTGAGGCAGCTGGGATCTCCTTGCCAGAACCTGTCCACAACACAGAGGACCACAAGGTCCTAAAGTAAACAGTAGGGTTTTTTTTATTGATATAAAGTGCACCTCAGATGGAATTACCTATTTTTATTTTTTAAATTTATTTGCAAGGTTGGGGGGGGAGGAAGAGAATGAGAGAGAGAGACAGAGACAGAGACAGAGACAGTATCTCGAGCTGCTGTAAATGAACTCCAGAGGCATGGGCCACTTTGTGCATCTGGCTCCTCATGGGTACTAGGGAATCAAACTGAGGTTATTAGGCTTTGCAGGCAAGCACCTTTAACTGCTGAGCCATCTCTGCAGCCCTGGAATTACCTATTTTAAAATATTTTTATTTACTTATTTGGAAGCAGAGAGAAAGAGAAGGGAGACAGAGAATGGGTACACCAGGGCCTCTAGCCATTGCAAACTCCAGATACATGTGCCACTTTGTGCATATGGTTTTACACGGGTCTTGGGGACTCAAACCTGGATCATTAGGCTTTGTAGGCAAGCACCTTAACCACTGAGCCATCTCTTGGACCCAGAAATACCTATTTTAAAGCATATGGCCAAGACCAGGCATATATCTCATGGTAGAGCACTTTTCTAGCATTTGCAAAGGTCCTGGGTTCTATCCCTAGCACCAAGATAAGTATTGTTTGGTGGCATTTTGTATGTTGGTAGCATTCCACAATGACCACCTTTGTCTAACCACAAAACAGTTTGCTTCTTTCAATGGAAACCCCATACCAGACCTATACTGGACTCTTAGTAGATCTTGCACAACCCATGTTTTTAGTGTCTGGCTTCATTCATTCAGCTCAGTGTCCTCAAAGGTCAGCCACATTATCATGTGTACCTGCTGCATGACTACCTAATATTGCTTATCTGTATTTGTCACACATACTTCTCCCTCCTTCTGTTGATTAAGGCTTAGGTTGTGTCTGACACTCTTGGCTGATGTGGGCGACCTGTCAAACATTCTTGTACAAGTATTCCAATGTTTCAGTTCTTTGGAGACACACCCAGGAGGAACCCAGCAGCTTCGGAGCATTACCTTCTCTGATCATCACACAAACATCCTGTGGTAGATCCTGATAGGGAAACGGAGGCACAGAATGATGGAACCCCTTGAATGACCTCAAATAGCCTAGAGCTGGTCTGGAACCCAGAGAGTCTGACTCGCAGAGCTCTTTAGTTCCTGCTTTGCCCCCTCCCGAGTACCTGCTTGGAATGTTTGCTTAGAGCCTGCCAGGGTCCTCCAGCAAAAGGCTAGACCTGACCAGTGGGGTTAAGGCCATGCTTGTATAAGTCCATCAGTTGGTCAGAGATAGGGGAGTAGAGACCCGAGGGTCTCTGCAGATTGGGTGGTCTACCCTAAAAGGCAGCAAGAGCTCATTACCTGATTCCTGCATTTCAGCTGCAGCAAATCATAGTGAGCAGTAGGCTTGTCTGAAAACAAATGCTGGCTTGCTCCAGCAAGTATATCTATCCTAAACATGGTCCAAAGCCTCAGGGAGCAGTGTGCCTAGGGTGGCTGCCCCACACCACCCTGGACACAGCCTTGATGAATGTATTGTGTGGGTTTCTGAGATCATGGAATTAGGACCAGGTGTGGGGGCCTCTGGTGAACGCACATGCTGTCATTGAAGACAGAATGCCCGGCAGAAAGCCTGGAGGGGGAAAAGTGACAGAGAAGAAAGATGGGGAAAGCACAGGTAGGTGGGACTGTTGCTGGACGCCAGCAGTTTCCTACTGCGCGGGAGCTCCTGACGGTGGCAGTGTGCTGTAAGAGATGCTCCAAGTGCCAAGCATGTCGCCAAAAAAGAGCTTGTGGTCTCCTTTATGCAAGGGAAAATGGGGGCGTTTTGATCAAAATGATTAAAATTTTTCTAAAGGGCCTTGGCACTTGGAGGGTAAGCTCTGGCTGGCATTGCCTGTGACCTTGGCTGCCTGACCAGTCAGTGAAAAGAGGGGATTGTTTCCCGGTATCTGGGCCATCCAGTCCCGACCCTTTGTCTCTGCACTGATGGCTGCAGAAATGGGAAAGCTAGGGCCTCACATCTGTGCAGTTGTCCCCAGAGGGCAGACTCTGGGGCCCCTACTCCAGCTGCCGCTGAATGGAGCGAAGGGGGCCCTGTCCCCACCCCTGCATGGGATTGGCTGCCCATCTGCTCCTGGTGCTCCGTGAGAATTGGTCTGGGCTGCAGCTGAGGTCTTTCTCAACCAGTGCTTTTTAAAAATAAGCCATCCGGCTTCTTGTCTCTGGGTGAACAGGGGCCCTGCACAGTCTGTCAGGAGATTCCTGCAGTGAGTAGAAGTTGTGCAAGAGATTGGCCAAGTCCCAAAAAAAAGACATCGTGTCTTGCTGCCCTTCTTTGTCTCCGTCACCTCAGTTGAAGGTTTTCTGGCTCATTTTTCTGTGACCTCTAGGCCCCTCTGTGCTGAAGCTTTCCAGGTACCTTTCCCAAATAGAATCTGGAAGGACCGACCCATGCATCAGGGGAAAAAAAAACAAAAAACAACACTCAGTGATCCTTTTCTCTGTGGGCATAGTGACACTATCAAAAGTCACATATGTCAGGCATGGTGGCTCATACTTGTAATCTCAACATTGGAGAAGCTAAGGCAAGAGGACTTCTGAGAGTTCAAGGCCAGCCTGAGGAACATAGTGAATTCTTGGCCAGCCTGGGATTCACAGTGAGTTCTAAGCCAGCCTGGGCTACCTAGTGAGACCCTGTCTCAGAAATAAATAACAAGTGATGGCGCCAAGCAGCACTTCTGAGCTGTGTTTCAGGATGAAAATGCTGGTGGCCATGATTAGTAGAGGGGCAGGATGGGGAGGTGAAAGCCAGATAGAAAGCATTGACAGTGTTTCAGAAGGAATGTGAGAGGAGAAGGGACCACACTCAAGCATGGACCAGAGGGGATGTGCTGATGCAGCGGCCTGGCCTGACTCCAAAGACTGAAAGAGTCCCAGTGAAGGGGGTCATCTGAGTGTGTCTGGCCAGCTGGTGCAGCCACAGAGCTGGTCAGGAAGACATGGGTAGCTGACAGAGACAAACTGGGGTTCAGCTTGTGTAATAGCGCTTTGCTGTGTTGTGTGCAAATGTGTGCCCGACACCTAGACCATACTGGCCATGCCATTGAGCACCACAGGAAGTACTCTGTAAATATTTGGTGATGGGGTCAGCTATGTGTCTGAAGCTCAGGAAACAGGCTCTTAACCCAGCAAGTGGATGACAAATGTCAGGCTGAGTGCAGGGTGGTACTTATGCATACATGTGAAGCCACTCTTCTCAGTCACAGCGGAGACTCCAGCTTTACCTCAAGTGGCTACACAGGCCTCTGTTGCTAATAAGAGTGTGTCATTGTGGGGTGATGGCAACCCACTCAGTGACACAGGCTTAGCCTCCAAGGGAGACTATGTCTTAGAGGTTAACTCTGTGTCACTGTGTTCGGACTGACCCAGCACAGTTTACCATCCAAGTGACAAGCACATAGTTGTCTGTCAGGAAGATTCTCTGTGCTGGCAGTGGTCTTTGAGGATGTTCTCTGAGACCACCCTGGTCCTTTCTTTCTCTCAGACACTCGAGTTGAGTCTCCCTGGCAATGGGGTACTGATGCAGTGAGTGGATTTTGCTGGGCCTGGACTTCATACTCATATCTTCTCTGATTATATGAAAAATGTCCCACATAGTGTCCTGTGTTTGAATGCTTAATCCCTAGCTGGTGATGCTACCTGGGTAGGTCGTGGACCCTTTAGGATGTGGAACCTAGCTGGAAGAAGGGTGTCACTGAGGTCAGGCCTTGGGGATTTATAGTCCAGCCCTGCTTGCTGTGCTTGCTATGCCTTCTGTGCTGATGTGAACATGTGATACCTGGCTGGCTGCTCCTGCTGTGCTCTTCTGGTCATGATTAAACATCCCCTTGAAACCGTAAGCTGTAAATAAACCCTTTCCTTCCATAAGCTGCTTCTGGTTGGGTATTTTGTCCCAGCAGTGAGACAGTTTAGCAGACAGCTTCAGGTAGCTGAAATGAACTTCCAAACCAGGTGCAGTTATGGAGGAAAGGATTTATTGAAGATAGAGGGGAAGTTCCATAATGGCAGAAGAAACTTGCCTGCTTTCACAGATCCAAGCAGAGAAAGAGAGAGAGAGAGAGAGAGAGAGAGAGAGAGAGAGAAAGAAACCCACCACCAACAAAAAGTAAGCAGACACATTTTAGAAACGCCAGGCAAAGCTCAGGCACTTTGCCCATCTTTAGACTGGAATTCCAAATCGACCCTGACACCTCAGGGCTGGATCCTTAGACCCATCCACAGTGACACCTCCTCCAGCCAGGTCTGTAATAAAATCCTGACTATACTGGGGGCCATCCACTCAAGTTAGCATAGAAAGTAACTGATACATTTGGTTATCTTGGTTCCTATTGCAATGGAATGAGAAGATTTAGCCAGCCCACTTTAGTATCCCCCTTTCCTCCTGAGTGGCTAGAAGTCTTGGCATCACTGCATTCACATTTTTTTGTTATTGTGTATATGTATGTGTGGTTTGTGCATGAGTCTATCGGTACATGTGTATGCATGTCACGTGTCCTCTTCTGGAACACCATCACCTCCTTTGAGACACGGTCTCTCATTGGCCTGGAGCTCACCAGATGGCTGGCCATCGAGCTACAGGGATCTTCCTGTCTTTGCCTTCCCAGTCCTGGGATTACATACCACCGCACCTGACATTCATGTGGAGGCTGTGCATTGAACTTAGGTCCTAATGCTTGTGAAGCAGGCACTTCACCCACTGAGCTACTTCTCCAGCCAGCCCCTTGTTTTGCATTTATTTTTAGAGGTGAAATTCACATCTTGTCCAAACTATTTTCAAGTGTACAATTCAGTGTGATTTAGTACCATTACAGTGTGACGCAACTAACACACCTCTGACTAGTTCCAGAATATTCTCATTATCTTGGAAGGAAGCTCTGTGACCATCAGCAGCCATTTCTTTTCCCCCAGCTCTCAGCAGCCACCCATTTGCTTGCTCACTGTGGGTTTGTCTGCCCTGAGCGTTTTACCCACACAGATCATTATGCTCTGAGCCCTCTGGTGCCTGGCACCTCACATTCTGCATCATGTCTTAGGGTTCCTGTACATCGAAGTGTGTCAGTAAAAATCCATCCCAGAGCCTGGGCGACCTGGTGTCCTGTGACATAATACTCTTTCTCAGTCCCTCCCCTCCCCTGGAGCTTGGGAGTGTCCTTGTGTCCATCCGAGCTTCAGGCTGCAGGACGCACTCGTCCTGTGCTCTTGGCCATTCTGTCTCAGCTGGTCTCAGCACAGCCCTTTCCTTTGTACACACCTATCTGTAGGTGCCCTCCCATCACCCTCAGACGTGTTTTCTCATCTTCCCCAATGCCTTTCCACCTCTTTGGCTCAGCAAAATTTGATACATATCTCGAATCAGTGGGGAGCAGAGTCCACAGTTGTCTTCATTGGTTCACTCATAGTGCTCAGGAGTGCACACCTGGAGGCCAGCACATGGTTGTTGCCAGGGGAAGTTTGAGTGAATGCAGTAGGTAGAGTGTGTCACACTAGATGTGTGTCTCCTCCTGCTGGTGCCTCTGATTGGTCATGATGTTATGTGTTCATGCCTTTTCTCCAAAAAGGATTTGAAGCCGGGCGAGGCAGCAGACATCTTTAATCTAGGCCCTCAGAAGGCAGAAGTAGGAGGAGGATCACTGTGAGTTTGAGGGCAGCCTGAGGCTACATAGTGAATTCCAGGTCAGCCTGGACTAGAACAAGACTCTACCTCACCCCCACCACCACCCCCACCAAAAAAAAAAAAAAAAAAGGAAAAGAATATAAGAATATGAGATGTGCTCAGAGCTAACCAGCTACTTGTGAGAGTGGCATTGCTCCACACCTTGCTTTCTCTTCAGGACCATGGCCACCTAGGTTTGTTCAGAGGTGGCATTTTGGAACCCATGGATGGAATGTTCAAAGGGAGAGAGCAACAACGGGTTCAGAGAGGCTTTTACGGATAAGGTCAGATCCACAGGTTCACCCTGGCTACCAAGAAGAAAAGCACAGAAGGAGCTTGTCACCCTTCTTCCTTCCCTGGAAGCCACAGCATGTTGCCGTTCTGTGTGTTTCTGTGTGCCCGCGTGTTGTCATTCTTCCCGTGGCAGCATCACTGTAGAAAGAGGTGATTGTTCGGGCTCACTGAGTCCCACAGACACCAGGACAGCAAGCCCCAGAGTGATCATGGGAATCACTCTTAGAACACCTGCTCGCCTGTGTTCTCTCACTTGGTTTCTTGGGCTCCTTATTGCCCAGTCTCTCACCCCCTCGCCTGCCCAGTGAAAGCCCAAGCATTGCAGCCTGCCGGTTGGGGCTCTTGTAATCTGGATCCAACCAGTTTTCCTGATTGATCTCTCTACCTGTCAGAAGGCCTGATGCTCCGTTCACCTTTCAGAACCCAGTTCACATGCCACGTGTGCTCGGAAGGCCCTCAGCGGAGTGAGGCTGCTGCCTGCACATGTGCGCACATCAATTCTCGTGATCTGTAAACCGTCTGACCCCGGCTCAGCCGCCAGGCCCTTGAGAAGACCCTGGACTGGTTTTCCTTCTCCTTTTTTAAATACCTTATTTATTTGAGAGAGAGAAAGAGGCAGATAGAGAATGGGTGTGCCAGGGCCTTTAGCCACTGAAAGTGAACTCCAGACACATGTGCCACCTTGTGTATCCGGCTCACGTGGGTACTCGGGAATTGTACCTAGGTCCTTTGGCTTTGCCAGTATGCGCCTTAACCCCTGAGCCATCTTTCCAGCCCTGGAATGTTTTTTTCTTGTTCAAATGCTGAACAGGTGAAGGAGAAGTTATCTGTGTGGGTGTCTAAAGACAGATCAAGGAAGCAGAGAACACAAAGAGGAGAGATCTCTGGTTCAAATCTCAGTATTCTAGAATTCTCCATATTCACATAGGTCTGTTGAGACCACTGTGAGCTACTTCCCCAGTTTGCAGAGGGTAACAGACCATGAGATAGAATCTGGCAGCTGCTTGGGGTTTGCCTCTCAATATGTCTTCTGTCAGCTTGAGTCTCACCAGTTACATGGTGTTGATTTGAGATGCCCGTCACTAGGTAGAGGGGTTTCATACACAACGGGTCCCTTCTTGTGCCCTATCAGCTACTTTTACATACTGTGGTATGGCCTCTGCTTATTACAGGTGTGTTTCATTTGCTAGGCAGTGTTTTAGTAGATGCAACACAGCAGCACATGGGTAGATGACTGTGTGGTTTATTGGGCCTTTGCTACCTCCATAGCTCAGGCGTTGGGTTTAACCCTGAGCTCCCAGAGCTGCTGCTTACAGTCCTTTTCCTTTCAGGCTGCCGTCCTTGTAACAGTCATAGTAACTCCTCAAGAGAACACTGTTCTTTTTCCCATTTCACCAGTGACAAAACCAAAGTGCCCAGAGGTAAAACGGCTGTGGAGATCATCCAGGGGCTGACATGTGGAGTCGAGCTGGAGATCCAGGCAGCGTGGACCCAATTCTAGAACCTTCTTCCAGCCTACCTGCTTACCCATGCCATAGGGAGCAGATTTTGGGGGGTGACATGGGGAAAGCCATGGTCCCATTTGGGTGAAAAGATGTTTCTTGCCAGCCTCCTTGGAGAGGATCAGGCGTGGACAGCTGAGTGTGCATGGGTTCAATTCCCTAGTGATCTGTGTCACCCATCCCAGAAGCCCTGGCTGGAAGCCTGCAGCCCCAGGCGATACTCGAGGGAAAACCAGCCAGGGGATTCCCAGGCTGAAGCACACCGAAACACACCCACTTAAGCTGCTGGCGCTGGCTTTGCCAAGAGCTGTCACAAACCATTGTGTTTATTTGTCTAAGAGTCTGCCCTGCTGGCCTCAGCCTCTAGAGAACTGAGCTTCACAAAGCAAAGATGCCCTGTGACATGAGGCCATTCAAGTCAGACAGAGGGAGGCCCAGATGACACTGGCTGCCCTCCCATGCCATATGAGGTGTCACAGGGCACCTTTGGGTACCTGTCCAGGTAGCAGAAAGGAAGCAGTTTTTAATATTCTGTTTCTTTTTCTTTTCCCTTTATTGTCTGTCTTTCTGTATTTATTTATTTAGGGTCTCATGTCTCCTAGGGTGAATTCAAACACACTATAGTTGAGAATACCCTGAAACTTCTGATCTTCTTGCCCCCTCCCCCCAAGTGCAGGGGTCACAGACCTAAGTCATCACAACCAGCTTGAAGATTGAATCCAGTGCTTTGTGAATACTAGGCAAGCATGTACCAATTGAGCCACATCCCCAGCCCTGTTTCTTTCTATTGTGGCCAGGAAAAGCACCATCTTTCAGGCATTTCTCCTTTCTTCTCTCTCTCTTTCTCCCCCAACACGCATTAAACCTTAAAAGATCTGGGGTGGATGTATCAGTTGCAAATACCTCTCTGAGGACAGAGTTTTCTCTTTAGATTGTTTAAAATTCTTGCTTTAAGACAGGCATGACACACATGACTGTAATCCTAGCACTTGGAAGGCAGGCACAGGGGCATCAGGGGTGTAAGGTCATCCTTGGCTATACAGCCAATTTGAGGCCACCCTGGGCTACATGAGAGCCTGTCTCAAAAAAAAGGTAACATAAATTCTTGCTTTATGGGGCTCACTGGGTCCTATTAGGTATGTCCTGTGGGGCCATCTTCTTACAAGTAGGTGGCTGGCTGGAGAGGTATATGGTGGCTTTCTAGATTCTCTAACGTTACAGAGGGGCTCCCCACATTCCCTCCTTTCTTGGGAACGCAAATGGCTATGCTTTCTCTAACTGTCCAGTCCCCTTCTCTCCCTTCCCATCTTACCTGCCTCCCTTGTTTTCTTGCCGACATTTGTCAACGTTGAGTTTCCTGTGTGTCCACACAGGTCACCATTGAGTTTCCTGTGTATCGTGCTTTTTGCCCCTTTGCTATCTGTCTCTGCCACTTTGAGCAGAAGTCCAGGAGAACAGGGGTGAGGTTAGTCATGCACACAGTAGGCTGACATGGCCAAGCTCCTACAGTGTACCAGACACCAAGGTGCTCCTCAGTCCTCCAGTGCCATACCCATATCCCAGATGAGGAAACTGAGGCTTCGGTCCCCAGCTGGGTGGGAGGCAGAGCTAAGGTGCAAAGCTGGCTTTCTGGGTTGCCAGGTTGAGTTTGTTACCTTTACAGTTCAGGCAAATACGTAGAATGTCAGAAAACCCTTTTGCTACTTAGACTGTAGGCTTGCTTTTCAACAAACAGATATACACACAGGTGAGCACTTTCCCTGTGCTTGGAAGGCGGAGAGGTGAGCGCACAGACCAGAGTTCCTTGCGGTCTGTGTGCACTACCCATGGGCACGTTCAGGCCTTGTTCATTGCTGTACCCCTGAGCCTGGCATGTGCTTGCCACACCACTGCACAGAGGAAGAACTGTAGAGCAAAGCTGGGGGACCCCATGACAGTCAGGCTGCGTGCCCACAGCCTGTGATCGAGAGCAGTGTGATAGTGTGTGACTGAACTGGACAAACCCCCCAAAAGCACATCCTCCTGGCTTCAGAAAAAGCAGCCTGCCCTCTGCTTGCCATGGAGAGTGGGGTAGTAGGCAAAAATGTCTAAGTGACGAGACATTGTCTGCCCTGGTTCTTCCTCATGTATCTCTGCAGGGTGGGGCAGCCAGTGGATGCTGGGGGGACACCCGATGGTCCTCAGCAGAGGGCATGGTGGACACTGCTCTGAAGCTCTTGTCTGTTCACCTCCCAGGCTGCACTCTATGTTGTCAGCTCTCCTGAGATGCAGGTCTAGTTCTGCGGCCCTGGAATCACCACGCCTCTCTGAGCCTTGGCCACCTCCTGCTTGCTGGATTAGAAGACCATTCTTGTTCTTTTCCTTCCTCCTGCCCTCTCTTCTCATGCTGTTTTCTAGAAGGCTGTGTTGCTGGAAGGCACAGTCCCCACTTTCTTTGTCAGAGCCCATCAGTGAGCTTCAGACACAGTGAGTCATTCCCAGCATACCAAGAACAGTGAGGATTGTGGACCCCCACCCCCTACATGCCTCTGAAGTCTCAGAGCTCATGTCTGAGCCTTCTGTAGCAGTCTCATTTACCCAGGCAGATGAGGGTGGCCCTGAAAGAAAACCCACATGTCCTGGTGGCTAAGCCATTTGGAATGGCCCCGGGGACTTTCCCCCTGATTCATCCTCTGGGAAATTTCTGCAGAACTTGTTTGATGCTCCCACAGAACTTTGGGGTAGGGTAGAGGGCATTCCCTAAATGCTTTAAAAGGATTGTTGCTAGAGTCATTAGGCCAAGGGCCTGAGCACTTCTCAACAGGACCCGTCGCTGATGGCTGTGGCAGACGGCAGGGCAGGTTCATCCACTTGCCCACACACTCATTGAAACTCCTGTGCCCGTCAGCTTTCCATCTCTGGACAAAACATCTGAAGAAATAAACTTAAAGGAGAAATGGTTGACTTGGGTTCAGGGTTCTGGAGGCTCCAGTCAGCAGTTACTTCGCCATGTCGTTTGGGGCCTGTGCTGAGGCATAGACAGACTGGGAGCACATGGCAGAACAAAACTGCTTATCTCATGGCAACTGGAGGCAGAAAGAGGATGAGACTTAGTTCCCCGTGTCTCTGTCAAGGGCATAAACTTCCTCCTACTCTGCTCCACTTCCTAAAGGTTTTGTAACTGTGTAATAGAACCACAGGCTGGCAGACAAAACTTTACCTTTGGGAGACATGTAAGATTCAAAACTTAGCAACATCTTTTGGTGTTCTGTGCTACAGCCACCGCCCCCCCCCCCCCACCCAGAAAGCAAGCACGGAGAGAAAACACATCCCACTGACTTTCCTGTTCCTTTATTTATGCATGCATACATTCAATTTGTACTTTTTTGTACACAAGGTCTCATATAGCCTTGAACTTGAGGTGTAGCCAAGGATGACTTTGAACTCCTACCTCCTACCTCTACCTCCAAAGTGCTGGGATTATAGGCATGACCACCACTCCCTTTTGATTGGCTCCCCACTTGTTTTTTTATCAACAAACTTTCATTAGAACACAGCAGTGTCATTTGTTCACCATCTGTGGCTGTTCTTCTGATCCAGCATTGTGGCAGGAGTGAGGAGAGAGACCATGAACCCAGAATACACAGTTACCTGGACCTTTGTAGAAATGTTTGCTGACTTATGGTCTTAACAACATAAGAACCTGGCTTCCTTGATAACTAGAAGCGTGGCCTACCAACAGGCAGCCCTCTCCTGCTGCCTCCACTTTCTCATCTGTGGATTGGGATCATGGTATCTGTCAGATGAGCTTTCAAAGGGTCTGTGGGAAGCTGTTTGGTACAAAGGAGGTTCTTGGTGGTGTCGTGGTTCACTGTGGACTTGAGTTAAGGTGGTGCACTGAAACATAGGTTCCATGTTCCCAGGAGCACTTAGTACCCAAACAGTTGTCTGGTACAGAAAAAGGTTAAAATGTCCCTGGCTCTGGAGAGTACAAAGCATGGTGCCACAATCCCATATCCATATTGAGCACATTTCCTTGGACTGTTTCACCATTAGATGCTTGTGTGTGTGATCCCAAGATCCTCACTTCTGGGACACCCAATGGATGCCAGGAGGCCTGATATTGGTGTGCAGATTGGAAGCTAAGAATGTGTTAATCATGCAAAAATGTGCTGCTGCAATCCCCTGCCTGTGACTCCCAAGTTGTCAACTCTAGAACCAACAGGTCTTCCCTTCTTGCCTGTGCCTAGTGTGGGAGAACACTCTTCCAATAAGGTCTTCAGACAGGTCATGCCACCACCTCCACTGCCCCGTGAAGTCCCCTTTGTGAAGGATGCACTCCATGTTTGGAGAAAGTTGAGCACCGTTGCAGTTTACTTCTATCCGCAAGCCTGGGGCTTGCATCCCTGGGAAAGGGCAGGCCCTCACAGACACTCATTTTTGTAGACTTCCCTGGAATACCCTGTGAACATCAGGACTTTCACCCCAAGGTCCAAGGGTACCACTCCTGGGTATTTCCCTGAAGAAGCTCTTCTGTCTCCCCGAAAGCCTGTGCAGGAATGTTCATAGCAGCCCCAGCAGGAAACAGACCACATCTGTAGACACATTTGTGAACAGTGTGGCTCAGGTATACCACCACACAGGTGACAAAATGCTGTGATGCTGTGGGGACAGGAGATGGCTCATGCAAATACAGATCGGCTGGAGGGTCCTGCTTGCAAAACATCAATGGGTAGAGGGTCTGGGGTGTAGCTCAGTCCATACAGTGCCTGCCTAGCATGTATGAGGCCCTGGGTTCAATGCCTAGCACCACATAAACTGAGTGTAGTGGTGCATGCCTGTAATCCCAGCACCTGGGAAGTAGAGGCATGTGGTGGTTTGAATAGAATAGATGGCCCCCAATATATTCAGTTGTTTGTTTGTAGTTTGCATCTGCAGCCACCTGGCTGGAGTCAATACCATTGTGTGGATCTTAAGGTGTGGTGGTGGGTTTGAGATTTCAATCTAAAGATATGCAAAGTGTGCCTAGCTGGAGTTCCTGAAGTGTGCTGTGGTTTTTGGCTTTTGGCTTTTGGCTTTTGGCTTGTACTGCTCTCTCTCTGCTTGGGCCTGTGAAGGCAGGCCAGTTTCTTCTGCCATTATGGAACTTCCCCTGGATCTGTAAGCTTCAATAAATCCCTTCCTCCATAACTGTGCCTGGTCTGGAATTTCATCTCAGTGAACCTGAAGCTGTCTGCTACAAGGCAGAAGGATTGGAAGTTCATGGTCATCCTTGGCTACATAGCAAGTTTGAGGCCAGCCTGGGATACATGAGATCTTGCCACCAAAAATAAACAAACAAACAAACAAATAAATAAATAAATAAGTGGGACCAGGACAAGGGGGATGGCTCAGCTGGTAAAGCCCTTGCTATGCAAGCCTGAGGATTGGAGTTCAGATCCGCAGCACCTATGTAAATGCCAGATGTGTGAGTGTTGCCTTTTATCCCAGCACATCAGAGATAGGGTCTCTGGGGTTAAAAAAAAAAAAAAAGGAATTGGACTGGCCCAAATCAGCAAGCTAAGCTGTGGTCTCAAGTGAGAGACCCTGCCTCAGGAAAATAGAAGAAAGTGGCCAAGGAAGATACCCAGTATCAGCCTGTGGCCTCCACACACACAAGCATAGTTAAGTATCCACACATACATGTATACCATATACACATGCAAAAAAAAAAAAAAAAAAAAAGGAGCTGGGCTACAGTGATAGATGCCAGAGTTGCAGATGCTCTGGGCAGGTTGGCCAGGAAGACATACAGGGGCTCTTAGGGTGATGGGGACACTCTGAAGCTTGTCTTAGGTGGCAACTTCACACGAGGTATGCATGTGATGTCACAGCATGCATAAGATATGTGCACTTTGCTATTTATACTTCTAGGTTTTTTTTTTTGTTGTTTTTTTTTAGGGAAGGAGATCTTTAAATAGGGCTGATGCGGAGGGGGGGCGGGGAGGATTAAGAAGTTTGTAAAGGTTGGGCAGCCATGGGCTATTCCCAGTTCTGTTGTGTCTCAGGCCCCTCCTGGTCTTCCTGGTACCTCATCCTCACATAACGACTTCACACTCCCAGAGCGCACATGCCACCTCTTCATCCTGTTTTCTTGGCTGGGAATGCCTGGTGTTGCCTACAAGACTCACCACCAGGAAGCCTTCCTGACATTTCGAAATCTTGCTCTTCATATCATGCCCCCCATGATGATGGTACCTATCACATTGTGTCATCATTACTCTAGACATACCTGTCCACTTAATGCTTTCCCTCCCCCCATAGGCCTAGCTGCCCAAGAGGTCATAGGTCTAGATCTGACAGAGCTATAGGACCTGTGGTACCATAGATGAGATGCAGGCTTCAAATCAAAGCCCCAGGTTAGATGTGGCCTTTTTACTGACCAGCTGTGTCCCTGATCCCTGAGTCGGCTTTTTTACCTCTGCATGGTGGGTCCCAGTGAGGCCTCTCCCCAGAGTCCTTGAGAGCAGCAGTGCCTATAGGCAGCTCAGCGGAAGCCTGAGGTCCAGGACATGCCCTGCACGCCTGACACTCGCCTCTTAGACACACCTGTGGGCTCTGTGGTTAGACTGGTGCTGACTTGGGGGTGTCTTTGACTCAGTCTTGTCAATTGCTCTAATGGCAGAGGCACTGGGTGGCACTAATGCCAAACACCAGACCCTGGGGACCACATTCTCATGCCTGCTGAGATGAATGGGTTTGGGAGGGTCCAGACGCAGAAATAGCCAGCCTTGGCTCTGCTGTTAAATTTCTTGAGCCATTTGGCCATAAAAGGGGACAGATGCCGTGGTTGGCTTCGTGATTAATGAGCCCCAAACGTGCCTCTGCCCTTGAGGCCCAGCCAATGGGATGCTCCGCTGAGCTGAGGGCAGCAAACAGGAGTCCAGCAAACCTCCCTGCCATCCTCATGATCTCTTGACTCCCGGCTGGCCCTTCTCAGGTCCCCAAGGAGAGCGTGCTGCAGGAGGCTGAGTGGAGATGAGCTAGGGGAGGTGACCCAGCCTGTGAGATTTGTGGCAGCTACATAGCCCAACTACTATGATTTCACACGGGTCTGAACCCAGGCCGTCGACAGCTGATAATTGCATTCTGCACACCATCAGTCACACGTTGCCACTCCGTCTGCCCTGTGCACCCTGCATAGATGCAGTTACAGCCTACCTCTCTCTTTGATCCTTTTGAAATAATCCTTGATTGATGGGGGAACCTGGCAGAACCCCTCTTCCTCCACCTCCCTGTCTCAACAGGGTGTTTTTGTTTTGGTTTTTTAGAGGTAGGGTCTCATTCTAGCCCAGACTAACCTTGAACCCACTCTGTAGTACTAGGCTGCCCTTGAACTCAGGGATCCTCCTACCTGTGCCTCCTAAGTGCTGGGATTAAAGGTATGCGCCACCACACCGGCAATTGAGACAGGGTTTTTTTTTAAATAAAAAACTTTATTTATTTATTTGACAGAGAAAGAGGAAGAGATGGATGAGTATTTTTTAAAGGATTTATTTTTTATTTATTTATTAGAGACAGAAAGAGAAAAAGGGAGGGAGGGAGGGAGAGAGAGAGAATGGGTGCGCCAGGGCCTCCAGCCACTGCAAACGAACTCCAGACGCACGGGCCCCCATGTACATCTGGCTAACGTGGGTCCTAGGGAATCCAACCTGGGTCCTTTGGTTTTGCAGGCAAATGCTTTAGCTGCTAAGCCATCCCCTCCAGCCCCGGGTTTTTGTTGTTGTTGTTATTTGTTAATTTTTCTCGAGGTAGCACTTAGCCCAGGCTGACCTGGAATTCACTATGTAGTCTCCAGGTAGCTTGGAACTCAAGGTGTGATCCTCCTACCTCTGCTTCCCAAGTGCTGGAATTAAAGGCATGCGCTACCACACCCGGCAAGACAGGATTTTTTGGGACAGGGTCTTATGTATACCAAGTTGGCCTGGAACTCACTTTATAACCAGGGATGATGTTGAATTATTGATCCTTCTACCCCTACCTCCTTAGTTCTGGGATTACAAGTGCGTGCCACCACAACCCACTTACATAGCTCTGGGGATTGAGCAAGAGAAGCTCAATCCACATTCCTAACCCTGCTCTTCCTGCTCACTGAGATTGGAAAAAAGTCCTACTCAGCACTTGCCTAGGCCAGAGTTAACTCACTGAATGTTCATGCAGGTGAGCCCCACCCCGCTGAGGGTCTGGCCTTCAGCCCCCCCAGGCTACTGTGACCCGCTTGGGGGCACTGGGAGATAGCACAGTAGAGGATGCTGTGGATAAACATTCTCCTGTTCAATTGTTGCCCCTAAACACCTGGAAGACATGCACACAGTTACCTTTTTCTTAGGGTACATTCACATGATAGACTCCCCATTTGCAGTGTCTAACTTGGCTGTCTTCACCGCCTTCTCTGTCTGATTCGTAGGCGTTCTCTGCCATCCCATTAGCTCTCTCCCCATTTCCTCTCCCTCCCCAATCCCTTGCCAACCACTAATCTACTGTCTGTCTTTCAAGATTTGCTGTCTGGACGTTTCATATGAATGAAATCAGACAAACACGTGTTCTTTTGTGTCTGGTTTCTTTCAGTCAACATCACATTTTTTAGTTTCTCTTACCTTGTAGAGTGTATCAATCTTTGTTTTTAAATATTGTATTTATTTATTTATGAGGAAAGAAGCAGATAGGGAGTGGGCACACCAGGGCCTCTAGCCACTGCAAATGAACTCCAGTTGCATGTGCCACCTTGTGCATCTGGCTTTAGGTGGGTATTGGGGAATCGAACCTAGGTCATTTGGCTTTGCTGACAAGTGCCTTAACCACAGAGCCATCTCTCCAGCCCTCAATCTTTGTTTGGGTTTGCAGTGCTAGGTATGGACCCCAGGGCCTTGCATATGCTGAGCAGGTGCTGTACCACTGAACTACATCCTCAGCTCTTCTTCCTTCCTTCCTTCAACATTAGCCTGGAAGCTTTTGTGTGACCCTATGTTTTGGGTTCTTTTTGCTCAATCACTAGGAGTGGAATTGCTAGGTCACCCTTGATGTATTTTTTTGGTTTTTCGAGGTAGTGTCTCACTCTAGTCCTGGCTGACCTGGAATTCACTCTGTAGTCTCAGGCTGTCCTTGAACTCATAGCGATCCTCCTACCTTTGCCTCCCAAGTGCTGGGATTAAAGGCGTGGGCCACCACGCCTGGCCTACCCTTGACTTTTTGAGGGAGTGTATTCTCCTCTTGCCCGCCTATAGATTTTTACTCATTAGAATATGTGCACAGGGCATGTGGTTCAGACATTGTCAGTTAGGGAAATTCCTCCCTTCCCATGGACAGTGGGACCTTGGGGTTGGCAGAGGTGGAAAGACCTCACTGCTGTGGAAGGTGGTAAGGAGAGCAGCAGGGTGTGCTCCCAGCCTGCGAGGTCCTGGCATCTGCATGGGGAGGGAGGCTTGCCACCCAATCCAGACTCCTTTCCCAAGACCTCCAGAGCCTTGATGGTTATACAGCTGATAGAGCTGTCCAGTGGCATGGGTGAAAAATATCATGTCTCAAGGACTCAGATGTCTGTCTATGTCAGACCCACTTTATCCTTTGTGTGGCTGTAGGACTGCAAGGCTGGTCCACGTCACTGCTGTGCATCCAGCCCAGGCCTAGAGTTGCCATGGGAGGCCTTTTTTTTGTTGCTGATAACATGACTCAGCCCTAAGACTGTAGCTCCTGCCCAGGAGTGTCCTGGAGAATCAGGACATGTGTCTCACTATGTCTCAGTTTGTCATCTGGGTCACTCAGAGCAGTAATCCTGGCCACCAGGGTTGGTTGTCAGGGTAAAATGTGTTATGAATGAAGATGTCTGAGAAACTGACCTGTGCCAGGTAAATAGGGTCTTATCTAGTATAGAGATGACCAGCAGAGGAGCCATGTGTGTCTCTGTAAGCCTGAATCCTCTTACCTTGTTTGCGCTAGCTGTATTTCCAGCGTCCGGTGGCCTTCTGGTGCCATCCCACCAGTCATCACGGGACCAGACAATTGCTGTCATTGCAGGAAATCCATTCAGGTTGTACCTATGCAGCCTCGTGTGTGCTCTAAGGAACTTCAACCAGCAAGAAAATAAGATCAAAGGCAACACAAGAGGAATGTGATTTTCCTCCCAAGAGATGGCCTTACTATGAACGCCGCACTTACTTTTTTATTTTGCACACAGATCTAACAAGCTAGGCTATCTGGAATCTAAGGTCACCACGGAAGAGCAGTCACCTTTAGCGGGCAGCACGGGGAGAAAGGGCTATGTGGCATCTGGAAAATGGTTGTAGAAATGATAGGAAGTGGACATAATAGCTCTGACTCCGCCATCAAGCATAGCAGTAGCAAGCAGTACCTAGAGTGGCTGGGTGTAGTGAGAACACGGCATGGGGTCCAGTGAACCAGGCAAGATTAAATCCTGGTCTTTGGTTTGTGGAAACAAAGGGAGGTGGAGTGTGCAAGGTATTTGGGCAGATGTGTTCTGGGATGGGTCTCAGATTACCCATCTAGCCAGTCTGCTTGTGTTTATGGCCTTTCCCATTGTGGGACTAAAAAGAACATCACAACATTCCATGAGGCTGTCTCAAATTATCCTGTGAGTTTCTTCCTTAGAGGTCAGGTGGAGCTATAGGTGTTCAGGGATCCAAGGGCTATGTGCACAAGAAGAGAGACCCTGAACCATCTCAGGGGTTGCAGGACTGACTCTGGAAAACAGGGATCTTGTATTGTTATCACCTCTGTGATATAGTGTTCTCTTCTGTAGCATGTGGACAAATCAGGGTGACTATTGCTCCCCACCCCAGCGTTGCTGTGTGGTTGAGTGAGGTGATCTCGGTTTGAGGGGCAGGGCTTGGTGGGCAGCATTTGTGTGGTGGGTGTCTGCCTGTTTGGATTGTTGGTCTCTGCGGGTTCATGATTAGTCAAAGGTTGTAGATTCATCTCAGTTTTGCTAGAGACTAAAGCCTAGCCCCTCATGCCAAGTCCTTGCCAGTGTCAGCACTAATAACAGCAATGAAGTGCTGTCTTCGTTGTCATGACTGGTGCTGACTAAGCTGGGATGGAAGGGGCTCTCATGCCATGTGATGTGGCATTGCTCCCTAGATCCGTGAGCAGTTTCCTCACACCAGGGCAGTGGTGTCATGGGGACCCCCCCCCCCTCGTGCAGCAAGGTCTCCACTACTAGAGCACTCAGGAGACCTCCATGCAGGTAAAGTAGCTGTAACCCTGCCGTGGACCAAGTAGCCCGCTGCTTTCAGTCCTGGCCAGGACAGGGTTTCTCTGGCCTCTGGAAGCCCCAGCCTGGCGTTACTGATGGAGGGACTTCCCAAACAAGCTTCTCCTTTTGGGGTCCAGGAGCCCCCTATCCACTAAGATGTGTGTTTTGAGGCAGACTGGAGCCTGGTCCCGGGGGTTGGAGATGTGTGAGTCATGCTCACTTTTAGAGGAATCCCCATGGAAACCAGCAAGCAGATTGGGTGATAGAAAAAGGCAGGGAAAGTGAAGGCTGGGGGGATGGTCACCCCATTCCTGACCACACCATGGTATGGGAAGTGAGAGGAGGTGCACATGTGAATGTCAGCTTCAAAGGCTGTTTGTGTCCTGGGTATCCTCACAGAGCCCCACCAGCCACCTTCTCTGACTCAGTCCATGCCTTGGAGGCCTCTGTGCCAGATGCTCAGGCCAGAAACCCAGTATGGGTTCTCTTCATTGTCTGATAAATACAGGGTCCTACAACTGTCCCCATAGCAGAAGGACAAAGGGACACCTGACAGACTTGTCCCCAGCTCCAACAGAAAGGCAGCATCCCCAATAGCCAGGACCCTGGGTGGTAGGCATCTGTCTTCAATACCTGGTCGATGCTCAGCTCCCAGAATCATTTGTACCAAACCTACCTAGTTAGAAGGTGCCCGTTAGCAGTACCCAGCCAAGGCAGTGGCCAAGGACACAGCCCCTCAGCCCTGGCCATGGCTCCCAGCTTGCCTTAATATTCCTCTAATGAGGGCAATTTGGCAACAGCATAAAACACGCTCTTACCCTTTGTCCCAGTAAATCCATTTCTGGGAATCTGGCCTAGAGAAATAATCCTAAATATAGGCTAGAAAAACACATCTCACAAGGATGTCCAATGTGGAGTTGTTGATTGCTCATAAAGCAAAATGGCGGCACTGTCCACGGCAGGAGCAGAGAAAAACTCGGAGTGCAGGGTGCCGGGACGCAGGCTTCTGTATGATACAGCATGAGAAAAGGCACGGCAAAATTCTGTGATTATGGCTCTGTAGAAAATTATGTTTAAAAATGATCAGGGGCTGGGGGATGGCTTGATGGTTAAAGGTACTTACTTGAAAGGCTGCTGGCCTGGGTTCTGTTCCCCACTACCCATTAAAGCCATGCATTTGGAGGTCATTTGCAGTGGCAAGAGGCCTTGGTGTGCTCATCCTCTCCCTCTCTCCCTCACTTTCTCTCTGCTTGCAAATAAATAAATTAAATAGTTTTAAAAAATTATCAGTCAGAACATGTACAGAGCACACACCCCCTTCAGTGTTGGGGAGTGCCCTAAGGCCTTGCACTTACTGCACAGAAGCTCTACCACTGGGTTACATCCATAGCTCACATTTTTCTTTTTGATGTAGGGTCTCACTTTAGCCCAGGCTGATGTGGAATTAACAATGTTGTTTCAGGGTGGCCTGGAATTCAGGGCAATAGGGCAATCCTCCTACCGCTGCCTCCTGAGTGCTGGGATTAAAGGTGTGTGCCTCCATGTCCAGCCACTTTTTACCTTTTTTTAAAACTTTTATTTATTTATTTATTTGAGAGAGAGAGAGAGAGAGAGAGAGAGAGAGAGAGAATGGGTGCTCCAGGGCCTCTAGCCACTGCAAACGAACTCCAGATGCATGTACCCCCTTGTGCATTTGGCTTACATGGGTCCTGGGGAATTGAACCGGGGTCCTTTGGCTTTGCAGGCAAACGCCTTAACCACTAATCCATCTCTCCAGCCCCCCCCCCTTTACTTTTTATTTTGAAGATCTCACTAAGTTGTTCAAGCCGGTCTTGAAGTTGCATTCCTCCTGCCTCAGCCTCCCTAGTAACTAGAAAACAGGTATATTCCACCAGGCCTGGCTGCTTATACAAACTCTTTCATTCTGTTATCTTCCCTGTCACCAGAGTGACACATTGCCTTGTTAGTAAAACTTGAGTTGTAGTTCACATATAGTGAAATTCACCCATTAGCATGCATACCCAGGAGTTCTGAACGGACACAGGCAGAAGCAGCAGCGGACGGGCCTCTGTCCCCACAGCCTTGCTTCCTGCCTTGCTTTAGCTTCCGACTACCCTGCAGCCAGGTCATCTGATTCCATCACTGGTGTTCTGCAAATTCCAGGATGTCATGTAAAATGCACTGCAGTCTTGCCTCCAGAAGTCTGTGATCTGCTTTTAGTTCTTTGGTGCCCACAGATAGCTGGGTTTTCTAGCCTTTTTGATGGAAGGCTTCATTATGCTTTCTCATTCTGCCTACTGCCTGGGAATGACTCTCCTTGCTGTAGCTCTGGCCTGTATGTTGCCATTGCTGAGAAACTGGGAGCTGTTGATAACATCACCCCAGCACTGCTGTGACAATACCTGGGACAGCAGATGGGCCACATAGGTACTCTCGCCAATGCTTTTTAATGAATAGTTGAGTTGACCATGGAACAGTTTCAGATGTAGATGAAAGTATAAAACAGAGTCCTTGTGTCCTCACTCAGTGTCCCCATCATCAGCATCTCACACTAGCGTGTTGCGGTGGCCTGGCTTGTGAATTAGCACTGGTACATTGCTATTGAAGTCCAAGCGTGTTCCCTAGCCTTAGTTTTCACTCACTATCCTTTTCTCTGTCCCTAAATCCCATAGGGCATGTTGTCTTCCTGTCCCTGCAAACCTCTCCTCACCAGGACACTCCCTCAAGCTCTCCTTGTTTTGGGCAAGCTCTGGTCAGGTATTTGTTTTGGAAATAGGGTCTTTCTAGATAACCCAGGCTGGCCTCAAACCTATGGTCCTCTGGTCTCCATCTCCTAAATGATGGAATGACAAGTGCGTGCTTTCATACTAAATTTGGGCAGGTGTTTTAAGGAACATTTCTCAGTTGGGGATTGGGGTTTGAGAAACACATTCCAGAGATACACCATAGCCTTTTTCACAGTCGTTCATTTTATTGATTTCTTCAGTAGATCCTAGATGCTGTGCTAAGTAAGCACTAGACAAATTAGATCTCCTCGAATGTTTTCCACAATTCTGTGTAGCAGATGAATTTTTTATCTTACCACTGGAGGAACCAGGCTCAGAGAGGTGCAGTAATTGCTTAAGAGCAAACTGTCAGCAGCTCAAACATAGGTTTTAATGGCTCTAAAGACTGCTGTGGGCCAAAGGCTGACTCAGACAGTGGGAAAGCAATCAGTCTGATCCTTAAAAGTAGTGTGGACTTATTTATACCCACCTTCTTCCCACAAAACCTGTTCACAACTTCTGCTCCAAGCTACTTTTGCACAGCCCAGCCGAGTCATGGGACAGAAGTAGACCATGATGGCCAGAGTACCTGTGCTTGTCCAACCACATTTGGGAGCTGGGGCTGTGGCATGGCCTGGTGAGGGGCAGAGGCTGGGGGAAATAGAGTACCTGTGCTTTGCTTGTCCAACCACACTGGGAAGCTGGGGTTGTAGCATGGCCGGCTGAGGGGCAGAGGCTGGGGGGAATAGAGGCCTCACGGCTTTCTACTGCTATATTCTTGAGTCTGGACGACTAGACTTCTTTGTGGTGGGACCATGCCCTGTGGGTACGTGGACATCGGTATGTTCATCTCTGTGTCTTGGTGGCCCAGCAGTTCTCCACTTACAGCACACTGCATTGCAGGTACCCTCCTCTGGCTTCTGTGGGCATCCAGGGCTTGGAGCTGACTGGACTTTTGCAAGAGAACTAGATGCAAGCTACCAGAGGCCATCATCACCTACCTGAGCTTGTGCCTTAAAGGAAGGTCTTTAAGGGCCGGAGAGATGGCTCAGTGGTTAAAGACACTTGATTACAAAACCCAGTGACCTGGGTTCAGTTCCCCAGTACCCCATGTAAAGCCAGATAGACAAAGTGACACATGTGTCTGGAGTTCATTTACAGTAGCAGGAGGCCCTTTTCTTCTCTCTCTCTGTCTCTTTTGTTTATTTTTATTTATTTATTTGAGAGCAACAGAGAGAGAGAGAGAGAGGGGAGAGGGAGAGGGAGAGAGAGAGAATGAGAATGGGCGTGCCAGGGCCTCCAGCCACTGCAAACAAATTCCAGATGTGTGCGCCCCACTTGTGTATCTGACTAATGTGGGTCCTGGGGAATCGAGCCTCGAACCAGGGTCCTTAGGCTTTACAGGCAAGCACTTAACCGCTAAGTCATCTCTCCAGCCCCCCCCCCCCGTGTGTGTGTGTCTTAGTCTGTCTGTCTTAACCCCCCAACCCCTGCACTGACTCACTGTAGCCTTTCTCATGTATTAAATGCGTTCACCCAACATATGTTGTTGAACCTTGCCATGGCCCAGGCACTGAGGAGAGACAGACACATGCAGCTGAGCCAGAGCAAACATGGAGTGGCTAACCAATGATGTTTCAGGGGACACGGAGCAGGTTGAGTTTGGGGCCCTATTCCAGGCTGGTGTGGAGAATGGAGGCATGAGTTGTGGGCTCAGGAACCTAGAAGCCACTGGAGGATACTGAGCTGGAGAGTGGGAAACATGGAGTTTGCCACTTGGAACTCAGCTCTAATGCTGAATGGAGAATTCATATCTGTGGGAGAGGGCTGTTGTTGGTTTTAGGGTGGGTTTGATGGCAGGATTCTTGCTCTGCCCTAAAACATCCCCACGGATGGTGATCCTCAGTCCTTTCTCCCAGGAATCCCTTAGTCTGCTCCCCACTCTGCACCTCGGCACAGGGGGCACAGGTGAAATTCCTCTACAACTCTCACCCAGTGTGATGCCAGCAGCCAAGAACAGTGGTGCTTCCTTGGGTCCCTGACTGGCTGTTTCTTTGCCCGCTGTATTTGCTAGTTATCAGAGTGGGGACATTCTGAGAAGTGGCTTCTGAGGCAGGGCCCATACCTGCTCTTGTAACCTGGGCATGTCTCCTTTGCTTCTGTGCTGCAGCCATCCGGATACATGGAAAACTCGGTCTCCTACAGTGCCATTGAAGACGTTCAGCCGCTGTCCTGGGAGAATGCCCCGAAGTACTGTTTACAGCTCACCATCCCTGGGGGGACCGTCCTGCTGCAGGTAGGAGAGTAAACATGAGCAAGCAGCTCCTTCTTTTTCCTCCCTGCTGGCAGCAGGAGTTTGAGCATCAGAAAGGCATGTAAGCGTCTCCTCAGAAGGTTCCTACTGTGTGTCATCCACTGTCTAGGAGCTCGGTGTGTTACTTGTTGGTTCCCTGAGAAATGAGTTGTCTTATCTCCAAGTTGCAAATGGGGAACCTGAGGCACATGGACCTATTAGACCTTTCTAGGCTCTAAGAAGCACCTGAACAACAGAGTTTTGCTGTTAGTGAGACTTTGGATGAGAAGGTGCCTTGCTGTTTCAGGTCTTCGGAGGCTGGTGGAAATGTGTGCTCTGTGTGCACATCAGTTAGGACTTCCAGTTGGAAATTATACACATCATCCAAACAGTGAGCCAAATAGGATAAATGTAACGCTGTCATTATTAAGGTGCCAGGGAATTCAAGAGCGGATCCAGGGGTCAGCTGGTGTCATTAATATGCAGACCCTCCTCCTGCAGTTTCTGCCTCTGAGTTTTGGCATCATGGCAAGGTACCCCATCATCTGTGGTGGGAAAGGGGGACGGCTAGCCACTCTGATGCATGTTTTTGCAGTAGTGAGGACCCTTTTCTTTCTACTCTCAAAATTTCACAGAGTATTCCAGCTGGCTCTGCTTGGGTCTTGTTACCCCTTGGGACTGTTCTTTCCTAGCCCTGCCTGTCCTTGACTGATGAAGCAACCAATTGCTCTTCCAGAGGCAGGAGAGATGGGTGTCCCCAAAAGCAGAAGTAGCTGATGGTCTTGGCCTTGGAGGATACCAGGGGCCACTCGCACCCCAGCCTGTCTTCCTCAGTCCCCACATTCTGCTTTGTGTGGCCCCTGCCCTGTGTTCCCCCCAGCCAGCAGAGCTCCCTGTCCCTTCTTTGTCCCTTTGTCTTTATTGTGGAGATGCACATGCTCTTAGTCATGGCCTCCTCTCTAAGTCTCTCTACTCCCTCCTTCTCTCCCACTGATAACTGTAACATCAAGCCCCACGGGGTGGGAGACTGGCAGACAGTAATGGCTGAAAGAGAGAGAGGAACGCCTCAGACAGCAGGACAGTTTATTGGAATACCTTTCCTGCCATACCACTGAGTATCTGGCCTGCCCCCCTTGGGCCCTAAGGGTCCCATTCTCACTGTCAGCCACTGGGGAGGCCAAGTCATAAACAAATAATTACCTAAGCTGTGCTAAAACCGAGGTGAGGTGCGTCCCAGAAGGCCAGGGACTGGGGAGCAGTGACTCACTCAGCCTCAGGGAGACACAGCAAAGCCCCCAGGGATGCAGCATTAAAGTAGGGTACAGAAGGCTACATAGGAGAGCGCTGGGGGTGCACACTCTGCGCAGCAATGACGTGCATGCAAAGGGGGACTAGCTCTTCGTTGTGTATGGGGTAGGGGCTTGATACCTGTGGCTCAGTTCAGATGACTCGGGTCTTATTAATATAGAAGGAGGCTTCACACTATATTCTGAGGGCAGTGGGAAGTCATAGAAAGCTTTGTGTGATAAAGGGTTTACTGAGCAGATCAGGGGTTACAGGGCAGAGTGCCCTAACTTTGTGAGTGGCAAAGGGACACAAGAAGGAGAAATAGGAACATCCTGGGGTGCTACCTTCCTAGGGACAGTGGTTCCCACTCATCCGTGGGAGAGACTTTTACTTCTGGGACTGGAGGGGATAGCCAAGCCCTCTGAGGAAGACTAGACTCACTTTCCTAAGACACAGGAACAGTGAGGCTGGTATCAGGCATGTCCCTTTAACCTGGCCCCACCTCATGGCCAGTGATGACTCGCCTAGCTGCACTGGGCCAAGCTTCGCATCAGAGCTCCCCCTGCAGGCTGGCAGACTGGGCCAACAGGCGAGCCTCTGGCTGCCCCAGCATCCCCTTCGCCTGCCGCCCCTGCTATGGTAGCCACTCAGCCAGAAACAGGCTCAGCGGAGGAGGAGGAGAGAAGGAAAGGAGAAGGAGAGAAGGAAAGAAGAGAGGAGAGGAGGAGGAGAGAAGGAAAGGAGAAGAGAGAGGCAGCAGTTGCTGGGATCAGGAGCTCTACTCAGCTCGGCCAGGGAGGCAGTGTGGCTTCCCGCTATCCCCAAGGAGCCAGGTGGGTGCAGCACTCCCCTTTCTCACTCCATGGGTCTCTGCTTTGCTGGCACCCCTGTTAAGGAAGGGAAGTAGACCCAGGGCCTCTGTCTGCCACCTGTCCCCTCACTCCCTCCCTCCCTCCCTCCCCTCCCTTCCTCTCCTCCCTCCCTCCCCTCCCTCCCTCCCTCCCTCCCTCCTGAGGCTTGGTGGTTCATGGATAGGCCTGGCCATCCTGGCCCCCAGGTTGATGCAAGAGGTGCTGAGCAGGACCTTCTTTGGCCCACATATTGTTTGTGACAGGTGGCAGGGCATTTGTCTTGACTCATGCATGGCATACTGTGTTGGGACCCAGAGCCAGAACATCACTGAAAGCAGCCCCAGTAGCCAGGGTCAGTCTTTCCTTGCTTCCGAGTGGGAGGGAACCCAAGAAACGGCTGGTGGGCTCATGGTCATGGCCAATTTGAAGGGTTCTGCTGATCACTTGAGGTAGCAGAGGCCCCATAATGCCTCATACCAAATACTGGCACCTCTGCTGCCAGCCCCCATGGTTGCTACAATGGGTTTAATGATGTTGTCAGTGAAAAACTGCCTTTCCCCAGTGCACTGGCCACATCAAGTACCTGCTGGCCACATGTAGCTAATGGTTATCATACTGGTCATATAGATAGAGAATTCTTAACTGTGACAGGAAGTTCCAGGGGGCAGCACTGGACACAGGAACTTCTCTTCTGAGACCTATGCTCTGTCCACTAGCCCCTCCCTGGGGTTCTTCCATATTCTTGTGTCCTGTCCCTTAGTGGACTCCTGCTGCCTGGGGCATAGCTATTCCACCAGTGATGTCAGGACTGACATCCTTATGGCCCAGGGACCAAGGCTTCGGCAGGGTCCCCTTCTGGTTTCTCAGTCTGTGTTTGTTCTTCTTAGCTGCTCTCCTTCCTCCCATCCCGCCTCTCTCCATCTCTGCCTCTCTGTGTCTCTATGTCTGCTTCTGTCTGTTCCTATCTCTGCCTCTCTAACTTTACCTCGACTGCCTTTTTCTCTTCCTCTCTCCCCCTTCTCTCTCACTTTGCCCCCCCCCCCACTCTCTTGTCATTTCTTTTCCTTTGCTGTCTTCTCCACGTCCAAGCATCCCTTCTCCCCTCTGTGCCTCTCCTTCAAATGCTGTCTGCTCCCCGCAGGGATGCCTGGTGCAGCTTCAGCGTAGTGGAATGGGAGTCTGTTCTGACAAGGCAGACCCCAGGAAGCCAACCTGGCCAGGAAGGCGAGGGAGACTTAGCTGTTCCTCCCAGCACGCAGCAGTCTGAGTAGTCAGCCTGAGGGTGCCATGGGCAAACGAAGCCCAGTGTCCACCGTGGAAGCAGTTCCAGTGCTCACTCTGGTTTCCGTGTGAGCCCCACGGTGCAGTTCCTGCTGGTTTGAGAAGAGGCCTATTCACCGTATCTCCTCCCTTCGTGCCTTTCTGGCTGGTTTCATTGTGAGGAAGCTGACTTCTAAGTATCTATACAATGTAGTGGGAGCATCCAGTGAGGGATCCCTTGCTAGCCCTGGGTGGAGTGTTAGTCATTCTGGATCCCACAGTGAGGATTCCCTGTGGGGAGTTTGCACCTACAATGTACTATCACCCTTCAAGGAAGAACAGATGATGGGGACCAGAGAGGTGGCCCTGTGGTTAAGGTACTTGCCTGCAAAGCCTAATAATGAGGGTTCGGTCCCCCTAGTACACATGTAAAGTCAGATGCACATAGTGGTGCATATATTTGGAGTTTATTTGCAGCAGCTGGAGGCCCTGGTGCACCCAATCTCTCCCCCGCCCTGCTTGCAAATAAATACAAAATATTTAAAAACAAAAAACAAAACAAACAATAACAACAAAAAACAAAACAGATGAGCCCAGGGCTACTTCAAGGCACTGGTGAGAAGGGTGAGTGGACCCTTCCAACAATGCCTGCCATTTTCTGGATATTTCTCATTGTGAGTGCCCTACATGCCATTGGAAGCCAGGTAACTATTTACCATCTACCCCCATTGGCAGCTGGTGGGGACAGAAACAAGGTGAGTTCCTTTCTTACTGGAAATGAGAGAGAGACAGACAGACATCAACAGACCAAGTCCTTTCCCGGCCAATCACTGTTTTTCCCCAAGATTAGACCAGGAAGCTAAACTTGGGAATGGACCCTGCAGGCTCTTTGGCTATTTTTCTCACCTCTCAGACAATGCAACAATGAGAGAAAACTTGGCAACTTCTGCAGAGGAAATGGACAGGCTTGCCTGGAGCCAGCTCTTTGGTAAGGTTTATCACCAGGCACTGGCAGAGTGCCCGGACACCACCCCAGCCTGGGGCCTCAGAAGCTGGGTGGGCTGAGGGCTCCTTCCCCTGTCTTAGGGAGTCTTCTAGTCACTCTAGGGGCAAAGCTCTCCTTGGGAGCAGGATTACCCTGACTTTTCCTGCAAGGGGTCTTTGCAGACACATACTTACCCCTGTGGCACTATTAGACTTGCTTGCCCTCTGTATGAAGCCACTTGGAGAGGCCTGCCCTGGGGACTCAGGGCCTCACCTGACAGCCTCTGCTGAAGGAAGGAGCAGCTTATGGCCCCCACTTGCCTACCCTGCTTTCTAGGTATGAGCCCTGGTATCCGGAACAGATTCCAGCTTCTTCTTCCTCTTCATGTGAGGTGACTGGCAAGGGGAACTGAGCATATCAGTTTTCCAGGAGCCAGGCATACTGCCTGCCCTCAGCTCCCTGACTCCTGGGGGTGTACAGTGGGCCAAACAGGCTGGAAGGGAGATAGGGCCTGTAGTATGGCCCATGTGACCCATGCCCATGTCTGTGCCCCTGGCAGGAAGAAGCTCCTGGGCCCCAGTTTATTCTTCTGTGTCTGGATTCGCACTGCTTGTCTCCTTGGCTGCAGTGGGTTCTGAGATAACCTGTGTAAATACTCAGCACCATGGAGCTGTTCAGAAAAACACTGTCATGCCTGTTTTTAGCGCCTCCATTAAAAAAAAGTAAGGTGGGAAAGAGAGAGTATCCAGGCTGAAGAGTTCTTTGAGGATGAATTTTTTTGTTTTTGTTTTTTGTTTTTTGGGGGTAGGGTCTCACTCTAGCCCAGGCTGACCTGGAATTCACTATGTAGTCTCAGGGTAGCCTCGAACTCACGGTGATCCTCTACCTCTGCCTCCCGAGTGCTGGGATTAAAGGCATGAGCCACCATGCCTGGCCCAAGGATGAATTTTTTTTAACTGAGCAGAATGCGTGTCCTGATGCTCTGCCCACTTACACATCTATGCTTTGACTTTCTCTCCTTCCCTCCAGTGTCTACATATGTATATAATCTCCATCCATCCATCCATCCTTCTGTCCACCTTTCCATTTATCCATCTGTCTACTTATCTACTTCAACTATCCATCCATCCACCCACCCACCTACCCACTTACTTATCCATCCATTCACATTTACCCATGCATTCATGCACCCCCTTATGTATCATCCATCTACTCACCCGCTCACCCATGCATTTAGCCACCTACCCACCTGCTCATCTATCCTCCCATGTATCCATCCACCCACTTACATTTCTGCATCTCTCTAACCACTTAGCCACCTGCTATCCATTCATCTACTTACTTACCTCTCCATGTATCCATCTAGCCCATCTACCTGCCCATCCACTTACTCCTCCACCCACCCATCCATACTTCCTTGTCCCATGTATGCACGTGCATGCCTCCATCCAGTCTCCCACTGAGAAACATTCCTTTGGGTTTCATGAACACAATGCTACTTAAGGCCCAGGGAAGAGTCTGTCTCCTTGCCTTTCCCAGCATCTGGATTCTGCTCGTAGTCTTTGGCTCCTAACTTATCTCTCTTCAGCCTCTACTTCTATCTCACTGGCCAGCCTGCCTCCTTACACTGACCTTGTGATTTCTCCTCTCTCTTCTCTTCTGTTTTGGTTTTGCGAGATAGGGTCTCACTGTAGCCCAGGCTGACATGGAATTCACTGTGTAATCTCAAGCTGGCATCGAACTCATGGCAATCCTCTTACCTCTGCCTCCATGAGTGCTGGGATTAAAGACATGTGCCACCACACCTGGCTAGACCTTGTGATTTCTGTTGTGCTACCAAGGGAGTACAGGGTAATCTCCCCTCACACGAGCCTCAACACTCCCATCTATGAAGGCCTCTGGCCACACAGTAGGATAACATCACCTCAGAGAAGTAAGGTGTGCATGTCTCTGGAGTCCCTCATCCTGCTCTTTGTTCCCCTCACCCCTTCCTCAGTGACATGTCAAGAGCATATATAAGATTAGCACCTGCTCATGAGAGCCGGTTGTTCTAGTCTCTTCCAGCTGTGGTAGCCACAGCTCCCCTGTCTAGAACCATCTGCGTGGGGTTATTCACACCATGGAACTAGCACATATTGCGGCTGGAGCTGCTTTACTTCAGGGAACTGTTGCTAAACATTGATGGGCACAGCACTGCTGCCAAGGCCGCTGTGCATCCTGATGTGAGGTCACAAGACTATTTGCACCAGCCAGCCACTGCACCGCAGCAAGCACCTTCCATGGCTGGTCATGAAATAAGGGACAGGGTCAATTCTGGCAGGGATGACGGTGACGGGGGGGTGGACGACAACAAACTGTCAGGTGCTGCATCTCTTCTTTGGCCTCTGTGGGCCTTGTGTCATTGGGTAACTTGCTCCAGGTCTCACTCTGCTAGTCTGTGGCCCAGGCTGGGTCTCGAACCTGGGTTTGTCAGAGGCTCAGCCATCACTGAGTCTGTGCTGTGAGACTCAGGCTCTCCTAGCCCCTATACTCACCCACAAGGCCTGGTTGTGGGCAATGTGGGCACGTGTTCAGGATGGTGGGGCAGGGCGAAGGGGCATGGTCACCTTCAGTGAGACCTGGTCCATGAGTGATGGAGAAATGTTACACACTAGCATGTATGTGTGCATGCATGTGTAAGGAGCAGAAACATTCGTGCTCAGAGCAGCCCCAGCCTTTGTCAGAGCCATCTGTTATCAGGGTCAAGGGGTGGGTCATTAGAGAACGCAGAATCTATCATGCTGTAGTGGACAGCGTCACTCGCACTGCCTGGGCTCGGTCCTGGTCCTGTACCACATGTACATGAGCCCTGGGAGGTTTTAACAAGTCTGTTTACTCCCTTGCTCGATGAGAGGCTGATAGCACCAGCTTTCCAGGGCTGTCTCTCATGGCTGGAAAGAGCCAGTTCAGTCACACAGGACCCCCAGCTCCTCTGCATCTGTCACATGTTGAACACTATGACCACACCCATTGCTGGTGGCAGATATGCTCAAACTGAGCACAAGAACAGCACCCACAGGCATCCATTGGTAGCAGCTTTCTGGGCCACATTTTACTTGAGAGGAATTGATGAGTGTGATCATTGTGGCTACTCTTGCTTTGTCTCCTGCCTGGTGCCCAGCACAGTTCTGGAGGTAGTACAGAAATCCATGCTGGTCCCCATACATCCCTTCAAGACCAAGGCTGTCGTTATCATTTTATAGATGGGCACACCAAGACTAAGTTGCCCATGGTCAGTCTGATGTGGACCAAGAAAGTTTTTGTACCCTCTACTGGGATTTTTAACCGAGGTCAGCTTTACTCAAATGCTGGCCACTTTCTGCCCTGACCTTTTGCAGTAGAAAGCAGAAGGTAACTTGATTAACTGTACGGCTACACTACCATGGATTTGAGTGGACTGGCTGGGGGATCTTGAAGTTTTTATTTTCCACTCTATAATGGGCAAGGTAATGGAAGACGACTCGTAGGCTGTTGTGGGAACAGTTGAGACATTGAGACAGCCCAGGGGTGACAGGCCAGGTGCCTGGGTGCTCCTGGCAGAAGGAAGGCACCAGTCCAATTGAACACATGACCTCCAGGTCTCTGGCCAATTCCCAGGGTCCCAGGTCATTGAGTGTGCACCAGCCTGGTGGAAGCCAGTGAAACAGCACGTGACAGTGGCCATGTCTTTTTTGTGGTTCAGATTTCACACACAGAAGTTCAGTGAATCCCTTGGAAGGCATCTTTGAGCAGACCCCAGTGTACAGAGCAGGCATGGGTGCGCGTGGCAGCTTCTGAGATCCTTGGAGATGCTCCAAGCCAGTGACCAGACCTTCTGTTCTTCTTGTTGCAGGCTGCCAACAGCTACCTACGAGACCAGTGGTTCCATTCTCTCCAGTGGAAGGTAAGTCAGGGCTTGAGCTACTACTTGCCTCCCAGAGTGTGGCCTGGTGGCTGAGAGCCAGGTGGGAGTACAGGGGACTGGAGGTAGAGATTGTCGCCTCCCGGAGGGACCCTGTTCACTGATAGAGGCCTCCACCTCACCTCCCAAGGCTCTGGCCTTGTGGTGGAAGCAGGTACTTGGGCTGTGGCTTCACAGCTTGGAATCTTCCAGCTGGTCTCCTATGTAGGTTAGAGGGATGGCAAACCTAGAGAGCAGAGAGCCTGGACTCCAGGCTCCAGAAGCTTCCTTGAAAGCAGCTTCAGAAAGCTGCATAAACTGAGGAGTTAGCCTGATCTATGTCCTCGTGACTCACTTCCTTTGGTATCTGACCGTTTGACATCACTTCCCATTCTGGCTCCATGGGGAAGATTTGACGCCTCTGGAATGTAGACAGTAGACTTCTGCTGGCTGCTTTCAGGGCCCTGGACAGCTCTCCATGGCACCTCTGCCCCATAGGGTCCCAGCTCTGCACTGCTGTGTGGCCAGGTGATGGACCTGGCAGTAGGACACAGGCAGTGCACACTTGGGCATCGTGTTGCCTCTCTCTCCAGTCTTTGCATTGTGCTTTGGAACTTCCATGATGGGTGTGAATGGAATGTCAGGGTGCCTGCTCATAGTGACCTGGAGGGCCTTGGAGGCTGGCAGAAGGGACACCCCCAAAGTCCCCACACTGTCCCAAAACTATACTCTCTTTCCTCATCAGCTGCTGGTCTTCTCACTTTGTACCTCTGGAGCCTAGCCTAAACTGAACATGAGCTGCCAGGTCGAGCTGCATTTATTGAGCTCCTACTGTATGCAGGAGCTGTGTTGTATGAGGTTGCCGGTGTTCATTTGACCTATACTACAGCCTGCGCCCATCCTAATTCAGGGAAGGTGAGGCCCAGCCTCAAGCAAGGGCCGAGGCAAGGTTCAGGTCCTTTCCCATTCCTGTGCTCTCTGAATGTGGGCACGCTGGACTACTCCCCTCCTGCCCATACTGTAACAGCTGAGAAGGCATGACATACCCAAGATCCTGATGTTCTTTTGGAGTTAATTCCAAAACAACCAAGAATGGAGAAGATGTCTGAGTGGGGATAGCTGGTTATATACTGTCACCAAAGCATGTGGCCCTCCAAAGCTGTTCCTGAAGGAGGAGGTCCTCTCTCCCTCAGGGACGATGGCTCTTCAGGGTCGGCACCTTGTCTGTTATCTGTGGTGTTTTGCATGTGACTTCTCGTCAGCAATAGCCTTGTTCTATTTCTGAGTCCAGTACTAAGAGGAAAGCACCTGGAGATACACAGCCAACTATGCACATTATACAATGTTAAGGGTTGACCAAGATGGAGACATGGAAATGGAATTTCAAGCTGGATATGGTGGCATACACCTGAGATCCCAGCACTTGAGAAGCTGAGGCAGGAGGATTGCTGCCAGTTTGAGGCCAACAATACTTTTGAAAGAAGAGTATGTGTTCTGGCTTGAGGTGCTCCCTTGTTAAGGATGGGATGTGGGGCTCACACAGTTGACTAAGCAAGCCTAGAATGGGGATAGGGCTGGCTTTCTAAGCAGTTATTCTGAGGGCTGGATGTCGGGTTGGATTCTGGTGGCCTCTTCCTTTAATGCTGACTAAGTAACTCAGTTAAAATGGTCATAAACTAAAAGTGTGCAGGAGGTGAGTGGTGACTTTCCTCGCTACAAAAGCATGTTTAAGAAACCAGCTTTGACACACTCTGCCCCCCCCCGCCCGTGATGTGGGTATACTGCCACCAGGTGGCAGTGGTCTCTCACTGTTGGCAACTTGATTTAATTCTCGGCTCCTGCGGCGTGATTTTGGTGAGCTGAGGAGACATGCTTTCCATTTGCCAAATGACAAGGAAGCATAAGGGGGTTTGGAGGTACTTTCTGTTAACAAAACGAGCTGGGAGATTTGTATCCTGGCTGTGTGGATTACTGGGCCTGATCAAGAGAGGTTCTAACATAGGTTCATTTAATTGAGGTACAATTACTAAGTGTCTCCAATGTGTGAGGCCTGGCTAGGTACTTTCGGTTTACTGTCCTTTAGCAAGAAAGGGAACCCAAGCTCAGAGAGCTCATATGACTCGGCTGTAATTTCACAGCTACCTCAGATCTGTGAGCCCATCCTGCCTCCTTGATCAAACTGCCTGACAGAAATTTGGGCTCTTCAGGGTGCCCTCTGCATCTTCAAAGATAGCCACTTGTTCCCTCCATGTGTGCAGCCCACCATTTAGGTTTCCTTCTCTTTTATTCCCTGTTTCTTCTTAGGTTTTTAACAGGAAAAATAAAACTGAGGACATTTAGATCAGCTTGAGTTTTTGAATTTTCTGGGTATGGCCTTTGTTTCTATGTTGCCAACGCCAGTGCATGCCCTGGCTGTATTCTTCTTGCCATAATACATGTCTGTGACCCTCACATTCTGTGCCTCCTGGTTTAGCTTTTCTGCACTTACCTAGGGCAGTGTCTCCCCTTAGGGCCCTAATTTGGATCTTTGGGACTTAAAAAGACTGGGTTACTAGCATAGCATGTGGCCCTCTAAAGGACAGCTCTACTCAGCAGCATCTTATTCGGTGGTATTTCACCTCAAAATGAGGAGAGCTTAAAGAGCCCAGGGAATGCCACTACGGGGTCCATCTTAGGCTGTCTCATGGAACATGCAAGGTGTGACTGCACTGTCTGTGTATCATTCTTGAGGGGACTCAACTCCACACTTTCTTATGCCCTCCTCCCACACACTGTCATGACCCCTTT
The DNA here is from genome assembly GCA_036346955.1 of Dipus sagitta. Classification (NCBI taxonomy): domain Eukaryota; kingdom Metazoa; phylum Chordata; class Mammalia; order Rodentia; family Dipodidae; genus Dipus; species Dipus sagitta. The sequence continues at coordinate 261,854,654 of CM070770.1, read as the reverse complement.
GTCTGAGGGGCAGCCTCAGTGCTGGCACCATTTTCTCAGTAATTCCATATTCCTGAATAGGTTCTCTTGTGCCAGCATTTGCTCCTGAAAAGACATGAATGCACAGTGAACTCACCCTAAGTCCCTCTGTTCCTCCTGTCCTTTTCCCTCCTTTCTTCTTTTCCTCTCTCTGGCAGCTCTGCCTTTCCTGCTATTAGCATCGTTGGTTAGGGGAGTCCACGAAGGCCTTTGGTCCCACAAAAGGAAGACCAGAACCTCTCATCTCAGGAAGGGAATGGGAGAGCTGCTCTGCCCTCCCAGAATCCTCTGGAGAGCTCAGCCTACAGCCCAGAGGGCTCCCTGAGGAGGCTGTCCTGTTTGGTTTGGGCAGTTAGGCCCTTGAGGCCAATTCCCTGGGGCATGGAGCCATAAACAGTTGCACTGAGTTAATGAGGCCACGCTTCTGGCTCAGAAGCTCCTCTTGCTCCTGCCGAGGCCCTTGGAGGCCAAGCACTGCGCAGACAGCCTGTGTGTACATGAGACTGTGAGGGGACAGGCCTGACAGATGAGCAGAACCACAAGAGGGCAAGCTTTGATGCGCATACAAGGCTGTAGGAGAACAATTCCTTCTCGCTATAGAAGACCATGAGGAAACTGGCACTTTTGTGTATATATAAGACCATCAGGGGATAGATCCTTCCATGTGTACAAGGCCATTAAGGGACAGGCCCATCCATGTGTATGAGGCTGTGAGGGAATAGGCCTGTCACACATACAAGGCTATGAGGGGACAGGACAAGGCTGAGAGGACAGACCTATGTATGTGTACAAGGCCATCAGGGGACAGGCTTGCAGGTGTATGAGACCATGAGGGAACAGGCCTTCCATGTATACAAAGTTGTAATCAAAGGGACAGAACTGTCATGTGTATAAGGTGTTAAGAGGGTAGGCCTTTCTGTATGTACAAGGCCATGAGAGTATAGCCTGTCATGTACGAGACCATGGCATGTTCAAGGCCTTAAAGTGACAGGCCCACTCATGTGTATGTAGCTGCTGAGACAATGTGACAAGGCTAAGAGAGGACTGTCTTGTTTGTGTTGAGGGTTTGGAGGCAAGAGGCCCGGGGCACACAGCCGTGAGGGGCAGACCTGTCTGGGCAGCAAGGAGATACTCATCCTGGGAGCAAGCTCCAGAGCAGAAAGGGGAGGCAGAGTGTGCTTGACTGTCTAGCCAGGACTTCTGCCGCTCACTCAGCCTTTGCTTCCTGACAAGGTTTGCAGGCTGCCACACAGAAGTCTTGGAATTCACGATGATTTTATCCCTGGGGAAAGCTGGGTCACTAAGAACAGCTCCAGGGGCCCTACGCCAGGGCTGGGCCCAGAGGGCCAGACTATGTGACAAGAAGCTGGCCGGCCAGGAATGCTCTTGGTTCTGGGAAAGTCTCAGCCAATGTTTGTATCCTCTCTAGCCATCCCCTCTGGCCACAGCTGCCTGTTTGTTTCCAGTAGGCTTTCTCAAGCCCCTGAGGGTATAACCTTGCAGCTTACTCTGTCCAAGCCTCTGATCCTCCTCTGTACCATGGAGGAATATGGCAAAGAGAAAGAATTTGTGGGGAGAGGGTGTGTGTGAGGGCAACTGTTGTATGCTTATGTTGGTGATGGAGTGTGTTTAGTGAGGCCCCTGTTTTTGTTGTTGTTGTTTTTCTTTGTGAAATGGGAGAGATAATAGCACTCATTTATTAGGTTCTTATGGGGATCAAAGGTCCTGTTTGTGAGGCAGGTGAAGCTAGTCATGGAAGGAACCAGTGTCCCCACTTCCCATGGTCCCCTCCTGGCTCCAGCTGAATGTCCTGGAAGACCCATCAGTCCTCGGGAGTACCTGTGCCAATGCTGGCCACGTGGTGTCTCCAAGACTCATGGTGCCTCAGGATGGTTCTGAGAAACCTTTATCACTCACTGTATGGAAGAAGCCTGGAATCTGAGGGATGAAGGACATTGAAAGTTCAGGGCCTGGAGTCTGAGGGGTGAAGGACATTGGAAGTTCAGAGCCTGGAGTCTGAGGGGTCAAGAACATTGGAAGTTCAGGGCCTGTAGTCTGAGGGGTGAAGGACATTGGAAGTTCAGAGCCTGGAGTCTGAGGGGTGAAGGACATTGGAAGTTCAGGGCCCGGAGTCTGAAGGGTGAAGGACATTGGAAGTTCAGAGCCTGGAGTCTGAGGGGTCAAGGACATTGGAAGTTCAGAGCCTGGAGTCTGAGGGGTGAAGGACATTGGAAGTTCAGATCCTGGAGTCTGAAGGGTGAAGGACATTGGATGTTCAGAGCCTGGAGTCTGAGAGGTCAAAGACATTGGAAGTTCAGAGCCTGGAGTCTGAGGGGTCAAGGACATTGGAAGTTCAGCTCCCGGAGTCTGAGGGGTGAAGGACATTGGAAGTTCAGGGCCCGGAGTCTAAGGGGTGAAGGACATTGGAAGTTCAGAGCCTGGAGTCTGAGGGGTCAAGGACGTTGGAAGTTCAGAGCCTGGAGTCCGAGGGGTCAAGGACATTGGAAATTCACATCCTGGAGTCCGAGGGGTGAAGGACATTGGAAGTTCAGATCCTGGAGTCTGAGGGGTGAAGGACATTGGAAGTTCAGCGCCTGGAGTCTGAGGGGTGAAGGATTGGAAGTTCAGAGCCTGGAGTCTGAGGGGTCAAGGACATTGGAAGTTCAGAGCCTAGAGTCCGAGAGGTGAAGGACATTGGAAGTTCAGCGCCTGGAGTCTGAGGGGTCAAGGACATTGGAAGTTCAGGGCCTGGAGTCTGAGGGGTGAAACATTGGATGTTCAGAGCGTGGAGTCTAATAGGGTGAATGAAGTTCCTGGCTTTGTTCCCACCTTCTCAGCAGTTGCTGTACATCAGAATTAGTCAGCACCATGTTCAGAGCCCAGGCTGAGGGGCAGCCACTGTCAGAGTCCCCACATAATTCTTAGGTCCTGCTGCAGTCAGGAGGACGAGAACCTCACTCTGTACCCCACACAGGGAGGAAGTCTGGCCTGTGCCGGGAAGGCCCTCAGCTGACTCCCTAGCCTCCACTGCTTACCAAGAAGCAAGCTGGGGAATCTCTAACAAAAGCTTGAGGTTCAGGGTGCGACTCCCCAGTGGTACTGTCATCTTTGGTGCTATCTCTACCCCAGGATCTGCAGATCCCCTCTAAGGTCATATCCATCCCAAACTGATCTTCGGATTACTCCAGTCCTCAGCACAGAGTAACAGGCACTCACTCCTTTGCTGCCCCCATGCCTTATGTAACCCTCAAAATCCCACAAAGGTCCCGTTCCTTCTGCATTGCCATTTCACAGATTTGGGAAATTGAACCTGAATTCTCTCAGTCACACATCTGTGAAGTAGCAGGGCTGGGCTTTGAACATAGGTCTGACTCAGTCTAGAACGTGGGGCCTTCTACCCGTGGGAATGTGGCTCTTGACACATGTATGTACAGAGAACGTGCACACAGACATGCACACATGCCTCAAATACATTCCACAAGTCATTGCCAGAGTTGTTAGGGTCAAAGCCTGGGCCCTGACAACCCTAACAAGCTCTGCTTAGTTCTCAGTACACCAGTTAAACATACAGTGGTGAAAAGAGGTTTATTCAGTATGGTCACATTGGGATGAGAAGTCTAGTGATGCTTAAGTCCATCTTTGGGATGCTGACATGAGGTTTAGATTTAAATAAGGAGCAAGGGGTATGCATAACTAAGCAGTCCTGGTCAAGGTGTGACCCATCACTCACCTGTTATTGTCCTTTCTGCATTCTGTCCCAGCAAATTGTCAGGTTTGTGACAAGCAGACAAAATTGTCAAAGGTCCTCCTGTTCCTGGCTCTGGCCTTTCCTCAGCATGAGGTTTCTGGGGAGATAGTACTTACTCTAGGACTGTTGTTTCAACAGCCTGACAGCCAACAAGAGGGGCACAGTTCTCCTTTAGAGACTATGTTCCCTCCTACCTTCATAGACTTGAGTCCTGTATGTGGAGTGCTCTGTCTCATGAGTCATTGGATAAAAGCCAGCTTTGCATCTTCCTCACCTGTGAGGTTGGGCAATTTAAACTTTGACTCTCAAACCCCATTCCTCCTAGGTGAGGGCTGGGTGGTCACCTGTTCTGTCCTGCCCATCAGCACAGCCACTGTTAGACCTGTTTCCTGAGGCCTGGAAGCTGAGCTTCAAGACTGACTCACTCCATTCAGGACTGCCCAGATCACTGTACCACTAAGTCCCTAGCTCCATGGATGGACCTGACCCATTTTTTCTGTGGCTCTGGCTGGGCTTAGCCATTGCAGCCTAGGATGACCCTTTGTTTTATAGTTCAGCCCCAACATCCACCCATCTAAGTCCCCCCAGTGCACACAGTTGCTTTCCTTTACCCTGTCCCTAGCACTTACTACTTACTACCCCCTTTCCTCTCTTTCCTTCCTCCCTCCCTCCCTCCCTCCCTTCCTCCCTCCCTCCCTCCCTCCCTCCCTCCCTCCCTCCCTCCCTCCCTCCCTTCCTTCCCTTTACCTTTGCTGTTTCAAGGACAGTGACCAGCTAGGCCTGATAGAAGCCTATAAACTTAGGAAACTAAGGCAGGAGGATTAAGAATTTGAGGCAAGTCTAGGCTACATACATGACCTTGTCTCAGAATAAGAGTGAATAAAAATAAAGGGCTAAGACATAGCTCGATGGTGGAGTGCTTGCCTGCCATGTGCAGTGCCCTGGGTTCCATCCTCAGCACTGCAGGGGGAAAAGACACAGTATATGGACAGGAACTCTCTCCCCAACAGTGCTGCTGGTCTCACACGCACTGCACAGGATGTCCCAGCACCCCTCTCTGTGGTGTGGAAGTGTGTAATAGTTACATGACAGCTTGCAGGGGGCGGCATACCATGCAGAGGGCTCTGTTGCTCTTGGTCCCCTGAGTGACTCCCATATGCCCATGATGTAGGCATGACCCTCCCATATCTCAGGTGTCACCTCTTTCAAATTACTTTTTCAGGGCACAGTTCCAGAGTAGAGGTTCTGGGAAAGAGCATGATGGCTCTTGTTATGTATTGAGGTTGCTCCCAGAAGAGTAATTTTGGCATTGCTTAATGTGAGGGCTCTGGACCAGCCAGCTAGGGTTCCAGTTCCTTGGCCTGTCTACCACTTTCAGGTCTTTCCTTTTCCTCTCAAAATGGAAAATGGAGTTGTTTTTTAGGTAAGCCCAACAGACTTTTTTTTTTTTTCTTTTAAATGAGACAGAGAGAGAGAGAGGAGAATTGGCGTGCCAGGGCCTCCAGCCACTGCAGTCGAATTCCAGACACATGTGTCACCTGTATGCATATGCAGCCTTGCACACTTGTGTCAGTTTGTGTGTCTGGCTTATGTGGAAACTGGAGAATCAAACATGGGTCTTTAGGCTTCACAGGCAAGTGCCTTAACCACTAAGCCATCTCTCCAGCCCCAAAATGTATTTCTTCATAAAACTATGCTTAAAGGGTTCTTTGGAGGATGGAATGAGTTAATAGCCATAAAGAATTGAAGAGAGCACATACCATGAAATAAACATTTGGTAAACAATATATTCTTTTTAAGATATTTACTTATTTAAAAGAGAGAAAAATAGGCAGATAGAGAGATAGAGAATGGGCACAGCAGGGCCTCTGCACACATGCATCTGGCTTATATGAGTACTGGGGTATTGAATCTGGAACCTTAGGCTTCTTGGGCAAATGCCTTAACCGCTAAGCTGTCTCTCTAGTTCCAATATATATTCTTAATTCTACCCTCACCCCCTTCACGTAGAAGGGAAAGGCAGACTGGAAGGCAGGATTCTTGAAAGAAGCCACACACAGCACACATACTTCCAGCCCCCAGTGAGCCATGGCAAGCATCACCAACCAGTTACCGCACTTCCCCTAAAACAATAAATGTTCATTCTTAATTCTTTCCTGTCTAATAAGGATGTAGAAACAGCCCCAGAAGACAGAGTTCCTGAAGCCGGGGGCTGCATGTGGCAGGCATCATTAATTATTCTTTTGTTTTGCTTTTCTTGTGGCAGAATTGTTTAGTCCTAGCCATCAGAGATAGTATGAAGTCTCCCACTGACACAGGTTCCACACCTCCTAGACCCCCCATGGTTCAGTGAGTCAGGGGCCTTTGTGGAGCTCTCAGACAGACCCTCTGGGTCTAGGCATCCTAGATGGGAGTGCTTTGTCCTTGTGGTCCATGGTCTTTCCTCTGAAAAGGAAGGAAAGGCAGGGGGAGTAAGATGAGGTCTTGATCTTCTTCTGGCCCAGCCACATGACTGCCTCATCAGGTCCAGCAGGCAAGAATCCTATCCAGATTAATTTCTGGCATTCAGTCCCAGAGGGCTTTGTGACCTCTTAAGAGGGATCAGAGAGATTCTAGAGCACTGGGGCAGTGGGGCTGTCCTCACTTGGCACTGCAGGAATGGCCCTCAGTGGGAGGTAGCTAATCTGAGGCCCAGAGAACAAGAGTGGCCGCAGCTCCCTGCACGCTTGCTTACCTTAGCGGGACCCTAGAGTGGAGACCTTTTTTGGGGACTCAGGCTGCTGATCCCCTGGAGGGGACTCTATGGTCTCCAGTGTCTTCTATCTTCTGGTGGGGCCACTCAGCAGTCACAGGGGATCCCTGTAACTAACAAGAGGAGCTCCTGGGATTGAAACTAACAAATGGCAGAGAACTGGGCAGCCTGAGGGAGGAGAGGCCTGTTCTCATGGGCTTTCTTACCACTGACGAGAGAGGATGACAATTATTAGCCACCTACTGATGTTAGGAGTTATGCTGGCCGCTCTTGTGGAATCTGAGACTTGATGAGATTATCTTGGAGGAGGAACTGAGAGAGCAGAGGGGCCTGGTCTAGGGTTGCCCTTGAGGATATAAGACAGGCTGGGACATGAACCCAGGCTGGTGGCTTTCAAGTTAGCCTTCATCCAACAAGAGGCCTGTAGGCCTTCCAGCGTTAGGAACTGGCAAAGTTACACACCTCTTGTGGTGGGGGTGGAACGGCACCCCCACCCTGAGCCCACGAAGCTTCTCCACTTTCCCAGTGGGCTGTCGCTTCCTCCCTCCCTCCCTTCCTCCATCCCTGTTTTTCTCCCTTCCCAGTGCTAAGGATTGAACCTAGAGTTCCTTCATGCTAGGCAATTACTTTGCCACTGAGCAATATCCCCAGCTCTGTATTGAGACAAAGTCTCACTAAGTTATCCAAACAGGCCTTCAATTTGTGATCCTCGTACTGTAGCCTCCTGAGTAGCTGGAATTACAGACATGTGCCACAGGCTTGAGTTGGAAGCCAGTTGTTTTGTCTGTGCTTCAGATAAACTTTTCACAGAAGGATAACATATCTAGAGAGAATCATACAGATCAGAAGAGGCAGCCCAGGGGCTGGGGAGGTGGCTCAGCAGTTAAAGGCAATTGATTGCTTGTCAAGCCTGCCAGCCAGGTTTAATTCTCCTGCTACCCATGTAAATGCACAAAGTGGTGCATGTATGTGGAGTTCCGTTTGCAGCCCTGCCATGCATGCCCATGCCATGCTGGTCCTCTCTCTCTCTCTCTCTCCTCCCTTCCCTCAAATGAAAAAAATATTTTAAAATGTTAACTAATAATAATTCTTTATAAAAGAGGCATCCCAGAGATTTTTTTCATCAGGGAACTTAAGGGTGTGATTTCCTTCTCAAGGTGGTCATTACTGCTCTGGCTTTTAGCAACATTGATTAGTTTTTTTGTTGTTGTTGTTGTTTGAAAGTGATATTGTGAATGGACCTGTATAGTCTGAGCTCTTCTGTGGCCTGGTCTCTCAGGCTGAAGACTTCACTGTGCTGTTTTGTACATTGGGGGTGCAGTCACTGGCAGGGCCGCTGTTCTGCATGCATGCCCAGTAGGGCTGTTACCAACAGCATCAGTCATGTGTTCACGTGCCCGTTGAGGATGTGCTGGAAATTAAAATTTCAAGCCGTGGGGCAGACATAAGGTCACTGTGAGCTGAGCTGAGGCTGGCCATCAATTTCCTAGAATGACTGTACGCCTGCTGTTCTTAGGGGAGTGAGAACCCGAGACAGAAACTACTTTTAAAAATGTATTTAAATACTGAAAAGGACAAAGAGAACTAGAAAGATATTCCCACTTTCCATAAGCTTATTAACACTTTTTATGATTTTTAAAAATCAAGATGTTAAATCCTAACAATACACACATCTTGAATGTTGTGTTTACTATTGCAACCACAACCTGTCCTCCATGCCTTTCCCAGCTGGAACCTACTAACCTTTAAGGAAACTGAGACATGTGTTTATCTGAAGCATCCTAGAAAATGCAGAAGGGTACAAAATGAAAAGCGAATCTCTCTGCTCAAGCCTGTTTCCCCAAAGGGAGTCCCTGCTTAGGGACCGCTCAGAATGCTTCTGACTTTCCTTTTAAAACACCACAAATTTTATCCTCCACACATTTCCTATTCTTGTTTCTCTCGCCTTGCTATGTGGTGGGTGTCTGAGTAGTTGCACAGAGATCTGCATTGTCTCTTTTTACAGCTCATAAAGAAGTCACTCTTACATATGGGATTGCTTTCTGAGGTTCCCCCAATGAATGACTGAAGTCCAGGCTTGTTTGCCCCGAACTCTGTGTATGTACTCCCTCTTCCCGTGTTCTATAGTGACATACGACCGCAGACAGCACCACACCTGCAGTACCACCATGGTCCAACTGGTTAAAGAGATACTACTAACAGGCTGATACAGTATGTGCAGTACAGATACACTGTATCACTGGTTGATAGTGTATGCAGTGGATACACTGTATCACCAGCAGATAATATATACATTGTATCTCTGGCTGATAGTATATAATGTGGGTCACTGTATCACTGGCTGATGGTGTCTGCAGTGTGGACGCACGATCACCAGCTGATAGGGTATATGGTATGAACACACTGCATCTGATTGTAAGGGAGTGGGTCATCACCAGATTTCATCACACTACTCAGAACAATACTTAATAATAAATATAAATGATTTATTTCTGGAATTTTCCACTTAATATTTTCATACCTTAGAGTTGTGGTTTGAATGTGAAATGCCCCATCCCACAAAGGCCTTTGAAGAACATTTTGTTCCCAGCCCCTTCCTCTGTCCTTTCTTCTTTCTGGCTGCCATGAGGTAAACAGCCCCTCAGCCACACATTTTTATGGTCATGACGGTCCTCCCTCACTGTAACCCAGAAACAATGGAGCCAGCTCACCATGGATTGAAGCCTCTGAAAGCGTGAGCCCAAGCAAGGACTTCCTCCTTTAAAGTGCTTCTCTTGGACATTTGTCATGGTGATGAAAGGCTGCTAACATAGGAAACTGTAATTGTGGAATGCCTAACCATGGGTAAGGAGGGACGACTACATTCTGTTTGGGCCAGCTTCTAGCTGGCTGGGACTTGAGGTCTCAGTGAAATGCCAAAAAGACCAGGGGAGAACATTTGAGTGTCTATTATATACAAATAGAACAAGACGCTTTGCTACCCAGTCCTTACCTCTGGGACCAGTGGGCCTCCCTGTTTCATAGGCCAAGCATCTGGATCCCAGGGTAGATGGGTACAATGACTTACCATAGAAAATGAAGGAGTTGGGTCTGCCTGGGCCACTGAGCCTATACGCACACCTTCCTGTCCCTTGCTAGAGCTTCTGGGACCTTGAAGACCCCCTTGTACCTTCTCTGTGAGGGACCTCCTAGGCCTCTGGAGCACCGTGGTGGTTCTCCAAGCAGTCAGGAAAGAAGTGCATTTGTGGGTTTTTGTTTTTCTTCCAAACAAGGAAGGGGGACCGGAGGTTCTCTGTCATTCAGCAAACCTTTGATGGGGGCTGGTGAGTCACCAAGCCGTACAAGGAGGTTTTTCACAGACATAACTGTGGCTGAGCTTGCTCTAAGACAGAATTTTGTTTCATTTTCCATCTTTCTCTTTGTAGATGAGTTTCCCAAACATAGCCAGAAAGCAGTGTCTTCATTAGCAAGACCCCTGTTTTAATAGGCTGTGGTGAGCAGTGGGGTGCCCTGACCTGGGGATACTGCCTTGCTCTCAGGGTGGCATGGTGGCTGGATGACCTAGGCCAGGAGAGAAGGCTTGTTGTTCTGTGTTGGCCTCTGTGGCTCCCACCCGTCCGTTGGCGTGGAGACAAGGCCAAACAGAAGCTGAAAAGAGCAGCACATATTCTCACAGAGGGATTAACCCTCTCCTCAGCCAGAGGTGATGCCCAATGGGACACTGCCTCTGCTCTTGGGAAGGGAAGGCTGGGGAACAGCTAATTGGTCCGAAGTACCAAAAGCGCGATGCCCTGGCTGCCATCATGCTTCTTGATCCCCCGATATCACCAAGTTAACCATATAGGTCCTGAGACAGGCAGAGACCCACTTTTGGAGTTGTGAAGCCATTGCTGCTGGAACTGGTGTCTGGTGACAACAGAATGCTGAGGGGCTGTGGTGCCATTTGGTGTGAAGATGATGGAGTCTGCCAGACTCTTCAAGGAGACCTTTTGCAAGACTGAGCTGCATCTGGCCTTGGCTGGGACAGATGTCCAGGATCATGAGAACTAAGCACACCCAGAAAGACAGGATCCCTTGATTCTGGCCAAGATGTTGTCAGACATCAGTAGACCTTCATGGCTATTGGTTCTCAAGGCCTTTGTGAAAGTCTGACTTGCATTTTCTACTAGGACCCTCCTTGGTCCCAGACTGCTGGGCACTATGGGCCAAGGTTTGTGTTGCAATAGCCCAAAGTGGGGTTCATAGTCTAGCAGTACCTGCATCACATGGGAGCTTAGACAAAGACTTTCTGAATATAACCCCAATGGCTCAGGCAATAAAACCACAGATTAACCACTGGGACCTCATGAAATTACAAAAATTTTGTACTGCAAAGGACACTATGAATAAAGCAAAGAGGCAACCTACAGAATGGGAAAAAAATCTTTGCCAGCTATATATCTGATGGAGGATTAATATCTAGGATATACAAAGAACCCGAAAAGTTAAATAATAAGAAATCAAACAAGCCAATTAAAAATGGGCTATGGAGCTAAATAGAGAGTTCTCAAAAGAAGAAATACGGATGGCGTATAAGCATCTAAAAAAATGTTCAACATCCCTAGTCATCAGGGAAATGCAGATTAAAACTACATTGCGATTCCATCTCACTCCTGTCAGATTGGCTACCATCATGAAAACAAATGATCATAAATGCTGGTGGGGATGTGGAAAAAGAGGAACCCTTCTACACTGTTGGTGGGAATGCAATCTGGTCCAGCCATTGTGGAAATCAGTGTGGAGGTTCCTAAGACAGCTAAAAATTGATCTACCATATGACCCAGCTATAACACTCCCAGGCATATATCCTAAGGACTCATCCATTTCCTCAGAAGTACATGCTCAACCATGTTTATTGCTGCTCAGTTCATAATAGCTGGGAAATGGAACCAGCCTAGATGTCCCTCAACTGATGAGTGGATAATGAAGATGTGGCACATTTATACAATGGAGTTCTACTCAGCGGTAAAGAAAAGTGAAGTTATGAAATTTACAGGAAAATGGATGGATCTGGAAAGGATTATACCGAGTGAGGTAACCCAGGCCCAGAAAGCCAAGCACCACGTGTTCTCCCTCATATGTGGATCCTAGCTACAGATGATTGGACTTCTGTGTGAGAAGGAAAAAACTCAGTAGCAGAGGCCAGTAAGTTAAAAAGGAGATAGAAAGGGAAGAGAAAGGAGGGAGGAGGGTACTTAATAGGTTGGTATTGTATATATGTAAGTAGAAGAATAGATTAACGGGGGTGAAAGGGTCCAAAGTGAGGTCAGGGGAAGAGATTGAGTAAAGGTGGAGGGAGGGCTAATCAAAATCTAAGAGGATATAAATAAATCATGTGGAATCCTCCAGTTTGGGACAATGGAACACTCAGGAGCCATAGATCGTTGTTAGAAAATTTTCAGTGCCAGGGATGGGATACCTCCAGTGAGTTGTTGGCCAGGGAGGTCCCTGATGCCCCCAAAACATTATAGGCCATTGCCGAGGCCCTTGGTTTCCCACCAGGAATAGATGGTAAGACCCTATTGCTGAAGACTGCACATACTTGGGCTGCAAGGCCACTGAGAAATCCTGCTGGAACTGAGCTGATAACCTCCTCCATGTACACCAGCTGACAGAAAGCTAGAAATTCAAATCTTTTTAAAAATGGACTGATTGATTTTTGTGTGTGTGTGTGTATGTATGTATGTGTACACATAATTATGTGAACATGTGGAAGCCAGAGGACAACCTTTGGTGCCATCCTTACTATGATGTCCATCTCTTTTTGAGTCAGTGTCATTTGCTGGCCTAGAGCTCACCAGTTAGGCTAGTCTAGCTGGCTAAAGAGCCCCAGGGATCTGCCTGTCTCTGCCTCCCCAGCTCTGAAATTACAGGCCTGCACCACCACATCTGGCATTTATGTGCGTACTTGGGCGGGGGGAACTCAGCCGTCTCCCTAGCATAGAGATCCAAATTTAGCAACTCATGAGCTGGGACTGGCTGCAGTCCACTGTATTGTAACTTGCCTTCCAGATGACACTAATGCATGCCAGGGCAGGGTTCAATAACCACTTTCCAGCCCAAGGAAAAGGAAAGTACAGTGGGTGTTCATTGAATGACAGCTAGATTCCAAATCAGCTGTGTCAGCTTGTCCAGGCTGCAGAAGATTCCCAGGAAGTATGGATGTCACATCCCTGTCTTATAAGAAAATTGATCCCCATATTAAGTAACTTTCTCATACATCCAAGCCAGAATACCAGCGTATGGTCTGTTGCCTCCTTCTCTTCTTCTTAGGTTCTGTTGCTGGATCCCTCACAGTCTGAAGTCAAACGTAAATGCCCAAATATGTTCTGGATTTTTCTGCAGTATGCACTCCACTAATGCTAATGGCTTAGAATTTGCCATAGTGAGCAGCCTGGAACTCACACTTCTGAGATCTGTCTGGGTTCCCATGGGGTGCAATGTTCTCTGTGTCTAGTAGGACCTGATGGTATACCAGATTCCTACCTGTGAAGGCAGGAGTGTGCCTTGTCCTAGTCCAAGAGTAACATGACCTACCAGAAGTGCATGTAGAGAATGACTGCTTTGACTGGACACCTGAGTCTTTCTCCAGGAAGTTCCAACATCGAGACCCTTACCATAGGAACCTGTGGCTCCAGCTCCGCAGAAGCTGATCTGGCAGCTTTCAGACCAAGCTGCAGACAGATTGCTGAACTTTGAAGCGTAGCAGCACCAGATAAAGTTTCTAGGAAAGGGCTGGAGAGATGGCTTAGCGGTTAAGCGCTTGCCTGTGAAGCCTAAGGACCCCGGTTCGAGGCTCGATTCCCCAGGACCCACGTTAGCCAGATGCACAAGGGGGCGCACACATCTGGAGTTCGTTTGCAATGGCTGGAGGCCCTGGCACGCCCATATTCTCTCTCTCTCTCTCTCTGTCTCTCTCTCTCTCTCTCTCTCGGCCTCATTCTCTCTCTGTCTGTCACTCTCAAATAAAACAGAAAAATTTAAAAAAAAAAGTTTCTAGGAAAATAAACAGTAAGGCCACTGCGGAGCAACTCCTGTCTAAGGCCTGCAAGCATGGGAAGTCCTTATTGGGGACAGGCCAGAGGAAGCCGAGTGAGCTCCTGGTTTCAGCATGGTATAGCCTGGAGCCACCTGGGCACAGAGGACAGCCACCTCATTATCTCACTTGTCGCTTTGTGTGCTAGTTGGCTCTTAATCCAGGGGTGTTGGTTTAGTTACTTTTCTGGTTCCTGTGACCAGATACCTGGCTAAAGTCAGCAGTGCTAGGGAGGGTTCATTTGAGCTCACAGTTTGAGAGTACAGCCCATCACGGAGGGGATGTTATGGCAGCAGGAGTGTGGCACAGCTGATCTCCATTGCATTGCAGTCAGCAGACACAGAGAGGTGAATGCTGGTTCTTAGCAACTCACTTCGCTTTCTCCTTCTTATTCAGTTTGATAGCCCAGCTAATGGGATGTGCTACCCACATTCAGGATGAATCTTCCCTCCTCAGTTAAACCTATGTGGAAGCAATCTCACAGACATGCCGAGAGATGTGTCTCTTAGGTGATTCTAAATCCAGTCATGTGGACAATGAAGGTTGAACAGAATGAGGGTTTCCCCAGAAACACTACCTCCACTTATGTTTAGTAGGAGATCTCCATTGCAGTCATTAACATCAAGTGAAAAGAATTCTTTGTCACAAAATAGCCTTGATCAGGAGGGAGGACCCAGGCACTGAGGTTACCAAGCTGAAGCAAATAGCACTGCCAGAGTACCTCCAATGAGTGTGGCGTACCAGGCTGCAGCTGAGCAGCAGGACTTCCATGAGCCTCGTGGGGGTGCAGGGCTGGCAGCAGAAGTCGCTGTCTGCTTTCTTCCTTTATCACTTCTTCACCTTTATTTTATGCAGCAGGGCGTCTCATTAAACCCATGGGTTTAGCTAGACAAGCTAGCCAGCAAGTTTTCGGGCCTCATTTTGAAATCTGTAAGAACATCCTACCTCTGGCCAGTGTAAGTAGGTGACTCACGGAAGCACACAGGTGGGAAATGGTCAGAAACTGATATGGAATGGTTCCCAGCAGGTGTTGAGAGAAAAACTCAGATGCCCAGATGTATATACAAAGTGATGCAATTTCTGTAAATGAAATATGGACCCCCAGATCTCCTTAGTGTCCTTGAGTCTGATGGCCTAGGATTGTGAAGAAGATAGGAAATGATACAGGAACCTACGGACGGCCCAGCCAGCCCACTCGTGTAGCAGAGTGAGCAGGGCTGCAGAGCAACACTTAGGACCTAGCCCCTTGGGGAAGGCTCCCTGGACCTTGACATGTGCTGTGGTGCTGGTAATTAGTGGGACTCAGGTGTGTAAAAAGAATGGCAAAGATCCTAGACTTGGAGAGGTTTCTGGTTACTCTCTGTGTGTGTGTGTGTGTGTGTGTGTGTGTGTGTGTGTGTGTTTGAAGCTCAATAGTTATCATCTGTCAAGGCTGAGCTGTGACATTTCAGAGAGGTGACACAGCTTGCCTGAGGCAAGACAGATTATACATGGCAGCAGAGAAATGCAAGTGTAGTTCTCCATGCTCTCTGAGGACAAAACTAGGGCCTTTCTTGAGCCTCCAAGTTACCAGGACATTTTCAAGATGGCTGGGAAATGGTGATCCATAAATCTTAGAAAGAGCAAGGAGCTGTGATGGTGTCCTGAGTCTGGGCCTAGAGTCTTATCATGCTCCCTAGAGAAGACTGAGTGTTCCCCCCACCCCCGCCACCACACACACACACTGTTGGTGAGAGGCTGCTGGAGGCAGAATCAAAAGGGGATAAGGAAGCCTGAGACCATCTTAGGGGAGTGTCCCTAACTGCTGGCAAACTCCTGTAGGCCACATCTACTTGTCAGGTTTCGTGCCGAGTCAGCTGCTGAGAAGGGATTTTAGGGGAAAGAGGGACATAAAGGAACAGGGTGGACTGTGCTCAACATTTGGATTCAGGGAAGAGGGCATGCCCCTTCTACTAGTCATGAGCAGGGTGCTTGGCCAGGCCCCTGCTGAGCCTGGCCTCCCTGGTGCAGATAGCACCACTTTCCAGAGTTGGCCTCTCCAGCGCACCTGGTGTCACCTTCCTAGAAGAGCAGATGGTAGAGCAGTCCTGTGCCTGCAGCTCCATCCCTTCAGCGACCCTGAGTACCTCACCTTTTCCTCTACTTGGGGTCTCCTTGCCTGCAAAACAAGGATTAGACCTGCTGGCCCCTGGGGATTCTGAATGTACCTTCTGTCACTTTTCAGGCACACAGAACATGGTTCACCATTTCAACTACTTTTAGGTGTACAGTTCCTTAAGTACATTTACACTGTTGGGTGGGTGACTAACACCACCATACATTATCTAGAACTTTCTTGTCTTCCCAAATGGAGACCCTGTCCTCAGTGAAAGATAATTCCCCATCTCCTCCCAGCCCCCACAACCACCACTCTACATTCTACCTCTACAGAGTTGAGAACTCAAGGTACTTACATGAGTAGAGTCACACAGAATTGGGCCATTTGTGACTGACTCATGTCACTTGGTAGATGGCCTCCAGGTTCATATGTGCCTTAGCACATGTCAGCATTTCCTCCCTCCCCCGCCCTCCCGGCAGGGTCTCCCTCTAGCCCAGGCTAATCTGGAATTCACTATGTAGTCTCAGGGTGGCCTCGAACTCATGGCAATCCTCCTACCTATGCCTTCCAAGTGCTGGAACTAAAGGCATGCACCGCCACATCTGTTTCTTTTTCTTTCTTTCTTCCTTCCTTTTTTTTTTTTTTTTTTTTTGTTTATTTTTATTCATTTATTTGAGAGTGACAGAGAGACACATGAGGGAAAATGGGTGTGCCAGGGCCTCCAGCCACCGCAAACAAACTCCAGATGCTTGCGCCACCTTGTGCATCTGGCTAACGTGTGTCCTGGAAAACCCAACCTCAAGCTGGGGTCCTTAGGCTTCACAGGCAAGTGCTTAACCGCTAAGCCATCTCTCCAGCCCCCTCCTTCCTTTTTTAAGGCTGAGTAGCACTCCATTTATATGTATGTAGCAGAGCTGGTCTTTTGGCTAGTGGACTTGGGTGGTCTGCCCTCCTTGCTTGTCGTAAACACAGGCATGCAGGTATACTCGTAAATATAATCCAAGGTCCCAGCACCACAGGCCCTGCCCTGTATCCTTTAAGCCAAGCACAGGGTGCAGAACACAGACTCCGCCCTGCAGAGCTGGGCAAGAACCAGCAGCCTACACTGTAATGTGGGGCTTCTTGAGAACTCTCTATGCTTCTGGGCCACGTAAATACTAATGTCCAGCCCCGTGCCTGTTGTCTGTCTGTGAGGCAGGCGTACTTATTCTGCCTTATGACACAGAGCTGGTGGGGGGAGAGGGAGGGTCCTCTCCCTTGCTTAGAATCACCCAGCTGACAGTGAAGGTTGAACTTTGTCTTCCCCCAAAGGTATGTCCCTATCCTAACCCCTGACATCTGGTTATGACCTTATTTGGAAACAGGGTCCCTGCAGATGGGATCAAATTGAAATGAGGTCATGCTAGACTAGGATGGGCCCTGATTTCGTGACTGATGTCCTTGTAAAAAGGCCACATGGACACACATACATGCCCATGCCAAAGTCCACATGTGGATGGAGGCAAGGAGCATCTAGAAGCCAAGGAGGGCCAAGAATTGTTGACAGCCCTCAGACGCTGGATGAGGCAAAGATTCCCCCAGGAGTCTCAGAGGGGTTAGGCCCTGCTCACACCTTGGTTTTGGGATTCTTATCCCAGAACTGTGCAAGAGCAAAATGCTGCTGTTTTAAGACATCCAGTTTATAGTAATTGGTTCTGGCAGCCATGGAAAACCCTAGTAGCTGGGAGCAGCAGATAAGGACTGGGTGGGGGCCTGCTGCCCCTCATGCCCTGCCATCAGCCACTGTGTCATGCTGATGTATCTAACCCACTTACTTCCCAAGGCACAGGATGACAGGTTCAGCCCTCAGCTTGTTCTCCATTTGGATTTTCCAGGCCCCCCCTCCCTGGGGTCAGCCTGATGGGCTGTCCCTCTGCGCTCCCTTGATGGACTGTCCCTAGCCCTTGTGTGATTGTGTAAGCCCCAGTCCCATTCTGCCTCTGGAAGGCTGGGCCTGGACACCTGCATCATCTGTGATGTCAGAAGGAGCCACCTGGGGCCCCAGAGGTTATAGGAAGAACTTCCCAGAGAATTCGGGGAAGAATGTCAGCCAGAGCTGACTTAGGCATAGAGGAGCCATGGGGGAGGATTCTGTTCAGCATTTTCCCCTCACACCAGTGGCCACTGTCAAGCCAGCCAACAACTTGGGGCTTTTTCAGCCACATGCTAGCTGGTGCTAATATCTGCCCTGAACAACCCTACCAGGTGTCCAGTCCTGGCTACACATTAGTACTATGTTGAAGCTTGAAAAATCCTACAAACAGGGCTAGAGAAATGGCTCAGCAGTTAAGGCCTGCAGTCTGATGACCTGGGTTTGATTCCCAGGACCCATGTAAGCCAGATGCACAAATTGGCACATGCATCTGGAGTTTGTTTGCTGCAGCTGGAGGCCCTGGCATACCCATTCTCTCTGGTCTCTCTTCTCTCTCTCTGCTTGCAAATAAGTATGTAAACAAAATATTTATTTTTATTTTATTTATTTGAGAGAGAGAAAGAAAGAGGCAGATAGAATGGGCACCAGCCAGCACAAATGAGCCCCAGACTCATGTACTAGTCCTGTGCATGTGGCTTACGTGGGTCCTGGGGAATCGAACCTGGGTCCTTTGGCTTCACAGGCAAGCGCCTCAACCACTAAGCCATCTCACCAGCCCAATAAAATATTTTTTAAAAAATTCCTATCAACAGATTCCATTTATAAGCTGACCCCGTTAGCCTAGCATTATGGACCAGTGTCCATCAGACACTAATAGCTTTTTTGAGACATGTTTGGGGAGACACAAAGTTCAATCCTTACTATCAACTGGGTGGCCCCTGGGCAAGTGAGAGGTTCTTCCCACCAGCATCAGCTCTGTGTCACAGGGCAGAATAAGTTTGTCTACCTCACAGTCAGAGGGCAGGCATGGAGATTAGATTCTACTTACACCATCCAGTGGTATTGAGAGTTCCCAAGAAGCTCCATACCGTAGTGCACACTGCTGGTCCCCTCCCAGCTCTGCAAGGCAGAATCTGTGTTCTGTCCTTACCCCCAGGGAACCCTGTACTTGACAATGGCTTAGAGGATGCAGTATGGGGCCTGTGGTGCTTGCATTTCATATTGTGATTCTCCTCTCTGCCTTGTACAAATACTGGGAGCACTGTCCTTATACCTCATGCGGCTGCAGTCACAGCACAACAGCATTGCAGAGACAGCAGAGGCCTTGTCCTAGCCCCCAAGGAGCACAGAGCTTAGCAGAGACAACATCTCAACAGCATCTATGTGATGATTGGATTGTGCCTGAGACGTAGCAGAGCCCAAAGTGCACGTGGAATGTGGGAGCCTGACACCCAAGTCTAGGTCATCTGTTCACCAGTCAGATTCATGGTTACCCAGGCAACCAGCAGATGCCCAAGGCCGGTGGAATAGGACACTCACCCAGGTCCTGCTGTTTCCTTGGCAGCAGTAATAGCTGCACAGAGGCCACCTCTGGTGATCACTTGGGTCCCCAGGATGTATCCCTCTTTGAGACAAATTGCCCATCTTCCCAAGAGCTGGTTTTTTAGGCAGACATCAGCTGGATGCCAAGCTACAGCCTAGTAATGAGTACCCTGGACCATTGAGGAGGCTCAGCTTATGCGTAGCTTAGCTGGGCTCTCCTACTGACAAGAAGGGGCAAGAGAGATTGAGGCACAGAGGCACTAGATTATCTCCATCCCCCCCCCCCCACACACACACACACCCTTCAGTGACATAAGGTCAGGCACACTGGCTTTGCAAGGGAAATCCTGTGGCCTGTTGCCCAGGGAGTCCAGGCCTGAGATCCTGCTGTCACTGTCATGTTGACGTGCATGAACCACACACATGATCAAGGTGAAAGTAACACATTACAAAATTAACCACCTCTCTGCTACTCCAGTTTTCTCTGGCTCTGTCTAGCTGTGTGACTTGACCTCTCAGCCTTAGTCTGCTCATATGAAAGGTGGGGCTTCTGACACTACTTGCCTCTCTAAGTACTCTCAGGATTACTGATGATAACATGTGAAGCATTTAGCATGGGGCCTGTGCCATGCACAGTCCTCCAAAATAAAAAGCTGTTGTGCTCTGGCAGTCACTTGTCAGAACACATTAGGTACTGTCACTGCTCCTGGCTAAGGGGTAGTTATTATTGCTGTAATTAGTAGGAATGCTAGAGTACTATATGCCATGGCTGGCCCTCTAGCCACATATGGAGTACAGGAGGGATGGGCGCTCTCCTCCCCTCTCCACCCCCATACCCAAAGGGTTGTCATTAATGGATTTTCTCCATCAGTAGGCCAGACCAGCCAGTAACTATGCAGTGACCATGTTGGCTGTTAGAGTTCCCTGAATGTGCCGACATTAGGCTCTGAACTGCCTTGTGGGTAGACTTAGACTGACATTGTACTTTAGTGGATGTTCTGGGGTGGGGTCATGGTCAAGGTCATCTATGCTGGCAAACATGTGCTAGCAGTGCTGTTCCCCAAAGCTAGAGGTGGGAACAACCAAGTGCTCTTCGGCAGACAAGCAGGACAGCGGTGATGGTGTAACCACACCATGGACTCACCACTAAATCTTGGCCCACACTATGATGCCCATGAACCTGAGGGCATCATGCTAAGTGGAAGAAGCCAGTCATTCCATTTCCACAGAATATTTAGACACAGAAAAGAGACCCACAGTTGTTGGGGGAAGAGACTAGGAAATGACTGTTCAGTGGGTGGAGTTTCCTTGGGGGTGATGGCTACATGTTGTGTGTGTGTGCTACATGCCACTGAATGTGTGCTTCAGGATGCTTGGGGCTTAATTTTGTGGTGTGAGACTTTATCTTGATAATGGGTATGGCTTGTGCATGTGTATATGACAGTAACAACAGGGCTAGGTGTCAGGCATAGATGGCTTGGGCAACCAGAGTCACAGGCTGTCCTTGACAAAACTGCTATTAGTCTTTTGGGGAAGGGGAATTGGTCAGAGAGAGACAGGAATCCTTCCAAGCCTGAGGCAAGGGAAAAATCCTGGAGAGAAAAACCAAAGAGTATGCAACCTAATCTCAAAAGTTTATAGGTCAAAAAGGCCAGGTCTATAACAAAAACAAACAGCCAAGATGCATTTATAATATTTCTTTAAAAAATGAGATGCTAGAGTATCAAATTTTAGGTATGTTGGTATCTTCTGGTTGGTTATAACCCAGGGCTTGTGAACTCCTGCACTCTCAGGTGCTGGGATGTGTGTGTTCCCCTGGAAGCATGTATTATGTCAGGCCACTCACTCCTGCCTCAGGACCCTGCAGCAGAGCTAGAGAGTAATTCTATCATGTGGATGTACGTTGTGTGGGACAGCAGACCTCAGGGAGGAGGCCAGAGATGTGCTGGGCCCTAGAGGTCTCTGTGCAGAGTCCAACAAGGGGCTGACAGGCTTTTAGTTTGATGACGAAGATCTGACAGTCAAATAGACAGTTTAGATGGTGACATATGGGACAGCCACAAGGCCTCAGTCATATCTGAAGACAAAATGACACTCTTCATGCTAAAGGGAGTTAAGAGAAAGTACACTGGTGAACTTGAGAAGGACAAAGCTGTCCCCAAGTGTTGATCACATCCAAGAACCACTGGAGTGGCAAAGATGGCCGATTGTCTGCCCACACCAACACCTGCAGCTAGAGTGAGTCTAGAGTCGCCTGGTGGGGAGTAAGCATTAGCCAACTTGCCTTTCTCACTGCGTTTGTGGATGTGCAAGGCATACTGGGGGGTAACGTGTGTAGTTCCTTGTCTTCCTTCCTCGCTCCCTCCCTCCCTCCTTCCTTCCAACAGAGAGTGCCAGGAACTCTGTCCACTGCAAATGAACTCCAGATGCATGTGCCACCTTGTGTATCTGGCTTTATGTGGACACTGGAAAATCGAACCTGGGTCCTTTGGCTTTGCAGGCAAGCACCTTAACTGCTAAGCCTTATCTCCAGCTCCTTCCTTCCTTTTAAAAAAAAATTTTTTTTTTGTTCTGTGACAAAATACCTGACAGAAGCAGCTTAAAGTGGGAGGCCCTTATTCTGGCTCACAGTTGAGGGTATATGGTCTGTCGTGGCAGGGCAAGCATGATGGCAGGTGGCTCCATGTAGAGGGAGCATGTGGCAGGAGCTTGTTACATGGAGCCAACCAGGAAGCAGAGCATTCAGCCGAAACAGAGCCTGCCTGCAACCTTCTGACTCCACGCCTATAGCCTGTGTCCTCCAGCTAGACCCCATGTCCAAAAGATTTCACAGACAGCCAGACCAGCTGGGGGAGCAAGTATCTAAACACATGAGCGTGTGAGGGACACGAAACATTCAAACCATGTCTAGTAGGAAAGCCTGAGGCTGGGGGTTGTGTAGATGGAGGCTTAGAGAAGCATGTCCCTTGTGAGAGGAAGAGGGTGGGGGCTGTATCCCATGCCAGACCTCCTCAGGCATGGTGGTAGTGGTAGATGCAGAGACCTGGGGATGGCACTGCTCCGTGGAGCTTTCTGTGACTTAAAAATAAAGCTCTTCATCTGCTTCTAGCAACTGCAGGTGACAGTGACCAAAGCACTGAATTTCCACTGTGTTTCATTTTAATTAAGTTTAGTGTCAGCAGCCTCCTGGGGCCTGGGGCTTTCCAACAGGTCAGGCAACCTGCACTCTAGGATCAGCTCTACAAAGGTCACCGGCAGCCCGCATCCTCCCTGGCTAGCTCTTCTCCGTGGGGACCTCCTCCCCTCCGCAGTTGCTTGGAGTGTCTGTGACAGGTGATGGGGAGCATGCGTGCTTGTGTGCCGGCTAGCCTCAGCAGCTGCAGTAAGCAGCAGAGTAGAGGGCCCCATCCTTGCAAGGCGTGCTTCCAGTACATTCTTAGCCACGCCTCTCCTAGAGAGGGCACATTCCTGTCAACAGTTTGTCTCCTGTAGAAGAGCCAGCAGGTTCCACTTTCCCAGGCCTGAGAACCCAGATGCCTGCCTCTGCTGCAGGAGCAATTTTCCGAGAGATGGCGGGTGTTGCCCAGGTAACGTCCCTGATAAGCGGAGAGGATGAAGACAGCCATGGAGTGACTGGCTCTGCCAGGCAGGAAGCAGGAGGCTGCGCCTGCTGCTGCTGGCTTTGTTTATTGTTAACTGGTGGGGCTTAGTCACTGATGCTGAGAGCCCTCTGGACCACTCACTCCCGGGACTGGGTAGGTGATAATACCTAGAGCTGCTCTGGCCAGGAACAAGAATGAGTGCTTCATGTGTATTGTCTCACGGGTAGTCACAGCTAGCCTTTGGCTGTGTTTCTTCTTTTCCTGCTTTGCAGATCAGGAAGCTACAGTACAAATCATAGGCTGTAAGTTCCAGGGCCTGTCTGCTTAGTCCTTAGCACAGTGTTTGGCACACCATAATAGATGGTTCCACATAATCTTTATTGGATAATTAGATGAGTGATGGATAGGTGGGTGGATGGGCAGATGGATGTTTGAATGGATTTTTGTAGATGGATGGGTGCATAAGTAGTGGATGCACAGATGAATTGATGGGTGGTAGATGGATATGTGAATAAGTGGATGAATATGTGGGTGAATGGATGGATAAGTGGATTACAAATGGATAAAGGATACATGGATGGTTAACTAATAGGTGAAGGTGAATGAGTAGGTGGTTGAAATAGAGCTTAGGTTTGAGCTGAAACCTTCCTTTGGTTTGTCTGATCACCTCTACCCTCTACCTGCCTAGGATGGCATTACACACACACACACACACACACACACACACACACACACACACACACACAGAGTTTATTTGAGGTATAATTTGCATCCCATAAAACTTACCCATTGTAAGTATGTAATGTAATGACTTCAGTAAATTTAGCACTGTGCAACTGTCATCTCAATCTACTTTTATAATATTTCCACCACCACAAAACAAGCCCCAGGCTTATTTGCGGTCCAAGCCCTATTGCCATTCTTTGGTCCCCAGACAATGGCTAGTCCACTTTCTGTCTATAAATTTGCCTTTTCTGGACCTTTCATATAAAAAGAATCACATAGTATGTGTCTTTGGTCACTTGACAGAGTGGCTGTGAGGGAAACCCAGCTATGATAGAATGTATTCACTCCTTTTGGCTTTCCTGTGCTATTCCATTATGTGGGTATGCCACATCTTGTTTGGCCATTCATTCCTTGGTTGATGGGCATCAAATTATTTCATGGATGATTTTGTACATGTCACTTGGGCAAATTTCTAAGAACATAGGTGCTGAGCTATATAGTAAGTATATGCTTAGCATTTAACAGATTTGAGACAGGGGTATAGCTAAGTGGTAGAACACTTGCCTAGCATGTACAAAGCCCTGGGTTCAATCCCCAGCACCACAGGAAGGAAGGACGGGGAGAGGGAAGGGCCACTAAACTATTGTCCCAGGTAGCTGCACAGCTTGACTTCCCACCAGTCTTGCACAGAGATGGGGTTTCCACATCCTTGCCAATACTTAGTACTGTCTGTGATCATAGCCATCCCAGTGAGAAAGGTATCTCTGGAGCATTTTTACTTGTATTTTCCTGGTGGCTAATGATAGCATGTGTCTTTTATTCCTTTTTATTTTGGGATAGGGTCTTATGCAGCCAAGGATTGCCTTGAACTGTCCTTCCTCCACTCCCGGGTGCTCGCTGGTGTCCCAGGCTTTCATCGCCCTGCCTAGCTTCTTTCCATGTGCTTACTCCTAGGCTGGGTATTGCCAGACAGCAAATATTTGGGTCTCTGTGGGCCACATTCAGTTTCTTTTGCATATTTTGTTTGTTTTGAATTTCAACTTTTAGAAAACCATTTTTGGTGTCATCATACACCAATAGTCAGGAACTGGGTTGCTACACATGTCACACTTTGCCAGCCCTTTTTAAAGTCAGCATCCACTCCAGGGCCAATGGAGTCCACACTGGGGAAACCACACCTCCTGGCAGAGTGGACTCAGTGGGAGGGCTTTATTGCCCAGCTATAAGCTCCAGGGACCTGAAATTCTAGAGGTCCATCCCATTCCCAGGCCCAGCCAGCCCCACCATGATTCATTGCCTGGTGAGCTCACCAGAGTTCTTGGGGTGACACATGCTAAGATGTCACCTGGGGTGTGGCCTGGACCTGTAACTCTAGACAAGCTTCCCTGTGGCATGGTGAGCCTCTTTTGGAACAGTAGCCTGTCGCTGTGACATCGTGGCCCACCTTCTACCTGCTGCTCCCACCAAGCCCTACCCTGGCTCCTTTACCCTCTAGTCACCTGACATCTGACTCTCAGAGCCCTGTGGGTTTGTTCCTGGCCCTCACCTGCCACCAAGTGTCTTTGATGCCTTCTTCATTGTTTCCTGCCTCTTCCCTGCTTCAGTGGCCCTGAGGGATATGATGGGAAGACCTGGGCCTTTCCAGACAGCTGGAGCCAGTTTTGACTCCTGTGTTAGCTCTTTCTGGCTGCTTGACTTTGGGCAAGCCTCTTGCTCTTCTGGCTCTGACAGTCACCATTCAAGGATACAAACATCTCTATAGCGTAAGCGACAGTCACACCCCATCCCCAGCGTCACCCATGACTTCAGGCTGCTCACTATGGACACCACAGGTCGTGGTGGGTTTGTGGCCCTGGAACCATTTTTGGCCTGGACACAAGGCAGACAGAAGCATTGGAGAATAAAGTATGGGGTGCCCCTTGCTCCTGCATCTGGGGTGGTTGACACACAGGCACATCTGCCCTGTGTCTGAGATCTCCCAACAGGATCAATCTTCTGCTGCCCAAGTAGATGACATTACCAGTTGCCCACATCATTATGATAGATAGTATCTCACTGAATTTGCTGTTTTCCCTTCCCCATCTCGTTTCCAACTGTTCCCACCAATGTTTCCTATTACTACTTTGTACATTATAAGCTATTTGTACTCAGTGTCTTATCTGAGGGTCTGCTTCCATAGTGGCCTAGCTTAGGGTAGGTTCTCAGATTGTAAGAACTAAATAAACAGTGCTCGTTAGAGTCCAACACTGTGCCTGCTCACATAATGTCTTGCTAAATGTTCCCTTGATACAGCCTCTGGCATTTCTTTTAAGAACTGCCCCTGAAGCAGGTAGCCCATATACATAGTAAGCTGTCATCCTTCCCACTCTAAGGAGGTCCTGCATGTGAGCACGGAGGCTGGTTCACTTATGACAAGGACTATGCCTCTCACTCTGCCTATGTCTCTGGGATCTGAGTGGTGCGCTGGAGCTGTCCAATGCCCCCGACCCCAACACACCCACATATACACAGGCTGGCTGCAGTTTTTGTTGTTTTGAGACTCGGTTTCTTTCTGCAGCTCAAGCTGGCCTCTTCCCTCTGACTCCCCAGTGAGTGCTGGGATTACAGTCATGTGCCACCACACCCAGCTGTATTTTGCAGAGTTTATACGAGGGTTGGCTAGAAAGATGCTTACCAAATATTAATAATGGCTATTTCTGGGTTGTGGGATTTTGATGCTTTTAAAAATTTCTCTTTGTGCCTTTCAGTATGGCTTATTTTTTTTAATGAGCATGCATCATCTTTACAAAAAAGAATGAGGTCATTCTTTCGAAAGCAATAACTTGCAGCTAGTCAGCAGAGTGGGTGTGGGGAGCACCCGCCATGCCCAAGCCAAGTCCACTGTGGGATGATGTGGCCGAGGAATTGTTGTGGCTTGGGGGCATGGTGTACTCATTGTATGGTAAATTTTTTTTGTGGTCATTTGAAAATTACACAGTTCTGTAGTACTGAGTGAAACCCAAGACACGAGGGCCCAGGGCAGTATCTGTCTTCTGGGATAGTTGGGAATTGGATCGGGAAGTGTTAGATCTGGACGTTTTGTGTCTTGCCTGGACCCAGCTGTGAAGCTAAGGCAGCCCTTCCTGCTCACAGCTTAGGGCAGAGCTGCCTCAGTTGACAACAACTAGGAAAGCATTAGTGAAGTTTCCAGAGAATCCCCAGTGGACCAAGCACATGTTGTCATTAAAGTAATAGAGTTAGGCACACACTCAAAGTCATTGTCATCACCACCAGACTCAGTCGCTGGTTGCAAAATGCTCATCCGCAGCAGAACTTGCCTTGCATTGCTTCCATCCTCAGGCTGTGGGAGTCTATGGATGTTTCTGCCTCGTCTCCCCATGCTGTGCAAACTGCTGACTGCACCTCTGGTGCCTACGTCTCCTCCAACTGGCCTCCAAGCAGAGCTGGTCTCTCTTCAACCCTTAATGCAGAATAGGGGAGGTGTGAGAGGAAAGTGGCAACTAGACAGATATCAGAGTAGTAGAGATCTGGGGCAGAGGGGCTATGGGAGACAGCTGGGGTGATGAGGAGACTCACAACTGCCTGGAAGTGTGGCGCACACCTGTGATCACAGACCTTTGCAAGTAGAGGTGGGAGTATGAGGAGTTAAGACATCCCTGGCCACACAGACTTGGAGGGAAGCCTGGGCTACATGAGGCCCTGTCTCAAAGCAGTACAACACTCCATGGGTACAAATATATGAGTGTGCTTCAAGTGGTGACAGAGGTGATCAGCAAGCTGGAGCCGCAGGAAAGCATGAGGTATGTGAAGAAGGAAAATGAGACAGCATTTGTGTGCTGTGGTGTTGTAAGTTCCTTTTTTGTTTGTGTTGGCTGACTTGTCTGGACTGTACTTTTCTGTGTAATGTCATCTAAAGAGACCACATGGACCCAGGATTTATGTGGGTTATACACTGAGACAGACTGGGAGGTATGTTAGCGTGATTTACAAAAAAGGCACGTAGGGCCTGGCAGGTGAAATAATTTATAGGAAAAACCAAGTTTAGTTGATTCCTGATTCACTCTCTGGTCCTATTATTGATCAATTTGATTTGGAATATATTTCTCAAATACTTCCTTTTGCCACTGGGTCCTAAGCTCACTTCATAATTCTTGACTTAGAAACTAAGGGTTCAGGGGGACTTGGTGGCCTTGGAGCTTCCATTTTAGCCTTGGGAATCAGTGGGCAACCCTTCCTTTTTCCTCTTCCTTTCCCCCCTTTGTTCATTCAGACTTGTGACATGCT
Organism: Dipus sagitta; assembly: GCA_036346955.1. Classification (NCBI taxonomy): domain Eukaryota; kingdom Metazoa; phylum Chordata; class Mammalia; order Rodentia; family Dipodidae; genus Dipus; species Dipus sagitta. Next base: position 261,826,897 of record CM070770.1, on the reverse strand, counting down.
ACCCCAGCTGGCTGCTGGTACTGTGACACTAAGATTAGGTTTTCCCTGAGGAGCAGAGCACTTAATGAAGGAGTTCATCCTGTTGTGAGCCCAGCAAGCAGGCAGTGCAGGCTGGCAGCCACGGAGATGGAGACTGGAGGCAGCTCTTGGCTTGGACCTCCGCCCTCCACGGCCTCTGTTTCCATGATGTCAGAGAGGCGGAACTAATGCTGCCTCAAATCCAGGAGGCTGCAGCAGCCCCTGCCCTGTCTCTGTGGCTAGGAGGTCGGCGCCGAGCGAGGTGAGCGAGTTCTTGTCTTCCTTGCCCGGTGTATCTGGGAGCCCACGGATCCCTGGGGCTATCCTGGGCTTAGCCCCACTCTATCTGGGCTGAGTTTCTGGCCCTCATTCTGGTCATTACATTCCTTAGCTGAGTGCCACTTGCCAAGGGACCACATATGATCTGCAGAATCAGCACCTCGGCTTGATGCAAGCCCGCTGTGGGCTGGAACGTTCCCACTCTCACGGCACTTGGATACTTGAGGACTGAGTTTGGCAGAAGACACAGTCTCAATCCTCTGTTTTAAGTTATTGGGAACAGGGTGGTAAATCGCTCTTCCTGCATGAGGAGTCTAGCTGTCTGCAGAGGCAACTCTTGACCTTGGATGGAGCCATTCCTTTCTTCATTTGTCCCTTTCCTTTTGGGGAGGCCCAGTGCAGGTAGACAGCTTCCCAGGGCCTTTCACCCTGGCTGAGGCCACTCTTCGGTAGTCTTGAGTCTTCTGCTTGGTCATTGACATCCTCATGTCTCTTTGTCTCTTCCACACAGAAAAAGATTTACAAATACAAGAAAGTCCTGAGTAACCCAAGTCGCTGGGAGGTTGTCTTGAAAGAGATCCGGACGCTGGTGGATATGGCCCTCACATCCCCCCTGCAGGACGACTCCATCAACCAGGCCCCACTGGAAATTGTCTCAAAACTGCTCTCTGAGGTAAGACCCTCCCCTATTATGAAGTGGCCACTGCTCCCCTTTAAGTCAGTTATGGTCTTTACCTCCCTGAAGTCCCAGCCCCGTACGAGTGAGTACTCGGCGCAAGCAGAGCTTGGCCTAGGGTGTGTCATCCCCCTGTGGCCAGTAAGGAAGTGAGTGCTTCCCACCCAGCCATTGAGGGCATTGAGACAGAGGCTTACTGGCTCCAGCCACTTCCGCTGAGCTGTCCAGGGATGGAGGGGTCTGGTTGGTGGTGCTGATGGCAGACACTGTGGCCCCAGGGTCAGGTACCGACTTGGGGATCTGAAGCCCCAAACAGCCCCCTGTTGTGTCTGTTTGTGTCAGTAGTCTGCTCTGGCTTTGTCACCCCTATTGCTGTCCCCGGAGGTGTTCAACCACAGCCACCTCCTGAAGCCCACAAATAAGTGTGTTCACCTCACTCAGAGTTTTAAAAACAGACCTCATAGCACAGTGGGAATTTCTAGATTTTCTTGAAAATCAGAAAATCTGACTGCAATATTCCACTGTTGCTCCCCAGCATCCCCCACTGGGTGGGCTGGCACCAACTGTATTACTGGGCAGTCCTGCGCTGGACTGAGTGCCCCATGGCTGGCAAAGTTTTGGCCATGAGAGTAGCACTGAGACCCTAACCTGGAGCCTATGTTCCAGCCAGGGCTGTGGCGGTAATGGCATCTTCATTGAGGTCTGCCAGGGTTGGGTGGGGTGGCACTTCCCAAACCTGCCGTGGCTTGTGTTCTGCCCTCCTGTGCTGTTTGTTGTGCTCTCTGCAAACACCCATACCCCTCTTGCTTATGTGGCTATCTGGTCTCTGGGAACACTGGGGTTGCTGGCTTCCATTCCAATTTAAAATAGTCACAGTCACCAGAGTGATGCCTCTGTCTCAGTCTCTGGAGAGTGACCTCCTCCCCTGTTTCCCAGGTCACTCCTGCTTATGCCTTTTGAGTTTCCACAAATGCCCTGATGCTCCTCCTGCAGGTCTGGGCTGGTTGCCCCTCCCCATAGTCCAGGAACACAGACCCTCTATGATGCTGGAGGAGCTGGGCACAAGGTTGAAACTGGCGGCAGGACAGGCAGAGGTGCAAGCGGTGTCCCCAGGTAGAAGACAGAAGATGAGGTGCGGGGTGGTGTTCCCAGAGGGAAGACAGAAGAAGAGGAATGAAGTGGTGTCCCCAGATGAAAGACAGAAAATGAGGTGTGGGGTGGTGTCCCCAGATGGAAGACAGAATAAGAGATATGGGGTGGTGTTCCCAGGCAGAAGACAGAAGAAGTGTGGGATGGTGTCCCTAGGTGGAAGACAGAAAGAGAGGAAGGCTTGTGTACTGCCATGAATTATAGTCAAGGTTCTGAGTTCCAGGGTCTTGTGCCCAGTGTCAGAACCTGAATACAGGCTTCTCATCTAGAGTGAAGGAAAGTAGCTTACTTTCAACTCAGGCAAGTGCCAGGGGCCACTCATAAGGCATCTCTTTGCATACTCAAATTCTGCATGACAGGTGGGCCTTCAGACTTGAGGAAACTGCAGCACAGGGATATACATAGCAAATCTCTACTGGGTTGGAAATACACCCATAGGGCCACCTGGCCTTTTCATCTGGAGACCTCATTGCTTGGCCTGTTAGCCCCACCAGGCTAGACCATGGCCAAACAGCAGAAGCTCCCTTATGCCAACCTGTAGCAGGATTTCTTTCCCTTTTCAGCTGAGATCTCATGACCACACATACCTGTTGGCCTTCCCACTGATTCTGGGACTTTAAAACAAGAATCTCAGGCTAGCGAGATGGCTTAGCGGTTAAGGCGCTTGCCTCTGAAGCCTAAGGACTCATGTTCAACTCTCCAGGTCCCATGTAAGCCAGACACACAGTGATGCAGGTGCGCAAAGTCGCACATGCACACAAGGGGGTGCGTGCATCTGGAATTTGATTGCAGTGCTTTAGGTCCTGGCACATGAATATTCCCCCCCCCCTTGCATAAAAAGGCCAGTCTATTGGGCTTGCCTTCAAAATTAAAAAAAAAAAAAAGAAAGAAAGAAGGAGAAAGAAGACAAGAATCTCAAAGATAGCTACTGCAAGTGCTAAGACAGAGGGATGAAGGACATATAAGAAGGAATAGAAAAGATGCAATTTTAGGGTCTTCATATATCGGACATTCAGGTCAGTGTTACTCATCCCACTTACCAAAAGCTGACCTGGGTGAGGGACTGAACTGGAACTGTCACTGTGTGGATGGACTCAGCACCCATTCCTGTAAGATTTAGCCCCTCTCCAATGGGTATTCACAGTGTTTTGAGCATATAGTCTGTGGCTATCACTGTCTGATAGTCCCTTGGACCTGCCATATTCTCCCAAGGACCTTGCTAGGCAAGTATTAAAATGTACAGAGAAGTAATTGGCAGTACTAGCCAACAGTAACTCACCATGGACACTTGAGAATGTGGCTGGCCAGGATCCACCCCTAAGTCCACCCGATGGCCAGACTGACTTTCTCCCACACAGACCCCACATAACCCTAGACTGGGGAGACAAAACTACGTAGGAACTGGGCATGGTGGTGCATGCCTGTAATTCTAGCACTTGAGAGAGAGAGAGACAGGAGGATCCAGGAGCTCAAGGTCATCCTTGGCTACATAGGGAGTTCAGGGCAAGCCTGGGCTACATGAGACCCTGTCATCAAAGAAGTGAATAAATGAATAAACAAACAACAGGAAAAATAAAAGCAAAACACATGTGAGAGAATGGTTAGGGCAAGGAATCAAATTGCTGTACCAGTTTGTGCCCAGTTGTCCCCGGAAGACTGGGGTGGAGGCAGATCTCCAGCCACAGGATGGCCAGGTGCTCTGGCACATGTGGAATGTGGGTGCGGTCCCCGACAGCAGGGAATCTCTGAGCAGAGCTCTTGTTTCCTCCACTAAGGGAGATGGTTGCACAGGCCCCTCATCTGGGACTCTATACTCATATCCCTACCCAACTGCCCCTTTCCTTTCAGAGCATGTGGGCCTGAGATCTTTCTCTGCTCTCTTCACTGTCTCACCAGCCAGGACATGGATGAGGAGGCTTTTGAGATGATAACATTGTTCTGATGAAGCACTATCTGTCCACCAGCCACAAAACAGCAGCGTCCCCAACCTCCCCTGACCTGTGTAGTATGTGTGGAGTGGCCACTTAGTTTGGGTTCAAGAGCCCCTCCTATGTGGGGCTACCAGCCAGCACTCCAGTGTAGGAAATGGCCCTGCAGGGGAAAAGTCTCTGTGCCCCACACATGGGCTGCCCAAGACTGGGATTTCTCAGAAAGATAGATGCTTGGATGCCCACCCTAGCCTAACATGGAACTGACCCTGGTTAGAGTGCTGGAGCTCAGGGATTCAGGTTCCCAGTCCACCACTGTTCCCTGCATATCAGATCAGTGGCTGTACCAGTCCCAGATAACTCATCAGTCCTTGAGTTGTAGGAAAACACTGATCATGAAGTAGAACAGCTCTTGTACATGGTACCCAAGGCACAGCAAGCTTGTTGTCACTGTAAGGGAAGAACAGAACCAGCTTTTATAAGAGACTAGTGTCAGTCTACCAGAAACAGCCATCCATGCACAGAAGGAAAAAGACATTACAACCTGAGAACTACTCTTCTCCTTATCTTATATCCTCAGGATGGTAGCAGTTCTCACCTGGATCAGGCTTCCCTGGCCAGCAGAAACTTGATGCTCAGATACTACTAGTCCTTGCCGCAGGCCCCCTGACCCTCAAGTTGTTCATACTCACAGCTCACTAGCTTTCCTTTTGCATCACCTTGTGCAGGCATGATCCATGCTCCTTTATCTCCCTATAAGCCCGTGCCATTGGTGGGAGCCACAGGCTCATCTGGAACACCAGGGAAGTATGTCTTGCCAACTCTGCTCAAATCAGGAATTGCTTTGAGCAGCAAACACGTCCATTAAGGAAATACAAGTGGACACCAGTGAGAGTGGTGTCCACCAAAATAGACACAGCCACGTCCCTTAACTCTCATAAAAGAGAACAGCGGCCACCTTGTTTCCGTGCTTCCTTGTTTATCAAGCATTCATCCTTTTGCATATTTACAGGATGGTAGTCTCAGGTACCAACTGTGTAACAGACTCAAGACTGGGGAGGAAAGTGGCCTGAAATTTCCTCAAGTTATTCAACCTAACTTTATTTTTTGAAGTTAATTGCCCAAATTTGAATTTTGTAGAAACCTCTTGGGCCCATGTGTGGAACATCAGTGTTCCTTGGGAGCCTAGTTTGAGCACCACTGAAATAATGCACACACTGTTCTAAGACTGCCTGGCACCAAGGAGAGAGTCATAAAAGGACGGCTTCTTTGTGTATATACCTCCTGGTCCTAAGCAGCGTCACAATAGTAAGACCTGAATGCTCTGGCTGTAGCCTCTTGAGGGATGACATGGGTACCAGGACATCCATTTGCCAAAGTGGAAACTGAGTTTTGCCAAGATACAAACCCATTGGAGGCTACAGAACTGTGAAAAGTGGATGAGGAACTCAGGCCTCCATTTACCCTCTTTTCAGGCCTGTCCCAGGGGGGTCTGATCTAGAGAGGGCTAAGAAGATGGCTCAGTGGTTAAAGGCATTTGTTTTCAAAGCCTGATGACCCAGGTTCAATTCCCAAGCCACCCACATAAACCAGATCTAGAAGGTACCATGTTTGTTGTTCATTTGCAGCAGCAAGAGGCCTGGTACACACATGCATATGCTAATAAATAAATAAAAATTTTCAAATTTTTATTTTGCTTGGGTTGAGGGGCTGAAAGTGTTCTGCAATGCTGTTGATCTTGGGAATCAAATGCCCTATTTTCTCAATTGTATTTTTTTCTCTGTTCCGACCTGTAGAACACAAACCTGACCACTCAAGAGCATGAGAACATCATTGTGGTAAGTTCCCAGCAACCACCGCTATAGGCTTCATGCAGCCCCGCTCTGGTTCCTGGTCCGAGAGATCCTTCCCACACACCAGCATAAACCACAGCTGCATTCCCTGCTGGGTTGTCATTTCCCTGTCCAGCCTCACCTGCCTCTTGAGTCCTGCCTCCATGCACCACAGCCTGGCTGGCTGTAGGTGAAATGATGGTCAGTCACTGGAGTACATTGCAGATGGGTCTCAATAGCCACTTCCTTAGTCTGCGTAGGAAGGAGAGGGCAGGAGCCAGCAGAAACCCTCTCACAGCTAGCACCCTGCCAGTAGAAAGGTAAACTAGCTCTTCTTGCCCAGTTGTGTCTTCTAATTAAACCACAAACGGAACCAGGATTTTAATCCCTCTGATACATAAAGTAGTATGGTATTTCTCAAGATTCAATGTTAAAAGCACCTTTTGGGTAAAATATTTTCATGGGTGATTTGAAGCTATGAGATGTGACTGTCCCTAGGAAGAGAGACATAGGATTATGCCTATAGTGTGAAGACCTTGAACTGTGTATCTGAGTCTATAGATGACAGGGACACTCTCTGCCCCACAGAGTTCATCATCTATTGTAGGAAACCAAGTGTAACCACTGATAAATAAAGACATGTGGTGCAGAGGGTAGAGTGGCACGCTCATCTGGGAAAGGAGCCAGAATGCTTCCCAGAGACTGTGACATCTCAGCTGGGCTTTGAAGGATCAGTAGGAATTTACCAGATGAGGAATGGTACCCTTGAAAGAGGGAGCAATATACGCAAGGATATAGAGATTGAAAGCATCATGGTAGACTTAGCATTGCTTTCGCATGAAGCATAAGAAAACTGTGAAGCTGGGAGAGAAACTAGAAATGGAAGAGAAAGGCGGAACTCTGTGTGCCCAGAGAGAAACTAGATCCAGCCTGTTCAGAAAGTCCTGTGGCTGCAGCAAGCTAGTCCCTGTACCTCTTGGGCTCCTCCCAGGTGAGTCAGGTCCTGGGGCCACCACCTCAGCCTGGAAAGCCCATATGGGCCCTATGTACACAACAGGAGGTCAGCCATAGCTCTGACCAGTTCCATGAACAAAGTGGCACTTTCTCCCCTAGCACACACCTGGCACACATGTGCTGAAACTACTCTGCCTTTAACGGTTGTCACTGTTGCCAGAACAGGGGAATGCCAACCCAGGTACCCCCACTCACCCTCCAGCACCTCCTAGTGTACAGTCAGTGAATCTGCCTGACAAGCCTTGAGGCTGGCCCTGCCTGTGAGGGCTTGCTGTGCAGCCCCCAAGGGCGCCAGCAGGTCGGGTCATAATGACAGCACACCATGACCAGGGCCTAAAGTTTCTCTGGGTGGTGGTGGCGGAACATCATGGTGGAGAGGCAACTGACCTTCTCTGTAAACTTGGGAGATGATGGTATTGGGGGTGGGCTTCCAGGGGACCAGGCTATCTTGAAGGATGGGTGGGAGCTTAACCACAGGCAGTGGCAGTCAGGACAGAGACGAGCATGTGCAAAGACAGTGGAGAAGTCGGCCACAAGTGGAATGGGAGTGCTGCAAAAGAGGTGGCATTCCCCTTTCCTCTGTGGGTCCTGCCAAGTACCATGGCCTGGAGAGAAGATGCATCTTTTGCACCTGTAGAAGTTTGTTCTGAAGGCCCTGGCCAATGTAGCCTGCTAAGCCATTCATTTGTCCAGGTGGAGCAGCCCTGCCCATAGGAAGACCCAAGCTCGGGACAGAGTGGATCCGAGGTCTGCCCTCACCCCTAACTCCAGTCTCCAGTCCTTTCAGCATCTTCTCAGTGCTACTACATCACCTCCATTAGGATGTCACACCCTAGGACATCTCCTAGAGTGCCTCGGATCCAGCTGTTGTAGACTCATGGTTGCCTTCCTGACCTATTAGTCTCCCCAGTGCCGCTTGGCCATTCTTTAGATTCTTAACCGTTAGGCCTTGGGCTAGCCTGCTTCATTCCGCTGGCCAAGGCCCCAAGCTATGGAAACTTATTAGTGGGTGTCCTCAGAGGAGTGCAGGCCTGGCATCCAAACCGAGCCTTGTTTCCACTCTCCATGGTGGTGAAGAATGCAGGCTCAATACCACACATGGGTTCAAGTTCAGAGCTGAGCCCAGACCTGGCTGGACTGTTAATTTTATTAAAAATACAGTCATCACTCAGGATCCATGACACTGATTTCAGGACCTCTAAGAATGATAAGCTCCATATGTATCTAAGTTACATGTGTAAAATGGGGTGGCATTCACATGTGACCTACACACACCCTCCTGCATTTGTTACATCATGTCTACATTTCTTTGTGCCATCCGATAAAATGTGAATGCTGTGTAAATAGCTGTTATACTGTATTACTTAGGGAGTACTGACAAGGAAAATTGTGTGTGTGTGTGTGTTTTCTCCAGGCAAAATTTTTAAAAACAGTTTTGATCCGTGGTTGTTTGAACCCACAGATTAGGAACAGCCCATGAGTACAGAGGGCTGATGATATCTTTACTGTTATGTACATTTCATGAATTTGCATTGTTTAAAAAGAAAGTTTTGAGCCAGGCTTGGTGGTACAATCTTATTTACTCAGCTACTTTGAGAGTCTGAGGCAGGAGGATTATAAAAAGTTCAAGGCCAAACTGGTGAGACCACGTCTGAACATACAAAATAAAAAGAGGGCTGTGAGCCAGGCATGGTGTCACACGCCTTTAATTCCAGCACTCAGGAGGCCAAGGTAGGAGGATCGCTATGAGTTTGAGGCCAGCCTGAGATGACATAGTGAATTCCAGGTCAGCCTAAGCTAGTGTAACACCCTACCTCAAAAAACCAAATAAGTAAATAAATAAGATTGGGAATGAAAAGAGGTCTATGAAGTGGCTTAGTGGTACAGCACTGCCTGGCATTAGAGCACAGGAGGCTCTGGGTTCCATCCTTGGTATCACCAAAAGATGGGGTGGGGTGTTCTTGTCCTCTTGTCCTCTTCGGAGACAGCCCCCATTTTCTGGGATCACAACTTCTGGTAGGCGCTTCTTCCTGTGGCAGTGATGTGAGGCAGGATGTATCTTCCCCATCTGTCTTCCCACCTAGCAGCGTGGCTGGAGATCCTCCCGAATTGTTTTGCGAATCGCCTAGTGTCAGCACACCCTCTGCATGGGTGATTTTTGCAGAAGGGAAATCATTCTTTTTGGTGACAGCCCTGTGCATTGTGGGTATGTAGGTACATGCCTTTCACTGCACAGATGTCTCCAAGTGTGGCAGGTACCTTTTCATTGATGGGCAAAATCATCCCCATGAGAATCACGTGTAAAGATGCTTCAAATATTGTGATTTAACCACATGGCTCTTCCTGTCATATCTATGGGTCCAACCCTTAAGTCTCTTGTCTGAAACACTGTTTTGGTGCCTTTCTTCTCAGGCTGTGTGGTGGAGAGGGGATGTCTGTGTCCCATCACACTTGTCTGCCCACCAGAGGACTGGATTCTGTAAGGGTTCCACAATAACAAGAGCTCTTCTCAATTATACAGGACAGGACAGGCACTCTCCTTGGCCCTCCATCTCCTTCTGTACAAATGGGAATAAGGATTGAATGAAGAAATGGTGTGGAAGTGCCAAACCCATGCCTGTCATCCACTGTAGGTGCTAAGTGAGACTCCCCCTTACCCTACACTGTTGTTCACTTCCATTAGAAAGGAGGCCTGATATAGGAAGTGAAGGAGAAGCCCCACCCAAGGAGACTGTACCCTACCCTGTGTTGGTCCAGAGTGAGGTCTGGGCAGTGACTCAGTGGGGAGGGGTCCTCCCATCCTGTTGTGGCCACTGTGACCTGAAGCCTTCCTGTGTTTGTTGTGCTGGCTAGGCTGGGCCACCTGGCCCTGGAGAAGAGAGCTGGGCTTGACCTGCTTCCAGGAGGCCAAGGAAAAAGAAACAGATACCCTGGCACTGGCCATTAGGGCACAAGGAGGCACATAGCTGGTTTTCTTCATTGCTGGATTGATTTATCCTTCAACATTGTATCCGGAGGCACTGGTTTGTTCCCTGATAGGGTGGGAACAGGAATGCTCTGCCCAGCAGACATCAACCCAAGCATGAGGTCTCTACAGTGGCTGGAGTCCTGGCTCTGCCACTAACTGTGTACCTTCATTCTCTGACCTCAGCTTTCCCCTTCCCACTCCCTGCACAGGGTAAGGACCAATTGTGCAATGCCAGCCACACAGCTAGACCCAGAGCACTGAGGACCTCATCACAGATGCTATAGTTTTGTCATCTGCTTGTGGAGTTGGGGTAGTAAGAGGTAGAGGCTCACCTTTGCTTTGGGTTGGGATGCCTTTGACAAGAGCTGCACAGGACTGTCTGGCGGGTGACATGAAGTTAGAATGATGGAGGATGGTATGTTGTTTCATTCATAGTCATTTTGGATTAGTTGAAATTGACATCACCAGTGGCTAATGGCCATCATGTAGGACAATTCAGGTTTAGACAAAGGTGATGGGGCTTGACCACAGCTCTGCCTATTGGCCTGGGTGTTGGCAACTGCAGAAAGGATGGAGGATGAAAATGGCTTCATTTCACAGAAATGTGCCCAGTGAGCCAGCAGCCTCTCTTTCCCCTCCTCTTCTCTTTTTTCCCTTCCTCTTCCTCCTCCTTGGCCTTCCCCGGGAGGGTGGGCATTGAGCCCTAGAGCAAGTTTCTTACCACTGAGTTACATCCCCAGTACTTTAAATTTGAAACAAGGTCTCATTGAAGTTATCCAGCTTGCCCTTGAATTCACTGTGCAGCACAGGAGCCTTCTTTGCACTCCTGCCTTTGCCTCCTCAGTAGCTGGGATGATACCTGCAGCTCCAGCCCAGCTCATCTTTTTATACCCACATGTTCTGTCCTTTCACAGGTAGCCCTGGAGCCAGCAGGGCTTCTTCATATTGTATAGCTGGCCCAAGGGGCTTGTGGGGAATTAACTCAAGGAGCTGTGGATGCCCCATCCTTCATTACTGTGAAATGAAATGCACTTAGTGACATTTTTAATTGTTGTACTTGGAAGCAGGATGCAGTTAGCTTTCAGCATGGCGAGGCCTCAGTATTGTATGGCCTGTCACAGTGCATGGGATGAGCGTCAGAACAAAGTGAGATGGGCGCGAAGGTTGTAGGGTTTTGCTGTCTGTGTGGCTCTCTATCTGACTCTTGCAAAGACTGGGTTGAGCTTGGGTGGAAGAGCCAAAGACTATGAGTGATGAAGTTACACACTCTAGTGGTCACATTACCACTAAGTAGCAAAACTGACATGCATACGGGCCCCTGCCCAGGCTATATGCTCATCCCACAGTGCTGCAACCCAACACCCCATGAAGACACCAAGATCTGAAGGTGCCCAAGTTTCTTCCATAAAATGACATGGGGTTTGCACACCTACATGCCCTGTCTCTTAGACAGCTCTGAGGAGAACATAAATGGGTGCTAACCAGTGAATTCCTGCAACTTAGATGCATCACCGTGGGTATAACCTGGAATAGCCTTTCTCCATTCTAGGAGCACTGATCACCTTAGCAGAGTTGTTGTTGTTGTTGTTATTATTATTATCCTGAAGATGGCAAAAGGCTGTGTTTTCACTTAATTGCAAGCCTCTCTTTTCTGCAGAACACACACAAATGCCAGGCAAATCCTAATGACCAACGGCTGCTCATTGTCTTTCAGGCAATCGCTCCTCTGCTGGAAAACAATCACCCACCGCCAGATCTCTGTGAATTCTTCTGCAAGGTATGGTGCCCTTATGGCCTTGGGCTAGGGTACAGGAGGCCTGGGTGTGCATGCTGGCCACCATCCTGCTCAGGGTTTCAGATGTAGGCGAAGGGCATGCAGGCACCCATTCTTAGAGCTGCCATCCTCTCTGCCAGACAGACTGAGGAGGAACTAGGGGTCTGGGAGGAGCGTCTAGCTTTTTTGTGGACTATTCCTGGCTGTCTTGGGAGTCAGATTGCAGCCACTTTTCGGGACTTCTGACGTCAGAGCTGGGTTATTATTAGCTAGGCTCCTCCAAACACTGGCTGGCCCATGCTGGGGGTCCGGCTGCTGGTCTTTCCCTGAACAAGTGAAGCTAGTAGCCTGGGCCAGGCCAGCTTGGAGGAGTCACAGAGCAGGGCATCATGCCCAAGGACCCAGTGCCAAACTTACAGCAGGATTTATATAGTACATACCCAGCCACACCAGGGGCCAAGCCTTCCCAGAGCACCGCTCTGCAGCCTGGAAGCCACGCCAGCACACAAACCCGTCTGCACTTCCCTCTCTATGTGTGTGTTTACTGTAGTGACTTGATATTCTTAGAAAGACACATGGCTGGATCCACTCCCTCCCTGGCACTGGTGTGTCTTCCTCCTTTACTCCTGTGAACTCATCTCTCTTGTCCCTTGCTCCTTCCCAGGCTTCCCTGAGCACCAGTGTGGCGTCCCTTCTATAGACACAGGGGCCATGCAGGCTATGTCCACTGTGAGACAAGATCATGAGGCAACAGGCCAGGTGCCTGGGAAAAAAGCACCCATCCTCTGGTTGCCCAACCCCAGAGTGCCAGTGGTGGCAGATGGGAAAAGGGACAGAATTGTTTTACCCTCTTTGACACTGTCTTACTATCAGGGGACCTTTTCCAGTGACACATATGCCTGCTGGCCCACAGTGTCCAGGGTACATTTCAGGGTTGGAACTCCAGCCCCCCCCCTCTTTGTGCAGGTACACAGTATGTCCCCTGGTCCAAGTGGGTAAACATGTGCCAGTGTGTGCATGCATAGCAACAGGCATTCACACAGAACATGGCACCCAAGGGAACTGTGCACCCCAGCACTTGGTGTGAGCCAGCAATCAGCCAGTGCCTTCTGTCCTGCCTCTCTCCATGTCCTGTCCAGTTTTATCCACACATGCTCCATGTCTGCCTTTTAAGCACATAGTTCTCCAGATCTCATAAACTCCCAGTGTTTGTTCTAGAACAGTGGACCTTTGTGCAAAATGAGTTACCCTAGGGTCTCTGGTAGTGTAGTTTGAAAAAGGGCACATTGGGAGAAAGTTAACTTGGAGCGTTCCCTGCTAGAATCTTGTGAGTGTCAAAATGGAGGAGGAAGGGGCCTGTCCAGGAGCATGAGCCTTTGAGTGCCTTTCCTCTGAAGATCAGAGCCCAAGGAGGGAAAGCTTCATTGGTCTAAAGCTTTCCCCACTACCGGGGCCACTCAGAGCAACTCTGTGGATGATCCAGCCCTTTCTGCTGGACAGTCAAGCACAGAACCCTCCTCATTTCCCAGAAAAGCCCTGATTGTTCATCTCCCAGGCCCACTGTCCTCACCCAGAGGCTACAAACCCAGCTCCTCCTCGGGGGACAAGGGACTCAGACATGCAAACAAGATGGGTGGGAGGGGGTTGTCTGCTCAGCCTGAAGGCCTTCTGCTCTATTCAGAACGCCCACACATGCTGAGGAGGTATAGCTGAAGGCTGGATTTGGCCTGTGGACTACGACAAGGTGATCACAGTGACCCTGGAAAGTCTGGCTATTTCTCATCCGGGCATTCTCTGACTGGCTCTTCCAGTCCATGAGGCAGGCCTGCTGAATCTTGGTGCTACAAAAGTCTCATTGTGTGGTCAGTGAGCATGGAGGCAGAGTGGACTCCTTACCCTGCTCATCGGAAATGAAACAAAAAGCCACAGAAGATCCTATTCACACACCCATTTGTTCTCTCTCCAAGAAAAGCAAAAAGACCGGATCTCCTTAGCTTTTACCCAGATGAGTTAAAAACCTCTACCCACCCAGAAATCTGAACACCAATGCTTAGACAGCTTTAGTCACAGTAGCCAAGATGCCCTTTAGTAGATGAGTGGATAGATGAACTGCAGTGTGCCCATACAGTGGAATTTTAGCATTAAAAGCAGGAGAGTGGGCTGGAAAGAGAGCTTAGCAGTTAAGGTGCTTAACTGCAAAGCCAAAGGACGTAGGTTCTATTCCCCATGACCCACATAAAGCCAGATGTACAAGGTGGTTCATGTGTCTGGAGTTCGTTTGCAGTGACTAGAGGCCTTGGTGTGCCCATTATCTCTATCTGCCCCCCTCAAGTAAATATATAAATACTTTTTTTTTTTTAAGTGGGTAAGCAACCAGGTGGCTCGTGTATATCTGTAATCCTAGCACTTGGTGGCTAAAGCATGAGAATCTTGTTCAGGGACAACCTGGGCTTCCTAGTAATACCCTGTCTCAAAAAGAAAGGGATGGGCTGGACAGATAGCTCAGCAATTAAGGCACTTGCCTGCCAAGCCTAAGGATGTGAGTTTGATTCCCCAGTACCCACATAAAGCCAGATGCACAAAGTGGTACATGCATCTGGAGTCTATGTGCATTGGCTAGAGGCCCTGGCACAACCATTCTGTCTCTCTAATTGAAAATAAATAGGGCTCAAGAGATAGCTTAGCAGTTAAGGCACTTGCCTGCAAAGCAAAAGGACCCAGAGTTGATTCCCCAGATCCCACGTAAGCCAGATACACAAGGTGGTGCATGCATCTTGGAATTCATTTGCAATGGCTGAAGGTCCTGGCACACCCAATCTCTCGCTTTCTCTCTCTGCTTCCCCCCCCTCTCTCTAATAAATAAAAAAAATTAAAGAAAAATAACAATATTCTAAAAAAGGAAGAAAGGAAGAGAGAAGGAGAAGAAGTCAGTCCATGAAAGGACTGTGGGGACCCTTAGGTACATGCTAGTGAGTGGAAGAAACCAAACCGGAAGGGCTGAATGTTATGTGATTCCTGCGATAGGGTTAGCATTCCTGTCCCCCAATTTGACGCCCAGAATCCTCCAAAATCCAAAATTTTGAGCACTGACATGACCCCACAAGTGGGAAATGATCAGAGTCCAAACAGGCACACTGAAAATACTGTGGAAAAATACACAAAATGGAAATGAGTGTTGTGTATTGCACTTGGGTTGCTTCCCCCAAGATTAGCTCATTGGGCCTGTACAAATATTCCAAAATCCAAAAAGTAAAGTAAATCCGAAAACACTGTGGTCTCCAGCATTTCAGGCAGGAATTGTTTGGTTGGGTGTGGCGCCCCGGGAAGAGCGGGGCCACAGGGAGCTCAGTGGTTGCATGGGCCGAGAACAGGAAGGGTGCTAGCAATGCATAGGGGCATTCAGAGCAGTGAAGCTACCATGGGTGCTTGTGGCGGTATACCTCTTTGACTTGCGTCCAGACCCCTAAACTTTACACCCAAAGATAACTAGTACAACCTATGGACTGATGGTGGTATGACAAACCACTGTAAGCTCATCGCCTGTGAAAAGCATGCCACCTTGCTGGGAGCAGTCAACCAGGAAGGCTGTGCACAGGTGGAGACAGGACACCCACAGCACATTCTTCTGCCTGCCTCCAAGTTTGTCTGTAAATGGAAGCTGCTCTAAAACCTGCAGTCTTTCTAGGAATGTGCAGCATAGCAACACTCTGCAAGAGAAGCCAGCATCCTTGCTGTACCCAGGATCCTCCACAGTCCTCTGGAAGCCACGAGCTGTGGGACGATGCTTCCCTCATCCGCACTGACCTGTCCCTCTCTCCCCAGCACTGCAGGGAGCGACCACGGTCTATGGTGGTCATCGAGGTGTTCACGCCAGTGGTCCAGAGGATCCTCAAACACAACATGGTAAGTGGCTGACCCAACCTTGGGGGGTTGACTTAGCGTAGTGCGTTCCCTTTAGGAAGTTAGGGCCTTGTGCAGCCTGTGATCCTTGACCAAAGCAATAAGAAGAATCTGCACAATAGATGAGAATAACAAATGGAGTTGTGAGGTACACGACAGGGGGGTGGAAGTACAGGACAGGGGTGGAGGTACAGGACGGGGACGGAGGTACAGGACGGGGACGGAGGTACAGGACGGGGACGGAGGTACAGGACGGGGACGGAGGTACAGGACGGGGACGGAGGTACAGGACGGGGGCGGAGGTACAGGACGGGGGCGGAGGTACAGGACGGGGGCGGAGGTACAGGACGGGGATGGAGGTACAGGACAGGGGGTGGAGGTACAGGACAGGGGGTGGAGGTACAGGACAGGGGGTGGAGGTACAGGACAGGGGACGGAGGTACAGGACAGGGGACGGAGGTACAGGACGGGGACGGAGGTACAGGACGGGGACGGAGGTACAGGACGGGGACGGAGGTACAGGACGGGGGCGGAGGTACAGGACGGGGGCGGAGGACGGGGGTGGAGGTACAGGACGGGGGTGGAGGTACAGGACGGGGATGGAGGTACAGGACGGGGATGGAGGTACAGGACAGGGGGTGGAGGTACAGGACAGGAGGTGGAGGTACAGGACACGGGGTGGAGGTACAGGACAGGGACGGAGGTACAAGAGGTAAAGGCTAGAGAACCAGAAGTTCAAGGTCACCCTTGGCTACATAGCAAGATTGAGACCAGCCTGGACTCCATGAGACCCTGTCTTTAAAACACTAGTACTGGAGAGATGGCTTAGTAGTTAAGGCACTTGCTTGCAAAGCCAAAGGATCCAGGTTCGATTCCCCAGGACCCACTTAAACCAGATGCACAAGGTGGTGCATGCGTCTGGAGTTTGTTTGCAGTGGATGAAGGCCCCGGTGTGCCCACTTTCTCTCTATATCTGTGCGCCTCTCTCTCTCTCTCTCTCTTTCTGTCTTCCCCATCCTTCCTTCCTCCCTCTCTGTCTCAAATAAATAAACTACATGACATGACTATTTTGAGGATGAGCAGGTGGACACTCAGAGTGTCTCAAGTGTGTAGAATGTTACTCATTACATTTAAAAAAGACACAAAATGAAACTGTCTTCATCTGCTTCCCTCATCATTGTGCGGAACTGTTCCTCAAGAGTGACATGTGTCTTATGTCCACATGCCACTCATTGTGTTCCTAGGTAAAGCAAGATGTGTCTCAAAGGCCTTCTTTGCAAGAAATCATATTTTACTGTTGCAGAAGGGCCGCGTGTCCCTCGCTGCCAGGGTTTACAGACCCCTCTATCATGTTTAGTCCCAGGGCAATGGCTTAGTTTTCCAGAAATCTAATAGCCAAGATAATACAGGTACCTTTAACAGGGATCTGGCTGCAGCAGTTGTCATAAAATCACACAAGGCTAGAAACAGAAGGGAGTGTAGATGGATTCTTCAGCCTTTATTCCACAGGGCCCACAGTGACACACAGACAATGGCTCAGCAGCCTGAGGGCACACAGCCTTCCCACAACTCTGTAGGAGACTGGAGGACCATGGGCATCTCTCTGGATGAGAAAGCAAATAGGATGTTTCATAGTCTCCCGTTCTGCAGGGATCATCCTGGAGCCCAGTGCTCTGTGTGCCCACATATGTGGCATGCACATGTGTGCTCATGTTCCTTTGAAGCACCTTCCTGGGTTCTGCTGCCCTGCTTTGTAAATGAAAGACCCTTGTGGGCACACTAAGAAAACATTGCCCCACCTGAGGAACCTTGTCCTGCCTCTGTGCCTCCAAAGTTCCTGAGATCTCTAAGGAGTTCTTTCTGGTGTACAGGTTAGAACCCTAACCCCTTGTGCTGGGTTTTGCTGAGCAAACTGTCACTGGGCCTGTGGGTTGATTTGGGAGACACCAGGTACCCCACCCCACATGAGACGTCTTGGTGGTCACCTGCATCATTTTTCTAGTTTGGACAAGAGTGTGCCAAGTCTTCTGTCTCCACTACTCAGATGCCCTACACACGTGTGAAAGTTTGATGATGCCTAATGCCTGGCAACCCCTGGCACTCCATCCCTGACCAAGCATGGGAATGAGTGCAGACATTATTAGCTCAACCTGAAAGGCTGTTCCTGGCTGGCACTCTCGCGCCCCTGAATTGCTGATTTCTCCAGACAAGTCCACAAGCCACCAGTCCCCCTCCCCCCAGATGGCTCTCAGTACTTGCACTTGCCTCAAACTCTGTGCTGGGTTTGCTCTGCCCACACCTGCTGACGCAATGTGTTGGGAAAGCTGAGAAAACGTCAGTCTCCCATTACGTCATTCAGCTGGGGCAGGAGGAATCCCTTTGTCCTTGGTCAGGGCTATAATTAAGTCTCAGGCGCAGCCGCAGAGCCTGGCAGAGCTCTAGCCACTGCCCTCCTCTGGGCTGGGGACACCACCGCCTTTTCTAACACAGATCTTCCCACGAATGTGGCTTTCACCCTCCTTCCTGCCTTCGGATGACGCAGCCACACTACCTCCCAGGCAGTGTCCTTACACACTGGCTGCCTCCTGCACACCCACGACTAACACGCCCACATCTGCTTCCATCCCCCACTTACAAGAAGCACTCTCATTTGTTCACACACCTCTTTTGAGACAAAGTCTTGCTAAGCAGCCCAGGCCAGCCTCAGATTCAGGATCTTCCTGGCTCTGCTTTGTATCTTTGAGGGAGGCTTTCTCTGGTGACAGCACCAGGTCATCAGGTACATGCCATCGTCTTCTGGAACCCAGGGGTAGCTGGTGTCTGCCTAACCCAAGGAAGCCCTTGAGGCTGTGCATGGGTGTGTCCCCACCCTAGAGCCATCTCTGGCCTGTGGGCCACCTTCTCAAGGAAGGTCTCTTTACTGCCCTCAACAGGGGACACAGAGCTACAACTACCCAGCACCACCTTTGCCTCATACTGCTGATACTCAGCCTCCCAGGAGAGCTGTGAGCTGCAAACAGGTGGTCTTGCTAGAACTCCCTGTTCCCCGCTGAGGTCATTAGTGGCGTGGGTGCAGGTGTGGTTGTGCCAGGCCTCTTCAAGGAGACACATGTGCTTCCTAGTAGCTCATCTCTCCCCTCCCATGGCCCTGGCCCCTGGGCTTTGCTGGGCAGTCCTCAGTTTCCAGCATCTGCTTTCTCCATAGGACTTTGGGAAGTGCCCGCGGCTGAGGCTGTTCACCCAGGAGTACATCCTTGCCCTGAACGAACTCAACGCAGGCATGGAAGTAGTGAAGAAGTTCATTCAGAGGTACGTTGTCCCCACTCCTTGGGTCCCTCCTCACCCACCACTCCGTGGCATTCAGGGATGGTCGTAGCTAGTATGCAAGGTCCCCGGCATCTCACCTTCCACAAGGTACTCCACTGAACCACCTCCCCAGCCAGATGTGGTCCAAGCCACATGCTATCCATGTGACATTGAACCAGTTAGTGTTCCTCTCTGATTCTGTTTTCTTCAATATCCCTGGGAAGCTCTTATGCAAACAAATGGCATACTGTATGAGGAAACTCCATGCACAGTGCTGAGAGGGGACCTTAGGAAGAGGTAACAGTCCTGAATTATGTGGTCATCTTCACAGCTCCTCAGCTCTGGTACTGTGGGGTGCTTGGGTGTTCAGGAGAGGAGTCCATCCTGGAGGCCCCAGCCAGTCCTTGTCAGAGAAAGGATCAGCACCTCCCCATTGTGGCCTGTGCACTCTGGAGTTTCCTTTTTAAATTTTCTCCCTATGCCTCAGTTTCCTCATGTATGAGATGTGCCCCCTGCTACTCATATCATGGATTGAGCATGAGAATTCTGGTGAGCATGGCTTATGAACTTGTCTCATATGTTAGATAGTCCTAAGTTGGTAGA
The DNA here is from genome assembly GCA_036346955.1 of Dipus sagitta. Taxonomy (NCBI): domain Eukaryota; kingdom Metazoa; phylum Chordata; class Mammalia; order Rodentia; family Dipodidae; genus Dipus; species Dipus sagitta. The sequence continues at coordinate 261,807,450 of CM070770.1, read as the reverse complement.
GTGCCTGCCTAGCTTGCACAAAGCCTAGGGCTTGATCCTTAACACCACATAAACAGCATATGATGGTGCACACCTGTAATTTCAGCTCTCAGTTGAAGAGTCAGGAATGTCAAAGTTCAAGGTCATCTTTGGCTGCATAGCCAGTTTGAGACCAGCTTGGGTACATGAGACCCTGTCTAAAAAAGAAAGAAAGAAAATTGAGCCAGTTTTGAGGCTGGTGTTTGTGACATATGCCCACCAGGCACTCAATGCATTTACATACTCAGGCAGTGGGCCTTCTGCCCAGCCTGGTGACATCAGGGTCTCCTTCCAGCACCAGCCATAATCTGTAGAATCTCAGGCCTGCCTGGTGACAGCAGCTGCAATGCCAACTTCCCAGAGAGGTTGCAGATATCTTTGTGGGTGCACAGTTTAGCCCATTTTACAGATGAGAAAACTGAGACACAAGCCAAAGATAGTGGTGAGGGGCATTTCCCACAGACAGAGACTGTTCAGCTCCAATACTCACCCAAGGTAACCAGAATAACTTTCCTTTTAAAAAGAAAGTACACTTTTAAATAGAAGAGAGACTAGTTGGAAAGACGGGATTCCGTATAGGGGGGATTTGGGAAGGGAAAAGGAAGAGTGGTGGGAAGGGATTATGATCACAGTTTATTGTTTCTGTTTATGGAAGTTGCCAGTAAAGAATTTCTAACTGCCAGGCGTGGTGGCGCATGCCTTTAATCCCAGCACTTGGGAGACAGAGGTAGGAGTATCGCTGTGAGTTTGAGGCCATCCTGAGACTACATAGTGAATTCCAGGTTAGCCTGAGCTAGAGAGAGACCCTACCTTGAACCACCACCCCCCCCCCAAAAAAATTCTAGGGCTGGAGGGATGCTTTAGTGGTTTAGGCATTTGCCTGCAAAGCCAAAGGACCCAGGTTCGATTCCCCAGGACCCACGTTAGCCAGATGCACAAGGGGGTACACACGTCTGGAGTTCGTTTGCAGAGGCTGGAGGCCGTTGTGCACCTATTCATTTTCTCTCTTTATCTGTCAAATAAATAAATAAAAATATTTTATTTTTAAAAATAAAGCTTCTAAAAAGTACACTTTTGAGAGTAAAAAGGGTATCTTGGAAGATTACTCTGAAGCTGCCAATTGCAAGCAGCGCTGTTCCAGGACATGGGGCCACCATAGCTATGTGTTCCTATGTGCTAGGAGGTGTGATCTCTCACTGCTAAGGAGTGTCTGCTTCTCAGGACACAAGGGTAAAGTGTAAGCAGCTGGCCAGGCCACTTGGCTATACTGTAACTGCATGGCCCAACTCTGCTGTCCTCAGGACCCCTCAGCCTAATGTCCCAGCCCCAGAGCAGAGGCTTGTGATCTACCCTGTGCTGTGCAGGAAGAACTGATGTCTAAGCAGTGCCTCACATCCACAGCCCCTGCCCAGCTTCTCACCCGCCTTCTGTTCTCTTCTAGCATGCACGGCCCCACGGGACACTGCCCACACCCTCGGGTTCTGCCCAACCTGGTGGCTGTGTGCCTGGCTGCCATCTACTCTTGCTATGAAGAGTTCATCAACAGGTTAGTGCTGCCGTGCCTCGGTGGGGCCATGCTGTTACCTTGTCCTAGCAATGTGTCCCTAAAGAGGTGGCTTGTCTGGCCAACCAGGAAGGTGGAATGGCAGTTGCCAGCCTGACCACATGGTGTTTAGCACCTACCCTGACCCATCAGCGTTGGCCCAGCCCTGGGTGTTGTCTGTGAAGGTGCTACTATACCAGCAGCTGGAAGGCTGTGTGAGGCCTGGGCTCTTGCTGTGGGGGGAAGCTGTCCACTTCGGGCCCTGGTGACCAGAGTTCATGGGCAAGGAGGAGTGTGTGATGCCAGGTATAATGACACACACCTGTCATCCCAGCACACTGGAGTCTGAGGCAGGAGCATCACGAATTTGAGGCCAATCTGGGCTACATAGTGAAACCATGTCTCAAAAAAAAAAAAAAAAAAAAAAAAGAATAAAAGTGGTAGGCCTATATTAAGTGTGCGGGTGTGTACCTTTCCGCACACGAAGCAGCGAGGTGGGCCCTGTCGCCTTGCAAGTCTGCTTGCTTTTCTTGAGCACCTGCTCCCATGAGCACAGCTTTTGGTGGCAAGGAGTGAGTGAGCTTGCGAACATCTTCCCTCACTGAACCCATGGTCATGGAGACACACCCAGTAAAGCAGAGAGTGAGAGTCAGAAGGGGTCACTGTGCTGTCACAGCCTGGAAGAGGACCCTCCGGGAACAAAGTCTGAGCCTAGGATTTGGGTGGAACCAGGTGATCATTATGAGTAAGCTGGTGTGTCCCCACATTGGGATCCTTGGCCCAAGAGACTGGACAGGATGCACTCATTCATCCCACTGAAGGTGTGACATGGGGTACTTATTAAGACTCTGGTTTAGGCTGCCCTGGGATTCAAAGGGACACAGGTGCCATTATTCATTCTGTAAGGACCTTTCTGTCACTGAGAGAGATGGCATGTGGGGCCATGGTGGTGTCTGCTGCCGTTGCCCGGGTGCTCACAACTACAAGGAGCCCACACAGTCCCAGCACCACTAGAGCTGGGTGCCACAGTGTGTGCTTCGGGACTCTCTGAAAGAAAAGGCACTAGAACCTTCAAGTGGGGCTTAAAGAAAAACTCAGCAAAAGGACAGGGAGAGGGTCATGGTAAATACAGAGGTGCTTCTGAGCGTCAGGGCAGGAGGAGGGGGTGACTGCTGTTCTTTATGCCCCGGTCCAAATTCTGACATTGAAAGCCGACCACATCCGGTAGTTGCCCTTTCCTTGCTAGGACTGGGTGAGTAGACCCCAGGGTCAACATGAAGGTTGTGCTGCTCCTTCCCAAGGGCCAAAGGCCTGCTCTAAGGCCTGCAGCATGTAAAAGGAGAATAAAAAAGTATAGAGAAGAGAGTCAAAAACCAGTATGCAGATGGCCATCGCTCATGGCTCCCAACACTGGCTTCAGAGCATGTTGTGCACATCGCATATTCAGGCCAGGCAGGAGCAGGAGGAACTGCAGGAGGCCACTCACAGGACGCACAGGCACACACATGCACACATACACACACATGGGTAGGTGCACATACGCATGTTCTAGGGAGATGGCTCAGTGGGTACAGTGCTTGCCTCTCAAGCATAAGGAGTTTTGTCCCCAGTACCCACACAAATGCCAGGTGTGGTGTTGGCATGACTCTAATCCCAGCACTTGGGAGGCAGAGACAGATGGCTCTCTGGAGCTCCCAACCAGCGAGGTGGACGGTGTTCCTGAGGACAACACCTGAGACTGTCGTCTGGCCTCCACATATCAACACACATACCCAAGCATACTACACACACAAAATCCCAGACACACAAACAGAACCACAGACGCACACTGACTCAGAGCAGACATGTAACACGCACAGTTGCAGAGACACACACTCCAGCTCCTTTCCCCTGCCGTCTCCTGCTCTCCCCGCCTCTCCCCCGGGCCACTCTGGACACCTGTGCTAGGAAGGTTCAGCATCTCAGTGTGAAGCAGCAAGTCTGCTCCTGGTGTCTTTCAGTATAATCATCATAACATGTAGCCATGTTTATAGCAGCCCCACTCTAAATACTTGCCTGCGTCCCCAGTCCCACAGCAGGGGAATGAGGATAAGAAAACATGAGTAAACAGTCAGGCTGCAAACAGCCCACAAAGCACAGTACATAGCGGGAAGAATGATGGCCAGTGTAGCAGCAAGCCAAGTTGGGCATCTTCCCAACATAGCCAGACCCAAAAGATACATACTGTGTTTCCTTTTACAGAAAGCTCAAGCTAGGCAAAAGCTAATCATAACGAGGCCAAGGTATGGCAGCCTCTGGGGTGAGGGCTGGGAATGGCGTGTGGGAAAGTCACTGGGCTACTGGAAACCTCTGGAATCCTGCTTTATTCCTCACCTAAGGCAGTTTTGCTCCTGCAGGGGTTTTGTAGGGTCTACAGTTTGGGTTGTCAGGAAATGTCCTCCACTCCCATAAATGGGGTAGAGGGGAGGGAGAGACCCTGTTCACCATTATACCACATTTGGAGTGGCTCCAGCATGCACAGAGCCAAGATAAAATCCCACCCAGGTTGTCACCTCTAAAGACAGGTGGGAATGTTCACCAAGCTCCATGCGCAGGAGCTCCACACATGGAGGCCATGCTAAGGTGGGCTGGAGCAGCTGCTGCCTGTCCCTATTGTGGGGAGCACATCTGTCCCTTCCCACCCAGTAGTTGTTTCCGGCATCTCATTGGCAGCCAGAAGTCAAAAGCTGAGTAGGAGAATTTACACCCAGGCAATGGGCAAACACTGCATGCTGGGATTTCTTTCTTGGAGTAGTGACTGTTAGGCTTTTGCCAGCACCATGCAGGGCACATATGGAAGGGGAGAGGACTCATGGGCTCCACCTACTGCCGTGAAGGCATTGAGGTAGCCCTGGCATTGTTTGGACTCCCACAGCCAGAATGGAGAACTCTTGCTCCAAAGGAGGTTAGGATGGGTCCTTCAGGCATGTGTTATTGAAACGGAGTCCTCTTGGCTGTTAGGGAGGCCAGAGGCAGGAAAGGAGGGATCTAGGCAGAGGGAACAATATGGATCAAGGCCCAGGGGTGACAGAACTGCCAGTATTGTTCCTTCTGTGGTCTTTGAACACCTACCTCAGGGTCGCCTGGCTCCTGTGAGGTGCAGAATCCTGGGTGTGGCATGTCTGGATTGGGGACCTAGGTGTCTACATGTTTAAACTATAGATGTTTCTCTACCTATGGAAGGAGGGTCCCTGCAGGGGAGGGACTGGGGGAAACTAGGCTGTGGAGCAAAGAGAAAGAGACATGCAGAAGAGGAAGAAACTCTCCTGGGGTGGTGTTAATAGGTTCAGCAAGTGGGAGCACAGCCGAGACTGACAGGCTCCAGTTGATGCTGAGTATGGAACACTGAGGAGCAGGACTGGTCCATGTTTCAGTGGATGGGGGGAGATACTCTGACAAAATAGGCAAGTCAACAAGAAGGCTTCAGTGGAGGAGAAACACGATGTGATTTTCCTCCCGCTGTCTGTCCTATTGCTGCTGGCTGAGGAATGGGCTGCAGAACCTCAACCATGAGGGATGACTGGATGAAGCCCTGGGGATGGTGAGATGGGTCCTCCACCTCCTGACCAGGCTGGCCTTGACTCCCAGCCGGGTAAAGTGAACCCATTTGAGCCCATGGGAGTTGGGGTCCTAGCTGATACCATTACTCCTCCACCCCAAGCCTAATGCTGCCAAATTAGTTTTTTTTCTGGATTTGGTTCTTCTATCCCCACCACCCCCCATACACGCCACATTGGCTAGCCCTGCTCAGATAAAAAACTGCAGCATCCTCCAGGCATCCACACAGCTCCGTAGCTACAGATGAGCACACGATGTACCCACACGCGGAGCAGACAGCCTGACCCAGGTTAGCGTGGCTCTCTGGAAAATCACTGATGGGAGCCAAGTAGCCTTGAAAATCCACTTCTTGACCCCAACAAAAGCAAACAAAAGGGAGCCGGAGTACTGAGCATTAGGGAGCAAATGAGGTCTGAGCCCAAGGAGCCGAGCCCCACCCACAGACCACACACGGCTTTCTGCCCACCATGGACTTCTCAGGCTTATTAGATCCCACGATTGCTTTCTGCAGCAAAGACGAATGTGAATTTATTGAGTTCCCTCAGTGGGCTCTGCTTGGCCCCGTCTCATAGCAGGTGCAAGGTGGACTTTGGCCCTCCCTGTGCATCTGTCCGAGCCCTGCACACAGCCGTGGCACTGCCATGTGCAGTGCTGGTGCAAGGCCCAGCTTTGCATGCCAGGACATGTGTTGACTTCCGGGGGCTCAAAGCACATCCGTGTGGCATATTTGGCAGGCTCTGAGTGAGCAGCTGTTTCTAATCACTCCATGGTGCTGTGTTCAAAATCATCTGGAATCTCAACCTTGACAGCTTGTGGGAACCCTGAGAATCCCTTACATGGCCTCCTCCGTTGGAACTCCTTTGGGCTTCAGGGCATTAGGAAATGCCTGGGGGTTCTAGTGTCCAGCAGGGTGAAAAGCTGTCATCTGGGAATTAAAGCAGGGACATGCCAGTGGCAGGGAGAGGAAATCAAGGGAGACTTCCTGAAGGAGGACCTGTACAAGGTCTTAGAAGACATCCTCAAGGGGAGGGACCTGAGCTATGAGAGCAGAGACCTGGCTTCAGATCCCAGTTGCCTGCGTGATTCGGAGATTGAGAAAAACTGCCAGAGATGGTGTCTGTACGCACCTGTGAGGGAGCCTTCAGCACTGATAGCCTATGGGTACAAGCTCCAGAATCCCATTGCTGTTATTAGCGCCCATGGAGGTGCCCTTCCCAGGAACTGGGGGCATATTCTTGGAAACATTTAGTGAAAGGAGGGGCTTTACCAGGTCAAGTCTCTGCCACAAAGTGATGACTTCACTGTGTTTGGCTTCATGTTTTCTAAGCAAATGTGGCTATAGCAGTCCAAAGAGACAATTCCTCAGTGAATATCTAGTGACATGTGGCACAAGCATTATGCCAGGCTTGATAAAGTGAAGCAAGAGGCTCAGTCTATGATGTGGGGCTTGGGGAGCCATGAGCTGGGCTCTGAGGTTCTAGCTGGAGGGTAGTCGTTGCACTTCCTTTACTTGGCTGGGAGTGGCAGCTTGGCCATAGGAAGCTGGTGGGAGCAGAACCACAGGTAGTTCCGTGAAGGAGCCAGGCAGATGATGGCCAGAAGCCACGTGGCTGTCACAGGGAAGTGAACGTTCACTGGGCCTTCTTCAGTAGGTGTACTGGGGCTGTGGAGACAGGCAGCCTGCTCTGCACTCTTGATCCAGGACTGAGCACCGTCACAATATAGGCCACGCCTCTTCTTCCATCACCCCCTTGTCACAGGGATGTTCAGGGAGGCCTACAGTACTCTGGTGCATGAACGTTCAGGAAATCTGGGCTTGTGAACAGCCTTTTCTGGGTCTCTTTCTTTCTTTTCTTTTTCTTTGAGGTCGGTCCTCACTCTAGCCCAGGCTGACCTGGAATTCACTCTGTATTCTCAGGGTGCCCTCGAACTCATGGCTATCCTTCTACCTCTGCCTCCCGAGTGCTGGGATTAAAGGCATGCGCCACCACGCCCGGCTTCAATTTTTTTTTTATTTTGAGGTAGGGCAGTTTTTAATTTTATATATTTTTATTTGTGTATGTGTGTGTGTGTGTGCGCGCACACATGCATGAGCACATACCACAGCATGCATGTGTAGGTCACAGGACAACTTCTAGGTATCAGTGTACTACCTTCTATAAGACAGAGTCACTTGCCACTGCAAACAAACTTCCCCAACTGCAAACAAATGTCAGACTAGCTGGCCTGAGAGTTTGGATTCTCCTGGCTCCACCTGCCATTACAGGCACATTGATGGATCCAGCTTTATGTTGGTCTTGCAATGGATCCCTGGGCTGGTGCACTTCACAAGATGAACAAGATGCTGAGTGCCCCCAGCCCCTCTGGTTTGTCTTTGCTCTTTGATACAGGGCCTCACTTTGTAGCCCAGGTTGGCCCTGCAGTGACAGCAAATCTCCGTCCTCAGCTTCCTGAGTGCTTGGGTTTACTGGTGTGGCTGCCAGCGCTTACCTCAGGCGTGCTGGTGCCCATGCTCATAGCCTCCTCTTCCTCCACAGCCGGGACAACTCCCCCAGCCTGAAGGAGATCCGAAATGGCTGCCAGCAGCCATGCGACCGGAAGCCCACCTTACCTCTGCGCCTGCTTCACCCCAGTCCAGACCTGGTGTCTCAGGAAGCCACAGTGTCTGAGCCACGGCTCAAGTCGGTGGTTGTGGCCTCCAGTGAGGTTCACGTGGAGGTGGAGCGCACCAGCACTGCCAAGCCCGCACTGACAGCCAGCACGGGCAACGACAGCGAGCCCAACCTTATCGACTGCCTCATGGTGAGCCCAGCTTGCGGTACCATGAGCATCGAGCTGGGCCCCCAGGCCGGCCGCACACTTGGTTGCCACGTGGAGATCCTCAAGCTGCTGTGAGTGCCCAAAAGCCTGCCACCAAATGGGTAGTGGGTGGGCCAGTACAGCTGCCTGTTGGCTTGGGTCCTGTAGAGACAAGTGTGTCCAAGGGGACCTGTTTGTGAGGGTGCACACTCGGGGGTATGTTAAATGTGCAGAAATGAGCATGTCCCAGTTCTTGGCATGCGAAGACATGAGTACTGTTATGAATTCAAGGCCAGCCTGGGCTATGTAGTAAGTACCAGGCCAGCCAGAGCCACAGAATGTGACTGTCTTAAAACTACCAAACAACAACAAAAGCCAAAAAAAAACAGAAGCAAGTGTGGCTGTGAGTTGGTGACCAGGATGCATACATGGGGTTGGAGTTGTGTACACAGGTGGCATATTTTTGTGCACATGATTATGCACATGTGTTGCACATATACGGCTAAGTATGTGTGTGCTGAAGGTTACTCACATGAAAACATTTTTGTATACAAGTATGTGCCTGAGTTTGGATGCATATATCTGCCATGTACTTGTGCCTCTTCATGTGCATCTTTCTGCTAGGGTGTGTGAGACTACGTGGGTGTCCACATGTGACTGTGGGAATGTGGGTATTCCTGTACCTTCTGACATCTGGAGGAGGGTGTGTAAGACCACGTGGGTGTCCACATGTATGTTCTGAGCTCTTTGTATGTCAGCAGCATGGCTGTGAAGGGCAGGGGTGTGAATTGGATGTGGTTATGCATGGGCACTTCTCTGTAGGGTGTGTGTATGTGTGTTAATTCTGTGTATTAAGTGTGCAACTGTGCATCTGTCTAGGCACTCATGCTAGCTTTGTGTATGAGCAGCTGAGTGTGGATGACTATTTTCACAGAAAGGTGGATATGCACATGTTTCTGTGTGTGACGTGCATGTTTGGGTGTGGTTGTACCGTAGTGTGTGTTGAGTGACTTTGAGTATAATTGCACATGTCTCTGTAGGGGCAGGAAGGTATGGAAATGTGTCTTGGAAAGGGTGTTGTCAGTATCTGCATGGCTGTGCATGCGTGTAGCCACCCTCTGCAAGGGAGCATCTCTTTGCCCAACAGCTCTAGTAGACTATGCCAGGGTCCAGGGTGCCCTCGGCCTCGTCCTAGAAGAGCTCGCCACAGGCAGGTCAGGCTCCATGTGAGCCATGAAAGAAGTTCTGAGGCGGTGGGATTCTGTTCTGCTTTGGGTGGTACTACTTCCCAGCTGCGTCCCTGGACCTCCCACTCCCTGAGCCTCAGCTGGCTGACCTTAGAATGGAGGTTCTTAGTCCCCAAGAGTCTTGCCGTCCACCTCAGGCCCCTCTCAAACCCATGGCACCTAGTTCTAGAGCCCTGCTTTGGGGACCTCAGTGGCTTCTCCATTGTGCCTGGCTGAGTTCTGAGATGCTCAGCAGAGGCTTCATTCCCCTCAGTTCTCTCAGGCCTGCTGCCTCTTTCAGGAGTCCCAGACCCAAGTGCTGGGGGCCATCTAACACGTAGTACCTGTCTAAAGCCAGTGGCGCCAGGTTCTTGACTGGGGACTGGTGCACTCTTGGGAGCCTGGCACTGGTGTGTTGTCAGTGTGGGTGGGGGCTCCCTGGCACCCTGCAGTGTTACCAGCTGTGTAGCGCTTATTCACCCTTAGTTGTGGTTGAGCTGCTGCCTGGGTCATGCCCTGGGTTCAGGGGTAGGGGTGAGCTTCCAGCAGCCTGGCCAGCTGGTGGAGCAGACAGGTGGGAGGCAGCAGGGGCACCCTGTTCCCTGATGAGGACTGTGGTGTCTGTGAAGGAGTCACAGCATGGACTCCCGAGGTTGAAGGAGAATGTGGAGGCAGCATCTCCAGACAGCTGCCCCTTGCTCTTGCCTTGTTCCCTAGAGGAAGGGGCCTGCGGTCAGTGCCAGCCTCTCCTCATTCAGTAATCCCGCAGCCAAGGGAAGGAAATTCCACAATCTGCTCAGAAAATGTCCAAGAACCAAGCTCAGCCCTGGGTCTCCTCATGGTAGGGAGGAGTTCTGCCTTTTCCCTGGCTGGAACCACCCCAGCCAGGCTCTTGACAAATGGCTTCTCCTCGGCTCCATTGGAGGTAGGTACCAAACAGGCTAGAGATGGTCTGAGGCTACTTCCTGCCATAACTGGGTACCCCAGGACCCCTGCCATCTGGATGCTCACTCTCGATGCTTTCTGAGTGCACACCATTGGTAGAGGTTTTCTCCTTCATAAACATGCTTGTGAATGAGGGCTCTGTTCTTCCTGCCTGACTGCCAGACTCAGCTGCCAGGGTGTGGGTGGGGTCAGAGGCCAGGCCAGGCCAGACCTGGAACAGTCCGTGGAGTGGAGCCTGGAGGTGTCCTGCCAGGGTGGGTCTGGCTTAGTCTCTTGCTCACACCCAGCCTCTGCACAGTAGAGCATATGCTTCCAGAAGCCTCTTCAATCTTAGGAGAGCTCAGAACACACTTTGGGCCTAATAACTTTTTTATTTTCCTAACCCCTTCCTTGAACCATGCTGGCTCCCTGGGCTCTGGCTCACTGGCTCCTCCGATGTGTTGAATCCAAACAACCCCCACAGCCCAGAGGGCTCCAAAGTGCTGTGTTAGCTTCTCTAGGTACCATGTAATAAGCCATGATGTGGGTGGACTGTGTGGCCTGTCTGAGAGAGCGCCTAGGTTGGTTGGAGGAACACTAGTGGCTGCCTTGGTGCATCGGTGAGGGTGGGAGGGGGTGGCTGGAGTCTCTAGGCCAGAGTAGACACCTCTCAGCATGGACCCCCTGTAGGTGGTGGGGGTTACCACAGTGGATGATCACAGTGTGGTGGTGTTTTCAGTTGTAAGTATAAGGAGTAAGAGGCAGTACTGACTTAGGGACAACACATACAGAGGAGAAACTCACCATGGCTTTCAGTATTCACATGGATTACAGGAAGCCTGTGTCTGAGTGCTGGCCAGCTGCGGCCACGTGGCTCATCTGCTGGGCAACCGTAAGCTGTGTTCTTGGCTCCTCTGGGCCTCAGCTTTCTTGTCTGGAAAATAGGCTCCTTCTTCAGAGGGCTGGTGTGGGAAGTGGAGAATGGGAAATTTTTCTACTGCTGGGCCTGTGGTTCTCTGGAATGAGCTACTTACTGTCATCAGTATGCTGACTGGCATTTATGTCTAAAGTAGAAAAGGCAATGGGATGTGGACTCTGCACCTTGCAGGGTGTTGTGGGGGTGAAAGGCACTACAGGCCCCAGCCCCATAATGGTGAGGGACATGCCCTGACTTACTACCTCACACTCTCCTAGGCAGGCCCTTGCATCATTGGAAGAGACCCTGTTGAAAAACACCTGAACCACAGACTCCCCTGACAATCCTTGAGAAGGGAACCCATTCCACAAACACATCGGGCCAGCCCTGGGAAGGCTGAGTTGGTCAAGCACCAGGTGGATTGGCGTGGGGTCTGCAGTAGGGGGAACCCAGCACTTTTGCAGGGTGCTGTTACATAGCTTGCATTCATCTATCCTTTCATTCTTTAAATGAGTGTTTGTTGTGTGCCTATGCTGAGCCATTGCTTATGGGAGAGTCCATGAACTGAGAGTAGATGGTGTAGCTGGCATTCACCTTGGGCTTCTGCCAGCATCTGTTGAGTGGGTTATACCCCCATGAGAGCAGCCTGAAGACTTGGTGCCTACCAAGATGGGTCAAGTTTAGCCTTTCCCCTCATCAGCAATGTGGTCTTAGATAGGTGGCATCACCTCTGGCGGGCTCCATTTCTCACTTGTGAGACAGCCCTCAAAAGCCAGGCTGGCTTCATTGATGTGAGGACTGAAGGAGAATGCAACAGATGAGACTTATTAGGGGCCCTGAGGATTCTGGGACATCATCTCCTTTCTGATATCCCTGTTCCCCAAACCAGGAGAGGTATGGCTTTGTCTTACTTCCTGAAGGGTGAACGGTCAGTCTTCTGGTGTCCTGCCAGGGCCCTTCCTCCCTTCCTCCCCTCTTCCCTCCCACCGTAGACCAGAGAGGAGAGTGGCCTGTGGTCAGTGGTCCCATGCCTCCTAAGGCAGCAAAACAGCCTCACATGCCAACCCCACAGCCAGCTTTACTCTCTGAATGCCCATGATGGAAACTTGCTGGCCTGGCTGCGGGCACTGCGCCTCCCTTGACCCCGTGCCGTCTTTTAGTTCTAGAGGAGTTACTAGGAACCCAAGCCCCAGCTGGGAGCTGCAAACAAGAAGGCTTCTGCCCAGACCCAGCCATGTTCTGGTCCCAAGCCTCCCTCCAGCCCAGCATCAGGAACATAGGAAACAGGCTTGTCCATACCCACCTCTACCCAGCAGGATACCACCAGCTCCCAGCTGCATGGAAGCTGGCATATCGTGCTTCTGAGGTCCCCAGGAGCCCCAACTCTACCTCCTCTGAGCCCCACTGTGATTTTTTTTAATATTTTTGTTTATTTTTATTTATTTATTTGAGAGTGATAGAGAGAGAGAGAGAGAATGGACGTGCCAGGGCTTCCAGCCACTGCAAACGAACTCCAGACGCGTGCACCCCCTTGTGCATCTGGCTAACGTGGGTTCTGGGGAATGGAGCCTCAAACCGGGGTCCTTAGGCTTCACAGGCAAACTCTTAAACGCTAAGCCATCTCTCCAGCCCCCCACTGTGATTTTGAGCATTTAGAGATGCTTAACGTTCTGTATTTAACATCATTTCTACATAGAACAAATCTTATTCCTTAAAGCTTAAGATAGAAAAGAAGAACCTGCAAGAGGCCCTGTGATGTGGGAATGCCCTTCCCGCACACATGTGTGCCAGGTCGTCAGCTAGGTAAGGGCAGGTGCTGGAGCCAGGCTGCTGGGTTCAAGGCTCAACTCTTCCCAGCTGTTATCCAGAGCCAGAGCTGGCCCTCTCTCCCTCTCAGCATTTCTCTCTGTAAAGTGGGGTGGCAGTGGTGCCTGCCGTACTGGGCTGACACAAGGGAAAGCCTTGGAAGAAGATGTGACATACAATGGGTGCCACATACAAGGTCACGCTTTGATTTTCTAGAAACCATGAGTCAGTTTGGGGTGGAGGAAGCAAGGAGGGAATCTTGTCATAGGAAGGCAAGCTAGTTGTACAAATGGATGACCCCTTATGAAGGAGCTAAGGGCATCAGTACTTCCTAGCACACATTCCCAGAGCGGCAGAATGCACAGGGCTCCCAGCCTTGGGCACAGTGCAGTGGGCTGCCTCTCCATCATGCCACTGCTTCCCCGCAGTCCAAGCCCAAACCACCCTCCCACCCTCTTCCTCTTCATGTGGGTGTTCTGGAGATGAAGTGAGCCAATCTGCGTCCAGCACAGGGCACAGTACTTGTTTAGTGTATGTCAGCTCATATCACTGCTGCAACTTATCTCGGGCCACCAGGCCCTTCTGGTAATTCTTTTCCATGTTGTCTGGGCCTTTCCTTAGGACTTTCCAAGGCATTTGATTTGGGTCCTGAAGGCCGCCACTTTATCATGGGTTCATTTGGAGGATGGTGGGATGGGAAAAGCTTCAAGCCAGGGGTTATCTAAACCACGCTTTGTTGGAAGCAAGTATTTGTCCTGGAGCTGAAGCATAGCTCACTGTGCCTCTGTGAGAACCTCGGTTAGATGGAAAGCTTGTACAGAGGCAGATGTCAGCACTGCTAGTATTGAATGGAAGTGGATGACTAGTAGCTACAAATGTCTGGGAGTCATTGGTGGAGGGGGTGATGGCAAGAAGCCTAAAGTCTGAATATAAAGGAGTCTGTGTAGGTCAGAGAACCAAGAATCAGGTTCGGGGTCCAGGGCAGCCATCTGCCCAGCTGCTGGACAGATTACCCTTGTGCCCTAGTAGGACGTCAGTCCTCTCACTCAAGCTCACCACCTGCTGTTCAGAGGACAGACGCCTCACTTCTTCTCTGCTCCTAGAGAGCCAGGCCCCTAGTTGTGTCACTGCCTCGTCCCAGGGTGCACTGGATCTTCCATCCTGCCACCCTCTGCAGATCACCACCAGTGCTCAGCATGGAGATGAGACAAGAGACAGCTTCCTCCGGGCTGCTGCATGGCAGGATACAGGGTCTACCTGCTCCTGTCCTTACTCTGTGAGGGTCAGGATCTGGGACCCCAAAGATACGACAGTTGGCTAAGGACAGTCCTTGAGAATTGGCCACCTCTGGGCTTGCTCTTTAGCAATGTCCCTAAAGCCACAGTGATTGGGAATTGGCTATAAATACAGTTAGCATTAGGCACTGGGCATGAGAACATGGGCCATGGCCTTAGGAGCACCCATAGTCACATCTCAACTACCAGCTGGGATTGTAGCAAGTCACAAAGCATCTCCAAGCCTTAGTTTCCCTCCCCGTGAAGTGGGGTCACCTGGAAACTTGACTGCATGGTATGGACCCATCTGTCCATGGGCTGAAAAGCTGGCCTGCCCCACACACTCTGGACCCTTGGGGTAGAGTGGCAGGAACATGACCTGTAAGAACTCATGTTGGTGTGTGTGACAACAGCTCTGTTGACTCCGCAGCACTGAACAGGTGCCACCAGGGGCTGGGTATTCTTCTCAGCAGAGCTCCCTGTGGGGTGGCAGAACCTGGAATGCCCTCTTCTGAGTCCCACTCACCTTTTCCTGGGTTTGTAAAGCTCAGAGCAGCAACTTGCATCTGCCACCACTGTGCACGCTGTGACATGTTGCCCTCTGCTCTGACTGTTGAGTTTGAATCCCCTTTCCTTAGGTGTCTGATGTTGCTAAGGTCTCTCCTGCAGTCAGTCAGCCCAAGTGAGAGCCTAGGGCCTGGAGTCAGAAGCCTGAAGGAGATGGCTCAGCCAGAGCTGTGTAAGCTTGTACCGTTTGCTTAACCTCTCTGAGCCTTTTGTTTCCTCGTCTGCTGAATGGTGCTAACCGTGTTTACTTTGTTGTATGCTGGCAAGGAGTAATGAACTGGGACGTAATGCTTTCAGCATAATGTGATGCATATAGGAAGTGCTGACAAAATAAATCATAGCTTTTTATATTAGTTATTATTGTTATGACTGCCATCCACATCCACCCAAAAGGAGAACCTGTGGTCCGGAAACAAGAGTAGAAGTTTCCAGGAGATTGTGAGGGTGACCCAAGCTACAAATAAACAGCATGTGGTTTCTGTTTTTCATGCATCAGTCTAGAGATTTTTTTTTTCCTTCCTGGTTCTGGTTGTCAAAGGTGAGAGCTGTATGGCCAATATCCTAATAAACTTGTGTTGTCAACCTCCTTAAAAGGCTTGCCTTGAACTATGTCACATTGTGAAGTCCTGGGTGGGGGGGAGGGGGCAAGACATCAACATGGATTTGTGTACTGGGACCTAGTTGAGTCCCTCATACTCCCTGATGGCTAAAAAGTGGGAACTAACAGTAGCAACAGCCTCAGTTCAGAACAAGGAGCATATGAGATCCTGGGGAGCTAGACTGCTGCCCAGAAGTCTGGAATGTTCCATAGGTAGACCTTGCACCATGCTGTGGATACATGGACACTGTTTGTGAAGTGGGTAGGGTAGAGTCAGTGCCATATGACTTCACCAGACTCTCATGTAATTTTGTGGCCCAACTCAAGTGGTATGGGGGAAAGGCTCTTCCTGGAAGACCACACCTCACTCTCTCCCCTCACTGTCGCTCTCATTCCAGGTCAGACTACGATGACTGGAGACCATCTCTGGCCAGCTTGCTTCAACCCATTCCATTCCCCAAAGAGTAAGTCCCATGATGTCCAGGACTCACCTATATCTGGGAGATAAACTGCCCTAATATTAGCCAAGCAGTTCAGGAGGCACACCAGTTCCCAGTGGGGAGCCTGGAGCCCACAAGCAAGAGATGGAGACGTGTCCTGGCCCTATGGGGGCCTTCTGAAAACTGGGGAACAGATCTAGACCTTATGGCATTGTCATAGGCATTGACTGAGCTCAGAATAGGAAAAAGCCCTCTCCAGCACCCCCAGCCATCATGTTAGTAGTTTTTATTATGATAGCGTCAGATGGGCACAGTAATACTTGCCCTTCTTTTCCCAGGGGACAGTAAAAAAAAAATCAAAAGATAATATACCAATATGGTATACATCAGTGGTGGCACATGCCTGTAATCCCAGCATTCAGGAGGCTGAGACAGGACAGTAAATTTTAGGCCAGCCTGGGCTACATAGATAGCAAGCCCATGTTTTAGGAAGGAAGGAGGGAGGACAGTGCCTGTCTAGCCTGCACAAAGCTTTAGGTTCAATCCCTAGCACCAGAAAAACAAAGCTGATGCTTGCGGAGCCGCTTGCTATGCTGTTGGGCAAAAGGCTCAGTGCTTTCACTGCAACCATTATGGCTATTAGCTCATGGTGCACTGTGAATGCGGCCAGAGATGGACCCCTGCTCTCTCTTGCCTGCACTTATCGTGATGTGGAATCTGTTGGATCCAGTGGCGCTGTGTGGTAGGTCACAGCCTGCTCCGAGAGCATCAGCTAACAAGCCTCAGATGCCTCCAGGTCTGTTTTGACAGATTGGAAGGGGCTGGGCCTCAGGAGTCAGCTCAGCTCTCTGAGGAGCCCATTAGTGAGCCCGTGTTTATGAAATGCAGCTCCTCCGAGGGGGCCATTATGCCCAGTAATTGCCCCATTTGCTGGCCCTGTCAGTCCCCCAGGGGCCCCAAGGACTGGAGAGCAGAAAAACGTGACTCCTGAGAGCCACTTCTGTCTCAGAAGGGCTGTGGCGTCATTGGCTAAGCCACTGTCCCCACAGGCCCTGAGACATGTTTGACAGTGGCCCATGATGCAATTCGCTGGGAAGAATGGTCCCTGATTGCCTGCCAATGTGTGCTGGTAATTAGTATGGCCTCGCCTTAATTGTGGAACAATTAACGAACACACCTGAGTCCCTGGAGCCCATGTGCACCTGCATGGGTTAGCAGCATGGATGTTGACAGGTGTGGGGTCCTAGTGGTGGCTTTGGGGACAGTAGGAGCTCAATTTACTCACATTACTAAGATACTAATCTCATCAAAGGAGACCTTTGGTTGGGTGGTTTGAGTAGGGCCAAAATGTCAGCATTTCATTCTCAATTTCCCCTTCATTCTTGGAATTCCACTTAAAGTCTAGATGTCCCTGAAGAAAACTGGAATGCTGGGCTGTTCAAAGGCCCCTGCTAACTGCATCTCTCTTTTGTTTTTGGTGCAGAGCTCTAGCACACGAGAAGTTCACTAAGTGAGTATGCAGGCAGCACCGTCCCCTCCTCTTGGTGTGAGGGTAGCCTCCCCCACCGCCTCTCCCACCACCAGCCCTCTTCTGCCCATTCTCTGGGATTCTATGAGCCATACTGGCTCCTCTTGAGGTGTCCCTTGTGACCCATGTTCAAGCTCTGCCTGGTGTTTCCTAGGAAACACTGTATGTTCCTAGACCTGCCCACCCAGCTTGCCTCTGCCCTCTGTTTCTTCTGTGATCCTGTGACCTGACCCCCTTCACATCTCTGCCCAGCCCCATGGCCTGTGAGTGATCTGCCCACATCTCCTCTTTTCCAGGGAGCTGAAATACGTGATTCAGAGGTTCGCAGAAGACCCTCGACAAGAGGTAAGTCTTTTTTCTTTTTCTCTGATTTTTTTCCCTAATACTGGGGATGGCATCCAGACATGCCATGAGCCACACCCAGCCTATGAGCCTTTTTCTGCAGCAGGGGTGTGAGGGCCTTGAGGGCCTCTCTGCGGCTTTCTAGGGCTCTGTCCAAGGGCCACCTTGTTGCCATGCCCCTCAGTATAGACTATAGAGGCTCCTTAGTGTGAAAGCCTCCCCAACCTGTGTGGCGTCACCTGTGATGTCAGTTGTACTGTCAGCTCGGCTAACCAGAGGCTGAAGCTTGGCCGCCACATAGGCTGTGACCTAAGGGGGCCTTTGAGGGGCTGCCAGTCAGCACTGTGGTTCTGTGTGATGCTGCCATTCTGGGGATCAGCAGATCAAGGGAATGAAACCTAAAATCTGACCTGGTTTTTATTTCCTGAGTGTGGTAGTCCACAGTTCCCTGAGGGGCCAAACTTAACCTGAGAAAAGCCAGGCTTCCAGAAAAGCTGGGGCACATGTCCACCCCAGAAACTATGAGCCTGGACGGGCTGGGAGTCAGTGGGTTCTGTGCCCCTTGCATTTGATGCTCCAGGCTTGACAGTAGACAAGGCCTTTTATTAAGCACTTGCCCTGTGTCATGTGTGTTCCCAATTCATCCTCATGACAACCCCATGAGGAGGCAATTCTTATCTCCCTTGTGACTTCAGAATCACCCTCATTTCAAAGTTGAAAGAACAGAAACCTAAGCCACGTCCCTGAGATTGCCCAGTGGTACAGGGCCTGGCACACTTGGCTCTAAAGGCAAACTAGGCTCACACTCATCTCCCTGATCTGCAACCCAGTCTCTCAGGTGCCCAATCTGGATTTCCTAGAGCGAGTTACAGGGTTTCATTGTTCACTCACCTCTCAACATTCCAGGTCCCTGAGTCTGGCTAGGCCAAGATCCTGTGTTTTGAACAAGTGCCCTTCTAGGTTCTAATGGGGTCTCTAGGCCTCATTGGAAAACCTTGTTCTAGAAGGATCTAATTCTATTCCTGGTGCCACAAGCTGTCCTCAGACATGGTAGGAAAAAGCAAAGGTTGGTGAGGAATCTGGAGGTGGGGTACTAGCAATGGTCTGGTTTTGTTTGTTTGTTTGTTTGTTTGTTTGTTTTAAGCCTAAGACATTCCTTACCACACATGAAGATGGATTCTCAGAATTCTCCTAGAAAGGGAGCCTGCACTTCAAACACAAACTTTGAATTTGGGAGAATAAAAGTAGTACCAGCTGCTTCCCAGAGTGGAGAAGCAGAGCCAAGGACACGCACATGAGGCCCCAGGGAGCTGAGCCCTGGGAAGGAGCCACAGCCCTAGAAGGCACTGTAGCCGTGGTTCCCCTTCTTGGCTGCTGGTCCTCCCCCTTCCCCTGGGCTCTTTCTCATTGTCCTCTCTCCCTTCTCTCTCCCCTCCTGCTTTCTCCTCCAAAATTACACCAAAGTTGTTCTCTTTTTAAATTCTTGCCCACATTGTTGGTTAGTGTTTTATACCCTTGAGTCCTTATTTCTGGAAAGCACGGAAGTTAATGCTGGGTAGTCCCCCAACTCCAAGGCAAACATCAAAGCCCACTGCCTTCGCTTTCTGCCTACTTGTGGGGATCAGACCAACTTAGCAAGCCTGTGAGTAAGTGACTCTTAGCAGAAGATTGTCTCTCAGTCCTCAAGGACATGATTAGACCCTTCTTCCAGCTTGCTTCCGAGAACATGGAAGGAGGGCATAAAAAAACAAGGGAAGTGTGTGTGTGAACATGTGAGATCATAGTAGAGACTGGGGAGGAGGGTGTGCACACATGAACAAATAGCCACAGCTCTAGGAAGGGACTGAAGAGTTGTCTTTTGGGTCCCTGGAATTTCCCCTACTGTGGACAAGACCCTTCAACAGAGTGGGAGAAATACTAAGAGAAGGAGGTATAGATGGGACCTCACAAAGAGAATCACATAGAGAGAGAGAGAGAGAGGCAACACAGTGCCACACACAGCAAAGCCAGGAAGTGGGCAAGAAAGAAAGCAGACCCCAAGAATGAGGGTCAGCAACACACTCCAGACCAAGAGAGGCAGGGACCTGGCAGAGGGAAAAGGCCAGAGATTAGAGAGAGGGCCAGAGAGCTCGACAGATACGAGAGAGAGGGGAAACAGCCTCCTCCAAGGGAGCCATAGGAAGCTAGGGCTGATGACAGCGGTAGCTGTGAGTGGCTCCACCCTAGGGCAGCCACAGCTCTGCCTCACTCAGAGCCGCTCCCCAGCCAGCACTGGCTGCTGCCCCATGGAGTTGATGGTGCATGTTTGAACTTCTCAAGAATATGGAGGCCACAGAGGCTGTCTGTGGAATTTAGTAGAAGGCTGACGAGTTGCAGAGCTAAATGAAGTTAACCCATTTCCTGACTGTCTGGTTTCTCTGGGCCATCAACATTTTCCTGTTGACTATGGGTCACTGTTGTCCCTGTCTGTGTAGAACTGACGGGATTCTTCTGTTTGTCCCTCGGCCCCCAGGTCCACTCATGCCTGCTGAGTGTGCGGGCCGGCAAGGATGGCTGGTTCCAGTTGTACAGCCCCGGAGGGGTGGCCTGTGATGATGACGGGGAGCTGTTCGCCAGCATGGTATGTGGGGTGCTCCCTTGCCACGAGCTGCTGGTGGGCACTGGGTTGTTTCTTCCCAACTAGCAAGCAGCCCGCCTGTGGCTTGCCTACATGCCGGCCATGAAGAGGGAGGCGATGGTGACAGGTTGCCCCAGATCTCTCTCTCACCCCCTCCTTATCTGAACAGGCCCCAAGCTGAGTCTGATGTTCCCAGCTTAACAGCAGCTCTCAGGGCTGAGGGGTACCCTCTGTCCTTCCAATTTAAAAATGGGATGGCAAAGTCCCAGCAGAAGCCCACACTCTGTTGTCATGGTTAGGTTTGCCGAGGACAGGGGTCCCTCAGAGACACCAGCTCAGCCAGTCTTCACGGTGACGGGTCAAGGTCAGGGTGATCATCCCCACCTAAGTAAGTCTGTTCAAGTCACCAAGCGGGTTATTAACTGCATCCACAGTGGCCCCAGGACACTTGCTGTGGGCAGGCATGCCAGGTGCCTCACATGCACCACCCTTTTTAGTCCATGCCACAGCACTGCCAAGTAGTCACACCTGCGTGTTAACAGCACTGGGCGGCTTGCCTGAGCTGCCTTCTGTCTGCAAGCCCTCCTTGGCCACATCCACACTGTGTAGAGGCGGACAAAGGACACACACTCCTCTTCCCCCAGGTCCGAGCTTATGTCCAAGCGGCCTCTCAGCCACTCCATTTTCCGACTCACCTGGCTCCAGTCACAGACCACATGTTCTTCTGGGATCATGTGGCATGGAGAAAACATGGGCATTGGCCAGACCTGGCTTAAGGTCACTGCCCACTAGCCTCTTGACCTTGACTGGTGGCTTGCCTATCTGAACCTCAGTTTCCTCATTTGTAAAACAGGGTCAAGGGCTGTCCTCTCCGGGGATGGTAGTGATGGCATTTAGTAACAGGTACAAGGTGCCCTGGGCCACCCAAGTAGCTAAAGACCAAGGTTTTTGTCATTCCTGTCTCTGGTGGGGTCTGGTTTGCAGGGTAGTCACCTCAGTGAACGTGCCAGAGGTGTTTGTATGATGACAACACACGTAGGCACCGCCTGCAGCATCACTCGAAGTGGCTTATTTTTAAGTCCATTTCTTTATGCAATTGTTCCTCATCCCACGCCTGCTGCCCAGGTCTGCTTTCTGAGTGTCCTGTGGACCTTAGAAACACGCCCAAGCCTGCCTGCTTGCACCACTTCTGATACTTGCCATTGACTCCCTGGCCTCCTCTGATGTCACACCTTCACCATGGCAACCCTTGGTGATTCCCCCCATCCCTCAATGCTGGGACTCAATGTGAAAAATAACTCAGATCTGACAATCTATAGCCCGAGTGATCTCATTTGTATGCCAAAGTCGTTAATGATGGAGCAGAAAACTATTGAGACAGAATGAAGCAGGCAGTCACAGGGATAGAAATACGTTGTTTCCATGGAGACACATAGCCGAGAAATGGTCCCCAGGATTAGGCTGCCATTGCTAACACAGAAGGGCCTATTGTGTAAAGCTCAGGATGTTTGTTAATAGGTCAGGGACCCCCTACACGTGCATCCCCACTGCCCACACACCAAGATAAAAGCCCCACCCCGCCACACACTCTGTCATGTCCCAGGAGAGGGTAGGTTTGGCTGGGTGGGTGATCTCCCAAAACATGCTTTGGTGCTCATAGAAGGTGAGACAGAGGAAGTGGGGCACAGACAACCCATCCCCCATGTGTGAGAGCCATGTCTGTGTAACACACCCCTCCCCAAGCAAGGGCTGCCTAGAAACTCCCACCTGGTCCATAAATGCTAGGAATGCAGAGGACCAAATGCCAGCAGTTCCCAAAGGGAGCTGGAAAGGGGTCTCTTTTTTTAATCAAAATATATGTAGCATCACCCCCAAATACATATGCATACATACACACATACACACATAGATATACATATGTATGTATGTGTGTAGCATAAAAATCACCATCTTAGGGGCTAGAGAAATAGTTCAGTGGGTGAAGTGCTTGCCCTGAAGTGCTTGCAGGGCAAGCACGAGAACCTGAGTTCAGATCCCCAGGAAATGCCAGGCATGGTGGCACCGAAGCTGAGGCAGAGATAGGTGGATCCCTAGGGCTCACCGCCTAGCTAGCCTAGTTTAATTGTTGAGCTCTAAGTTCATCTAGCCTAGTTTAATTGTTGAGCTCTAAGTTCATCAAAAGACCGTCTCAAACATAGGTGGGTCACAAGTGAGGGGAGCATTCTGATGTTGACCTCTAGATTCTACTTGCACGTGTGTATATGAACATAGATACGCATGCACACGCATGCCACATGCACGCACAAGAACTAACGGTTTTGAATCGTGCGGTTGAGAAGCATTAGAGACACTCACATTGTGCAGCCATCAGCACCATCCCATCACCAGCGCACGCGCATCTCTCCACCTCCGTGTCCATTAAGAATTGCTTCTCCATCTCCTTGCACAATCCCAGCAGCCGCTGTCTCGCCGGACTCTCTGAATATGCCTATGCCACGGACCCCATGGCAGTGGAGTCACGGATTTGTCACTCAGCATAACGTCCTCACGTGCTGTCTGTCTCGAGAAGCGTCTCTGCATCCCCAAGGAGGGTGTGATGGTCACTGGCAACCTGGCTGTTGGCACAGGCAGGGCAGGCCACTGTCTTTTGGTTTCCTTTTGCCCATAACCTCACCTGAGCACCTCACCTGAGCCTTCTTGCTTCACAGGTGCACATCCTCATGGGCTCGTGTTACAAGACCAAAAAGTTCCTGCTCTCACTGGCAGAAAACAAGCTGGGCCCCTGCATGCTCCTGGCACTGAGGGGAAACCAGACCATGGCAGAGGTGAGGAACCAGGTGCCCTTGACCAGGAGTGGTAGACAGCCTGGGTGAGGCGGGGCAGTCGCAGCAATTCGAGGGGAGCAGCTGCCTTTGTCAAACCGCTTGTTCATTCCAAGTGGGGTACAGAGTGTTGGTCAGAGCCATCTGGAAGTTTCTGTTCCGATCATCTGTTGCTGTATATCAACTGTCCCCAAGTGGGGCACAAAAACATAATGCAAATTTGTTTTGCTCATGGATCATGGCACGGCTGGGTTTGGCTAGGCAGTTTGCCTTTGGGGTCTCGAGGAGTTAATAGTCACAGGAAAGGCATTCTGCGTCCTCTGTAAGGCTTCTTGCCCTGGCCCAAGGACTTAGAGATTCTAGACTCCTGGCCTCTTTCTTCATGTGTGACCCCCGCGGTCATCACTCAGTTGCCAAGAGCATAAGCCCAGGACCCTCATTTCACCTCTAATTCCTCCTCTTCCTACTTCCCTGTCATTGTACAAAGTCCCCCAGAGCAGAGCAGAGATCTTATGAGCAGCCAGGTAGAAGCCACATCATTTCTCAGCAGTCTTTGAAGTCAGGGAGCATCAGCTCACCACACCATTCTCTGGAAGAGAGTCCCCAAGCTGCCTGTTTCTCAGGGGGCTGGGAATGAGGCTTCACTTCACAGGGGCAAACAGGGAGGAGCAGGAAGAACCTGCAGACCTTGTGTTTCCTTGGAGGTGGGTGTTAGGACAGGGTTGAAACCAAGAAGTGGGGCGGCGGCGGAGGGGGGGGGGTGGGCTGAAGCAGAGCACTCTGCACCATGGGGACAACACATGCCAAAGCCCTGAGACAGGAAGAAGTGTACTGGAGATCAAGGTGGCCTGGAGGTGAGAGCCATAGAATGTGATGGGATGTTCTTGTAGAATCCTATTAGGAACCAGAGTACTGGTGAGGAGTTGGAATTTTCCCTTGACCCCTGTGATGGGATTGGGGTGTGGAGGCTGAGGAGAGGGTGAGCAGAGAAACTGGAGGCAAACCACAGGTTCCATGATGGGATGGGCCAGGTGAGCTGCCCTGGGTGGGAGTCCTGAGGAATATGTCTCAGTATGGCTGTCCAAAGTGCCAGGGCAGGCAGAAGAACAGTGTGTGGGTATCCCACATGTGTGTTCCCAGGGCCTGTTAGCAAGCTGCTCCTTATTAGTACTTGAAGCCAGGGATAGGGAGGATCTAGTGTGTGGGGCACTCTGCCCTCAGGGTCTGGCATGGCCTTGTTAACTGCACATTTGTCAAGGACCTGTTGTGTATGTGGCTACATGGGCATGGCCCTTCCTCTGTGCTGTGGGCAGCTGGGTCAGGTGTTCCCAGCATGGCCCAGTCAGTATGCAGAGGCAAGCAAGGCTGTGGTTTTTAGGGAGAGACCTTGCGGTGCTCGGTACACAAGGTTTATCTGTGATCCCCTCCTAAGGCCATGAGGGGCTACAAGCCATGCCCTTACATACCCCCATGACTCCTGCAGATCCTGTGTTTGATGCTGGAATACAACATCATCGACAACAACGACACCCAACTGCAGATCATCTCAACGCTGGAGAGCACAGACGTGGGCAAGCGCATGTACGAGCAGCTGTGCGACCGGCAGCGGGAACTGAAGGAGCTGGTGAGTGCTCGCCACGGCCCCCGCTGCCGGGGCGCCGCTGCTCCCTCCAGACTGAAGAGCTTGCCACTGTTACCTGCACTTACCATGCCGTCTGAGATGGGCATAGGGAGGTAAAGCAAATGGCCCAAAGTCACACTGCCCATGTACACAAATGCCCAACATCGGACCAGACCCTCTCTCAAGTTCACAGCTTAGCTCTTCTAAGAGGAACATTTGGGATGAGACTTGCCCATCACTTCCCAGAGCCCCCCGTGGGAGTTGGTGTTGGCTGCCCTGGTGAGAGCTGAGCGGTTGGCACATCCCTCAGTCTGGGTGCCTGTGCTTCCGCCTCTGCCCGTGCTCCTTGGGATCACATCTCCCACCAGCTGCTTATGCTCAGCTGACCTCCACGTTGCCTTTAGCCACCATCACCGCCAAAGGTGGGAGCAGAGGGGGCGCAGAGCAGAGCCAAGGCAGGCCCATTTTAACAGGTCTGGTTTCTGTTGCAGCAAAGGAAAGGTGGGCCCACCAGGCTAACACTGCCCTCCAAGTCCACGGTGAGTAAATTCACGTCTCTGCAGGGCAGAGAGAGCAGGGAGGTGCGCCCTCCAGCTGGGATGAGAAATGATGGGTGGAGAGGGGAACAAGGTTGCCTAGTGTCCTAGCGTAGGACAAAGGGCCAGGCTGGCTCTTCGAGACAGTAAGTGGCCTGTAAGAGAAATGAAAACCAGTTAAAATGTTACACTAGCTGGGTGTGGTGACTTACACCTTTAATCCCAGCTCTTAGGAGGCAGAGTTAGGAGGATCAGTATGAGCTCAAGGCCACCCTGAGACTGCAGAATGAATTCCAGGTCAGCCTGGGCTATAGCAAGACCCTACCTTGAAAAACCAAATTTAAAAAAAAAAATGTTATGCTCAAGCTTGTTGATGACACCATGGTCACGGTATGTAGCTCAACATAATTTATGAGGACCAGGACTCAATCGCCCACACTACACAAAAACAAAAGATGTACTGATGGTAATGGTTGCTAGTAACCGTGGTGACAATAACGAATAGCATTGGACTAGAGCATTCGTTCATTTTACCTTCTAACCCGTGAGATTCGCACCCCTTCTCATTGCCATTTCAAGGTCTTCAGTGACCTTGCTTACTTCTGTTCTGCTGACTTGCTCTCCTTGACACATGACTTCCCCCTCACGGACCACAAAGCCCAAACTGCAGCCATCAGGACGAGGGGAAAGACGGAAGAATATGCTCTTCCCTTCGAGAACCTTCAGTGACCAGACATAGCTCCTGGCCATGCTTAGCCGTGAAGGAGGCTGGGGAGTTAGCTTTAATTTAGGCGTAGTCGGAAGGCAGCTGACTAAAACTCACAACCCACACACTCGAGAGTGCACATGTTCCTAGTCCAGGGCACACAGCATGTGTGGTTTCCAGGTGCGTACATGAGAAAGGAGCAGGAGCTGCTAGTCAGGGGCGTGTGCACACAGACACACACACGTGTGCATACATGCTTGGCTGTGGGAGTGGTGTGGCCTTGGCACATCTCAGCCCTGACTCAGACAGTGAATCACACTGAAGGCCACCACTCCAGGCACGCAGGCAGAGCTGATGCCTGTCAGCTATTGGAGACGTGCAGCCCGCTGTGGGGCTAGGGGCAGTGCTGGCTACAGGCACGGTGGAGGGAAGAAGGACAGGAGGCCCAAGGGATAGGAGCTAAGGCCCACCCTGAGCACTGTGCCACCCCTGCAGGACGCGGACCTGGCCCGCCTGCTGAGTTCTGGCTCCTTCGGAAACCTGGAGAACCTCAGCTTGGCCTTCACCAATGTCACCAGTGCCTGCGCCGAGCACCTCATCAAACTGCCTTCCCTCAAGCAGCTCAACCTGTGGTCCACGCAGGTGCTGCTCTGCCCATGCCCTCCTCTCTGCCCTGTCCGTCACCACACCCTGAATGGTCTCTGCCCAGACTCTATGGGCTCACCCACCCACTCACTACCCTGGAGCTTAGCACCCATCCACTCACCCGCCCCCCCCCCCGGCATGTAGAGGTTTAAGGAGTGCACACGTGGCTCTGAAGCATTCTGTGGGGGCTTGCTGAGCCCTGGCTTGCTACTGCTGGCCACATGCTATGCATATAGGTTCATATCGACGCTTTTCATCCCAGGAATGCAGGCTCTGCCTTCACCTCTCCTTAGCCATGAAGTCCCCAGTGGGAAAAGGCCACCTATACATCACTGCAGAGCTTAAGGACCTCTGAGTTCAGAGACTCAGGGAAGCCCTTGCCCTGCCCACATCCCCAACAGCGTCAGGGACATGGGATACTTTGGAGGGAGGAAGAGCAGCTGGCCCCTGGGCTTGGAGAACTATGGCCTCATAGCTAGTTCTCACCACCTCCCACCTGGCCCTAGCCTTGGGGTCCCCTACCCTGGGCCTAGAGAGGCTGAAAGCCTGTGTATGATACCCACAGTTTGGAGACGCCGGCCTACGGCTCCTGTCGGAACACCTCACCATGCTCCAGGTGCTGAACCTGTGTGAGACCCCAGTCACCGACGCCGGCCTGCTGGCCCTCAGTTGTGAGTATGGGTCCGCATCAGGTGGGTCAGGTCCAAGTGGTGCACCCCAAAGTGCACCATAGGAAATGTGGACTCATTCATTGAGTGCACTGTGGCAGACTTGCTGTGTGCTGCCAGGCCAGGTGCTAAGAGCAAAGCTGAGGGCTGGCTCTGCCCTTGGGGAGCTGAATTCCAGAGGAAAAGTCAAAGCGAGCATGGCTAGTCCATCCAATTCCAACAAGTCACTGAGAGACATGCAGGGAAAGTGCTGTGGAGATCAGTATCACTGCGTCTCTGAACGTCTCAGAAATGCACCTGCACTGTGACCAGGAGCCCAGGTGCTGGTTCTTAGGCCCCACCCCAACCTGCCCAGCTCTGGTCTTAGAGTTGCTGAGCTTGGGAATCCACATGTGCCTGTCTTCCCCATTTTTAGACCTGTTAGCTTAGACAAGAGGCCTTGTGGCTTGTCTGAAAGGATGTCTCCAGGAGTTGACCAAGGATGCTTTGACCATGTATTACAGGAAGGGGCAGGGGTCTGGCAAGTCCGTCAGTCAGTTCTGACTGGTGGGGCTTGGGGAAAAGGGTGACAGGGAAGTTCAGAGCCAGCTCTCTGCAAGGGTGCTCCCTGCAGTAGTGGGGTGGAATCCCGCTGAGCACTGCAGAATCCTGGGCTGACCCAGCCCCTCAAGGTCTCAGAGCAGGTGATTAGGTATGTGTCTCCAGCAAGCACCTGTGTGGCTCAGACATGAATCCCATCTTGAGGTTTGCTTTCAAGAAACCAGAAGTCAGATCTGAGCATGCCACATTAGAGTTTCCAGGGTCCAGAGGCCAGACCAAACCTGGAGGCAAGGGAGAGTTAGAACACAGGGAACAAGAAGAGAACCAGTGTGGACCAGTGCAAGCTGAATGGACTCTACTCAGCGGCCATACTGGCTGTGAGCACACCATCCTGTAGCATTCCTCACCCATCCGGGCTACAGGGTGGCCTACAACTTACTTAGCACCCTTGCTTGTGCGGGCTCACTTTCTGTCTGTCCTTGTCCAGCCATGAAGAGCCTCTGCAGTTTAAACATGAACAGCACCAAGCTCTCGGCCGACACCTACGAGGATCTGAAGGTGAGGCCTCCCACTGGCTCCCTCCCTCCCTCCCTCCCGAACACCCTGTGAACTGCTTCCCTGGCTCAGGGGCTGGTGTGCTAGCGCCTAAAGGTAGAGAACAAGGGCGGGTGGAAAGGAGTGACAAGGAGGAGGCCAGCTGGAGTTGACAGACTAGACAGCAGGGACCTGAGTGGCATGGGGCCACAATAGCAGGTCCAAGAAGAGGCAACCCGTGCTTAGTCTCAAAGGATAGAAAGGCAAGGATGCCCCAGTAAGAAAGAAGAAGAGTGAGTGCAAAGGTTCTGAGGCAGAAAGGGTGGGCAGGCTCTGGTGGGAGCAAGTACACCAAGGAAAGGGAATGAGAATGGGTTGGCTGGGTGGAAGAAGCCCTGGAGGGTCACAGCCGGACTTTGGATTTCATCCAAGCTCATAGAATAACTCTGGAGGCTCTTAGCAGGCTGCTGTGTAAAAGATAGACTTGAAGCAGCAGCCAGAGTAGAAGCAGGGAGGCTGTTTGTGTTGCTGGGGTGGGGGGAAGTGGCCTAGGGCCCTGGCCTGCACCAGTTCAGGCAGGGAAAGGAGGAAGTCCCAAGAGTGGCAGGACTTCCCATCCATCCTTAAGAATTAATGCTTTCTCTGGGAGGTGGGCTGGGCCTTCAGCATTCTTTGCCTCGGGTCTTAGAGGCACAGGTGACACCCCATGTCCTGGGATCCTCTGAGGCACTACCACCCACTCTGCAGACCAGACACAGGCAAACAACAGGGACACCAAACAGTAGCTGCCATGACACTGACCCAGAAGATCACACGGTCCCTGCAGGCAAGGGGCCAGCAATGAGAGGCCAGTCAGTGGAGTGGGGTCCAAAGCAGAGGCAGGGGCACAGTTGTAGAGCACCCTAAAGTCTAGATCTCCCAACTCAGTGTGGGTCATCACTGCAAAACTGTGCCAACACCTACCGAATGTGTGCACTTACATATGTGCACATAGGCGCACACGCACACTGGGGGGACACCAGTGCACATTGAGAAGCGTAGCCCTAGAGACTCCTACATTCCTAAAAGTCCCAGTGCCACTAAGGCCAAGTGGGGGGGGGGGGTAACACATGATATCAACTTAGTGATGTGGCCTCCTGACTGGGAAAGATGGAGTTTCTCAGCATGGCACTGGTGACCACAGTCCCCCAGTTTGAGCTTCTGTCTGGATTGCGAGCATAAGACAGTGTAGGGAGCAGGCTTCCTGTGTGTGGATGTGTGCATGCCTGTATGTGGAGGGTGTGTGTGTACACATGGTTGAGGGTTGCTGAGCATAGGAGAGTGTCAGTGAGCAAGCTCATTGTGTGTGCATGTGTGCATATGTGTATGTGGAGGGGGTGTACACATGCACATGTATTTAAGTGCATTGGATCCAACTGGGGTGCGGGAGGAGGTGGGAAGGCTGGAGGTCAGGAGACCATTTGGAGGCACATGTCTCTGTATAGCGAGGGTGGAAGGCCAGCTGTTAAAGAAGCAAGATGACAGCAGGAACAGTGCTGAGAAGTCACAGCTCAGTTGCTAGAGTGCTTGCCCAGCCTGCTCTGGGTTTGATCCCTAGCTCCGCATTAACCAGGTATACTGCACACCTACAGTTGAAGTTTAGGTTCAAGTTCAGCTACACAGCAAGTTTGAGGTCAGTCTAAGATTCTGCCCACCCCCCATGCCCCCACCAAAACCACATCCTAGTCAAAGATCTGGGAGGAGCCCAGGGAAAGAGTCCAAGTTGACCCACTCAAGTCTGCTCAATCCCCTTCACCCACCTGGCACATGGCACTGAGGGCTTTCTGCACATGTTGTGGTTGAAACACAGGTCCCAGGAAGTTGGGTGTCTGCTCAAGGGTCACGTAGCCAGCAAGCAGCAGAGCTGTCTTTAAAGCCCAGTCTTTATGCCGCCAAGCCAGCGAACCAAAAACCTACCTGCAGTATGGACACCAAAACACCCCACCTCTGCCTGGTTTCTCTAGCCGCTGCCTAATATCTCTCAGGCCACCAACCTTGTGCCCTACCTAAAGTCACCCAGCCCTCGTAGAGCCCTGAGAGCCCACATTCTCAGAGTAGACAGCGGGTGGTGGGGACCCCCAGCCACATGCAGGTTGGGCTGGGCACAACACACTTCAAGGAGGGAATGGCTGATGTGTGACCAGGTCCCTTCTTGCCACCCACAGGCCAAGCTTCCCAACTTGAAAGAGGTGGATGTCCGCTACACAGAAGCCTGGTGAAGCCCCTTGCGCCCACAGAATGACATTGTGACAAAACGACTCTTGACTAATAGCCGTAGAACAGCGGGTCCTGGGGTTACCCTGGCACCTGGCTGTGGGATAGATGGGGGAGTCTTGGGGGCGGAGGGGGGAGGGGTGGGGTCCACAGCACACCCTGCCCCCGCCTAATTCTTAGAGCTTCATAATCGGCACCTTTGACCTGGTCTAAAGTGGACTTTGTGGCAACAAGAGGAGCATCAGTGGGTTGGGCGGGTGGGGGAGGGGCGGGTGGGGACCCTTTGTGGATTTTCTTTGCCTCTGTGTGTGATGCCGTGTGGGGACTTCGTACACCCGATGCCACTGACTCGGCGGCAGAAGGATGCTTCTTTCCTGGAGGCGCCGAGGCCAGCGATCTCGTCCCCTGCCGTTGGGACAAGAAGACCCAGTCATGTCACCCACCGTCCTGTGCCCTCGCCATTGCTATGCAAAGTGGTTCCTGTTGTACATAGATTTACATAACGCGCCTATTTAAGAAACGTTGACAAATTGCGGGTCTGGGACCCGCTCTTATTTATGAAGTCTGACCCACCGACCCTCCTGTCCACCCCCTGGTGTGTCGTACTGTATGGACCAGTCAGCTGTCGGGTTAGTGGTAGTGTTATTTTTTTAAAGGAAACAGACAAAAACAAAAGACAAAAAAAAAGGGCCCTCAGAAAATTAATTGCTTTTTTTCTTAATGGACTCCATGCTAGTGCTTTCCCATCCGTCTGTCCGTCCACCCACCTGCTGCTCCATATTTCTGATTTCTGTCTCCAGCTTCCTCGGGGGTGGGGGTCAGGCTGGTGGGAGGAGGAAAGAAATGGGTAGCCTGCTCCTCCCCTCACCCCCTTTTACAGATCTGGAAGGGTACCGACCTTCCCCATCCACTCCCATAAGAGAGCCGCCCCTCCCAGCTCCTAACACAGTCCTCAGCTTGTCCCTTTTCTCAACTGAGATTTGCAGCCCCACCCTTGTGTGCCCACCCCCACCTTGAGATTCCCCTCATGCATGCCCACCTCTTTGCATGGTCTCTTGGGAGAGGAGAGATATGTCACCCCACCAGCCCCACCCACCAGCCCACCCCACCAATGTGATAACCGTAGCAGACCATGTCCCCTCCTCACCCATTCCAATTCCAAACAGACCAACCTCGTTTCTTTTTACAAACAGCTTTTTTCTTACCAAGCCCTCACTGTACAGAACAGCCCCTTGACAGTTTATTTGGGGTCCCCTTCTCAGCCCCAGCCCCTTTTTTCTCTTGGTTTAGCACAAATATTGCCCACCCCCTCTGGCACCTCTAAACCGAACCCAGTCAATGTAATTGTTTTATATCTATTTAATCTTATTCAATGGAAACCATGCTTTTGTCGTTTTATACTTTGCTAGGTAGACTTTATTACCCCCTACGATGCCCTCATTTTTTTAAAAAAGGAAAAAAAAAAAGAGAAATTGGGTTTCAGTCTTAATTCACTTTACGTGCCAGGTTTTATTTTGTGTGTGTGCCTGTGTGCGTGTGGAGTGCGCTCTGTTCTGTGTTGCGTTTTCTGTTTACTGTTGTTTGCTTTCTTCCCTCCCCCACCTCGGTTCTGTACTTCATAGCACTCTGGTGCAGGAAGAAGCAAAAGCTAAAATAAAATAAAATAAAAATAAAAAATTAAAAAAATAAAACAAGAAAAAAAAAAAGAAGAAGAAGACAAAGAAGAAGAACCAAGACATGCCGCCTTTCCCCCCCGCACTGTTGCTTTTCCTGATGGTTAATAATACTGTCACGTAGCTGTGTACAAAGAGATGTGAAATACTTTCAGGCAAAAATAAACTGTAAGTGACTCATCAGTGTCTGGCCTTACCGTGTGGTTTGGGGGACGGAGGGTGGGGGGATGCAGGGCCCAGGTCCAAAGCTGAAGGCTTCAGGCAGGGCCAGGAAACTCCTCAGGCCCTGCGGTGCTCCCAAAGGCCTTGGGACCAGTGTGTGAATGTGGGGGGACTTTGTTGTCCTGGTCACCACACGGTCTCAGAGATAGGTGTGAGAGCGCCATAACATCCCCTCTCTCTCTAGCCCTCCCCCTTCATTGTAACAACCAGAAATAAAATGTCTGTAGTCTTCCAGGGGAACAAAGGCACTCACTCCCGCTGGCTTCGTGGAAGCCTTCGCTGTAGATCAAAGCCACCACTGCTGCTCAGATGGCCTCAGCAAGCCCCAGCTCAGCACCTTCCGCAGCCCAAAGGGCTTCTGGACAGGTCCTGGTCCCACAGGTCTGATGGGCCTCTGAGTGCATTTCTGACACTCCTGGGTGGGTGTCCGCTGCTGGTTTGGGTAATGGGGGCCCCAAGGGCCCAGAACCCACACTGGCCATCAGTGAGTGCTCACCTAGTGTGCATGAGGTCCTATGTTCAATCACCAGTACTGTGAAAAACTAAACCCAAACAAATGTCCATCAACCAATAAGCGGATAGCTGTGTACTATATAGATGATGGGATGTTACTAGATCATAAAAAGAACAAAGTACTATGATGAATTCCGCAACACAAATATACCTCGACAAAGCCGAAGGAAGCCAGACACAAAAGACCATATACTGTGTAATTTATAAAATATCCAGAGACAGAAAGCCTGTTAGTGTTTGTCAGGGGAAAGGTAGTGCACAAGGTTATGCATGCGCGCAAGGTCACACATATGCACAAGGTGGCGAACATGTCTGGAGTTCCCCTTCAGTGGCTAGAGACCCTGACGCACTGTGGCAGTCAGGTTTGTATTGCTGGTAAAATCACCCAACCAAGAGCAGCTTGTGGGAAAAAAAGTTTATTTTGGCTTACAGGCTTGAGGGGGAAGCTTCATGATGGAAGGGGAAAACAACGTCATGAGCAGGGGGTGGACATCACCCCCTGGCCAACTAAGGTGGACAATAACAACAGGAGAGTTTGCTAAACACTGGCTATAACACCCATAAGCCCACCCCCAACAATAACACTGCCTCCAGGAGGCGTTAATTCCCAAATCTCCATCAGCCGGGAACCTAGCATTCAGAACACCTAAGTTTATGGAAAATAGCTTAAACAACCACACACCAACTCTCTCTCCTCTCTCTCTCTCTCATTAAAATTTTAAAAAAAGCTGGAAAGATTGCTTAGTGGTTAAGGCACTTGCCTGCAAAGCCAAAGGACCCAGATTCAATTCCCCAGTTCCCACATAAGCCATATGCAGAAGGTAGGTGTCTAGAGTTCGTATGCAGTGGCTGGAGGCCCTGGTGTGGCCATTCTCTCTCTCCCTCCCTCACACTCTCTCTGCCTCTTTCAAATAAATAGTTTAATTTGCAGTTTGAGGAGGGGTATATTTTTTGAGACAGGGTCTCCCAATGAACCCCTGGCTGGCCTGGAACTCACTATGTACACCAGTCTGACTGGCTTCAAACTTGGGGAAATCCTCCAGCCTTAGCCTGTCAAGTGCTGATTATGTTTGTGCCACCATACCTAGCCAGAAAAGAATGTCTTAAATGACAAGATGGTTGTTGCTCTTCTCAACTGCATCTGTTCTGGGAGGGTGAGTTGTGTCACCGCTGCCTGTGGAAGCCCTACTTGTGCATCCTGGTCTAGCCTCTTCTGAATGTCCTGCCTTAGATGCTCTTCTGCCACCTGCTGGAAGGTGTCATAAACACACGAAAGCGTGATGTCAGAGGACTCCCTTTGAAGTTGCAGCAGTGCACAGGTGCACATGTGTAATCGGTAACTTTGTGTTACTTCTTAGACCCCATCGAGATTTGTCTGAGGCTCTAAAATGCTGGTCTTGGTCCTGGCTTTCTTCTCTGTCCCCACTCTAAAGTGGAAGACACTAGCCAGGAAAATAGATGGGTGCAATATAGAGTCTCACTATTCCAAGTATAGTCCATGGATAAGTAAACTGCAGCATGCCAGTGTTAGAATCAGAAGTGCAGTTAGAGCTCCCCCACTTCCGAAGAGTCTGCACCACGTGACGAACAAGGCTCCCAGGTGATTGGTGCAGCTTTCTGTTTTCCATGCAGGTACTGCCCTGGCCTTGCACTTAAGGTGGGTTTTGTTGTTGTTGTTTTGATTTTGTTTGTTTGTTTTTGTTGTTTGGTTTTTCGAGGTAGGGTCTCACTCTGACCCAGGCTGACCTGGAATTCACTATGTAGTCTCACTATGAACTCACAGCAATCCTCCTACCTCTGCCTCCCAAGTGCTGGAATTAAAGGTGTGCGCCACTGCTCCCGGCTCCTCTTGTTTTTATTTGTTTGTCTTGTGGAATAATGCACCTACAGTTTTTTAACATGCTGCTGGCCAGGCCCCTTCTGCATGGTTCTGATTGAGTTGATCTGGGGTGGAGCCTAGCCATGCAAGATTTACACGTTTCCCAGATGGTTGAGGTTGAGGCCACTAGTCTAAAAACCAGCAGTGGCAGGAACACAGAGAGCGTCTTAGCAGTGCTGCCCCACATGCACACGGGCTAACGGGTCTGCTGGATGGACGTGGGGGCCACAGCTCCTCCTTCCAAGGCCCTGGGATGTCCCAGTACCCTGCAAACGTATGTACGTGGTGGAGTGGTGGACTAGACCAGCACAGTCTCTAGAAGGAGCATATAAGTCACACAGATGGTTTAAAGTGGAAACAAAGGGACCTAGGTGTGGTGGCACATTGCTGTCACCCCAAGACTTAGGAGGCTGAGGCAGGAGGATCCTGAGACTACATAGTGAATTCCAGGTCAGCCTGGGCTAGAGTGAAACCCTACCTCTGGGGCGGAGGGAAGAACCAGAAAGTTCTAAAAGCCACATTTTTGAAAAGTCAAAAGAAATAAATAGGTGGGATTGATTTGAGAGGTGGTATTTGAGACACCACCAAACCTGGCTAAAACTGGTTGTTTTTATTTTCAACATATATATGTATGTATGTATGTATGTATGTATGTATGTGCAGGTGTGTGTATGCATCCATGCATGCCACACTTGAGTGTGTGTTGTATGGAGGTTAGAGTTGTCTGTTCTCCACCTTCTTTGAGAGACAGGGTCTCTTGCTGATGCAAATATGTCTGGTACAGGGTCTTCTTGCTGCTGGAAATACGTCTGGCCCCACAGGTGGCTTTTTCTGGGTGCTGGGTAATTGAATCCAGATGGTCAGGGTTTGCAAGCAAGCACCTTTAATCATTGTGCCATCTCTCCACCACCTAGAATTGATTGAATAATTGGTTGAGTAATGTATTTTCTTTATCCTAATGTCGTGGTTTGAATGGATGTCCCCAGTAAGATTCAGGAGTTTTATCCAAGCCTGTAACTTGTTGTCTCTGTGAGTGGATCCTAGGGTCCGGCCATAGGGTGTTTGGGGCAGATCTGGGCTTTCCAGCATAGATATGCAAAGGGCCTGCATTCTGCCTGTGTGTTCCTGGAGTGTGCTTTTCGTGGTGGCTTTTCTCTCTGCGTGGGACCTCTGGAAGTGGGCCAGTTCCTGCCATTATGGAACTTCCCTGGATCGATAAGCTTCAATAAATTCCCTTCCTCCATAACTGTGCCTGTTCATCCCAGTAGTGTGAAGCTGTCTGCCTCACCTAACCTGTCCAAAATAACATTTCAACATGTAATCAATGGAACATTTTACCTTTATTTTCCATCCTAAGTCTTTGAAATCCAGTGTGTTATTTGGGCTTAGTGCACACCTGAGTTTAGGCCAGCTATGGGTTCAGTAGTAGCCACATGGGGCCAGTAGTTCATATAACAATTCAGTTCTAGAATTTCTATAAAGCAGGAGCCAGGACAGTGGCCTTGCAGTAGGAAGTTGAGATCCGCAGGGCTAGGGATCAAGACAGCAGTAGCAGGTTGATAAAATGCAGCTGTGGCCATGGAGAGGTGGCCTCCAAGCCATGTGGGCACTGGCCCAGCAAACCCCAAACAGAAAGACTGAACAGCCCCCTGAGGTGGGTTCCTGCAGAACTGCCTTGCAGAATTAGACTCACAGGCCTAACCCAACTCCCATTCCAGAGCCAATGTCTCCCCTGTTCTAATTTATATTTAAATGTAGGAACATGTCATTCATAAAACAAGGCCATATTTGCGTACATAGATTACACTGTTCTTCCCATGTGCTAAGATCATCTGAAATGACACAGTACTGTGTACCACGTAAATATTATGCGAATAGTTATGATACTGTATTATGTGGTGTGTGACAAGAAAAAAGTGTGCATATTCAGTACAGACACAATCCTAACCCCAACCGGTATATTTTTTTGTTTTGGGACAAGGTCTCATGTAGCCCAGGGAAGCCTCAAACTCACTAAGTAGCCAGGATGACCTTGAACTTATAATCTTCCTGCTCTACTTTCCAAGTGCTGAAATTACAGGCAGGTGTCACTATGCTAGTTTTATAAGGTGTTGGGGTATCAGCCCCAAGGCTTTTTGCATGCCAGGCATGGCATAAATTGGTTGAATCCAAGGATGAGGGAGCCGTGGGAATGAGAACCAAGCACATGTGCATCTGGGAGGGGAGATCACAGCCACCATTTGTGTGACAGTTCTGAACAGATGAGTGAGCAATGCGTGGAAAATGCCAAAGATGAAAGGAAAGTGGCTCTGCTGATAGAACAGGGTCAGCACATGACCTATAATGAACATCCGAGTTAGGCGGTGAGTTGGATGTTTTTCAGTTGGCGGAGGAGTGCCAAGAACCAAATCCAGGGACTTACACATGCTAGGCAAGCATTCCCTCACTAGCCCTGAACCTGTGTCTTATTTATTTATTATTAGAGAAAGAGAGAATGGGCACTCCAGGGCCTCTAGCCACTGAAAGTGAACTCCAGATACTTGCGCCACCATGTGCATCTGGCTTATGTGGTACTGGGGAATCGAACCTGGGTCCTTAGGCTTCACAGGCAAGCACCTTAACTGCTAAGCCATCTCTCCAGCCCTGAACCTGGAGTTTAGACTTGGGGCTGCAGGTGTGTATGTACCTGAAGCAGCTAGGACAGAGGCTCCATCGGAACTCCACTCCCAAGTGGGCCTCAGGGCCTTACCTGTCACCACTCCAGGACAGAGTCCCCCCCCACCCCTTGTGGCTCACAGCACACACACACACACACACCTGCCTTCACTGGGCTGACCAAGGTGCGCACTGTAAGAATCCACACATGTGAGTTCCAGAAAGGGAAATCTGGAGACGGAAGCAGGTCAGGGCTTCGGGCTGTGGAGGACGGGTGGGAAGCAGGAGGGTGAGAGCTGATGAGTGCACGGTTACGTTTTGGATGATGGAATGTCCTAAAATAGACTGCAGTGATGTCTGCATAACTCTGAGTACCCTTACCTGGGTGATCTGTGTGTGATTTACATCTCAAAGCTGTTTATATGTGATATAAAAGAGGCCTGGGTGTGTAAGGATGTACTAGCATGCAGGCCCCGGGTTCAAATCCCCAGTACCACACATGCATAAAAAAAAACTATATGTGCATATGTACACATGTGTGTTTACTTAAGAGAGAGAGAAAGATTGTGCCCCAGGCACACTGAGGTTTTGGAGAAACATGCCACCACCATGACTTGAGGCCACATACAGGCTGAGGGAGGAGGCCGCCGTGGTGACCACAGGCACCCTTTTCCATGAGAGCCATGGAGAGAGTGAAAAGAAAGTGCAGACCGCTGTGAGAGCCTCTAAGAAGGATCAGGGTTTGGGGGCTGTCTCGACATGGAGAGAAGACAGGAATGACCTCCCAGGAGCAGCGAAGACACAGGGAATCGCTTTGCAGGCGGAGGGATAAGCATGTGCACAGACCCTGAGACAGGACACTTGGGAGAAACAGAGTCTACTAGAAAGGAGGAAGTGGGAGCGCAAGCAACTGGAGAGTGTCCGTGCCTCTGGGGTATTTTCCTAGAGCAGTAAATGGTGGGAGAAGACCTAAATGACAAGCTGGGAGGTGTTCACCCTCCTGGCCTTATTGAAAATTACTGACAAAGGAGGTGTGGACAGTGAGCAGGAGGGAGCATCCCCACCCCACATTCCTAGTAAGTACACACGCTCCCTGGGAGGGGGATGCCAGTAAATGGAACAAGAAGCAAGGTCTGTTTTGTTAGTAGTCGGCTGATGGCACATTGAGGACAAAGAGTCGGAGTGGCACACCTGTCACGGCCCCAGCATCCTGGCATTCTGGTTGGGTCAGATCAGAGACCCGGGCCAGAGGCTCCAACACCCCCAGGGTCCCAGCTGCTGCAGTTCCAGGCTGGGGCTGGGGCTGGGCCAGGCTGGTCGGCTGGGGGCGGGAGGCTGCATTCCCAGCCTGGGCCACTGACGTCAATGTTGCCATGGAAACCCGGCTTCCCTTGCACGCGGCAGCAGCTGCAGCCCCCCAGGCTGGGAAGGCTGCTTAAAAGTAAGGCTCATGCTGAGCAGACAGACGGACCTAAGGCCCACAGGCTGCAACTCAGCTCCCAGCACAGCCCCACAGGGAGGGAGTCGGGAGCCAGGACATGGAGGGCACCCTGACAGCCCACCCCTATGGCCCACACAGGACTCCTAACTTACATTGGTTTCTGGGGCTGCAGGATGGGGAGCTCCTGGATAGGATAGAACTAAGGTTTCTCCATGTTAGTGGTGTCCAGGACTGTCCTTTCAGGATCTTCAATCTGGAAGCTGCGAAGGTGTCCACTTGCAGTACTCTTGCGCAGGAGCAATCAACAAGGGATAGCTGTGTCCTCTCATTGACCTCTCATGCTTTGATTCCCCGACACCCCTCCCATAAGAAACATTTGTGGAGCCCTCCTCCATGTTGGGCAATGCCCTGAATACATTACCCAGCTGTGGAATCATGCCCAGATCCAAGGACAGAGAAGGGGCAGAGATCCGGGAACACACTAGGAAGCAGCTTTTGTTTTGTTTTGTTTTCCAGGTAGAGTCTCACTCTGGCCCAGGCTGACCTAGAACTCATTCTGTTGCTCTAGGCTGACCTCGAACTCACTGATTTTCCTACCTCTGCCTCCTAAATGCTGGGATTAAAGGCATGTGTAGGGCTGGAGAGATGGCTTAGCAGTTCAGGTGCCTGCCTGCAAGGACCCAGGTTCGATTCCCCAGGACCCAAGTAAGTCAGATGAACAAGGTGGCACATGCATCTGGAGTTCTTTTGCGATGGCTGAATGTCCTGGCATGCTCATTCTCTCTTTCCCTCTCTCTGCCTCTTTCTCTCTCTCAATAAACAAAAATAATTTTTCTAAAGCCTGGAGCCTTTTCTTTTTCATTTTTTTCTTTCTATTTTTCTATTATTTATTTTTAAAACTTGAGGTTTTATTAATTTATTAAATTTATGTTTATTATATTATTAAATTTATTTATTTATTTATTACTTAATCTATTTGACGGAGTATGGACATGCCAGGGCCTCTTGGTGCTGTAAATTAACCAGATTTATATACCACATTATACATCTGGCTTTTTAAATTTTCTTATGTATTTATTTGAAAGAGACAGAGAGAGAAAGATGCAGATAGAGAGAGAGAAAAAATGGCACACCAGGGCTCCAGCTGCTGCAAATGAATTCCAGACACTTTGTGTGTAGTGTTCTGGAGGTGGCTCCGGTGTGAGCTTGGAGGGGAACTCTATGTAGCAGGGATAAAGGTGATGGTCCCCAGGAATTGTTCTGCTAGAAACTGTCCTCCCCTGGGAGTCTCCAGACTCCTGCTGCTTCCTGCCAGGTCTCCCTCTCTTCAGGTAGGAAGCTGGGAAGCAGTCAGGGGCAGTATGAAGAGCACCAGCACCTGCCTGGCCTGGCGTAAGGAAAGCAGCAGTGAACTTGGGACCCGAGAGATTTCTCCTTGTGCTTTCTCCCTTGTTGACCAGATTTCAGTCTTCTGCTGAAGCTGTGATGACAGGCAGGGAGAACAGGATGCGGTTAGCCACGGGTCAGTGAGCCCCGGGGCGTGGCTCCTGGCTTTCTGCCTTTGTCCAGGATGTAGGGGGTTCACATGCAGATACTGATCTCAAGGATGTTAGAGATCCAATCTCCTCTCACTTTGACCACCCACCTACGCACTCACCACCACATACCCCCATACCCACCTTCTTACCTAAGCATCCATATGTACATACATTCATATACATGCACACCCCCATCCATCTATCATCCATCATCCATCATCCCTCAATATTGATTGCATTTCTTCTATGGACTGGTTAGTCCTGGATCTAACAACGAATAAACTCTTGCCCCTATGAAATCTGTCCTGAAAGGAGTCCAGCAATAAACCAAATCAACAAGGAAAAGAGTCAGAATCTTTGAGAAGGATGTAGAAAGTTGGGTAGAGAGAGTGGAGGAGAAATGCTTAGTGAAGGGCTATGGAGAAGGCACATGTAAGCATTTGAGCAAAGTCCTGAAGGAGGTGAGGGGTGAAAGGGCATTTGGGGAGAGGGTTCCTGCACAGGATGCAGAGTCAATGCAAAGGCCCAGAGGCGAGAGAGGGGACTGTTAAGGGGAACAGGAGGAGGTGATGTGTCCAGTGCAGAGAGAGTGGAACCAGGGGAGAAGAGAGGGGAAGGAAGGGGAGAGGAGGGAGAGCATTAGGCCAGCCACAGCTCTGCTAGCTGCTTGTAGACCTTGATTTCTGGTCTTTTAAAAGAAATTTATTTATTTATTTATTTATTTATTTATTTATTTATTTATGTGCAGCAGAGAAAGAGACAGAGAGAACGGGCACACCAGAGTCAATAGCCACTACGAACAAACTCCAGAGATACATGGGCCACTTTGTGCATCTGGCTTTATGTGGGTACTAGGGAATCAAACCTGGGTTGTCAGGCTTTGCAGGCAACCACTGAGCCATCTGTCAGTCTCTCTGCTTTTTTAAAAATAGTAGCCAGCAGGAACCCTGTGCTGTAGCTGGCCCTTTGCAAAGGAGCCCTTTGGGCATGCTGTCAGTCACCTTGTGTCCCACATAGTCTCATTGCTGTTATCTCATAGAAACCTGAGGCCCTGGCATAAGGTGACCCTAAGGGATGAAGAGGGTGGACGTGGCCTGCCTGTGGAAGGTCTGCAGGAGAAGAGCAGTGGGGCCTTCACTACTTGGGGTATTGGCTCACTGTAGCTTCCCTGCTTGGCCCAGGTTTTTTTTTTTTTTTTTTTTTTTTGACAGAGAAAGAAGGGGAGAGAGTGAGAGAATGGGTGCGCCAGGGCCTCCAGCCACTGCAAATGAACTCCAGATGTGTGCGCCTCCTTGTGCATTTGGTTAGCGTGGGTCCTGGGGGATTGAACTGGGTCCTTTGGCTTTGCAGACTAATGCCTCAACTGCTAAGCCATCTCTCCAGCCCTGGCCCAGGTTCTTAAACCTCAGTGAAATCCCAAATCCATGTCACAAAAGCTGAGGGGCTTGTGTGCATTTGGAGGAAGGACAGGAGGGCAAAAAGCAGTTTTCCACCAGAAGGACAAGGGTAAGGGGGTGCAGGTGGAAACTCCTCCTAGGAGGTCACCAGAGCCATGCCACAGACCAGCCACCACCCCATCTCACAGGGGCTCACGGGCCAGACTTGAGCCTCCTTCAGATTGCCTTGCCAACAAAGAGCAGCATGACATGTGTGGCTCATCCACCTGACAAATGTTTCTGTGGGTCCACTATGTGCTAGGCCCTATATTCTATGAGAAGTAGATTATTGGCTGGATAGGAAGGTAGGTGGACAGGGTGGATGGATGGGTGAGGACATGCAGTTGGAGCAGTTGATAGATGGATGATAAATGGGCAGAGAGGTAGGTGAGTGAATGGGTTCAGGAATGGGTAGGTGGGTATGGGGTAGATGTGTGGATGAGAGGTACCGGTGAGGATGAGGGGTAGTTGTATGTGGATGAGAGGTAGTTGTGTGTGGATGAGGGGTAGATGTGTGTGGATGAGAGGTAGATGTGTTGGTAGGTGAGTGGTTATATATGTAAATGGATATACAAATTGTAGGTGAATGGATTAGTAGGTATGTAAGTGAGTGGGTGTATGAATGGGTGGATGTATGGGTAGGTAGATGTGTAGGTGGGTGGGTGGGTGTATGGGTAGGTAGTGAATGGATAGGAAAGTGATTCAATGAGTTATGAATAGTAGATGGGTGGATGGAAACATAGATTAATGGGAGGGTGGATGGAGGAGTAGATATGTGGGTGGGTGGATGAATAGGTGGGTAAGTGCATGCCATACCATGCATGCATGAATACATGTAGGAAGGTAAGAGAATGCATGATGGATGGATAAGTGGATAGATGAAATGGATGGATGAGCGGTGAGTTAATGGGTGTATGAGTGGTAAATGGGTAGGTGGATAGATGTAGAGGGGCTGGGGTGAATAGTTAGGTATGTGAATGAGTGGGCATATGACTGGACAGATATGTGGACAGATGGAGGGATGAACAGTTAGGTGAGTAAATGCATGTATGAAGAGTGTCATGGAAAACTTTTCCTCTGGGGACAGTCTTCACTTCAAATAGGGTTTAGATGTCAGACCAAAGTATGACTGCACCAATACCAGTTTGGTGAACCAATGAGTTTATTAGGGGTCACTTACAGAGCATGGAGAGGGGTTATTTATTTATTAATTTTGTTTTTTTATTATTACTTTATTTTTTATTAACAGCTTCAATAATTGTAGACAATAACCCATGGTAATTCCCTCCCTCTCCCCACTTCCCCCTTTGAAACTCCACTCTCCATCATAACCTCCCCCCTCTCAATCAGTCTCTCTTTTATTTTGATGTCATCATCTTTTCCTCCTATTATAATGGTCTTGTGTAGGTCGTGTCAGGCACTGTGAGGTCATAGATATCCAGGCCATTTTGTATCTACAGGAGCACATTGTAAGGAGTCCTACCCTTTGGCTCTTAAATTCTTTCCACCACCTCTTCTGCAATGGACCCTGAGCCTTGGAAAGTGTGATAGAGATGTTTCAGTGCTGAGCACTCCTCTGTCACTTCTCAGCACCATGGTGCCTTCTGAGTCATCCCAAGGTCACTTCCATCTGAAAAGAGAAGCTTCTTTAACCAAAAGTGAGAGTAGCATTAATATATGGGTATGAACATTAAGAGAAATGCTTACTGGGCAGTTTGGTGAGCATAGTA
Source organism: Dipus sagitta (assembly GCA_036346955.1). Classification (NCBI taxonomy): domain Eukaryota; kingdom Metazoa; phylum Chordata; class Mammalia; order Rodentia; family Dipodidae; genus Dipus; species Dipus sagitta. Next base: position 261,763,843 of record CM070770.1, on the reverse strand, counting down.
TATACATTTAGCCAGACACCAGCAGACGTTATAACCCTAGGGCTCATGACTACCCCTGTTGTAGGTTTTCAGTATCAGGGATGTATTTCCTCTCATGGAGCAGGCTTCCAGTCCAATTAGAGGGTGGTTGGTTTCCTCCATAGCAGATATGCCACTATTGCACCCATTGGCTCATTTGGACTGACTGGCCAAATTTAAGGCTTGCAGTGTCCACTGCTGAGTATCTTCACTGGTGATTTTTCTCTCTCTCTCCTGTAGAACTGCATGCAGTGTAGCTTTTTCCAGCTTTCTCTTAGCTGGTCTACATGGAAGAAGTTTTCAGCTCAGCTCCAGCAGGATTTCTTAGTGACATTGCAGCCCAAGTATGTGGAGTCTTCAGCAATAGGATCTTACCATCTATTCCTGGTAGGAAACTAAGAACCTTATCAATGGCTTGTAATGTTTGAGGGGTATCAGTGACCTCCCTGGCCAACAACTCACTAGAAGATATCCCATCCCTGGCACTGAAAATTTTCTAGTAATAATCTATGGATTCTGAGTGTTCCATTGTCCAAAAAAGTAGGTTTCCTTATGACTTATTTATGTATTCTTAGATTTTGATTAGCCCTCCCTCTACCTTTCCATTACTCATTCTGTTCTCCTGACCTCACTTAGGCCTTTTCACTCCTATTAATCTGTTCTTTTACTTACATATATACAATAGCATCCTATTAAGTCTCCCTCCCTCCATTTCTATTCCCTTTGTATTTCCTTTATTGCTTACTGGCCTCTGCTACTGAGTTTTATTCCTACTCACATAGAAGTCCAATCATCTGTAGCTAGGATCCACATGTGAGAGTGAACATGTGATGCTTGGCTTTCCGGGCCTGGGTTATATCACTAAGTATAATCCTTTCCAGATCCATCCATTTTCATGTAAATTTCATAACTTCATTTTTCTTTACTGCTGAGTAGAACTCCATTGTGTAAATGTGCCACATTGTCATTATCCACTCATCAGTTGAGGGACATCTAGGCTGGTTCCATTTCCTAGATGTTGTGAATAGAGCAGCAATAAGCATGGTTGAGCAAGTATCCCTAAGGTAGTGAGACGAGTCCTTAAGATATATGCCTAGGAGTGGTATAGCTGGGTCATATGCTAAATCTATTTTTAGCTGTCTCAGGAACCTCCACACTGATTTCCACAATGGCTGGACAAGATTGCATTCCCACCAACATTGCAGAAGGGTTGCTCTTTTTCCATATCCTTGCCAGAATTTATAGTCATTTGTTTTCATGATAGTAGCCAATCTGATAGGAGTGAGATGGAATCTCAACATAGTTTTAATGTGCATTTCCCTGGGGATGTAGAGCATTTTTTTGGATGTTTATATGCCATCTGTATTTCTTCTTTTGAGAACTCTCTATTAAACTCCATAGCCTGCTTTTAATTGGGTTGTTTGATTTCTTATTATTTAATTTTCTGAGTTCTTTGTATATCCTAGATATTAATCCTCAGTCAGATGTATAGCTGGCAAAGGTTTTCTCCCATCTTGTAGGTTGCCTCCTTGGTCTATTCACAGTGTCCTTTGCTATACAAAAGCTTTCTAATTTCATGTGGTCCCAGAGGTTGATCTCTGGCTTTATTGCCTGAGCAATTGGGGTTATGTTCAGAAAGTCTTTGCCAAGACCAATATGTTGAAGGGTTTCCCCTACTTTTTCCACTAGCAGTTTCAGAGTTTTAGGTCTGATATTAAGGTCTTTGATCCATTTGGAGTTAATTCTTGTACATGGAGAGAGATAAGGATCTATTTTCACCCTTGTACAGACACATATCCAGTTTTCCCAGCACCATTTGCTGAAGAGGCTGTCTTTTCTCCAATGAGTATTTTTGGCATTTTTATCAAAGATCAGGTGGCTGTAGTTACACAGACTTAGATATGGGTCCTCTGTTCTGTTCCATTTATCTACATGTCTGTTTTTGTGCCAGTACCATGCTGCTTTTGTTATTATGGCTCTGTAATATAGGTTAAAATCAGGTATGGTGATACCACCAGCCTTATTTTTGTTGCTCAGAATTGTTTTATATATTCAAGTTTTTTGTGCTTCCAAATGAATTTTTTGGATTTTTTTTCTATTTCTGTGAAGAATGCCATTGGAATTTTGTTAGGGATTGCATTAAATGTGTAGATTGCTTTTGATAAGATTGCCATTTTCACAATATTGACTTTTCCAATCCAAGTACAAGGATATCTTTCTATTTCTTAGTGTCTTCTGCAATTTCTTGCTTGAGTGTTTTGAAGTTTTCATTGTAGATATCCTTCACTTCCTTGGTTAGGTTTATTCCAAGGCACTTTATTTATATATATTTTTTTGATGCAATTGTGAATGGGAGTGATTCTCTGATTTCATCCTCTGTGTGTTTGTTGTTAGCATATGGGAAGGCTACTGATTTCTGTGTGTTTATTTTGTATCCTGATAATTGGCTATAGATGTTTATCAGCTCTAACAGTTTGCTGGTAGAGTCTTTAGGGTCCTTTATGTATAGAATCATATCATCTGCAAATAATCATAACTTGAGCTCTTGCTTTCCAATTTGTATCCTTTTTATATGTGATTCTTGCCTTATTGCTATGGCTAAGACTTCCAGAAGTATATTAAATAAAAGTGGGGACAGTGGATACCCTTGTTTTGTTCCTGATTTTAATGGAAAATCTTCAAGTTTTTCTCCATTTAGTAGTATGTTGGCTGTAGGTTTGTCATAAATAGCATTTATTATACCAGGGTGATGCTGCCTTTGTAGAAGGAGTTTGGTAGGATTCCTTCCTTTTCTATTTTATGAAAAAGTTTGAGAAGTATCTTCCATGAATGTCTCATAAAATTCACCAGTGAATCCATCTGGGCCTGGACTTTTTTTAGTTGGGATATTTTTGATAACTTCTTGGATCGCCATACTTGTTATAGGTCTTTTTAAGTGGTTAATCTCATCTTGATCTAATTTAGGTAGGTCATATAAATCAAGGAAATCATCCATTTCTTTCAGATTTTCAAACTTAGTGGAGTATATGTTCTTATAGTATATCCCTATGATTTTTTGAATTTCTCTGGTATCTGTTGTGATGATGCTACCTTTTTTATCTCTAATTTTGTTAATTATTTTCTCTTCTCTCTTTCTTTTGGTCATATTTGCTAAGGGTTTATCAATCTTATTTATCCTTTCAAAGAACCAACTCTTTGTTTCATTGATTCTTTGAATTGTTTTATGGTTTCTATTTCATTAATTTCTACTTAATCTTTATTATTTCTTTCTGTCTACTGATTTTCCAATTTGCCTTGTTCTTCTTTTTCCAAGGCCTTAAGGTAAAGCATTAAGTTATTTACTTGCAACCTTTCTAATTTCTTAATATAGGCACTTAAGGCTATAAATTTCCCTCTTAGGACTGCCTTCATTGTGTCCCGAAGGTTTTGGTATATTGTGTTCTCATTATCATTTGACTCTATGATTTTTTTGATTTCCTTCTTGATTTCTTCATTGACCCATTCATCATTTAGTAGTGTATTGTTTAGTTTCCATGATTTTGTGTATGCTCTGTAGCTTGTCTTGCTATTGATTTGTAGTTTGATACAATTGTGATCAGAGTGCAAGGAATGATTTCAATTTTCCTATATTTGTTAATATTTGCTTTGTGTCCTAACATATGGTCTATTTTAAAGAATGTTCCATGTGCTGCTGAAAAGAATGTATGTTCTGTAGCATTTGCATGAAATGTCCTGTATATATCTGTTAGGTCCATTTGTTCTATGACCTCATTTAATCCAGATGCATCTCTGTTTATTTTTTGCTGGGATAACCTGTCAAGTGATGACAGTGGGGTGTTAAAGTCACCCACTACAACTGTGTTTGGTGTTGTCTGTGACATTAGTTCTAACAGTGTTTCTTTGATGAAATTGGGAGCCTCCATATTAGGTGCATATATATTTAGGATTGTAATGCTCTCCTGTTGGAGTCTTCCTTTAATCAATATAAAGTGACCTTCCTTATCTTTCCTAACTAATGTTGGTCTGAAATCTACCCTGTCAGATATTAGGATAGTGACTCCTGCTTGTTTTCTTGGCCCATTGCTTGAAACACCATTTTCCAACCTTGCACCCTAAGAATGTCTCCATCCTTTATAGAAAAGTGAGTTTTTTGGAGGCAAAAACTTGAAGGAACCTGCTTTTTAACCCAGTCTGCAAACCTATGTCTTTTGATTGGGGTATTGAAGCCATTTATATTAAGAGTTATTATTGAAAGGTATATATTTATTTTTGTCATTTTTTCTTATTTTGTAGTTCTTCTGGTTTTACCTTTGCTCTCTTGCATTAACTAGTTTTCAGGATGGTTTGTTTTTTTTCCAGGTTTCTTATATGAGTGCTTTTATTTCTTTTAGCATGGAAAATCTTTTCAAGTATTTTCTGTAGAGCTGGTTTTGTCTTCAAATATTCCTTTAGCCTTCTTTTGTTGTGGAATGTCCTTACTTCCCTGTCTATTTGAATGGATAGATTTGCAGGATAAAGTAATATTGGTTGACAGTTATCTTTCAGAACTTGAAATACATCACTCCAAGCCCTCTGGCTTTTGAAGTTTATGTTGAGTAATCTGCTGTTGTCCTGATGGGCTTGCCTTTTATGTGACTTAATTTTTCTCTCTAACTGCTTTTAATATATTTTCTTTGGTTTGTGTGTTTGGTTATACTATGGAGAGGAGAGGTTCCTTCCAGGTTTTGTCTTCTTGGTATTCTAAAGGATTCCTGTATCTGCATTGGCATCTCTTTCCCAATTTGGGGGTAATTTTTTTCTATGATTTTGTTGAAAAAACCTATTATGCCTTTGGAGTGAAATTCTTCTCCTTCTGCTATATCCTGAATTGTTATGTTTGATCTTTTCATATTGTTCTGAATCTTATGAAATTCCCATCCATACCTTCCTTTTAGTTTGTCTTTCTCTTTGTTGGACTGCATTAGATCTGCCACCTGGTCTTCTAGTTTAGATACTCTGTCCTCTCCTTCTTCCATTCTACTGGTGAGATTTTCTACAGAGTTTTTTTATTTGACTGTGTTTTTCATTGCTAGTATTTCTGACTGGTTTTTCCTTATTATTTCTATTTCCTTATTCATGTCTTGTATTGACCTCCTTATTTCATTAAATTGGTTTCCTGTGTTTTCCTTTATTTCTTTGACTTCCTCTTTGATTTCTTTGAGCATATTTATAATCATTGTTCTGAAATCTTTCTCAGGAATTTCCTCTAAATCAGTCTCACTGGAGATCATTTCTGATGGGTTTATACTATTTGGTGGACTTACATTGTCTTAATTTTTTGTGTTTCTTCTATTATAATGTAGAGATTTTTGTATCTTAGATTAATTTGTTTGGGTTTTCTAATTTTCTGCAGTATTATTAGATGTATCAATCAATCTGATATCCTATATCTTCAGGGTAGGGGCTTAAGGTGCTAGATGTGGCTCTTAAGACTCTCAGTGTAACCACAAAAGTGACCCTAGATGCTGGGTTTGCCTGCTATAAAAGTATTCATGTAGGCTGGGTGGAACAAAATACAGGCAAATTCTAAAATTTAACTAAATAATATACACATTCAATGAAAAATAGCACAGAGTATTTCTGCAACGGTAGGTATTATGACAAACAGACCCTCTATCAAAGTCACCGTCCCTAAGGATGTGTGTTGCCCCACACCCTTAATCCTGTTAACTGGAGGTTGAGATTTCTTGTCTGTAGAGGGTTCCAAGTTCAGCTTGTGACTAAGTGGGACCCTGCCCCAACAAACAACAGAAGAGGAGACAAAGGCACTATAAATCAGGAAGCAACAAATGACAAGCCCCAAATATAGTTTATTTAAGAATGGCAAATCCACCCATCCATCAGACTTAACATATAATTTACCCTGATATGCAAGGTACAATTAGCATTTCCTATGCAAGCCTATATATGAGGTTTATTTAGTGGTTACTGACCTGGCGTAATTCCAGTTATCTTTTGGGATGGCTTTGGTGTCAGCTATGCTGCATGCCCACTTTGGTCCCTCTTTGCTGTGCTGTGGGCTCAGGTAGGCTGGCTGGATCAATGGGTTGCTGCTCTGTTTACCTGTGCTGGGTGCTGTGTAGGTGAGCTCCGTTCCCCATGTCTCTGGTGCTTGCTGACACTTGCGCTGGCAGTTGGGGGTGGGGCAGGCTGTGGATAGCAGCTGAAGTTCTCCTGCTGGTCCTTGCCATCCTCTTCCTCATGAGCCTCTCTGCTGGTCCCTGCCATCCTCCCTTTCACAATGCTTGAGTTTGCCAGGAGGCTGGTATGAGTGGAAAATCCCCCCATCTGGCTTTCCTTGTGGCTCCGGCCAAGCTAGCAGCCAAGGGGTCCTGGCGTCACTGCTGCTGGAGCCACTTCTGCCTGCGTCTGTGGTCTCTAGATGCCCTGGGTCTCTCCTACTTCTCTGCTGCGGTTGATAATTTCTTGTACACCTTCACTTTTTAGCAGAAGAGTGTATTTTGCTGATTTCTTTTCTTTTCTTTTTTTCTTTTTCTCCCCTAGGCTGCTTTGGTGTGGTTCCTATGCCACCATCTTAACCAGAAGTCCAGTTATTTATTTTTATTTGTTTATTTATGAGAGAGAGAGAGAGAATGGGCACACCAGGGCCTCTAGACACTGCAAACAAACTCCAAATACATGTGCCACCATCTGGCTTATGTGGGTTCTGGGGAATCGAACCTGGGTCCTTAGGTTTCTCGGGCAAGTGCATTAACCACTAAGCCATCTCTCCAGCCCAAGAGGGGTTATTTATAAGAACATGGAGAGCCTAAAGCAGTCACTTTGCTGGGGCTCCCTTTGTCCAGATTACTCCTCAGATAAGGGCTTATATAAGTGGCATGGGGACCCTAGAGCAGCTGCACCACAGAGAAGTCTCAGACATCCCACCCTGAATGATGACTTCCCCCTGGCTGCTTCAGGGAGCTCCTTGTCCCTGTCCATGAGTGTGGAGACCCCATAGCAGCACTTCAGTGGGGCTCACTGTGTTGGGATTGCCCCTGAGGATGCCACGCCCTCAGCCTCAGAGTGAGGGCTTACTTACAGAGCATGAGGTTGTAAAGAAATCGCTTTGATGGAGCTCATTGTTCCTTGATCTTTTACCCTGTATATATACTCTCTGTCCTCTGAGGTAATGAGACTGGCTGTTATTGCATCTTGCTGGCTGGGGGATTACCTTAGATCTAGGTGAGGGTCTGATGACCCTCCCCACACCTTTTCTCATTAGTTGCTCTAATTGATTTTATTTTGTTTGTTTCCTTGTTTGTTTTCAAGATAGGGTCTCAGTCTAGCCCAGGCTAACCTGGAATTCACTATGTAGCCTCAGGCTGGCCTCAAACACATGGTGATCCTTCTATCTCTGCCTCCCAAGTGCTGGAATTAAAGCCCTGCACCACCCCACCTGGCTTCCAGTTACCTTTGATAAACTGGCAAAGAGCCAGGCACGGTGGCTCACACCTTTAGTCTCAGCACTTGGGAGGCAGAGGTAGTTGGATTGCTGTGAGTTCAAGGCCAGCCTGAGACTACATGGTGAATTCCAGGTTAGCCTGGCTATAATAAGACCCTACCTAGAAAAAAGAAAAGTAAAATCTGGCAAAGTTGTTTACTGATTTCAATGTGGATTGGATTTCATCACACACCAGATAAGTAGCTGGATGGGTGGATAGATGATGGATGGATGGGCAGGTAAGTGGATCAATAGATAGGTAGATGATGGATGGGTATGAGAGAGATGGCTGCTGGCTCAGTGACTCGTGAGTGGGTGTATATTAGTTATCTATTGTTACATAAGAAATACTCTCAGGTTTAATAGCAGGACACAGTGATCATTCGTTATGTGAGTTTGTGGGGGTCAGGAATTTGGGAGGGGTGTAGTTAGCTGGTCCTGGCTCAGGGTCTGTCTTGTGTCTCTCATTACCAGGAGGTTGATTTGGGTAGAGAATCCACTTCTACAATGGGTCCCTCACAGGACTGTTGGTGGGAAGCCTCGGTTTCCATTACTTAGCCCTTTCCCTGGCTAGAATGTCCCCATGTTATGGCAGTTGGCTGTCTCCAAGAAAGTGCTCTGAGAAACCAAGATGGAAGCCACAGAACCTTTGATAACCTGTCTCAATGTCTGACACCTTCCTTCTGCTGCTGCTTCTTGCTTTGTTACAAGCATGCCACCAAGTCCAACCCACACTGAAGGGGAGAGGAATCTACTGCTGCCTCTTGAAGGAGCCTCACCTAAGAATCTGTGCACGTAGTTTAAAAGTGCTCAATACAGGAAAGGCTGCAGGCTCCAGCTATTCTCCCCGGGGGTGCTGAAACCTGAGACTACTCCCACAGGGGGCAGGAGTTCTCACCATTAGGGGAATGTGAGAGTCATTTGGACACTGACAAGGAACTAGTACCTCCGTCAGCCCCCAGACATTCTGGTTTAATTAGCCCAGTGAGAGATTTGGACCATTGTTGTTTTTGTTTGGTGGAATGATCTTGCACTTTATTTGTGAAAGTTAGCATTTGTTTTTCTGCTACATATTTAAAATTTTGTCTTAAAATGTACATACAAAAGAGACAAGGGGCTAGTTAGGAAGAAGGGGTTCAGTGGAAAGGGACAAGAAGGGGACCAAGAGAGGGCAATGGGAGGGGAGTATGATCAGAATATATTATAGACATGTATAAAATTGTCTATATGTAACACCTAGCATAGTGGTGCTCGCCTTTAATCCCAGCACTCAGGAGGCAGAGGTAGGAGGATTGCCATGAGTTTGAGGGCAGCTTGGGACTACAGAGTTAGTTCCAAATCAGCCTGGGCTAGACTGAGAACCTACCTCAAAAAAAATTGTGCATATACATTCACATACATACATTACATACATATATGCATGCATGCATACATACAACTGGCTCAAGGAATAAACTGCTTGCCACAGAAGCATGAGGACCTGAGTGTAGATCCCCAGCACTCACAAGAAAGCTGAGTATGGCGGCTAGTGCCCCTGATCCTTGTGCTGTGAAGGCAGAAACAGGAAAATCCCAGGGGTTTGAGGGCCTGCCAGCTGAATTGATTAGCTCTGCGTCCAGTGAGAGATTCTGTCACAAAATAACGTGAAGAGAAGTTAAGGAAGATACTCGATGGCAACCTTGGCCTCCACATACATTTGTGTATACATACAAACGGACACATACGAACATACATGCACACATATCACTTAAAAAACATGTGCGCACATATCAAAAATTCACCATTTTAACTTTTTGTGTGTGCTGCTGAGGACCAAAGCCAGGGCCTTGCACATGCAAAGCCTGTGGCTGTATGACTGAGCTCCACCCTGTCCCCATTCTAAGAACGCATATATACTCCATTGCTGTGTAACCATCGCCCTCAGAAGCCTGTCACTGTCTCCAAATGAACCTCTACACCCACTAAACTCTGACCCTCCCCACTTTCACATCCTCCCTGGTCCCTGGCACCCTCCTTCACTTTCTGTCTGCATCCATCCCAGCTGACTCTTCTAGGGACCTCACGTCAGTGAAGCCAGCCAGTGTCTGTCCTCTGGCCTGGCTTATCTTGCTGAGCATAATGCTGAACGTAGTGCTTCAAGGCTCATCCTTGACATTCACACATCAGCATTTCCTTCCTTTATGGCTGTATAATATTCCACGGTCCAAATCCACCACATGTGTTTATATAGTCACCCATCAGTAGATATTGGGATTCCTTTCATAATTGGAGTTCTTTTCCTCCTTCCTTTCCTCCCTCCCTCCTTCCTTTTTTCTTTTCCTTTTTTTTTTTTTTTTGTTTATGTAAGTCAGAGCCATCTATTTTGCCTGGCAACTCTTTTTAATCTTTTGTTTTATTTAAATTGATTTTTTCAAAGTGGTCCATAAGAGCATAAAAAATAGCTGGGTGTGGTGGTGCACACCTTTAGTCCCAGCACTCAGGAGGCAGAGGTAGGAGGATTGCTGTGAATTCGAGGCCACCCTGAGACTACATAGTGAATTTCAGGTCAGCCTGGGCTAGAGCGAGACCTTACCTCAAACAAACAAACAAACAAACCTCCATAAATAATATCAGGGCTGGGGAAGTAGTTCAGCTCATGCTCAGCATGTGCAGGGCCCTGGGTTCTGTCTCCAGCACCATTAAAAAGCTAAATCCGCATCAGTGGAGTGTCATGTGATAACCAGATCCATGCATACACCCTGTGAGGTTTAAACCAGGGCAGACTTATCATTGCCTCAACTATTTCTCATCTTATGGAGAACGCATTCAAAATTGAGGACTGTTTTTATTGTTCTTAGCAGTTTTAGGCTCACAGAAAAACTGAAAGGAGGTAGAGAGATTTCCCAGGTGGCCCTGACCCACATCTACACTCGGTGCGCATCAGAACCCCTTTCCTTTCCTGAGGCTAGGCCAGCTGTATCCCATAGACTACACTGTCTCCATGCCGCATGTGGGTACCCTCCACGTTGGGAGGCTTTTACAGCTCCCTCAGGACCCCAAACCAGGCTATCAGACCAGGAGTTCTCACCCCTGTCTGTCCAACAGAATCTCCTGAGAGCAGATGAGAACAAGACCTCAGGCCTGTGCCCACTTGACCAGGTAGAAGCCCAAGCTCTGCTGTGGTCAGGGGAGGGGCTATTCTGCCATTTTCCAGTCTCTGCTGCCCCCTCGTGGCATAGTTGATAACAACCTGGCACTTACATGGCTTCTATGTAGGCGGGCCTACCAGCCCCAAAGGTACCTGGAATACCACCAACATGAGGGACCTGGGGACCCCAGGTTCTACCGTCCCTGACCGTCACCTGTCTTTCCTGGAAGGCTTTGCATGTCTCTACATTTATATGAATAGATAGTTTATTAGAAGTCACAGCATAACACTCTACAATGCAACCTTCAAGAGGCCTTGAACCCGTGCCTCAGTTTCTCTGACTGTTCCACAAGGATAAACACTGTGCCCTCATACAATGTCCCAAGATTTCTGTGGAGTGTGTGAACTGGAGGGTGCCCTAGGACGAGGGTTCCTTACCGTCTGTGTACCTGACACTTGGGACCAGATCTTTCTCTGCTGGAGGGCTGTTCTGGGTTCTGACCTTGGCTCACTGGATGCCAAGATCACCTTCAGCTGGGATAATCAAAATGTCTCCAGACACAGGCAAAAGTCTCCTGGGCACGGGGAAGCTGTGAAAAACACAGGCTGCCAGCTCAGCTGAACTGCAGATACACAACACGTGTCTGCATCATGATGCCCTGAAGATGGCGTTCTTATCTACTCAACCTAGGAACTTCACCGAGGCCCTGCTTGGAACCAGTGGCCCAGTGAGGTTTTGATACCTGTCCAGAGAGTTTTACAGGCTGGCAGAGACCACAGATGGGCAAGTGATGCTGATGTGGAACTTGGCTGGGCCTAGAGAGTGGGAAGGGCAATTTTGGCAGTGATTAGTTCATTGTGTCCCATCTGGTTTTTTCAGGTCTCAGTCCCTGCTTAACATACGTGTGATGTTGTTTTGGCGGGGGGAGGGTGACATGGGATTATGTGATGTGAGTGCTCATGTATGTATGTGCATGTGTGTGGAGGCCAGGGGATGACCGAAGGTGTCCTGAAGAATGGCATCCACCTTCTTTTTTTTTTTTTTTGCTGTTGGTTTTTCGAGGTAGGGTCTCACTCCAGCTCAGGCTGACCTGGAATTCACTATGTAGTCTCAGGCTGATCTCGTACTCACAGTGATCCTCATACCTCTGCCTCTTGAGTGGTGGGACATGATGGAGGGAGAGAGAGAAAGAGAGAGGAAGAGAGGGAGAGAGGGAGAGAGAGAGAGAGGGAGAGAATGGGTGCACCAGGCCTCTAGCTACTGCAAATGAACTCCAGATGCTTGTGCCACTTTGTGCATCTGGCTTTATCTGGGTACTGGGGAATAGAATTCTGGTCATTAGGCTTTATGGGCAAGTGCCTTAACCACTGAGTCATCTCTCCAGCCCTATTTTTAAAAATTGTATTTAAGGGCTAGAGAGATGGTTTAGCGGTTAAGGCACTTGCCTACAAAGCCAAAAGACCTGGGTTGGACTCCCCAGGACTCACATAAGCCAGATGCACAAGGTGGCACAGGCATCTGGAGTTTGTTTGCAAAGGCTAGGGAGTTTGTTTGCAAATAAATAAATAAAAATATAAAAATGCATTTAAGGCTGTTATTTGAGGTGACGGATGTTCTATTTATCATGAAAACCCATCTCTTAAGTAGCTCAATAGGCCACTTCATCCAGGAATCCAAGAGACAAAGAAACACACACACATGCTTGCATGTGGCATACGCTCATGTGCACACGCATGTGTACACACACGCACACACTGGGCCCAAGAGTGGCCAGGGACCCAGGCCCTGAGTCTGTCCCAGTCAGGAAGGTATACCAAGTCCCTAGGTATGGCCATGGAGGCTTTCAGCCACAGTGTGGTGGCCAAGAGGTGTTAACTGCTGGTCACAGCTGGCAGCTGCTTCCCAGAGGATATGCAGAGCCATGGAAGCACAGGAGGCACATGGAGGCCAGGGTACAGGTCACAGAGAGGATGGGTGCCTGCGTCTCACCCAGATAGGAACTCATTACTTAGTTAAAGCCTGCTGGTCAGTGAGCTCCAGCGGATTACAGGTGCAGGTTCTAGTGCATGTGAGTTCTAGGGATCCAACTCAGATCCTCATGCTTGCGAGCCCAGCGCTTCACTGATTGAGCTCTCTTTCTGACCCTGCTCAATTAGTCAGGGTTCTCTAGGAACGAGAACTGATAGAACGAATATGTACTATGAAGGGGGTTTATTAGCTTATAGGATACAGGCTGGGCGGTCCAACAGTGGCTGTCTGCAGGCTGGAGAACGTGGTAGCTGCTCTATTCACGAGGCTGGATGCCTCAGCCATTCTAATCTGGCTTTGGAGGCTTGCAAGACTTCTGGAGAGCTGCTGGAAGGCTAATGAAGCTGGATTCCAATGTCCACAAAAGCAAGAGGATATTTGCATGCACCAGCAAAAAGCGGAGGCAGCCAGGCAAAAGGCTCTGTGTTTTCTTGGTGCATTTTTGTGTATAATCTGCCACGGAACACTGCCCACTCTGAAGAAAGGACTTCCTCCCTCTATCAATCCTTACTGGAAATGCCCTCACAGGCCTACCAAGAGGCATGTCTCTCTTACTTGACTTCTTTTATTAAAGAGTATTTTTATTTATTTGTGAGAGAGTCACACAGAAAGAGAGGGACAGAAAGAGAGGAGTATGGGTACATGTTGCAGGCCGGTTCGCATTGCTGGCAGAAATCACCCAACTAACTAAATGATAGTTTTCAATGAATTACAATTACAAATGTATGACACAGTATTACTCTGCTTGTTTTTTGTAATCTTGGTGTGTGTAGGATGTGTGTATGAACCATGGCGCTCACATGGAGTTCAGAGAACAGACTTGCATGTCAGTCCTCACCTTCCACCTTGTTGGAGACGGAGTCTTGTGTTCACCACTGCATATACCAGGCAAGGATCCCCCTGTATTCACCTCTCATCTTGCTGTGGGCACACTAGGATTCCAGATGGGCACTACTGTGTCAGGCTTTATGTGAATTCTGGGGATCTGAACTCAGGTCCTCCCACTGAACCATCTCCCCAACCCCTATGCTTACATATTTTTTTTTTTGTGAGGGCATTTAACAACCAAAACTAGCAGGTGGGATAGTGTATCAGACTTCTAAGCAGCAATAAATGTAAACGATCTGGTGAGAGATGCTGCAATTGCTATTGTGACAGAGCTGTGTGCACAGTCTGAGGGTGAGAGGGTTAGTTTCTACAGACTCCAGCCTGTCAATCATCACCGTTGAGGACAACACTAAATTGCAATTAGAGGCCTGAGCCAGTAGGGCGTTGCTAGTCCTCCTCCATGGTCCCATGACCTAGTGTTAGCTCCTAAGGGATAAGGAGGGTGACCTCCCAAGAAGCCTCTTTAAGTCCCAGTACCTTCCTACTAGGTCATCCCCTGCCTCTCCTATCTTGAACTTTGGTCAGGCCCATCCCAACAATGCTTTCAGCTCGCTCAGGACTGTATTCAAAATACCCAGCAACCAGAATGGCATAGGTCAATGACTGGTCCTCTGGCCACAGACAGCATCCCACATGGTGAATCCAACTGAGCATCACACAAGTGCACTCCTGCAGACTCTGTACACATTCTGCTCTCAAGACCATCAGACTGGTAGCGTCTATAAGAAAATCAAGGGATAAGCAGGGTGTGGTGGCGCACGCCTTTAATCCCAGCACTGGGAGGCAGAGGTAGGAGGATCACTGTGAATTGGAGGCCAGCCTGGGACTACAAAGTGAGTTCCAGGTTAGCCTGGGCTAGAGTGAGACCCTACCTTGAAAAAAATAAACAAAATATAATGGGAAAGCAAGTCTCGAATACAAACGCTTGTGTTTTCCCTGGCATCCAAGGGTCTGACCTTGGCTACATCCTGGTTCCAGGGGAGGCTGATTCTGTGGCCCCAGGTGCCATGGGCATGTGGGTTGTGACTGGGCCTAGGTATGAAGAAGCTGTGTTTTCAGCTTTTGATCCAGAAGCTGCCTTTGATGGCCGCTCTATGTCTCTGAGCAACCTGTGGGCACACAGCCACTGAGAGAACAAGCGTAGCCCATCCAGGCTTGCTTCCTTCCTCCCCCTTCACTACTAAGAAAGGAATGGGTATCTGAAGGAGGTACATGTGTGTGCACTAATGGGGGAACATGGTATCACAGAACAGATGGCAGAATCTAGAAAAGCCAAGATTCTAACGGTGCATCTAACCCTGGAGTCAGGGAAAAAAGCTCACTTCATGGATGCCAGGGGTACAGCTACAAACAGAGCTACTTTGAAGGCTAATGGGGTGGAAAAGGCCTCTGTGTGCCATGGGTTCTTGAATTTCTATCCCTAGCACAGAATGGAACCACAACTCCCAGAAGTCATCTGGGCAGGAAGTGGGACAGCACTGTGAACTCTGCATTCTGGGAAATGTAGTTTAAACATATGGCCGAGTCCCGAAGAGACTTAGAGCGAGTGGACTCTGGGGAAAGTAGTTTATCCATCCTGAATGGCAAGTTAAGGGGGCTTCCTTGATCATGCAACCCCAGTGGGTGCAGGGTAGTTTTAAAAAACATATTATTTATTTAAGCCACACACGGAGAGAGAGAGAGAGACAGAGAGAGAGACAGAGAGAGAGAATGAACGTGCCAGGGCATTCAGCCACTGCAAACGAATTCCATATGCATGTGCCACCACCTTGTACATCTGGCTTACGAGGGTCCTGGGGAATCGAACCTGGGTCCTTTGGCTTTGCAGGCAAGTGCCTTAACTGCTAAGCCATCCCTCCAGCCCATAGTTACAGCTTTTGAATTTAGAATTCTAGGTGGGATTTGTTGTCACTCTTCAGTCCCAACACCCTGAGTCATAAATGGAAGTTGCACACACTTCTGTGATGGCTAGCACATCTAAGTCTGCTATTTCACACTCAAACTTGAGCGAACAGGTCACTTAACCTCCTGATGTTATGTCCTTATGCAGAAAATGACATATTAATCAATTCTCAAGTCTCAGGCAACTATTGAAGTGTGTGATAACCTTCCTTTTTTAAATCTGTCTTCTTTTGGGATCCTACTGATACAGCAGTTGTTAGGTCCAGAGCAGGGCCCTGGCAACCCTGACAAGTTCTGCTTGGCCATTGTCCCCAACTGGCCAATAAATAGACAAGTATTAGTGAAAAGAAAAAAAAAATATTCAATGTGGTCGCACTGGGAAGAGAAACAATAAGAGGTCCAGTGAACCCCGAGTCCATCTTCAGGGTTCTGTTAATGAGGTTTAGGTTTAAGTAGAGGGCAAGAGGTATGCACAGTTCAGCAGTCTTGGTCAAGATGTGGTTCTGCCCATCTTGACCCATGATTGTTTGGGGTCCGGGCTCTTTTGCAAGGTGGTCTGAGAAGTTTGTCAGCACTGTGTGAACTCTTCCTGGGAGACAAGTCTCTGCTTTGGCACCAGCCTTTTCCTTCTCTTACTATGAGATTCCTGGGGAAATTCCAATACCGTCGATAGCAGGAGGGAGTGGCTCAGTTGTCCCCATGCATTCTCATTCCTGCCAGGGCGATTAGAATCGCAACTTCCGAAGCACGCTCACGTGTTCTGTCAGTGCAGTCAGAGCATTCCGCTCCAGGAGATTAGTTTGGACTTGGTCACACTCTGGGACCCTGGAACTAACCCTGGAAAAAGATACAAGAAAGAGGTAATAAAGCTTGTCAGTGGGGGAGGAAACTTTGGGGCAGGGCAGGCAAGGGGCAGACACAGGAGAGTTCTCTTCACACGGTCCTTTTAGACCTCTTAAATTTTGTATCATGGGTATATATAACCTACTCAGAATTCTTTTTTAAAAACAAACTTCAGAAACAGCAGATTCTGGGAAAGCACTTGTGGTCAGAAAACCCCACACTGGCTCCTTCCTTCCCCCACTGTAGACCTGGTGGCAAACCCCAACCAGAAGGTAGGAAAGCTGGTGACTTTCACATCCTGTGTCAAATCCCCATGACAGCCCTCTGAGTCAGGTAGATTTCATGCAGCCCATTTCACAGTTAGAGAAACAGAGGCCTGAGAGGCACAGTGAGGGCTGGAAGTGCAGATCGCTGGTGAAAACTTCACTAGCTTACATGAGGCTCTGAGTTCCATCCTAGTACTAAACAAATTACCAAACCAACCAACCAACCAGACAAACAAACAAAACCCCTCTAACAACAGCAGCAGCAACAACAAGAGGAAACCAGGCATGATGGGGTACACCAGCAGTTCCAGCACTCACACTTCTGAGGCTGAGGCTGAGGCTGAGGCAGAAGGATTGTGAGTTCCAACCCAGTCTGGGCTGCATAGCAAAACCTTGTCTCAAAAATAAAATATAGTTGGGCATGGTGGCACATGCCTTTAATCACAGCACTCAGGAGGTAGAGGTAGGAGGATCGCTGTGAGTTTGTGGCCAGCCTGAGACTACATAGTAAATTCCAGGGTCAGCCTGAGCTAGAGTGAGACCCTACCTCAAAATACCAAAAAATAAATAAAATATAAAGCGATAAAATGAAATTAAAAGAGAGAGAGACTGAGATACCCACAGATCTGGAATTGGAAGTAAGTTCTCTCTGCTGACTTCCAGTGACGGCTCCGGCCGGTGGTGGGAGAAGCTGGCACACAGGACAGAGGTGAACTTTGTTTCCTGCCCTGGGCTCACTGAAAGGCGGCCCAGCACCCTCTTTCCTGGCCACTTTGGGCTGTCCCCTGAAGAAATTGCGATGGATACTGAGCACCAAACGGGTTGATCTGGAGGGTCATGGATACTGGCTTGGCAGTTTCTGTGGGGGCACCTGGTGTGAGCTCAACCAAAGCACTTTCCCTGAGCGCATCTGGACTCGGTTGCCTTATCCATACCAGCTTTAAGATGCAGGTGCCTCGGGACCTCTCAGTGGGGCTGGGGAGATGGCTCAGCTGTTAAAGGTGTTTGCTTGCAGTCTGCCGGCCTTGGTTCAATTTCACACTACCCATGTAAAGCCAGACACAAAAGTGGTGTCGGGCTGGAGAGATAGCTTAGTGGTTAAGGTGCTTGCCTGTGAAGCCTAAGGATCCATGTTTGACTCTCCAGATACCTCGTCAGCCAGACTCATAAGGTGACACAAGCACAAGGTCACACATGCACACAAGGTGGCACACACATCCTGGAGTTCAATGACAATGGCTGGAGGCCCTGGTGCATCAATTCTCTCTCTCTCTCTCTCTCTCGTGCTTACTCTCACTCTCTCTCATTAAAAAAAAAAAGACCAGTTGGACACCTGTAGAGATGGCTTAGTGGTTAAGGCACTTGCCTGCAAAGCCAAAGGACATAGGATCAATTCCCCAGGACACATGTATGCCCATTCTCTCTCTCTCTCTTACTTTCTTTCTCCCCTCTGCCTTTTTCAGATATATATATTTAAAAGAACAGTCTGTTGAGCTTGCCTCAAAAAAAAAATTTTAAAGTGGTGCATGCACCTAGAGCTCATTTGCAGGGACAAGAAGCCTTGGCACATCCAAGCACACACATACACACGAAAATAAATAAAGACATTTTTTAAAACCTCTCATTGTGTTAACCAAATTTTATGCATTTGACCAAGTAAACTGTTTCAATTAAGATAACTTTAAATTTTTTATTTATTTACTGATGTGTTTGTGGGGGGGGTGCTGTGGTATGTGCATGCGTGTGCCAGCGTCTCTTGCCATTGCAAACAAATGTCCATCTGGCTGTACATAGGTGGCTGGGGGATTGGATGCAGGTGGGCAAGCTTTGCAAGCAAGTGCCTTTAACTTCTGAGCCATCTCCCCAACTCTTAGTTAAGATAATTTATTTAATTTTTTTTTTTTTTTTTTTTTGAGGTAGGGTCTCACTCTGTCGAGGCTGACCTGAAATTCACTAGGTAATCTCAGGGTAGCTTCAAACTCACGGCGATCCTCCTACCTCTGTCTCCCGAGTGCTAGGATTAAAGGCGTGCGCCACCACGCCCGGCTGGTTAAGATAATTTAAAGAAAGCTATGGATGTTTTTTGTTTCAAAAGTAAGGTATTTACAGGCAATTTGATATTTCTATTCAAATTTAAATCTCACATAGGCTTTGGTTAGCTCTAGTATATTCACAGCAAATTTTCCACCATGGATACACTTATTCCCACCACCTTTCCCCTCTCCCTCTTTTCCTTCATTTCTTTTCTGACAGGTGCTCTGTATGTAGCCCAGGTTGACCTCAAACTCTTGATCCCCATGTCTCAGCCTTCTGAGTGCTAAGATTGCTGGCATATCCTCCACAGGGCAGGCTTGTCAGTGGCTCCTTGAGGAGAGAATAGAAAACTTTCTGATAGCTGTGGCACCATGTAGCGTGGTCAGGAGTATTTCTGCAGCACTAGACTCAACACGCTGGTGGTGACAGCAGCTGTCCACTGGAGCTGGGCAGCAGAGCCCAGGTCCCTTCAGCACTGCTGGTGGCATGTTGTTGACACCTCCTTCCCTAGACTGTAATGGAGGGACCTTTGCAGAGATGGGGCCTTTCATCTTTGTCCTTAAGAGTTTTCTGATTCTCTAGACTGGGAACATGACGCCATTGAAGTGCTTGCCTTGCAAGCATGTGAACCTGAGTTGGACACCCAGAATCTAGGTAAAGTAAGTCACCCGCCTGGAATCTCAGTACTGGGGAGGCAGGAACAGGTGGATCCCTAAGGCTCACTGGCCAGCTAGTCTAGCTTAATAGGTGAACTCCAGGCCAATGAGAGACCACATTCCTGGGCTGGAGAGATGCTTAGCAGTTAAGGCACTTGCCTGCAAAGCCTAAGAACCCAGGTTTGATTCTCTAGTACCTAAGCCAGATGCACATGGTAGCGCACGTGTCTAGAGTTCGTTTGCAGTGGCTTAGAGGCCCTGGTGTGCCCATTCTCCCTTTCTCTTTCTCTTTCTCTCTCTAATAAATAACTAAATAAAAATAAAATAAATGGACACTCCCAAGGAAAAGCACCTGAGGTTGTCCTTTGGCCTCCACATGTATACACACATTTGCACGCACACATGTACACACACACACACACACACACACACACGATTTTCTCAATTCTTTTTCTATTCACAGTTGGCATAGCTGGTTGTCTCTGGAAATGCCCTAACCCAGCCTAGCTGTAGTCTCTTGGAGAAAAGATACAATCTGTTAGTCCCAGGTCCTCGGAGATGCCCCTGACGTAACAATAGCTAAGATTTATTAAACCCTGTCCACCTTTCACATGCCACACCTGCACCTCTTTGGATTCCCACCACAACAGGGAGAGGTAAGAGCTTTAGTTGTCTTTTGAGATGAGAAAGGAGCCCAAAGAAGGTGAACCACCTGTCCTTGGCCACACAGCCAGTAAGCCTCTGTGCCAGGATTTGAACACTTGAACCCCCAGCTCCAGAAGTGCACCTTCACTGCTGTGTGGTGCTCTTCCATCACTCATGACTAGAAGCTGGTGAGTGCTGGGCGCTGACCTGGGGGCTCCTGTGGCCTCTTCTCCTGTACCTTGAGGCTACCCAGGGCGAGAAGTCTGGAGACCCTCAAGATTTGGGGTGTTTTCAGGACATACTGCGGGGGGGGGGAGGATTAAAGCAGGTTCTGTTTTCCCCAGGACAGCAGGTTCCAAGAAGCCCTGGGCGCCCTGGTTCATGTCCACTCTTGTGCAGCAGTGGAGGGGGTGGTGGGTTGGGACACGTCCTCTTTCAGGCTCTCCCTCGCTGGCCTCTGACCACTTCCTCTTCCCCTGGGTGGAGGAGGGAGGGCAGACAGCAGAGGCTGTGTGTGTCTTAGCCATGGCCTTGGCAGAGGCACAGGGGCCTCAAGACTTCTTGGGAATGGTGCCCCAGCCATGGCCATGGCACCTTGACTTCCTTCCTTCCTTTGGGAGTCTCTGTGAGCCCTAGCAAGAGTAGAAGTGAGGGGGTTCCCCAAATTCAGCCAGCCCAACAATGCTGAGCCTCATGCTGTCCGCACTCCAGTTGGGCTGAGCTTGACGTGCTTTGAGCAGCTTCCGTGAAGGACATTATTCTAAAGCAGCTCCTTGTGCCTAGATGGCTGGGTCCCTGTGAGGGTCTAGCCTGGTGCAAGGCCTGGCCCAGCACTGGTCACCTTTGCAGCAAATGTCTGATGAGGGCTCAGGTGCATTTGGGCAGAGAGCAGGCATGGAATGACAGGGCTCACAGCCTGACTCTGCTACCCTTCAGTAGTGCCTTCACAGGGTGTTTGATGCCCCTGTGCCTCAGTTTCCTTCTCCCCAGAGAAGATGAATAACAGTCCCTTAAGGCTTGTGGAAATGAATGAAGTGCCACACTCACTGTGCCAGCACAGGCTTGGTACGTAGCAAGTGCTTACTAAAGGTATTAGCTATCAGAGCCTGCAATGTGGTTGAGCCCCTTGGGTGCCCCAACCAACTCTGCTGAAGGAAGTCAGGCACAGCTTCCCTCCCAAGCTCTGCTCCAGCATGCTCTGACTGACAGCGCTGCCCGGTTTCTCTACTCTGCATACCCCAGCGGTCCATGTGACCCTGAGATCAGATGCACAGACAATCAGATTGGAGACACGGACGCTCAGGGAGCCATGGCAGTGAAACGTAAGAACGGGCCATCGCTGGGGTATGTCAGTCCAATGTGCTCAAAACCTTCGTGGTTTTTTGTTTGTTTGTTTGTTTGCTTTTTGAGGTAGGGTCTCCCTCTAGCCCAGGCTGAAGTGGCTGTGGTGGCACACCTGTAACCCCAGCACTGAGGAGGCAGTAGGGCCACTGGCGAGCCAGTCTAGCCTAATTGGTGAGTTCCAGATTCTGTTAGAGGTCACGTCTCAAAAAAAAGGTGGGGTTGGAGATAAGAGAGGGTAATATCAAAATACATTATATAGAGTTGGGCGTGGTGGCGCACGCCTTTAATCCCAGCACTCAGGAGGCAGAGGTAGGAGGATCGCCATGAGTTCAAGGCTACCCTGAGACTGCATAGTGAATTCTAGGTCAGCCTGAGCTAGAGTGAGACCCTACCTCAAAAATCAAAAACAATATCAACAACAACAAAACATATGCATGTATGAAAATGTCAAAAATGGAAACAAGTAAAAAATTTTAAAATAAGGTGGAGAGGGCTGGCAAGAAGGCTTAGTGGTTAAGGTGCTTGCCTGCAAAGTCAAAGGACCCAGTTTTGATTTCCCAGGACCCACATAAGCCAGATGCACAAGGTGGCACATGCACCTGGAGTTCGTTTGCAGAAGTTAGAGGCCCTGGTGCATCCATTCATTCTCTATCTCTCTCATCTGTCTCTCTGCCTCAAAATAAAAATAAATTTAAAAAGGTTTAAAAAAGTAAGGTGGAGAGTGACTGAAGAAGACACCTGATGTTAACCTCTACCTCCACATGCACATATATACACACATACATGTACACCATATATATATATATATATATTCATGCATACATACACGCACATGCATACATACACACACATAAAATTTACCACATTAGCCATTTGGAAGTGGTCAGATGTCATGCAGCCATCACCATGGTCCATCTCCAGAACTTTCTCATCTTCCCACACTGAAACTCTGTTCCCATTAACTGATAACTTTCCATTCCGTACCTTGATCTTGGCACCATCTCTCTGGATGTGCGTTCTCTAGGACCCCTCACTTAAGTAGAATCACTCAGGACCTCTCTCTCTCTCTCTCTATATATATATATATATAAATAAATAATATATATATAATATATATATATATATATAATATATATATATATTAACAACTTATATACTTACAGACAACAAACCATGGTATTCCTTCCACTCCCCTCCCCTCCCCCACTTTCCCCTTCACGACTCCGCTCTCCGTCATATCCCCTCCCTCTCTCCATTAGTCTCTCTTTTAATTTGATGTCATCATCTTTTTC
The DNA here is from genome assembly GCA_036346955.1 of Dipus sagitta. Taxonomy (NCBI): domain Eukaryota; kingdom Metazoa; phylum Chordata; class Mammalia; order Rodentia; family Dipodidae; genus Dipus; species Dipus sagitta. The sequence continues at coordinate 261,741,316 of CM070770.1, read as the reverse complement.
TCCTATTATGAGGGTCTTGTGTGGGTATTGCCAGGTGCTGCAAGGTCTTGGGTACTGAGGCCAAATTCTGCAGGACTTGTCTTTTTGTGACAGGCTCAATTCCCTTTAGTATCATGACCTCAAGGCTCATTCATATTCTAGCAAGTATCCAAATTTTCTTTCTTTTCAGGACTAATATTTCACCATGTGGCTATACCATATTTGTTTTTCTATATTGTCAGAGCATCCTTGTTCTGCCCCTGACTCTTGGTCATTGTGAATGATGCTCCTCTGAACACTTGGGTGAAAATACCTGTTGAAAGTTCTGCTTGCAGCTCTTTTGTTTTTTTTAATTTTTGTTCATTTTTATTTATATTTGAGAGTAACAGAGAGAGAAAGAGGCAGATAGGGAGAGAGAGAGAGAGAGAGAGAGAGAATGAGCGCGCCAGGGCTTCCAGCCACTGCAAACAAATTCCAGACGCGTGTGCCCCCTTGTGCATCTGGTTAACGTGGGTCCTGGAGAATCCAGCCTCGAACCGGGGTACTTAGGCTTCATAGGCAAGCGCTTAACTGCTAAGCCATCTCTCCAGCCCTCTTTTGGGGTTTTTATCAAAAGAAGAACAGTTGTTGGATCATTTGTGATGCTGTGGTGAGGTAATTTTGAGGAACTACCTATGTCCTAGGGTCTGAAGTAGGGCCTTGATATTGGGGAATGCCCCCCCCCCACCCAGCCGTACTGTGGACAGGGCTGTCTGGAATCAAGAGGTGCACCTCATGGGGTCAGACCATAGTTCTGCCACTTCCGGAGCTTGTTAGGCTCACCAACCAGCAGTCCTCATGGGCTCAGCACGCAAAGGTAAGTTGCTCCCTGTGAGCCGGCTGGATGCAGCCAGTAAGTCAAGGCTCACTGTCCTGGTGGAAGCACACAAACACAGTAATTCCAGGGAGCATCCTTTGGGAGCTGGCTCTCCCCAGAACTTGAGGTTTCTTCTTTCCTCTCCGTCTATGACTTGTACTTATAAAGGTGTCAGCTAGGGAATGACGGCCTCCTTTAGTGCTGGGGACCCTGAGGCTGGGTAGGGTTGGGGCACAGGAAGTTTTTCTTGCCTTTGGCCTTGATCATACCATTCCCCATGACTAGGTCATCCTGGTTGCCAAGTTTGGGAGGGGATGAAAGGAAGGGACCAGGAGGTGGCAGGTCATAGCCAGCATGACAGAGCAGGCCTGAGGAGCTCTGAGCCTGGATAAAGGGAGTGGGTACATTGGCCCCTTTGTGCCCAGGAGAGGCAGAGGGCATAGGTGGGACTATGGGAGGAGGGGGCACAGCAATGAGCTTGTCCCCATGCGCAGCCCCTCACTGGGCTAGGACAGTCCCAATCCAGGTGGCACTAAACTGCTCAAGGGTCTCTCTGGCAAGTGATGGCTTGCTGCCCAACGTAACTCTGGCCTCAGTGAGATGCTCTGGTGACTGGATTGATTGTAGGAGGAGGGTCAAGGCTACGCCGGGCAGGATCTTCCTCCTTGGGGCATACCTGGGTGTTGACCTGGGGACCCCAAGCTGGGTTTGCTTCTTGCACCTGCCATGAGGGCATCGAGTGGCCCCCAGGTGATTTTCCTACAACATGCTACCTTCCTGCCTTACTCCCTTTCACATCTGTGGCCCCTCTGCTTTTTGTCTCACACCATGCTGGCGGGGGGGGGGGGGCATCCATTTGGGAATTCAAATGACAGCGTACTTCACAGCGTATCAGCATTAGGGCCTGGGAAGGGGCAGATGTGCAATGTCTGCTTTCGTGGAGGACCCACCACAGGGCGCTGGGTGGAGCTGGGGAGTGGGAACTCCTGACCCGGGGTCAAAAGCAGGCCTCTCAAGTGTTTGGAGCACCTCTTAAGGGGTGCTTATACTTACTCTGAAGTATTAAGTAGAATATGCTAGGAATAGTAAATAGGGGCCGGACTTGGGGACACACACCTGTCACTCCAGGGGGCCGAGGCAGGAGGAGCCATGGTTCAAGGGTAGCCTGGGCTACAAAGCAAGATCCAGTTTCAAAAAAGATTAAGTAGAACAACATGTAGGAAATTCATAGTGCATTGCAGGTGTTCAACAATTAGTTGTTAGTTTTTATTTTAAAAGGTTATTACCCGTCAGAAAAGCAGTAACTTGTATCGCCCTGTCCTGTGCCTCTTCAGTCAGACTATTTTCTGTCTTGCTTATTCTGGGCATTTCACATAAGTGGAAGTTTCTCATATGTGGTCTCTTCTGGCTTGGTTCTTTAAGCCTCATAATTTCAAGGTCCACCCATGCTGCGGCACCGAGCAGGACTTCCCTTCTTTTTATTGCTGAGGAATATTTCACTATATGAATAGACCACCAGGCTTTTATCTGTGTGTAGTGGACGGGGATTTAGGTTTTTCCCGCTTGGGGCTGTTCTGAATAATGCTGCTATTCATGGACACGTTTCTGTATGCACATGTTTTCATTCCTCCTGTATTTACCTAGCTGTGGGCCTGCTGAGTCACGCAGTGAGTCTGTTTAGCCCTGGAGCCACCGACAGGCTGCTCTGCGCTGCAACTGCCCCGTGTTACACTCCAGCCAGCCCTGCAGCGCTTTCAGAACGTGCCATGTCTCTGTCTCTCCGTCTACGTTTCTGTCTCTCTGTCTCTACCCCTATCTCTGGCCCTCTCTCATGCTAAGAATGGAACTCAACGCCTCCCACATGGCTAAGCAAGTGCTTTACCGTTTTGATTTTGAGATAGGCTCTCACTAAGTTGCACAGCCTGGCCTGGAACTCACTCTAGCCCAGGGAGGTTTTCAATTTGTGATCCTCTTGCCTTAGCCTCCCAAGTAGCTAAGATGATGAGAGATGATGAGAGAGAAACAGAGGGAGAGAGAGAGAGAAAGGGCACTCCAGGGTCTCTAGCCACTGCAAATGAAGTCCACACACATGCACCACCATGTGCATCTGGCTTACGTGGGTTATGTGAAGTCAAATTTGGGTCCTTAGGCTTTGCAGGCAAGCACCTTAACTGCCAAGCCATCTCTCTAGCCCATAGGTGGTATCTTTACATGTATTTTCTGCCATTTGTATATTTTTCATGGAGAAATGTCAATTTTAATTCTTTTCTTTTTGAGGTAGAGTCTCACTGTAGCCCAGGCTGACCTAGCATTTATTCTGCAATCCTAGGCTGGCCTCAAACTCACAGTGATTCTCCTATCTCTGCCCTCCAAGTGCTGGGATTAAAGGTGTGCACCACCAGGCCCGGCTTTTACTCACTTGTAATTGCAGTATTTGTCTTTTTGCTATTGAGTTGTAAGAGTTCTTTATAATCCAAGTGTGATGACTCACTCCTGTAATCAGCACTGGGGAGGCTGAAGCTGGAGGATTGCCATGAGTCCAAGGCTAGCACAAGCAACAGGGTGAGAACCTGTCTCAAACAGGAGTTCTTTGTATTTCCTAAACACAGGTCATGTGATTTGTGAACACCTCTCATTCTGACTCTTCTTCAAGGTAACCCTTATCTGATCATCCTGTGCACCTCGCCACACACGAAGAGCATCCTGGAACTGCAGCAGTGGAAAAGTAGCCCAGAGAAGACGATGGTTAGTACTGAACCATGTTCCCCTTCCCTTTTGTCTTTTCAATCCATTCAGTTACAGTTTCTGGCAGGTAATATCTGCACAATGCAGAATTTATTATCATTATTACTATTATTTTTTATTTGAGACAGGATTTCATGTAGCCCAGCCTGGCCTCGAACCTCTGATCCTCGTGCCCCACAATCCCAAGTATTGAGATTACATTTAGTTTTGATTTTTTTTTGTTGTTGTTGTTTTGAGGTAGAGTCTTACTCTAGCTCAGGCTGACCTGGCATTCACTAGGTAGTCTCAGGGTGGCCTCAAACTCACAGCAATCCTCCTAACTCTGCCTCCCGAGTGCTGGGATTAAAGGTGTGCGCCACCACGCCCGGCTTCCTAGTGTTGATTCTTGAGACAGGTTTTGCTACATAGCTTTAGCTGGTCTTAAACTTGCAATCCTCCTGCCTCCACTCCCAAGTGCTGGGATCACAGGCCTGGCCCACTACACCTAAGCTCACAGGTACAAAATCTGTGTGTGTGTGTGTGTGTGTGTAGAGCATGTCGAATGTTGTGTTTGTAGCGTGTGCACATATGTGCGCAGATGTGTGTACCTTGCACATACACATGGAGGCCAGAGAACATCAGGTATCCTCCTCTTTTGTTCACATGCCTGATTCCTTAACATGGAGTCTCTTACTCAACCCAGAGCCTCTGTCTTCACCCTTGATTTCATTAGCACACCTCAGTGATTCTCCTGGCTTTGCCTTCTGCAGGACTGAGGTTCCAGAGGTTTATGGCTATGCTCAGATGTTTACATGGGTGTTGGGGACTTGAACTCAGGTGGTCTCAAGCTCTCATGCTTGTGCAGCAAGTGCTCTTAACTGTTGAGCCGTCTCCCCAGCCCTAGGGATAGAATCTTAAGGGTCTATTAGGACTCCTTTTCCCCTGAGCCCCTGCCACCCAAACTTCTGCTAAGTACAACTATTGATACCTTCTTTTTTAAAAAATTATGTTTATCTATAAGGATAGAGAGAGAAAAAGGGGAGAGAAAAAGAGCATTCAAGGGTCTCTTGACACTGTTAGTAAATCCCAGATGCATGTGTCACTTTGTGCACCTGGCTTTACCTGGGTACTAGGGGCTCAAACCTGGGAGGTCAGGCTTTGCAAACAAGCACCTTTCACCACTGAGCCATCTCTCTAGGCCTAATATCACCTTCTTGATGGGCATTCCAGAGATAACTGATTCATAGCGATACTTACATGTACCTTTTTTCCTTAATAATATTGCATTCATTCCACTCAGCCCTTACTTGTAAGTAGCTCCTGTCTAGTCTGTGCAGCTCTCTTCACATAGTTAAGAAGCGTTTGAATGTGGCTCAGTGGATAAAGAGCTTGCTATGTAAATGTGAGTACCTGACTTCAGATCCCCAGACCTCATGTTAAAAGCCAGAAGCCATAACAGGCTTCTGAAATCCCAGCCATCGATGGCAAAATGCAAGGAGAAGACAAATGATTTTCCTGGAAGCTCGAGGACCAGCTAGGAGACCTCGCCTCAAGCAAGGTGGAAGGCAAAGCCTGACGCCTGAAAGTTGTCCTCTGGCATCCACACAGTGCCTCCTCCTACGTGCCTATACTCACACACGCTAACATGCGCACACATACACCGTAAAAGCTAAAAACAAAAAAAGATGCACTTGGGTACTGAAACCAAGCAGTTTGTATGGGTCTCAGGGTGTGATGTCTCCAGATGCCAGGTGTCTTGGCAACTACCTTCCCCAGGTCTGTGCCTCAGACACCTGCTCCTTTCTCAGCTGCTTCTGAATACAACCTGGGGCTGATGCGCTCACCTGATGGGGCAGAGCTGAGCCAACAACCTAGCTGCAAAGGAGTCTGGTAAAACAGAGTTCTGGCTTCTGTCTTGGCCAGCTGTGTCCTCATCAGGGAGGATGCCCCAAATACAGTCAGTCCACTTTACTGGCAGGCAGACAATAGAATGGCAAAGCTTAATTATAAGTGCATTTTAGCTATACAGTTATAATTCTTCTGGGTATTACATGAGTGCAAGGCCAGATATGGACATGGCCAAGCATGTTCAGGCTGGAGACTGAGGGCCTGGTTTTAAATTGCAGCCCTTTTGCTCACTAGCCGGGTGACCTCAGTCATGGCTCCAACTTCATCATGCCCCAGTTTCTGCCATAGTAAATGGGACAGTAGCAGAACAGCCCTTAGAGGCTGGAGTTGAGAACTGAAGGAGTTGGCAGGCATGAACTTTAGACGAGTACCTGGCCCATCATCTCTGGCATAACTACACATGGTATTTGTTTTTAACATTTTCCCAATGCCTTATTTTGGAAACCTTTACATTGTCTATCTTGTATCTTTACAATTCAGGAAAGTTGAAGGAGTTGTACAGCGAGCATCCTCATGCCTGCCATTGTGAGTCCACCTGCGCGTGCTGAGCTTTTCACATCTTCATCCGTCCATCCTTGCCTCTTCCCGGTCCCAAGCACACCCTAATTTTAATGCACTTCAAAGTGAAAGAAAATGCATACAAGTTGCAATACATTTTTAAAGGTATATCTTCTTGTAATATTTTGTTTATTTGGGAGAGAGAGAGAGAGAGAGAGAGAGAATGGGCATGCCACTGCAGACAAAGTCCTAATGCATGCGCCACCTTGTGCATCTGGCTTTATGTGGATACTGGGGAATCAGACCTGGTTCCTGAGGCTTTGTAGGCAAATGCCTTAACTGATGAGCCACCTCTCCAGCCCCAGGTTTAAATAATTTTTAAAAGAAACTCCCAGTGATTGGTTTTGAAATATACTCAAATTTAGTATGTGACCAATGATAACATTGTACTTCTGATCTTTCTGCCTCTGCTTCTCAAGTTCTGGGATTATTGCTATGTGTCACCATGCTTAGTTTATATGGTGCTTGGATGCATGCTAGATAAGTACTCTGCCAACTGAGCTACATCCCTAGCCCCACACCCTGCTTGTGGTACTGTGGATAGAACCTAGGGCCTTGTCATGCTAGGCAAGTGCTCTATTTCTTTTTTTTTATTTTTAATTATTAATTTTAATTATTAATTTTTAATTATTTGAGAGTGACAGAGAGAGAAAGAGGCAGATAGAGAGAGAGAGAGAATGGGCATTCCAGGGCCTCCAGTCACTGCAAATGAACTCCAGATGCATGCACCTCCTTGTACATCAGGCTTACGTGGGTCCTGGCGAATTGAGCCTCGAACCAGAGTCCTTAGACTTCACAGGCAAGCGCTTAACTGCTAAGCCATCTCTCCAGCCCAGCTTTAAGTACTCTATTTCTGAACCATATTCCCAGCTCTCTCTTTACTTTTTACTTGGGCTAGGATCTCACTAAATTGCTTAAGCTAGCTTTGAACTCATGCTGTATCCTGGAAAAGCCTTGAGCTTTTGATCCTTCTGACTCAGCCTTCTGAGTAGCTGGATGACAAGCCTGCACCACCAGGTCCAGGTCGGTGGTTATCTAAAATAATATGAATGCTTTCCCCTACTATAAGAAGCAGGGTCCTATGGGGTAAATCAGAGCTCTTCAAGTAGAGAGAGGACTGAGTGGTTTCTCATGGTTCCTAACAGCTGGGAAGGGAACAGCAGGCCAGATAGACTCAGAGTGTTTTGTGTAGCTTCAGACAGGTGCTGATCAAGTGTGGTGCTATCTCAAAGGCTTCCCCATTCAATGCCTGCTGCAAGTTGGAGCAGGTGGGCCACTCTGTAACCCACATCTCTATGTGGTCTCCCAGCATGGTGAGTTCAGGGTAGCTGATATCTAAAATCAATTTTGAGCTCCTAGGGAATGTGTTCTGAGCTAGACAGAAGCCTCGTGAACTACTTCTTCCATTCTATGAGACAGTTATAAAAGGCTACGAAGATCTGTGCACTATCCCACCGCTCCAAGGAGGATACCAGTCACCTTGTAGAAGAGCATGTGCAATGATACTTACTAGGACACAGGGGTATTTGGAAAACAACCTTGTCCATAGCTGGGTTTTGAATAGACTTGCTCTGCTCAAAGGCAGGTTAGTCTCATCCATTTCCAGTCACACATGACTGGTGTCAGCCTTATCCCAAGCCATAATTTGAGCTCTGGCTGTCCTGGTGTCTTTGAGGCTATGGCAAGCCCACTTTCCCCCATTTTGGTTGTTACCACGATACCACCTTGAACAGAGACCCCACATTTTCACTGTCTGGAACTTCAAGGTGTGATCCTATATGGAAAGAGGATCTTTGCAGATGCAGTCAAGTTAAGATGCCATCATATGAGTGAAGGAAGGTTTCAAATCCACTGACAGATGTTCTTATGAGAAGCGGGAGGGGCTGCAGAGATGGCTCAATGGCTAGAGCATTTGTCTTGCACACATGAGGACCTGAGTTTATATCTCTAGCGTGTATATAAAATGTTGGATGTGCTGGTGCATGCCAGTAACCCCAGTGATGGGGAAACAGCGATGGAAGAATCTTCGGGGCAAGCTGCCTAGCTATTCTAGCCAAATCAGAGAGTTCTGAGTTCAGTGAGAGATCCCGGCTCAATATGAGAGCAACTGAGGTAGACCCCTACTTCTAGTGTCAGCCTTTGACCTGTACATGCACCTGCATACACACATACACCCGCACACATACAAACATGTATGCACAAATACGCTCACCACACGTTCAACAACAACAAAAGAAAAACAAGAAGGAAATTCCAAGCTGGGTATGGCGGCCTTGCTTGTGACATCAGCATCGGGGAGGCTAAGACAGGGGGATGTCAAGTTGGAGACCACACTGGATTGCATGGTAAAATTCTGCCTCAAAATTAAAAAAAAAAAAAAAAAAAGCAACTTGGATACCACATCATGCAAGAGGGAAGATGATTTGGAGACAGAGACTCTGTGACAACAGAGGCAGCCATTGGCAAGATGCCTGTACCATGCCAGGGACACCAAGGATGGCCAACAGCACCAGGAGCATGAGACAGGTGTGGACTGCCTCTCCTGAAGAGCTTCTAGAAGGAACTAGGCCTGCTGACACCTTGTGCCTCCCACCTACAGAGAGCAGTGATCTTTATGACTGTAGCCAGAGGAAACACACCCCTGCATGTCCTCATGTGTGTGTAGATGGGAGCACGTGCACGTGTTGTGTGCGCACATGGAGGTCAGAGGACATCCCCCGGTTGTCAGTCCTCAAGTATGTTGTCCACCTGTTCTTGAAACAGGGTCTCTCATTGGCCTGGAACTTGCCTATTAGTCTAGACTGTCTGGTCAGTGAGCTCCAGAAGGTGAGGTGAAAGCTAGCCTGGGAGAGAGATCAGAGAGAGAGAGAACGGGGAAGGAGGGAGAAGGAATCCTATAGCTCTCAGTCCCCATACGGCTAAGGTTACAAGAGCACGCTGCCATGTCCAGCATTTTTACATGGATAGCAGATACTGAACCCACGTTCTCATGTGAGGCAACTTTAGCAATTTAGCTATCTATTCAGCCATGTCCAGGAAATTTTTGAACCATAGTGGGTGGATGGACAGGCAACTACATTACGCTAATACAAAGCTTGATCTGTGATGGAATATCCCTTGTGAACACGGTGCTGGGTCACCAAGGGAGTGACATGCCCAGGAGAGACCCAAAGGGCTTGGAATGGGGCTGGCTCTGATAGTCACTTGCTGTCAGTCCCAAGGCACTGATACAGGTTTCCCTGCACTGCACTGTTTGTGTGTGTGTGTGTGTGTGTGTGTGTGTGTGTTTTCTTGTTTAACTATGAACACCATGCTGCTCTTCCAGGTGCATCCTGGAGCTGGTGCAATTTTGACAACATGCCACTGTTTGTGATGGCAACAGCTGTGACCTTCAGCACCAAGAAGAAACCTTCCCACGCTGACGCAGGCTGTCTTTCTATACAACATGAAGGCTGTTGGGCAGGGCTATGGGGCAGGGAGATAATTTGCTCCAGGCTGGTTCTCCTGGGGCTCTAGGTCTCAACTTAGCTGCTGTCTCCTCCTGCTCTGGTTATGTCCAAATTCCACCGCATCCAGGAGCCTTGGTGGTACTAATGCTTGAATCTGCCCTCCACACCCAGCACATTCATCTGAGATGATCTTGGTCACGGGTTTACCTATTGATGGTCAGCTGTCTTCCCTAGAATAATGGAAAAGCTGCAAAGTTCTTTTTCCCCCCCTTCCCTCCCTCTCCAGCTCTCCTACCTGGCTATATTTCAACTCATCTTCTGCAATCCACCCATCTCAGTGTTGGGATTATAGGTATGTACCACAACATGCTACTTTCCTTTTTGTTTCTTTGTCTGTCCATTCTTTTTTGATTTTTTATGTTTTTCTTTTTTAAAAAACATCTTTTCATTTTATTTATGAGAGAGAGGCAGGCAGATGGAGAATGGGTGCACCAGGGCCTTTAGCCACTGCAATTGAACTCCAGATGCATGTGCCACCTTGTGCATCTGGCATATGTGGGTCCTGGGGAATCTAACCTGGTTCCTTTGGCTTTGCAGGCAAACACCTTAACCTCCAAACAATTTCTCCAGCCCTCTTTTTATTTTTTAAAGTATTTTTATTTATTTATAAGAGAGAGAAAGAGAGGGAAGGAGACGGGGGGATGCCATTCATTCTCTTTTTTTTTTTGTTTGTTTTTTGAGGTAAGGTCTCACTCTAGCCCAGGCTGACCTGGAATTCACTATGGAGTCTCAGGGTGGCCTCAAACTCACGGCGATCCTCCTATCTCTGCCTCCCGAGTACTGGGATTAAAGGTGTGCGCCACCATGCCCAGCTTTTTGTTATTTTTTAAAAAATATTTTTTCACCGGGTGTGGTGGTGCACACCTTTAATCCCAGCACTCGGGAGGCAGAGGTAGGAGGATTGCCATGAGTTTGAGGCCACTCCGAGACTCCGTAGTGAATTCCAGGTCAGCCTGAGCTAGAGTGAGACCCCACCTCGGAAAACCAATAAATACATATATATATATACACACATACACACACATATATATGTTAAATTTATTTATGGGGGGGGGGAAGTGCCAGTGCCTCTTGCTGCTACAAATGAACTCCAGACATATGCACCATTTTGTGCATCTGCTTTATATGGCTACTGGGGATAGAACCCATGCTGTCAGGTTTCGCAATCAAGCAACTGCTGAGCCATCTCTTCAGTCCTTTGTCCATTCTTGAATCCCCTGCTTCTAGAACAATGCCCGGTACACAGCTGGTGTTGGGTTCATGTTCACTGAGTAATAAATGTCACAGCCAACATGCACAATCGGAGGAAAACCTGTCTCGACCAATCTTCCTGCTCCCTGAAAGACTGCCTCATAAAATAATTGTTTTCAAATGAGCATGTGTGTGCAGTGTGCACGCACAAATGTATATATGTCCGTGTGTGTGTGGGTGCATGTGTATGTGTTCCAGTGTGCTTGTGGAAGCCAGAAGTAGATGTCAGGTATCATCCTTAGTTGTTCTCTTACCTTACTTTGTTTTTGAGGCAAGTCCAACAGACTTGCCTTTTTTTATGCAAGAGACCAAGAGCAAGAGCCAGAGCCAGAGCCAGCGGGAGAGAGAGAGAGAGAGAGAGAGAGAGAGAATTGGCAGACCAGGGTCTCTAGCCATTACAATCCAACTCCAGACACATGTGCCACCTTGTGTATATGTGTGACCTCGCATGTTTGCGTCACTTTGTGTGTCTGGCTTATGTGGGACCTGGAGAGTCGAACATGAGTCTTTAGGCTTTGCAGGCAAGCGCCTTAACTGCTAAACCATCTCTAGCCCCTATCTTATTTATTTATTTATTTATTTTTGTTTTTTCTTCAAGGTAGGGTCTCACTCTGGTCCAGGCTGACCTGGAATTCACTATGTAGTCTCAGGGTGGACTCTAACTAATAGCAATCTTCCTACTTCTGCCTCCTGAGTACTGGGATTAAAGGCGTGTGCTACGACACCTGGCCCTACCTTATTTTTTTTTTTTTTTTTGAGACAGAGTCTTTCACTGAACCTGGAGCTTACCAATTTGACTAGACTAGTTAGCTAATGAGTCCTAAGGAATCTTTCTATATCTACCTCCCCAGTTCTGGGGTTGCAGGCATACACAGCAGGCACTGGAGATTCCAATTCAGTTCCTTATGTTCGGGAGGCAGACACTTTACTGACTGGGCTATCTTCTCTAGTCCCACAGAAAGATTTCCCCCCGAAGCTGGGCTCTATTCAGGCTATTCATCTGCTCTGAGACCTTCAGTAGCTCGCTTGCACCCACATGCCTTAGGAAGACAATATAGACCCAGGTTGACACAGCTCTTTCCTAAGTGGTGTCACTTGGGTGCACACACCTTTCACTCCAATCCAGGTGAGTCTCTCCCTGGGGCACTCCATTCCTGCTGTTCCTGCTGCCTGACACCCTCTTGTCATCTCTTCACCCCACTCACCTCCCACATGCTTGTCCTTTGACAGGCTCAGGTTCAGGATCACTGCCTCCAGGAAGTGTTCACTAGTCCCAGCTGTTCTCCTTCTAGATCCCTTTCCTCCTTGGCTTATCATTTTGTTATCAATTTATCACACTCATATTTTTCGTGCTCCCTCACTCCTTCTCTCTCCTTCTTTCCCCACCGCTCTCTTTCCTCTTTTCCCATAGCTTTGGCTAGCCTGGAACTCATTATGTAGACCAAACTGGCCTCAAACTCATGACAATCCTCTCAGTTAGCCTCCTGAGTGCTGGAATCATAGGTGTGTGCCATCATTTTTCCTTAGAAAATATGATTTTTTAACCAGCAAAATTCACTCTTTTTTGGTATGCACTTTTATGTGTGTTGACAAATACATCACATCAGGAAGTCACCACAATCAAGATGTAACAATTCCTCACTCTCCAGAAACTACTTCAGGCTGTTTGTAGCCAGCCCTCTTCCCACCCCTAAGTCTCCAGAAACCTTCTGTCTGTATCATTTTACTGCTTCCAAAATGTCATAGGAAGGATCAAGGCTGGGGCATGGCTTAGTGGTAGAGCACTTGCCTAGAATTCTTAGGGTGGGATTAGGGGCAGGGCTCAGCAGTAGGAAACCTGCCTATAATGCTCAAGGTCCTGGGTTCCATCCCTAGCACCACAACAAACCCACACACAAAACCAACCAACCAGGAACCAAGCCAGACTCAATCTGGCTATAACCCTGGGTTGTAACATTTGCTTTTAGCAGGATGTGTTGAGACTCCCCTTGGTGCGGAGTGCTTCAGGAACTGCTTGCTCTTCATGGCAGAGTGCCATGTCTTTGGATGGGTGCCTGTTTGCCCATTCGTGAAAGACACCTGGTCTGATCCCATAGTTGCCAGGGCTCCTATAAACATTCCAGTACAGATTTTTACACAAATGTGTGTTTTCATGTCCCTTGGGTAAACACAGACAGGTGAGATTGCTGGGCCATATGGTAGGTGTGTGCTTAACTTTTCAGAAAGTACCTGGTTGTTTTCCAAAGCGACCTCGTGGTTTTGCATTCTGACCACTTGTTCCACATCCTCCCTGACACTGGGTATCACTGGTTGTTATTTTAGCTATCTTAATAAATGAGTAGTTGTCTCTTTTCCTGCTGGCCTCTGCCACCTGTCTGTGACCTCCTAACAGAGACAATCTTTCATCTACCCTCAGAGGCTTGAGTGGGGCTGACACATTGTAGGTGCTCAGAGAATGTTGTGACTGAGTGAATCTACAGAGTGAATGAAGGCTCTATGGAAGTGGTACTTGGAGTGAACGGTGTTTATGGTTGAGATTCCATGGATGGGATTTAGTTAATGCTTCTCTCAAGGGAAGTCATTAGGTATTTTTCTCATTGCTGTGACAAAATATCCAAGAGAAGCAAGAAAGGTTAGAGACGTTCATTTTGGCTCCTGGTGTCAAAGGATCTCAGTTCATTACAGTAGGGATGGCATGGCGGCTGGGAAGCTCTGGCTGTGGCAATGGGAACTTGTAGCTTGGCTTACATTGTGATGGATCAGAAAACAGGCTGTAATCCCCAGAAACCGGCCTCCAGTGACCTAACTCCATCAGTCGGTCTCCACAGTCTCCCAAAACAGCATTACCCTCTGGGACCAGGTGTTACAACACATGAGCCTGCAGGGAAACATGTCAGTTTCCAAGCCATAGCACTCACTATGAGGTGGTCTTTCTGGAATGGCAGTCATAGGTCAGTCCCCCTTACGGCTATGACTAATACCTTTCTATGTTTGTTCAAAGTGCCCAGACTGCTTTCCACATCTGAGAAGTCTTACCTGTATTTCTTCACTGCTGTTTCACTGGGGTACACAGGTGCCCATGCTAGAGTCTGTGAGTGACTCATGGCAGTGGGAACCCTAAGCCCTGCCCCATACTCTGGCTTGGTAGGCCAACCATGTCTGGATGGATCTCACAGCTCCCTGAGAATAATGCTCATGAGAGGCAATCACCCTCTGTGAATGCAGCAATGATTCCAAATCCAGAAGATTTTCAGAGCCCAGCTGTGCTGTCACCAGACAGGTCACCTCAGCCAGCGTGGTACTTTGAAGTGGATGTCCTCCATAAACTCTGTGTTCTGAATACTTGATCCCAGTTTGGCAGGTGGAGCCTTGCTGGAGGAGCTGTGCTTAGAGGTGTACAGTTAGAGCTTGGCTGACTCTCCTGCTGCTGTTTTCCACCTGCTGTGGCAGAGGTGATGTCCAGCTTCTACTTATGCCACACATTCCTCTGCCATCATGAAGCTTCCCATGAGATGGTGCTCCAAAATAAACCCATTCCTCTCATCAGCTGCTTTTGGTTGTGTGCTTTGTTGCAGCAATGAGAAGGTAACTTGAGCAGCCAGGTGCATAAGCTTTTGAGCCTCACTTTCCTCATCTGTAAAATAGATCTGAAAACAACTAGGCTTCCCATCCTGGCTTTGAGGATCAGGCGCATTTGCTGAGCGAAGGGTCCTGGCCCAACACAGGTGTTCAAAGAACACTACTGAGTTAGGTAAGTTGGAAATACTTTAGATTCCCCTCACAGCTAGCTAATTGCCTCATATTTTAATCTTTTTCTTGATAACAATAAAGAGAAGTACAGTTTGCATGTATGTACAGGACAATGGATTTTCAACACCAAAGACATTATTTAACCAACACCCCATCAAGAAAGACACATTCCCCACCCCCCAGGTCATAGTCCAAGATCGCTTTTCATCACCAGTTTCTCCAGGGTGGCCAGTGCTCTGGCTTCTAACAGCCTCATTTTGAAACAGTTTCAGTTCTTTGTAACAAGTGAGACACTCTCAGGAAAGAGCAGGGTGTAATGGTGCATGCCTGTGGGAGGCTGAGGTGGGAGGATCATGAGTTCAAGTCCAGCCTGGGCTGTACAGCAAGACCTGTTTGAGAAAAGGAGAAGAGGAGAGAAGAGAAAGAAGAGATTGAAAATAGAAACAGAGACCCACTGACGCATTGAAGAAACTTAAAAATATTTTATTATTATTATTATTGTACTGGGGATTGTAGGCTGGCCTTGAGCTACTCTGCAGTCCAGGATGACCTTGAACTTGCAGTTCTTCTGCCTTAGCCTTTTGGGAAGCAGGGATGACAAGTTTCTGCCCTCAGACCCAGCTTAAAACAATTTTGGGGACTGGGAGATGGCTCAGTCAGTAAAGTGCTTGCTGTGCAAGCATGAAAGTTTGATTATAAGACCCATGCCAAAAATGTTGGACAGGGGCTGGAGAGATGGCTTAGCAGTTAAGTGCTTGCCTGTGAAGCCTAAGGACCCCGGTTCGAGGCTCTACTCCCCAGGACCCACGTAAGTCAGATGCACAAGTTGGCACATGCATTTGGAGTTTGTTTGCTGTGGCTGGAGGCCCTGGTGCACCCATTCTCTCCTTATCTGCCTCTTTCTCTCTCTGTCTGTTGCTCTCAAATAAATAAATAAAAATCAACAAAAATTTTTTTAAAAGTTGGACATAGTAGTGTATACGTGTAATCTCAGCACTGGGGAAGTGGAAACAGGAGGATCCCTGGGGTTTACTGGCCAGCCAGTCTAGTCTACTTGGTGAGCTCTAGGCTAGTGAGAGGCCCTTTCTCAAAAACAACCAAAAAAAAAAAAAAAAAAAAAAGGAAGGTGGGTGGTTCCCAGAGGAACACATTCAAGGTTGTCCTCTGACCTCTACATGCTCCTGAGCCCCCACCCCACATGCACCTCTACACACGCGGACATGCACATGCTCTATACATGCAAAACATTAATTTTCAATTGAACTCTACACAAAATTGCACAAGCCGTAAGTGTAAAGTGAAATGAACTTCCATAAAGTGACCACCCCACATAACCACCAGGTCTAGAACATCATGGACCATTGTCCTCCAGGGACTTTGTTCTGCTCCCTCCCAGGCAAGGACGACCACTGTTGCAGCTCTCAAGGGCATCAGTCAGTTCTGCCCCACAACACTTTGTCTTCATCAAATCTGCTTTCTTTCTCTGAGGTCCTTAGAGAACTCTTGCTCATTTGCAGACTTTGCTCTGGAGCTGGGGGGCAGGGGAGCTCAGTGGCAGGGTGTGTCTCCAGCGTGCACAAGGCCCCCACCCCCAGCAGTACCACCAAGACCCAACCATAGTTACCTCTGAGAAGCCTCTTCAGCTCAGGAGTCAGAGGTCAGCCCTCAGTTCATCCCCTTACCTCAGCTTTTGCCACGTTGGGGTAGCCAACGCCTCTTCCTGCCGTTCCTTCCGCCATGGTGATGGCTCTGACCTGTTTACTGAACCCAGGACACAGAGCCCTGAATCGTGACTTCCCAAAGGTCAAAAAATCTTAAACCTTGTATGTATGAATGTGGCCTGACTTGGAAATGGGGTCATAGCAGATGTATTGCATTCAGGATCTCAAAGTGAAACCATTCCAGATTGAGGGAGGGCCTGAAATCTAAAGATTGTCCTTGTCAGAGAAAGATGCCCAGACATAGAGAGAGATGTCTGTGAAGACAGACAGAGGCAGAGATGGGAGGGATGTGGCTTCCGACTCAAAAGCACAAGGACCTCCATTTGCCAACAGAAGCCAGAACGAAGCAGGGGAAAGTTTAGGCCTGGCTTCAGAATGACTGGAGCATACATTTCATTTCCTTCCTGCTCTCCTAGCCCTAGGCATTGAGCATAGGGCTTAACACAAACTAGGAAAGTGCTCTGCCACTAAGCTGTATCCCTCAACTCCCTTTCCACTTATTTATTTATTTTGTTGCTATTTATGCTGTACAGTGTATGTGTGTATGTGTGGGTGGTATGGTGCAGGGTGTATGCATGTGCATGTGTGTAAAGGTGTGGTGTATCTGTGAGTATGTGTGCAGATGTGCATGGAGGCCAGAGGAGAACTTCACATGTCTCCCCAAGTTACTCATCCCCCTTCATTATGTGTTTCCTTGAGAAAGGCTCACACTGGTTCTTGCAAGAGCCAGTGATTCTCTGACCTCTGTTCCTTGCAGGACTAAGGTAGCAGTGCACGTGGCTAGGCCCAGCTGTCTATGTGGTGCCAGGAATTGAACTCAGATTCTCAGCCCCCTCATGTTTGTACAGAAAGCGCTATTATCTGCTGAGCCATCTCTTCAGCCCTGTCAGTTTTTACTTTGAAAAAGGGTTGGCAAAAGGGCCCAGCTTGTAGCTCAAGCAGGCCCTGAACTTTCAATCCTCCTGCCTCAGACATCCAAGTGGCTGGGATTACAAGTGTGCACCGCTGGCCTTGCTGATTCACGAAGCATCACAGCCTTGGGAAGCTAACACAGACCTAGTGTAACTGAAGATTAGAGCTCATGCTGCCTGTCACCATAAATGCCAGTAAGCAAAGATGGGAATTAAATGGCTAGACTGTACCTTAATCAGTGAGCCAGGGACCTGAGAGGGCAGTAGATAGGCACTGTGAGAAAGCAGCAACAGCAGAAATCCCAAACTGCCTTCCATCTTGAGCCAGTGGGCTTTATAGGGTAAACAAGGCAGTCAGGCATTCAGAAGCTTGGTCTTGCCTCCCCTCTGGCCAGGTAGTCAGCAATGTTTCTGAGAGTCATGATGCCAGGGCCTCTCTTGCTATCATCCTTTCCTTCTGTGGATGCTTGGGCTCAGGCACTTCTTGCGCTGAGTCTTGTTAGTTTCTGTAGGTATTGACCTTGTACTTCACCTGGGGCATCTGGATTGAGGAGGTTACTGCAGAACAAACAAACACTAACTGCGTGTGCTAAGCCACTGGCAACACGCCCATGCAGACTCCTTTCTACAACAAGGAGGACAAAGGTGTCCTGATAAGATAGAGTCTAAAGGTGCCCTCTGACTGAATGAAAGATCTGACTTGCAAGGCTTACCTGCCTGAGGTGCAAACAAAAGGACCCCTGAGCCAGGTAATCCCAGCATTCGGGAGGTTGAGGCAGGAGGATTAGGAATTTAAGACCATCTTCAACTACTTAGCTAGTTGGAGGCCAGTCTGGGCTATATGAGACCCTGTCTCGCAAACAAACAAACAACAAACAAAACCCAGAAGAGGGCCTTTGGGGGTTGTCTATCTCTGAGCCACTTCATGTAACCTTAAAACCCCAGGACTGCCTGTGCTATGTCATTTCCCCTTGCTCCCACTAACGACTACCTTGTTTGGTCATATGCCCACATAGTCCATTACGTGAGATGAGGGAAGCAGCCATCCCAAGCATCCAACCAAAGACGGAATCTCATTTCCTAAGGGTAGCTGAACAGACTGGCCTTGGGACCCAATTCTGACCAGTAGGACTGGAAAGAAGCATGGCAGGTGATGAGGAAGCTGTCCTCCTCTGGTCTCTTCAAAGCTCTGTAGGGTACGGTTGCCAAGATTATGACATAAAAAGATCCCACTCCTCCTTAGTTACTTTTGCACCGCTGTGACCAAAACGCTGGACAGAGACACCTGTATGGAGGGAAGGTTTGTTTCGGCGGACGGTTTCTGTGAGCTTGCAGGAAGGAACTCTCGTGTTCCTGGCAGCGGGAGCTTGGAGTGGTGGAGTGGTGGCTGTCCACGTGCTCATGGGCCAGGAAGCAGACAGCGCCAAAGCCAGTGGTCAGTCTCTCACCTTCAAAAGCCCATCTTCTAGTGACCTACTTCTGTCAGCTAGGTCTCACCTCTTAAAGGTGCCACAGCCTACCAAAGTAAAGCCACCCAATGGGGAATGAGTATCAAGACATGAACCTGTGAGGGGTCATTTCAGATTCAACTTAATTTTTTTTTTTTTTTGCTTTGTTTTTGTTGTGTTGTTGCACTGGGGATGGAACCCTGGGCCTTGGGTATGCCAGGGAAATGCTCTACCACTGAGCTACTTCCCCAGTCCTTCTACTGCTGGTTGTACCCTGCCCACCTCCAGCCAGGCTGGGGCTTCCCGTGACAAGAGGATTTGCTAGTCTCTTCATGAAAGCTGAACACAGGCTACTCTCACGCTAACCATTAGGCACGGGGCTTCTGTGTTTAGTGCAGACTGGGGATTGAGACTCAGAGAATACGTCACATCCTAGAGGACACAGGGAGGTATGTGGTGGAGCCTAGAGTCACACTTTTGCCCACCTGTCTCCACAACTGGTACTCAGCTTCTCCCTCTTCTTTTTCCCCTCTAATTTTTTGAGACAGGGTCTCACTATGTATTCCAGGCTGACCTTGAACCCACAACCCTCTTGCTTTAGACTCTCTTGCATGCTGAGATTACATGCATGTACCACCACAACTGGCTAGATTTCTTTCTGTTTTTAACAATATTTATTTATTTGTGTATGTGTATACATGTGTCTGACCTCTTGCTGCTGTGAACACCGGACATTTGTGCCATTTTTTTTGTTTGGTTGTCTTTGGAGGTAGGGTCGTACTCTAGCTCAGGCTGACTTGGAATTCACTATGTAGTCTCAAGGTGGCCTCGAACTCATGGCAGTGAGCTCATACCTCTGCCACCTGAGTGCTGGGAATAAAGGCATGCACCACCATGCCTGGCCACTTGTGCCATTTTTTTGTGTCTGGCTTATGTGGGTGGTTTGGGAATTGAACTTGGGCTGGCAGGCTGTTCAAGCAAGTACCTTAAACCACTGAGCCATCTTTCCAGCCCCCTTTTCTCTTGATTTTTAAAATTTTTTTTGTTTATTTTTATTTATTTGAGAGTAACAGAGAGAGAAAGAGGCAATGAGAGAGAGAGAGACAGAGAGAGAGAGAGAGAGAGAGAGAGAGAGAGAGAATGTGCGTGCCAGGGCCTCCAGCTGTTGCAAATGAACTCCAGATGCATGCACCTCCTTGTGCATCTGGCTAACGTGGGTCCTGGGGAACTGAGCCTCGAACTGGGGTCCTTAGGCTTCACAGGCAAGTGCTTAACCGCTAAGCCATCTCTCCAGCCCTTTTTCTTGATTTTTAAATCACCTCTCGTGATTCTGCACTCAGTAGCCTGGTTCTCAGGACAGCAGGTGTTGAGCTGTCCCAGTGTGGAGACTGCAGTGTCAGCTCTAGGCTCCCACTTAGGAACAGCACCTAGGACGTGCCCAGCCTAGGATGTGGCTAACCGACTTGCTCTCCACAGGAGCCCTATCTCTTCATGGAGAAACCAGGCCATACAGATGAGAATGTTAGCACCGAGATATGACCCTGCAACCCACTTTGGGCCTGTTGGGCAGAACAGTGATGGTTGCTGCTCTGGTCTTTCAGTTTAAACAGTAGAGGGTGGCCCACCCTGCTGCTGCTGGTTCTGGGTGGCACTTCCTCCCCAAGAGGCTGGCCAACCATCAGCTGAGACTCGGCCTGTCCCCAGGGGCTGTGCACTTCTTTCAACAATGCCAGGAAGGGGAACCAGACTCAAAGGTGCTCAGGGGCCTTTCTGGTGGCTGTTGAAGGTGGGGGTGGAGGAAGAGTTAGTGAGGCCTGACCGCTGCCCTCAGTGGTGGGGAAAGGAGGCCCAGGTTTGAGAGACCCTCCCCACCCAAGTCAATAGTGATACTGGAATAAGTGGACATGGTGTTCAGCCAATGCCTTCAAACCTTTACACAAACCACTTCATTGAGATACAACCCAAATGCCTCACAGTTCTCCATTTAAATGTGTGATTTGGTAGCTTTAGAATTCACAGAACTATTCAACATTGTGATCACCCCCAGAGAGACACCACGAATCTATTAGCCATCAACTTCTGACAGACACCCTCAGACCTCTTATCCTTGGCAACCATGAGTGTCCTTCCTGTTTGTAGATTTACTGATTCTGGATAATCCCAAGGTTGGTGTCACGATGGAGAAATGTGGAGGCTCAGAGAGAGGCACTTAGCAGTTCCTGGTCTGTCAGTCAAGGAGGGGGCAGACCTTGGACTTGAATCCAGATCTTCTCTCTTTAAGTCCATAGTTCATGTGAGCTTCCTGTTCTTTTCTTTTTTTCCTTGTAACAGTATTAAAAGTTTCCAGTCCTGATTGTTGAATTGTGGAGAAAGCTTTACCTCTACGGTGTCATTCATTCACTGTGCAGAGGAGCAACCTGAGGCACAGAGAACTGAGCGGTCCAGTGTACCAGAGTACTGGTGAACAGAGAGGGCCACTGAGAACACAGCTGGATGCTTGAGGACAAGTGAGAGTGCAAACCAAAGAACTGAGCTTCTCAGAAGGCTGAGGCAGGACAAGTTGAAGGCTTGCCTGGACCAGAAAATGAGCTTGAGGCCAGACGGGGCCACTTAGTGACACCCTGTCTCAAGTGCCCACAAACATGTATGCACACATATACATGCAAAAAATAAAAATAAGGAGGGATGGCTTAGCGGTTAAGGCATTTGCCTGCAAAGCCAAAGGACCCAGGTTCGATTCCCCAGGACCCACGTTAGCCAGCTGCACAAGGGGGCACATGCGTCTGGAGTTCGTTTGCAGTGGCTGGTGGCCCTGGCGCACCCATTCTCTCTCCCTCTTTCTCTGTCAAATAAATAAATTAAAAAATAGAAATAAATAAAAATAAAAATAAAGCAGGCCAGGGATGTAGCTCAGTGGTAGGGTGCTTGCCTTGCATGTATAAGATCTGTAAAGCCTAGGCTTCATCATCTCCTGAACTATTAAGAAAAGGTTGAGATCATGTTGATAAAGACATTTTCTTCCTTTTCTTTCAGGTCAATCTTCATGCTCTACTCCTTTCTTTTTATAGGAAAAGGAAAAGAAAGTTCCCTCCACCCTTTGAGGCCACTTCCTGACCCATTTGTGAGTCTGTGTGAAATGGCTGCAAACTCATGTCCTGCTGCCTAAACACTTATTAATGCTGGGGCCGAGCTATGAGCTCTGGCATCAGGCAGACTTGAGTTCAAATTCTGCCTATACCACCCACTGACTTCACTCTTGAGCAGCAAGACGCTGACCAGTGGCAGGGCCTTTCTGTCCATAAGACTGGAGACTGAGTGGTCTCCTGGGTTCAGTGTTCTTAGAAATAGAAGTGTCATTTTATATGAGTTTTCCATTTATATGAGTCTTACTTTTGTTTTGCACAATAGGAAGTTTGAGGAAGCATTGAGGTGCCCTGACCACTTCTGCCCTTTGCTCTGGATTTTTGGGAGTAGTAAGAAAGTGAGCAAGGAAGAAAGGGGATTAAACACAGGAAAAGAAGCCGGGCATGGTGATCCATACTTGTGAGCCCAGTGCCTGGGAGGCTGAGGCACAAGGATTGTGAGCTCTGGGCCAGATTAGCTGCATAGGTGAGACCCTGTCTCAAAGCAAACACAACAAAACAAATCAACAACAAACAAGGGCTGGGGATGTGGCTCAGTAGTTAGAGTGCTTTTGTAACATGCAAAAAGTCTTGGGATTGATTTCCAACACTGCATAAAACAGGAGTGGTGGTGAATTGTGTTGAAATCCCAGCACTTGAGAGCTGGAGGCAAGACAAGGTCATCTTCTGCTACTTGGTAAAGTGAGGCTAGCCTGGGATGATACATGAGAGCCCATTTCCTTCTTTCTTTCTTTCTTTCTTTCTTTCTTTCTTTCTTTCTTTCTTTCTTTTTTTTCTGTTTCTTTCTGAGGTGGAGTTTCACTCTAGCCCAGGTGGACCTGCAACTCACTCTGTAGTCCCAGGATGGCTTCGAACTCATAGTGATCCTCCTACCTCTGCCTCTCAAGTGCTGGGATTAGAGGCATGCACCACTTCACCCAGCTTGAGAGCCCATTTCTAAACAAACAGATACACACACACCTCCACCCCTCCCAGAGAGAGAGAGAGGGAGAAAGAGAGAGAGAAACAAGTAAACAAAATATTAAACAAACTGCCACCTACTATAACCATCACTTCACACACAATGGTCATTTTAACTCCAGAAATGTTGTAGGCTGGCAATCATAGATAAAAACAGAATTCTTGACATGTCTTGAAACATATCCCACATTTTCTTTCCTGCGATTTCCATGAGTTAGAGAAAATGCCAGCCACAATCTGTGTGTTGGGACAGGCCTTCAGGAGCCTGGGCTGGGGCGTAGGTGTCCAGCTTCTGATGGTGCTCAGCTTCTTTTGTCAGGCAAAGAGGTTTAACAAGCTCCTAACACAGGCTTTGTAATACTTATACTTGTGTGGTTGAACTAACATATTATATACATTATAGAATATGTATCAAAAGAGAAATGTTACGGGACAGGGGCTCATGGAGCCCAGGCTGGCCTCACACTTGACATGTGGCCGAGGATGATCCTCCTCTCCGATGCCAGGACTACAGATGCACAAAGTGATGCAATCGTCTGGAGTTTGTTTCCAGCAGCAAGAGGTTCTGGTACACCCATTCTCTCTCCCTCTCTCGTTCCCTCTCCCTGTCACTACAAATAAATAATAAAGAACTTTGGGTGTTTAGTAAATTCCAGGCTTGCCAGGAAGATTAAAAACCCCACGTCAGTATAAACATGGCACTGAAAGGATCCACAGAACTTCTACACGTGGCATTTCCATCGAGCGACATTCCTAGATTCAAGACGGCCCCCATTGGAGTGATTTAGTGAACTCCAAGTGCCTGTTACAGCTGTAAGGCTGGCTCTAATCACAAGGAAAATACTTTCATCAAAGCCACACAAGAAGATTTAAATAAAATTCCACATGAGGGGCTGAGGTGATGGCTCAATCGTTAAAGGCTCTTGCTCTGAAAGCCTGTAGACCAGAATTCCAAGCAGGAGAACTGCAAGGCTCAGGGCAGTGGTTTTTACAGGGGAGGGACACACACACACACACACACAGCTCTCACCAGACTGGAGATGTGGCACAGTTGGTAGACCACTCACCCAGCATGCCTGAAGCCCTGGGTCCTTCCCTCCCTAGCATTGCATAAACCGAGGGTGTGGCCACACACCTATAATCCTAACACTAGGAAGTGAAGGTGGAAAGATCAGGAGTTCATGGTCATTCTCCGCAGAGTGTGTGTGTGGGCAGAAGCAACACAATATTTTCTAAAGCACTTGTTGCATTTTTCTCTCTAGGGAAATGGGACATCAATAGTGTAGCATTCTTTGTTCCTTAAAGCTCACCTTGACACCTGCACTGTTTTGATCAGTTTTGCAAAAACCGTAGCGGGGGGGGGGGGGGAGGTGTTTAAAGTCTCTAGGGTAGGATTGGGTATTCTGACTTCAAGCGAAGGCCACAAACGGGCAAGTCC
Organism: Dipus sagitta; assembly: GCA_036346955.1. NCBI lineage: Eukaryota > Metazoa > Chordata > Mammalia > Rodentia > Dipodidae > Dipus > Dipus sagitta. The sequence continues at coordinate 261,717,160 of CM070770.1, read as the reverse complement.
GGTGAGTGATGGAGGAGGGTATTAGATACACCGATGGTATATGTATACAGTAGGCACTCATAAACTAAGTTATTGGGTCCTTTCTCTCCACCTGGCCAAGTGACGTCCAGCAGGTAGGTACCCCTCAGCGGCAGAGGCGTGGCTCCAGGTTTGGGCGGTGCCGGAGCGTTCTCGGGGTGCTGGGGCAGAGGCAGGCGGGTCCCAGCCCGCCTTGGGCCCGGAGGCGCGGAGACGGGAGGGGGGGGCGGCCCCACGGAGTCACGTGGCCGCGCAGCTCTGGCCAAAGCAGAAGTAACGAGCCTGGTGGCGGAGGGCGCGCGCTGCCGGAGTGTCCGACCCGGAGGCGGCGGCTGCGCGCGGGACCCCAGAGCCGGCCGGGAAGCGCGGCCGGGTGGCGGCCGGGCGGCGGCCGGGCGGACACCTGCGCTCCGGTGACACGGCCAGGTGAGCGGCCCAGAGCGACCGGAGCACCCGCAGGGTGCCGGGGGACTTGCGCCCTTCTGTGTGTGTGGGAGGGGGGACCCGAGCGCCGGCAGCTGCGTCCGGTGGGGTCCTGCGCCCTAGCGCAGCGGACGCCGGCCGGGGTGGGGCGCTCCGTCGGGGCCGGCTGTGCCCAGGCCGAGCTGGGGACGGCGTGATCAGGGCCCAGCTGCCGGCCACTTCCTCCCCCGAGGCTGGCGCCACCTCACCGGGGCGCGCAGGGGGCGGCGTAGGTTTGAATGGGAGCTGGCGGGGTCACCGGAGCGCTGGCCTTCCAGGATCCTGGGGCCAAGGGTCCTGCGCGCGTGGCGCGTGGCTTCCCTTCGGACCTCCTCGGCCCGGAGGTCTTGGTTTTGAACTCCAGGGACAGCACTTCCCAGTAGTGCACAGGTGGCGGCGGGTGGGGGCGGGGCACCCTTCCTACACGCACCCTTCGGGACTCCCTCCGCGCCCGCCCGTAGTTGCACCCAGAAACAAGGCTGCACTCCTGTGCGCTTCCTGCTCCTGTTTGGGAATCCCAAAGACGTCACCAGCCTGCTAGCGGAGGAGTTCGTGGGAAGGGTGCGCCCCGTTCGGACCCCGGGGGTTGATGCCCGGTCCTTTCAGTGCCTTGATCTTGAACTACAGAGAGACTGGAGGGGTGATGGTGAGCGCGGGAAGACAGGTGGCCTCTCCGGGTGAGAACTTCATTTGAATTTCAGTTCTATTTGTGTGACCGGCCCAGACAGAGCTTGACGGACCTCTGTCAAATCTGGGTTTCACCCCCTGGAACCCGAAGCCCCAAGCCTGCGCCTCCACCACCACCCCGCGACATGGAAAGAGGTGTCCAGCTGTTCTTGACCTTCAGGTTAAAGGCCATGGACCTCAGTTTCGGTTCTGCAACAGGCCTTAGAGAATATCGGGGTCTGGGCAGGCCCCAGGCAGTTACCCCTCTTAAGTGCTGGTGAGCGTCAGGGTGGCTGTCCCTGGGGATTCTGGTTAGCAGTTTGCTTGATGCTGCCCTGTCTTCCTCTTAGGCAGACATGCGGAGCCTCTTTGGAGGAGGCAAAGTGGGGACTCCATGCACAGTCCCTTTGTAAAACCTCCTGGGTGAAGTTGGTGGGAAATTACCGGTGAGAAAACCTTTGGAAACACTTAATTTCGAAAAGTCAGCTTCGCCCCTAAAGAAGGGCTTATCTGTTTCATTTGATAGAAAGTGGAGTCAAAGCGGGACGTGTTAACAATCTCAGTACTGGAAAGACTGAGGTAGCAGGGCTGCTGTGAGTTCAAGGACAGCCTGGGCTGTTCCTGAGTGAGTTCCAGATAAGCTTCGACTAGAGTGAGACCCTGCCTCAAAAAAGTAAAAATAAGTAAACAAAAAAAATGAAAGAAAAAGAAAGGTGAGCTGTCCACTCTGCCCCCTTCCAGCCCAGCCGCTAATAGTAATCCTTCTGGATTTACAAGCGATAACCTTTGTGAAAATGTAATTATATTGTAACTTCATGGTTTGCAACTTTTTTCATCTAATAGCTCACGAATCTTTCCAGGTCCATTTGCTTATAATGTTTTTCTCATTCATTCATCTTGCACCACATTCACTCATTTTTTCATTTTTATTATTTTGAGACAGAGTTTCACTAGGTAGCTCAGGTAGGCCTTGAACTTTCTCTTCCTATCTCTGACTCCTAAGTGCTGGGATGATGGGCCCGCGACACCACCTCTGGCTTGGGCATTCACAAATGTGCTGCTCCAGACTTAAGGGACTCCCAAAGAGATGAGGAGTTGGACTGTTTCCTGTTTTGTTTATTTATACAAATGGATCAGAGAGCACCTTTGTGTATATCTTTCTGTACATGCACTCTTGCTGGATCAAAGCATGATTTACACCTTACGAGTTGCTTAGGGGCTGACCAAAAAAGATGTCCACATATCTACACTCCCTCTTCTAGTGGTAGACACTGGTACCTTGGGTGAAGACTGTTCCCTGTGCTGCAGGCTGGGTGTAAGATGAGCCTCAGGGCTCTGTCACTACAGGAGGGACGGCCACTGTCCTGAAGTTCGGCTAGGCCAAATTCTAGCAGACTTGCTTCTCAAGGTTTTGGATGAAATCCTTACACTGCCCTGTATGTGCAGAGAACTCCTTAGAGACGTCATCCCTGTTTCCTGGTTTGGGGTTCCTGTGTATCAGAAGTCTATTTCAGAGGAGATGGGTACATTCAGGGTGGTGTGGCCATAGACTCAAGCTTACTTCAACGTGAAGGACATGAAATATCAAAATGATAAAGTCTCTTCTTACATCTGTGCCACATTTGTATTGACATTGGGCCAGGTTATCTACTGTGGTTGAGGAAAAGGCATGTCAAGACAGTTTCATGTTTTTTGGGAAGAAGCAAAGCAGAATTGTCAGGAAGCTGGTGCCCATCTGAGGGACCAAGGTTGTTTAGCGGCCTCCTTGCCGCTGGGGCTGAAGCTGAGACCTGGAAGGCCTGAGCTGGGAGCCGACAAGTCTGGTCAAACTTTGCTAGAATTCTGAATTCCAGAACGCACAGGCTGGAGGATCAGAGTGACGGCCCCTCTCAGTGTGTGGCTACCTCCTGTGTGTGTGACCTGGATCCAGGAATTTCCCCCTCTCTGGACTTCCATTTTCAAAACCTCAGGCTTTTTTTTTTTCTTTTTCCATTCATAAGGATGGAACCCAGGGCCTGCGCTCACCAGGCAAGTGTTCTACTGCACTGCGGCATTTCATGTTGAGCTACATGAGACCAGAACAGGTGGGGCATCTATGAAGGGCCTCATTAACAGCCACTTCCCATGGATGGGCTGAGCCATGTGCATCTTGTTCACTGTTTGTCCTGGGCAAGGGCTTTGTTAAATTGCTCTCAAGGAGAGAACAGAGCTCTGGTGCATGCCACCTGTCCTATCTTCTGGTTTTTGGTTAAGCCCATTCCTCTGACTGGAAAATTGCTGCTGCTTCATCCTTTTATTTTTGGAAACAGTCTCATTCTACAGCCCAAACTAGCCTCGAATTTGCAACAATCCTTCTGCCTTAGCCTCCTGAATGCTGGGATTAGAGGCATGCACCACCATGACCAGTTCATGAGATGCCAGGGACCAAACCCAGGGCTTTGTTCATGCTAGGCAAGCCCTCTACCTACTGAGCTACATCTTCACTCCTATGTTTTAAAAATATTTATTTGTTTTAGAGAGAGAGACACACACACACATACACAGGGAGAGAGAGAGAGAGAGAGGCGCAGATAGACAGATATATAGAGAGAATGGGCACACCAGGGCATCTATCCACTGCAAACGAACTCCAGACACATGCACCACCTTGTGCATCAGGCTTACTTGGGTCCTAGAGAATCGGACCTGCGTCCTTTGGCTTTGCAGGCAAGCACCTTAACCACTAAGCAACCTCTCCAGTCCCATTCCTAACTTTATAAGATGGAATCCAAACACTTTTTCCCCCAGAAACTTTCTTTAAATCCTTTAAGCCCCTGGTTACACTCCAGGCGAAATGAGGGCCTTCTCACTGCTCCCTGCCCTCCTGCTCCCCGCCCAGTTGTTTGGTGCTTCCTTGACTCTGCATCAGGATGGTTGGTAGCGAGCTATGCCAGCTTTGTACTGGGAACAAGCGCAATGAGTGATCTTATCTCCTGTTGCCAGCACTCCCGTGGAGGGATCTTTGGCTATGCGCACACATGGAGGAGGAAGGGGCAAAGGGCACGGTCTGGGCCTCTCCCTGCTCCTGTCATTTGCATTCTGGCTCCCAGCCTGGTGCCTGGCATGGGGATCATATTTGATCAGTATGTGTGCCACCTGCCTGAAAAATGTTAACTGAGTACCTGCTAAACACTGTCAGTTGAATGCCAATTGTCTGTCCTTACACACACACACACACACACACACACACACACTCTCTCTGTCTGTCTGTCTGTCTGTCTGTCTAAGGGCAATTTGTCCCGATTTCACAAGTGAGAGGGCCCAGATTTGGAGCAGCTCAGCAAGAGCCCGAGCAAGTTGGAGTTCCTCACAGCTCTGACCCACCATCTGGGTCTTAATCCCTGTTTTTTGGCCTAGGATAGCCCTTTAGTGCTACTTGGTACTTGAAAGCTATAGAGTGAGGACTGTAGGGGCCTAACAGGACCTGGAGGGAGGAGAAGAGATAAATACATACCCCACTATTGTTTTAGGCAAATCCAACAGACTGGCCTTTTTTATGCAGGAGAGAGAGAGAGAACTCCCCACTATTTTTTTAAAAAAATATTTGAGAGATATGGAGATAGAGACAGAAAGAGGGAGAGAGAGAGAATGGGGCACACCAGTGCCTTTTGCCACTGCATATGAACTCCAGACACATGTGCCACTTTGTGCATCTGGCTTTATGTGCGTACTGAGAAATTGAACTCTGACCTTTAGGTTTTGCTAGCAAGTCCCTTTAACCACTAAGACATTTCTCCAGCCTCTACATCTCACTATTGATGGTAACAGTCATGATCACTAAATCTAAGGAACATTGTTTTGTTTTGTGAAAAGGTCTCGTAGCTTAGGCTGGCCTTGAATTCACTGTGTAGGTGGCTGAGGTGATCTTGTACTCCTGTTCTTCCTGCCCTCACTGCTGAGATTACAGGTGAATGCTGCCAGGCCTGTCTTCTGTCCTTGTTTGAAGGGCCCAAGATAGGTTGTCCTGTTTTTTTTTTAATTTTTTTGTTTATTATTTATTTATTTGAGAGTGACAGAGAAAGAGGGAGAGAGAGAGAGAGAGAGAGAGAGAGAGAGGAGAGAATGGGCACACCATGGCCTCCAGCCACTGCAAACGAACTCCAGATGCATCCACCACCATGTGCATTTGGCTTATGTGGGTTCTGAGGAGTAGGACCTGGGTCCTTAGGCTTTGCAGGAAAGTGCCTTAACTGCTGAGCCTTCTCTTCAGCCCAATGTCACCTTCTTTTATATGGCTGGAAAAGAAGCCCAGAGGGTGTGGTGCCCCTTGCAGCAGGTGTAGCTCCAGATCTGGAGTTGGAGTTAGAAAAGGGGAGAGATGCAGAGTGAGGGCTCAGGGAGCTATTGAAGAGCAATGTGATGAGATTCATGCCACTAGCCACAGGACTGCGAATCTTGGGGAGCCAGGGCAGAAGCAGGGACCAGTGAGCAGACTGTTAGAATTCCAACTCTGAGTCATGGAGGAGCAGGGAGTGGGGATGGCTGGACTCTGATTGGCTGCTTGTGTTTGGGCTGGAGAAGGTCCAGACTAGGATTTTCCAGAGACTTAGGGCCTGAGCAACTCTCTTTTAATTCCCCTGTCACTAGCAGGAGTGAACTGTTCCCTGGGACACCTTCTGGATATGTCATCACCACAGGCACTAAACTGGGACTGCCAAGAGCAGAGGTGTGGAGAGGTCAGGGTCATGGTCAGCAAGAACTCACACTGGGATTTGACCTTGAGGCTTCTGGGCCTAGGTATTTTCTGTCCTTTAAGCTTCATCGCTGCTTGGAGGAACTAGTTGCTTAGGTCTTCACAGATGCATCCTGGACTTTCTTTCTTGGTTTTATTTTATTATTTATTCTTCTGTTTCCGATTTACATAAAAGGATGCTTAGGAATCTCCCATAACTGGATAGACATGGTGATGGCGAGAGGAGGTTGGAAGACAGTCTTGGCTTGTTTGGTTATTCAAATTTAGACTGGAAGAGAGTAGGTCACCTTCCAAGCTGAGGCGATTTGGTTATTCAAAGCTGGTGTAGTGGTTGGGTCACTGAAGCCAGAGATCCCTCCCTCATCCAGACTTCATTTATACCGTTGCCTTCCGCCTGGGCTCTGAGTAGTCATTGACTCCCCTGGAACTAGAACTTTCTAAAACTCACCACAATGGGTGTGAGACAGAGTTTTGGCTCCTAACATCCACACCCTGTTCACGAACCTCACTTCAGCTTATAAAAATCAATTTACTCCTTTATTCTGTCTCTGCAGCCTCTGTATTGGTCCTGTCTCCCTCCTTCTCCCTGGAGCCACCAACAATGACTACCATGGTCAACATGGATGCCCTTCCTGAATATGAGAAGAGTCAGATCAAGAGAGCCCTGGAGCTGGGGACGGTGATGACTGTGTTCAGCTTCCGCAAGTCCACTCCAGAGCGGAGGACAGTGCAGGTGATCATGGAGACGCGGCAGGTGGCTTGGAGCAAGACAGCAGACAAGATCGAAGGCTTTTGTGAGTACCTGCAAACCACAGCAAGAGGTCTTTGCTTTGGTGTCCAAATGCACAGAGTGCATCACTCCATGTTTTTTAAAACAATATATTTTATTTATTAGAGCGAGAGAGAAGCGCAAGAGAGAGAGAGAGAGAGAGAGAGAGAGAGAGAGAGAGAAGGACAGACACAGAGAGTGCGAATGGGCATGCCAGGGCCTCCAGCCACTGCAAACAAACTCCAGACGCATGTGCCCCCTTGAGCATCTGGCTTACGTGGGTCCTGGAGAGTCGAATGGGGATCCTTTGGCTTTGCAGGCAAAAGCCTTAACCGCTAAGCCATCTCTCCAGCCTCACTCAATGTTTTATAGCTTTCACATGAAGTTCTGGTCCTGGTGACTTTCTGTGTCTTTCCCTTTTCCACATCCCTTACTATTGTCTCAGTCCCTAAAGTTTCTAAGACTGTAGCAAACAATAAGGGCATTTAGCAATTTTCTGTTCATAAATTTGCTTTTTTTAATTAACTAGGTTTTTAAAAAAATTGTTTGTTTTTGAGGCAGGGTCTCATGTTATAGCTCTGGCTGGTGTAGAACTCACTGTGTAGACCAGACTGGCCTTGAATGTGTGGCAATCCTCCTGCTTCTCTTCCCATAGGAGTATGGACATGTGCCATCGCGCCTGGCCAGTTTACTGTTTTTTTAACCAAAAAACCAAAATGTACTTGTGGAATAGCAGCACTTGGGAGGCTGAGACAGAGAACTGTGGGTTTAAGGCCATCCTGGGTTACATAGGGAGACCCTGTAATAAAAAAGTACTCTTGGGCGTGGGGAAATAAATTGGTAAGTGTCTCTCCCCATTGGTCCTTTGTACATGCCTTAGAGACAAGTCATTACCGATTTATTTTGTTTTCTAGTAATATCTTATGCTTATGTAATTGGTATGGGCTTGTTTTCCCCCATAAATAGTAACTACTGCCTAATATTTCTGCACCATGATTTTTTTTCTGCTTAGAGGTGATTTCTTATAAGCACATATTGATCTGCCTCATTCTCTTGTGGTGGCCCACATGGCTCAGCTGTAACAATCAAACCTGTAAGTGGATGCTTTGTGATATGTGCAACCATTTGCTATATATATATACATATATATATATTTCACTGGTTTGCAGTGAGAGTGCAAACCTAGGTATTGTGGTTCCTGCCTATAATCCCAACTCTGGGGAAGTTGAGGTATGAAATCATGGGTTCAATATCATCTTATTACATATTGAGACCCTGTTCAATATATATATATATATATATATATACATATATAATTATGTATATATACACAGTATATTTATATATGTAGATATACACACATCATATATATATATACACACACACACACACACACATATACACACGTGCATATATGCAAGCCAGTACCACAGTGAAGTCAGTTTTGGAATGTTTTCAAGAAGAGGCCCTGCCCCCACCCCTTCTCCCAGTGCTGAGCAAACAGTCACTTGGGGTTGTTCCTCCCTTTTGTCTAGACTGAAGGACACGACTGAAGACATTTGTGTACAAGTTTGGTATGGACGTATATGTTCAGTTTCTTTTTGCCATATACTAGGGGTAGAATTGCTGTGTCATATGCTAATGCCAGATCACCTAGAGATCACTAGAGTTCTGGAGAGTGTCTGTACCATTTCTGTCCGCAGGCACTGCAGGAGGGATGTCCTTGTGTCATTTCTGTATGCACATGTACCGTGTTCCCTCAGGGCAGCTTCCTAGAGGAGTTATTTATGAGGTGAAGGGTCCATGCGTTTTAACTGTAAGGAGATGTTGGCAACACCGAACACCTCCACACCCTCACTGCTATAGGGTTCTACACTAAGTCATTCATGGGTAGATTTGATATAGGTCTTAATTTGATTTTTCATTTCAGTGCTAGGGGTTGAAGCTAGGGCCTCATACATGCTAGATAAGCACTCCAGTCATCATTTGACTTTTTATTTTCTTATTGATCATTTTTTGTAAGTAAGTATGTATGTGTGTGGTATATATGTATGTATGTGTGTGTGTGGTATATATGTATGTATGTGTGTGTTTGCATGTATGTGAGCATGCATGCAGGTATGCATGTGCATGTGTGCATGGATATGTATGGAAGCTAGAGGTTGATGTTTGTATCCTCTTAAGTTATTCCTCACTTTATTTTTTGAGACAGACTCTGACCAAACCTGGAACTCCCTGATTTGGCTAGATTGGCTGTCCGGTGAGCCCCTGGGAGCCTCCTGTCTGTGCTTTTCCAGTACTGTGATTACATGTGTTGCTCTGCCCAGATTTCACATGGATACTGGGGATCGAGTGCCTCATGTCCTGGTGCTTGCACATGAAAACCACTTTAATGATTAAACTATTTTCCCATCCTTTTATTTATTTATTTTTTAAAAAAATATTTTTATTTATTTAGTTGCAAGCAGAGAGAAAGATAGAAAGAAGAAAGACAGAGAGAAAGAGAATGGGTGCACCAGGGCCTGCAGCTGCTGAAAATGAACTCCAGATGCATGTGGCACTTTGCATCTGGCTTTGTGTGGGTACTGGGGAATCGAACTCCAGTTGTTAGGCTTCTTAGAACAAACGCCTTAGTCGCTGAGCCACCTCTCCAGACTCCTTTTATTTTTTATTTTGAGACAGGGTCTTACTAAGTTTCATAGGCTAGCGTTGAACTTTTAATTCTCCTGCATCGGCCTTCTGAGTAGCTTGGATGACAGGACTGCACCACAGCCTCACTTGTTTGTCTTATGACTGAGATGGAACAGTGTTCTGAAAAGTTTCTCCTGGCTTCAGAGCCAGCAGGTCTCAGAAGACACAGGGCTGGAAGCCCTGCTTTCATTGTTCCTGTATGTGCAGATAGTCTTCCCTTGTTTGCATTGGCCTGGCTTCCTGTCCCAGGCAGTCCAGGAACTCTTGCAGCTGGGATGGGGGCTAAAGAGGCACTGGCACTGATGGTAGACACAGGTGTACCTAACTGAGAGTGGACAGTGAGTTTCTTCTTGGCTTGCAGGACCCAAACTTGGCTGGCCATCAGAAAACACTTGTAAAAGTCCATGTTAGAGCTAGGTGTGGGTGGCATACATTCAGGAGGCAGAGGCAGGAGACTGGAGAGTTTGAGTTCAGTCTAGACTGCATAGCGAGATCCATATCAAAAACAAAACGCACCCCACCTCCCTGACACAGGTTGCTAGACCATTGTTCCTAAGCTCATATTGGTGTGCTTGAGACAGGATTTTGCTGGGAATTCCTGCCCTGTAGTTCTCCCTCTCAGTCAGAAAAATGAGTTCATACTTCAGCCTCCATGCATTGTGAGAGAGGCGTTCTCTATCTATGGGTAGGGAACTGTAAGAAACAGAAAAGGAACGAACAGCAAGGAGCTGCTTGTGTGGAGGATGGAGGGTGGGATTTGTAAGGTGACCAGCAAAGATAGCATCTTGAAGCAGAATCTGCTGGTGCATATGATACAAATGAGCAGGTTTATGGGTCAGAACTGGACAGGTCTCAGCTGGGCAATTCTTCTACTCTTTGTATCCTGGGCAGAGGCATTTGGTGGCACTCAGTCTGGAAAGTCCTAAAATCTTCACTTATTCATAGTTCCTTGGTGGTGAGAGCCGGAGTGTTGGGGCTTAGCTGGACTGTTGAGCTAGAGGCTACTGTGTGGTGGCAGAAGCTGTGTGGTGTGGCAACTGCTGCTGCCTCTTCCTCCTCCTCCTCATCTTCCTCCATTTCCTTTCTCTCTCCCTTCTTCTCTTCTCCTCTTCCTTCTTTTCCTCATTTTTCTTTTCTTCTTTCCCTTCACACTTCTTTTCTTTTCCTCCTCATTTTCTCTCCTTCTTTCTCCTCCCTTTTGCTTCATCCTCCTCTCGTTCTTTCTTCTCCCTCTTCTGCCCCCCTCACCTCTCCAATGAATGTTCACTGTGAGCTGGTGTGTCTGGGTAAGCACATTCTTTATAACAGTTTGTTCAATCTCCTTGGTAATCCTATGACACAGAAACTGTGCCTATTTTATGAGAAGACTTGGTCCTAGGGAGACTAGATGATATGCTGCAGGGCAGGATGTCAGTTTGAACTTTTCCATCTTCTGGCAGTGTCAAATCTTCCTGCTCCATATTGCCACCATCTCCTCACTACACTCAAAGATACCTCCAGTCTGCATGTGGCATGGATGCTCCCAGCTTGGGACCCACAGGGACAGCCTCAGCTACATTTGGTTACAGCAGAAGGGACACACAGTGATTCCAGTGTGTGTAGAGACTACACTCTGCTGAGTGTTGGAGACATCAAGAGGAAGGAGACACAGTCTTGCTCCTCAGATGTCTGAACCTGTGGGGAGACAGACGGATGGGTGAGAAGGGAATCTGAAGTGAAGCAAAAAGGCTATGAAGTGAGATTTTCATGTGTCTTAGACCATTCTGAAATCCATCCTTGGGCTTCTTTTCATTGAAAAAATATTTTTGAAAGTTATTTTATAAAAATATTTGTCATGTAAGAAGCAGTCAGTTGTCTGAGAGTGGCCCCCAACCTGCCTCCATGAAGCATCCCTTCAGAAGTGAGATTTGGCCAAAGGCCAGTGTCCATGAACTTACTTATTTTTCATTTGTGATCATGCAGTGGTGGTATGCAAAAGCACAGCCTAGCAGCCTGAGTTCAACTCCTGGCCCTGCCATTAAGCACAGCTCCTTACACCTCTGTCTCCTCTTCTACAAAGTAAGAGTAGTAAAGGAACTGTCTCCAGGACTCTTGTGAGGATTAAGTAGAGTGACCTATGTGAAGGGCTTCAGCAGGCTGAGCAGAGGATATACTTCAGTTACCAGCACCTGTTACCACCATCATCAGACGTAAAGGGAAATGTCCCCGCAGGGGACACAACAGATATTAGAAGCGTCATTTCTACAATGACCTTCCTTCTTACACCTGGTGGATTGTGCTGTGCCCTCTCCAAGGGTGCTTCTTGGAGCTTCTGGGGCAAAAGATAGAGCTGGTATTTTTACTCTTGGTGGTGGTGCAGCCATAAGTTATGTCGATGGTTGAGGAATTGGTTTGCTTTGTTATTTGAAGTTTTTGTTTTTTTTTCTATCCTGAGTAACGATCACTGTATATGACGTAGACAATACTTAAAGAAGATCTGGTGTGGGTCATATCACCTGGTACTGTCCTTAGGGGTAAAGTGATGAACAAGCTTACAGAGATCTCCGAGGGGCTTATGGCTTTGTAGGAAAGACACAAAAAGCCAAGCTAACACATTCAGTCATTCTGGATTGTGGTGGATGCTAGGAAGGCAGGAAACAGTGCTGCAGCAAAGCAAAACTATGCCAGAGTGCCACTGTACCCCGGGCAGACCTCCAGGTAGTACCGCACTGTGCAGTTGTCATTGAGCTGATACCCGAAGGGTAAGGAGTCAGGGGAAGTTGTAAGAGGAGGGTATTCCAGCAGAAGGCCCAGCAAGGAAGTTTGCCTATTAATCTGGACAGACTGATGATGATAGGAGTCATGATCCAGTAGGATTGGGAGCTGGGACCCCCAAGCAGTCTGATGACACTACTGTCCCCTAAGTTGGAGGCCACTGCAGTATCTTCTGGCCAGCGTTGGGGGAAGAGAAGTTGTGATAATATAGGAGCTTTTCTTATTGTTTTGTGAGCAGAGCCCCCAGGAACTACCAGAAACCTAAGATGTTCCTTCTTCCCACCTTCCAGACATCCACAGGAAGTCAGCATGTGGCCAACTGCAGAGGATTCTGGGAAACATGCATTAGCTGTGGGCTTGAACCAGAGGTGCTCATGTTGGGCACCCTTCCAGGCTATTCCATGGCTTCTCAGTTTGGATGATGCAGGGAGAGAGCTGTTGGTTCCCCATGGGTTGGAGGATTGATAGGTTTTGGGGTCCTGTAAGAAGTAAAGCAAGCATACAGCTTGCTGGGGATGGGCATGAGGCACGCTGTAGGCCCAGGGAATGCCCTTGCTCCAGCTGTAGCAATGGTGACTCTATAGATGGCTTTATCTGTCCTTTGGGGTTTTCTGCCATAGCCAAGGCCAGAACTCTCTATACTCAATGGCTACTCTCTATACTCAAGCTCTCTCCATTATGGGCCTGTCATGGACAGCTTTGCTTTCTCTAAGGACAGATACCAAGAAGAGTGTCGCAGTGGGCGTGCACATGGCCTGGCTGCTTTGGAGACCAGTGTCATCTGGCATGGTCACTTTGTCTGGGAAGGAGGGTTAAACATAACCTCCTGTTGGAGGCTATCCTCTGGGTCCTTCTGGGCTGTGGCTTGATTGTGGAAGGAGCAGGGCCATTGGAGGTATGGAGCCAGCTGCCTGGTGTGAATCCCGCCTCTTAGTCATTGGCTGTGTGGCCTTAAGGGATTTTACCTATCTTTGCCTCCATTACTTCCTCTGTGGAATGTGAAGAAAGATGGTACTTTGTAGGACTGCTACGAGGAGCCAGACCCTTAGAAAGCACGTGATAAGCATTATTGAAGTGGTTGCATTCATTGTCCAGTGGATACTTCTCAGAGATCTGTCCCTTAGATTCGTTAATCACTGTGACAGTTCTAGTTCTCTGGATCCTGTGTGTTGGAAAAGACACAGTCTACTGTGTGTGTGTTCATGTGTGCACGTGTGTGTGTGTGTGTGTGTGTGCGTGTGTGTGTGTGTAGGCCAGAGGACAACCTTAAATGATATTTCTCAGATGTTGTCCACCTGTTTTTGAGGCAGTATCTCTCAGTGGCATGGAGCTCAGCCATTAGGTGAGACTGGCTCTCTAGGAAGCCCCAGGGATCCTTCTGCCTCCTCCTTCTAAGTGCTGGGATTACAAGCACACCACCATGCCTGGCGTTTCTGTGTGGGTGGTGAGGATGGAACTCAGGTCCACGTGCTTGTGAGGTAAACACTTGATTCACTGAGTTATCTCCCTAGCTCATCTTTTTTTCACTTTGTTTTTTTGTAAACTGTCTCTAGATTTGAGGGACTAGGTGTCCCAGCCCATCCTCTGCCTGGCTGTTAATAGGAAGAAAATGAAAGGGAGGCAGCTGGCCTGAGGTCCCATGCCACTCTGAGAAGCCAGCAGCCAGGTACAAAGAATCATGTGTACCCCCAGAGCCCAGACCCAGGAGCTCAGTGCCCCTCCCAGCACATAGCTGCGACTCCTGAAGTGTGGACGGAGGGCGCATCTGTTATGGACTCTAAGACACAATTCATAAGGTGTGAGGTCTGTTAAAGGGCACTTTTTGGAAAGAAGCTTGTTCCCATCATCCGTCCCCATCTGTCTTGGATGTGAATGTGGACTGTGGCCCAGCAAGGCAGCAGAGTAGCAAGTCTTGGAAGACACTCAAGTGCAGCTTGTGGTTGAAGCTAGCCACGCTGGTGCCAATATGTAAGGCCTTGGGGCAAGGCTGGACCTTGAGACTGGGCCCTCGGTGGTCCTTGCTCTGGACTATGAACTTTGTGTGGGTCTCTAGCATCTAGTCCCTGGTTGGCAGACCAGTGAGGGCACCCCAAAGCTTTGGTTCTTCAGGTTTATTCCTAAAGATGGCAGCACCTGAGGTTCAGAGATAGCACCTCTAAGACACCCTCTCCTCTCTGAGCACCTACTAGGTCCTACCACCTACTTGGGCTGTATGCTTGGTCCCTTTGCCTTTTGGAGTCCCAACTTGCCTCTCTCCCTCCTTTCCACAGGGTCTTACTATGTAGTCCTGGCTGCTCTGGAACTCTCAAGTACCCATGGCTAGCCCTGAACTTGCAGCATTCTTCCTACCTCTGCCTCCCAGGTTCTGGGATTACAGGTGTGCACCACCATGCCCAGCTGTGGACTAAATTTGTGAATGCTTGTAACATGGATGGAATGTTCTTAGCACAGGGTGCCTCCCAGGCCTCTAACCATAATGCCTTCAGATAATAACAGTCACCTGTGTTTGCATGTATTTGGGACATAGAGGGACCCCCCAAGTGTAGCCTGCACAAGTTTTGGGGGGTCTGTTTCCTGCTGTGCTGTGGTAAAGTTGGGGTTTTTGCTGGGCTGGGGTATGTGACCGTGGAATGACCAGCAGCCAGACGCCCTTGCTTCCCTTCTTCTGTGATAGGGGCAGCCTGGGCTTGCAGGAGCCACGTGCATAGACCCTGGGGAGGTTCTGTAGACAGATCTGCACTTGCCTCAGGTTCTTCGGGAAGAAACTATGAGCTGCTGCTTTCATCTTCTATCAGCTGTTGCTGGCGGCCACGGGTGGCTGTGCATTTTGGGAGGCAAAATATGTGTGAATGATTGTGCACTGAGAAAGGAGAAAATGGGAACTTAATCATTTGTAGAATGGAAAGTAGTCAAACTACATCAGCAGGACTTATAAGGGGAAGAGAGGAGGGGCCCCACCTTCCAGCCTCATGGGGTCCTGCTGGTCTTTCTGCCATGTGTTCTGCCTCCAACTCAGCCAGGCGTCACTGTCCAGGTGTCCCCTGTCCTCTGTAGCCCATCCAGCCACTCAGGAGCTGGCTCTTGCCTGCTGTCAGCCTCTGCCCCTGTGAATGACCTTCACAGGGCATGCGGAGAGGGCTGTGCTTCTGAGGAAGTAAGAGACACCAGGTCTGGTGTACTGAGGGCTTCCTGTTTAAGTTACCCCTGAGCGGTCCCTCTGCTTGGCTTTCTTTCTCCTAAGTGAAACCACCCTTATGTCCCCTGTCACGTTATACAAGTCCCATTATTAGAAACATGCAAAACCACACGTGTGGGAGGAGCACAGCCCCTCAGCCCTCCATCTGGGAGATATGTGTTAACATGCTGTGAACCATCCTGGTTTTTGTATTTTTTTAATAATGCATTCAGTACTATGACAGATGCCCCATGGCTTAAACGAGCATAGGACTAGCTGGGTATGATGATGCAGGCCTGTCACCTTGGCAAACTGAGAGGTCAAGGCAGGAAGATGGAACCTTCAAAGCTTGCCAACCAGGCTCTTCTTGTTCAAGGAGTTGTGGATCCTCCCCAGTATTAGCATGACCATGTGGATAGCAGGAAAGCTCTGGAACCCCTTCCTGTAGCCTAAGGTGGTTGCTCCCCCACTCCTTTAAGCTACATGCTAGCCCCAAGAAGTGGATTCTTTCCTGTCTTGCCTTTGAGTAGAGTTAGTTCCAGGAATGGTGAAACATGCCTGTAACCCAGCACATCAGAGATGGAGGCAGCAGGATCAGGAGTTCAAGGTCATTCTCAGCTATATAGGGAGTTTGAGGCAAGCTTGGGCTACATGAGACTGCCCAACCTCCCTGCCCCTCATCAAAGAAAGACAAAGAAAAACAGTGAGTTCAAAGTTAGCCTGGGCAGCTTAGTAAAACCCTGTCTCAAAATAAGAAGATTTTTTTAAGAAAAGGGCTGTAGATATAGGTCAATGGCAGAGCACTTACCCTTGGAGTCAACCTATAGTACAATAAATAAAAACATAATAAATAAAGAAAGAAAAGAAAAGAAAAAGAAACAGAGCAAGAGCTATACAGTCTTAATTGTCCAGTTTTAATTAATTGTTGGCTCTACCACTTATATGGTTTTGATCATGGGTTAGCATGGTGTCCACCTCACTGGACTCTAGAGGACTCTACATGTAGCTTGAAGCAGTCATGAGAGAGCTGCTTATGATTTTCCTACTAGTTGTATTTATATATAATGCCCTCTCCCTGCACGCTGTCTATGAGTCTGTCTGGCGAAGGCTCTTGGTAGGTGTGGCTATGTGAAGGACCTTGAAATGGGGCAATGTCCTAGATGCTATAGCTGGATCTTAGATGGGCTTTGAAGGTCAGAGTCTGAGAGGTCAAAAGATGTTATCTTGCTGGCTTTGAGGGATAGAGGAAGGGGCCATGTCCCAAAGAAATAGAGACAGCTTCTAGAAGATGGAAAAGTCAAGGGAACTAGTCATGGGGCCTGCAGAAGAAATCAGTTTTGCCCAGAACTATAACAGTGAATTCAAGTTGTCTTAAGCTACCATATTTGTGGTAACTTTTGATAGCAGCAACATAATGTTAATACATTCTAACAGATGTTGACAAGTTATGATAGTGGCTTTGAATCTTTTCAGTTTTTCAGAAATCAAATATAAGCACAGCTAAGCGTCATGTATACCACTCCTTCCCTGGAGAAATCAGCATGATGGTACAATAATGACCATTTGCATGCCTGTAGTCCTAGCGATGGAGGCAGAGGCACAGGGATGACTGCAAGTTTAGGGCAGCCTGGTGTGTATAGTGAGTGTTAGGTCCGACAAGGCTACATAGTGAGAGTCAGTGTCAACACCCCACCCCCCCAAAAAAAACCCCAGTTTAATTCACAATTACCATGTTTGACTTATCTTTACATTGAAAACATCCTGCATATTATCTGTTCCTCAAGCAATCTGCATTTTTTCTTGATTTCTGTGTTGATATCAGATTTATTTTAACTGCCACGAACAATTTCAACAAGTACACATGGTAGATCTGGACTTTAGATTGTTTTTAATTGTGAAATCTCCCTTGCACCAAATATGTCTTCGATATTATTTCAGATAACTATAGCTTCTAAGCTGGTTTTTTTGTAGTGTATGTGGTATGTGTACGGGGTGTGTGTGCATTTGGTGTGTGCATATATATGTGCAGCTGTGCACGCTCTGAGCACACGAAGGCCAGAGTGGCAAGTGGGTGTCTTCCTCTGTCACTCTTCTGCCTTATTTCCCCAAGACAGAGCTTTCTTATTGAACTTGGAGCTCCCTGTATTTTGGCCAGATTGTCAGATCACGGAGCCCCAGAAATTCTCACGTCTTTGCCCTGCTCAGCATTGAGGTTACAAGCATATGAGGCCATGCCCAGCTTTTTTTCCAAGGGTGCTGAGGCTCAAACTCAGGTCCTCATGATTGTGCAACAAGTACTCTTACTGGCTAAGCCATTTCTGTAGCCCCTCAAGCTTGCTTTTTGTTTTTGTTTTCTTAAAGCAGTGTCCTATTTTTTTTGGATATTATATACTTTCATATTTTCCTGTGTCAAATACAGATCCTGGGAACATTTGAGTAGTTAAATTTAGGCATATTCTTGGCGTTTTCCATAGGATGCATTTTTAAATATAGCTGTGTGGTGGGCTTAGGAAGAACATGATCAGTTTTCCTCAAAAAGCTGTTCTACCTTCATGCCCACCCTGCACCCTTGCCAGGGTCCAGGCTTCCGCTTGTAGAGGCATGCAATTCATCTCCAGAAACCCAGGGCTGCGGGTGTGGTCTGTGCTTCCTTCCCTCCTGTTGGGTGTTTGTCCTGGCCCAGGCTGTGAAACCTCAGGCCTGAACAGGCTCCTCTTAAGTCAAAAAGTTATGGGTCCGCCCTAGCATCAGCATGACCACTTGCATGATAGGAAAGCTCTGGAGCTCTTCCTGTGGGCTAAGGCAGCTGGGTCAGCCTCCTTTCATGCACACATCAGCCCCAGGAGATGGATGCTTTCCTGGTCCCCTCCATGGTAGATTTGATGTGGAGGGAAGTCCGATAGTGTTCCCAGGTGGGTGGCTGGGATTCAATTCTAGTTGCTCTGACAGCTTCTGTGGTATGACTTGAGGGTCATTTTCCTCCCCACTCCTTCCTCTGTATGTGTGTGTGTGGTATGTGCATGTGGGAATGTATGCTCATATGTGTGTGGGCAAACGTATGTATGCATGTGGCGGTGGGGCCAGAGGTCAACATCAAGTATCTCCGTGTTTTGCTTCTCCACCTTATTGCCTGAGACAGGGTCTCTCACAAGTTCAATTAGACAGACTAGTCGGTCGGCCCTGGATGTTTTCCTGCTGGGAGACATCCCACTGGACAATCCCACTGCTGGGATTACAGGCATGTTCCCCAACACCTGGTATTTACATGGGTGCTTGCAGATCCCAGCTCAGGCCTTCATGCTTCTACGGGAAGCATTTTAAACACCGAGGCGTCTCTCCAGCCCTTCTTTTCTCAAGAATAAGACTCTAGTGACGTTCCAATACAGAGTTGGTTCCAAAAACACAAGACAACACATTTAGAGTTGCCAGGCAGGCTTTATCTGGAGTGAAAGGACTAGAAGTAATTTCCTTGCGGTGGGTGGAATCTTGTTGATACTTCCAGCTTTTGGCACCAGCACGGCCGGGAGATGCTTGCTAGATGAATGCTGTTGTCGCACTACCCCTTCAGCTGCCCCTCACGCCACCACCACCTTATGCAACTACTTTTGCTTCATGTGGAGTCTATGGATTTTTTTCCCCTTCTTCTAAAAATAATTTTACTACTTACTTAAGAGATACATAAAGAGGCATACACAGAGAAAGAAAGCGGGGGAGGGGAAAGAGAGCACATGGGGGCACTGGGGCATCCTGACACTGCAAATGAACTCCAGATGCATGTGCCACTTTGTGCATCTGGCTTTATGTGGGAACTGGGGAATCAGACCCAGGCCATAGGGCTTTGCTTGCAAGCAAGTACTTTTAACTACTGAGCCATCTCTCCAGCCCCACTTCTTAACAGTAGCCTTATTCACTACCAGATTCACCCACAAGTGTGTACAGTTCAGTAGTTGCTAATATACTCACAGAGTTGTGCAAACACTGTCACAATCAATTTAGAATGCTTTTGTTCTTCCCTTCAAAATCACGGACCCTTGGTGTCACCTCCCCTTCCTGCACTCCTGGCAACAAGTCTTCCTTGGGTATTTGCCTTCTAGATATGTCCTATAAAGGAATCACCAGTGTAAGTGACCCTTTCCACCTGTCTTCTTTGACAGAGTATAGTGTTTTTGCAATCCATCGACATTGTAATGTGGATTCTGCACACATCCTCTCTTGCTCAGTACTGTTGACACCGTGGATCACATGTTACTTATACATTGTCAGTTTAAGAACATGCTGGCCATTTCCTAGTTTTAGGTCATTGTGAATAATGCTGCTGTAAACATTTGTGCACAAGTTAAGTATGAATATATGTCTTCATTTCTTTTGGCGTCAGACGTAAGGGTGGAATTGCTAAGTCATTTGTAACCTGCTTTAATTATTTTAGCAATTGCCATTGCCAGTTTCTAGAATAGTCATGCCATTTTCCATTCCCTCAAAGCATATACGAGCATTCCAATTTCTTCATATCCTTGCCAGAAGTTATTAGCTGTCTTTTAAAAAATAAGAGATAGAGACAAAGAGAGATAATGTGTGTGCCAGCCCTGGCACACACATTCTCTCTCTCAGCTGCCAAAGAACTCCAGATGCATGAGTCACCTTGTGCATCTGGCTTACGTGGGTACTGGGGAATCGAACCTGGGTCCCCAGGCTTTGCAGGCGAACACCTTAGCCACTGACTCATCTCTCCAGTCCTTAACTATCTTTTTGATGCTAGTCATGCTAGTGGGGTGGTGTTGTATCTGTTGTGATTGTGGTTCTGATTAGCATTTAGTTGCTGGCTTGCTGCTCTGTTGTGAATGGGGTTTATTTCATGAACTGGGCCTGGTGATACAAGCCTGAACTCAGGATGCTGAGACAGGAAGATTGCAAGGTTTGAGGCTAGCCTGGGAAGACCAACGGGTAACTTTGTATGATCCTATCTCCAAAGAATGAAAAAAGGCTGAGGATGTAGTTCAGATAGAGTGCTTTCCTAGCATGCACCAGCCCCTGGCTTCAATCCCCAGTCCTGCTGAGACAGACAGACAGACAGACAGACAGAGAGTGAGACAGAGAGAAATATGAATGAGAATGAATTCATTATATGATCTTTTGTTGTTATAGTATTGCCTTTCTAGCTTGCCTTAGCACTCGCCACTTAGTGCTACAGAGTTAATGAGACTATTCTGGAATCATGAGCACAAAGCACATGGACCTGAGCACTGAAGGTGATCCCCACTGAAGTCTAGAACAGCTCTCTCCCTTCTTCCCTACTTCCTCCCTCCCTCTCTCTTCCTGGCTGTTTTCTCAGTTCTTGTAATTGAATCCAGGACCTCGGATATGCTAGGCAAGTACTCTAATTCTGAGATAAAACCCAGCCCTTCTGCTTTTCTAAAGACCTGCTTTCTCTTTTCTTTCTTCATGGTGCTAGGAGTGGAACCCAGGGTCTTGTGTGTGGTAGCTACTCTACCACTGAACCACACCCTCAGCCCCAAAGACCACTTTTTGAAGGTGAGAATTAGTCTTCATTTCCTCAGTGTATGTTCAACCTTGCCTGTGTGCTGTGGTCAAGGTGCTGCCCAGATCCTCTGCACTTGAGTTTGGAGTCTTGGCTCAGGGCGTCTATGTTTAGGGACTCTGTGCACTCAGCTCTGCACGCGGGTCCTCACTTCTTCACTGCCCACTGAGCTCTGCTGCCTCCTGTTTGACTAGCAGCCTCTCAGAGGAGCTGGGGGACAGTGTTTCAAAGTGCTGCCAGCATCAGGATGGGGGAGTGGAGTGTTTGTGAAAATTTGGGAGCACTTTGGAGGAGTGGCAGTTACTGTGCTGATGAGCACCTGCCTGCCACGTGTCAACTTCCTACTGGGTACTGCAAGACTACTTGTGACCATGTGGTGTGTACGGGTCTTCATATGGAGTGTTTGGTCACCGCAGTCAGCCTGTGACTCTCGTCCACTGTGGTGGTTAGTACTTTCAACTTGAAAGGATCTAGAGTCACCTAGGAGGCACATCTGGGGCGTGTCTGCGAGGGAGCTTCTAGGTTAGGTGCGTTCAGGTAGGAGGATCCACTGTAACATACATGACACCATCCCAGGGACTGGCGTCACAGACTGACAGAAAGGAGGAGCAAGCTGAGCTGCGGCATGCATCGCTCTCTGCTTCCTGACTGTGGGCTGCTGTATGTGTCTGCCGCCATGCCTGCCCCTTCATGACGGACTGTGTCCTCGTGAACCTCAAGCCCGAGTAAACCCTTCCTCCCTTAAGTTGCTTCTCGTCAGGCATTTTGTTACAACTACAAGGAGAGTAACTAGTACACCCACTTCACTGATCCATAAAGTGATCGTGAGGGTCTCCACAAGGTCACCAGGCTCTTTAGGGGTGGCTACGAAAGACAGTTGTCCCCAGTCACCTTGTGCCTCAAAACTTTAGCTTAAGAGGTTAAAAAAAAGACAAGCTAAAGGTCAGAAAATGTTGGCAAAACACAGCTGATAAAGGGTCTGTATCCAAAACAAGGAACACTTGAAATGCAACAGGAAGACAACAGACAAAATTAAAAAGTGAGCAAGAGATCTGAACAGCCGCTTCCCTTGCAGTCGCTGTCCCACTCGCCTGCTTTCCATCCTGTGGAAGTCACACATGGCCGCTTCCGGGCCAGCACTGTGTAAGCGCCACCAGTGCTAGCCATGTGTGAAGCTTAAACTCTTCTTGTCACCACTTTAAAATGCTCAACAGAAATGGATGAACCTAATAAGTATATTTTATTTTACTTATGTATTTTATTTAATTGAGTATAGCCAGTCTTATTTCAACCTATCTACAATATAGTTAATGAGACATTTTACACTATTTTTTTTTTTTTTTGCCCGAGTCTTCAAAATCCACTATGATGTTTTTGTTTGCTTGTTTGTTTTTGTACTTTTTTTTTTTAAGGTAGGGTCTCACCCTAATGCAGGCTGATCTGGAATTTACTACGTAGTCTCAGGGTAGCCTCAAACTCATGGTGATCCTCCTACCTCTGCTTCCTCAGTGCTGGAATTCAAGGCATGCACCACCATGTGTTTTATATCTACATAACATCTCAGTTCAGATCAATTCAGTCTGAGTTCCGTACAGCCGCCTATGGCCAGTAGGTACCAGAGTAGACAGCATAATCCTAAAAGGTGTCCTCTGTTTCCTTTTTCCACTTCCCACTTCCTTGTTCACTAAGCCCCAAAGTGGTCCCCATGTGTCAAGTGCTGTGGTGATCACAACAACATTCTGCTCAGACAGATCAGATAGCCTTCGTCTCCCAGCGTCCGCACCTGTGGGTGCATGCATGTGGCTCAGCCGTCATCACTGCAGCCCTGAGTCCTTCCTTCCAGGGGAGGGAAGTAGGACATGTGTGCCCGTCTGTGGCTGTGCCATCTGTCTGTGTGCCTGCTCTGGATTCAGATGTGACTTGGGTACACCGGCTGTTGATGGGTCTGAGCATCCACTCCAGCCGGTACCATTGTGTTGTCAACAGGACAGACTCAGACACAGGGCTTGGTCGGTGAGGTGCAGGAGTAGGGAAGGAGCAGGGCCCTGTCAGTGTTGGGGGGTGGGAGTGAGGAGATTTGCAGCCAGGACAAACGTGGCCCTTCTGCTGCTGGGCTGCCTGAGGGGGCTCCCAGTTCATGTTTCACAGGCTTTGCGCCAGCTCTTCCTTCACCACCTTATTCTTATTTATTTATTTTCTAAAATGTTTTGTAAATTTATTTTTATTTGAGAGAGAGGGAAGAAGAGGGAGAGAAAGAGAGAGAGAGAGAAAGAGAGAGAGAGAGTGAATGGGCATGTCAGGGCCTTCAACTACTGCAAACGAACTCCAGACACATGCTCCACCTTGTGCATCTGGCTTATATGGGACCTGGGAAATCAAACCTGGGTCCTTTGGCTTTGCAGGCAAAGGCCTTAACCACTAAGCCATCTCTCCATGCCCCATTTTAATTTTTGAGACAGGATCTCAGAGCTCCCTTAGAGTTCACTGCTTTGTCTACATAAACCAGCCAGCAAGCCCTAAGACTCATCCAATCTCCACTTCCCCAGCACTAGATTGAAGGTGCACAGCACCTCACCTACATTTTACATGGGTGCGGGACTCTGAAGTTGGGTCCTCATGCTTTCCCAATGAGCCATCTCCCAGCTCCATGCTTTTTTGTTACTTTCTAGAACTTTTTCCCTTGTATATTTCTGGCCTTGTGCTCCAGTCATGGTGGGAAGAGAAGCAGTAGCCCATGCTGTGAACAAGGGATTTGAGCAGCCTCTGCCATACATGTATGGCTAAATGTATGGCTTCTTTTTGGTGCAAGGCTTCTGAACCTAGAACTGGTTGGTAGTGTAGGAAGAATGATATTCGCTGAGACAGCTGTGTCCTCTGGGGTTCATGTCCCACCTGGGGAGGAGTCATGATGCTACCTGGGTCCTCCCAGTTGATGGCCAGGACTTGGGATTTTTTTTTTTTTTTAAGGGATGTTAGAATTATGGATTGCTGTGTGACTTCTGTCAAGGTGCTGGTGATGGAAACATTAGAGCAAGTGTGTTTGACTTCAGTGCTCTGGGCTTACCTTAGGGTCCCCCAGGAGTGAAGATACTGGCCTCAGGTCCTCTAGGCAAAGAGGGCTGAGACCCACTGTCTTGGGATACCCCTTCCTGTCAGGGTTGGGAACACCTTCTGCCCCACACCCCCATGGTGAACGAGTGATCTTGGTATTTGTTTAGATGCAGCAAA
Organism: Dipus sagitta; assembly: GCA_036346955.1. Classification (NCBI taxonomy): domain Eukaryota; kingdom Metazoa; phylum Chordata; class Mammalia; order Rodentia; family Dipodidae; genus Dipus; species Dipus sagitta. Next base: position 261,693,129 of record CM070770.1, on the reverse strand, counting down.
AGGTCAAAACTCTCCATGTCCTGTGTCCCCAGAGGCAAGAATCAACAAACCCACACCATAATTCCAGAGCATTTTTGTCATCCCCAATGGAGACCCCAGTCCCATTAGCAGTTGTCCCTCATTTTGCATTTCTCCCACTTCAAGACAATGTCTAATCTATTGTCTTTGTTTTTGACAGGGTCTTACAGTGTAGCTCAGGCTGGCCTTGAACTCCTGATCTTTCAGTCTTAGCTTCCTGAGTGCTGGGATGACAGGCAGGCACCACTATTCCTGGTTGGCTGACTTGCTTTCTTCCCCTCTACCTCCCTCCCTCCTTCACTTTTTTTTTTCTCTCTGGCCTGCTTGTCTGTCTGTCTGTCTTTCTTTCTTTTTTCTGTGAGAACATGCATGTATGTATGGGGTGCATGCATGTATGTGGTTAGTTGTACATGTGTGTGATTGTGTGTGGAGGCCAGAAGACAATCTTAGGTGTTATCCTTAGGAACACCACCCACCTCTTATTCTGACACAATCTCTCATTGACCTGGAACTTGCCAATTGGCCAAGACTGATAGGCCAGTGAGCCCCAGGGCTCTTCCTGTCTTGGTCTCCCCATTGCTGGTATTACAGGCATACGTCACCATACTGGCATTTGTCCATAGCTACTGGGGGATTGAACTCAGGTCCTTGTGCTTGCAAGGCAAGCATTTACTCAGTCAGCCTCGTGTATATGTTTTTCCCCCCACTTAGCATCACATTTTTGAGGTTCATCTGTGTGGCAGTGTGGGTTGGCACTTCATTCCTTTGTAGGGCTGAGTAATTTCCCATTGTGTCAATTGGCCACATTTTATTCAGCCCCTCCTTGGCTGGTAGACATCTGGGTGACTTCTACCTTTTGGCTATGATGCCTAGTCTTGCTGTGATTAACGTGTAGGTTTTGGTATATATGTGCGTTTCAGTTCTTTTGAACATGTACCTAGGAGTAGACTTGCTGGGCCATGTGGTCGATCCCCTTGGCTTTGACTTTATGAGGCACTACCAATCCAGTAGTCAGAGGGGCTACAACATGACACACTTGCAAGGCCCTCTGGCTGTTCTGAAATCCCCTCTCTTTTCAAAGGGAGTGAATTCATGAAGTTTTGAAATCAGAATGTGTGTGTGTGTGTGAGAGAGAGAGAGAGAGAGAGAGAGCGCCTGTGATAGTTCCCAAGGAAGGCTCTGTGGCCCTAAACTGATCCCAGCTCTGCTGCTATCACATATGGCCTTGAGCAGATATCTCCTCCTCCATGGGCCTCTGCTCCCTGTTCTGTGAAGTGGAACCCATCACAGTGCTTGTAGGTGAGGGTGAAGGGAGAAAAGAGCCCCCATAACATACGTATATGGCATGCTAGCCCTGCCACACTAAGAGTGGTGCCTGTGGGGTTGGCAATGCCCTCCAGGCATTTTAGACACTGGCTTGCTTAAGTCCTCCCTTCCAAGGCTGAAACTCTCTTTGGTCGGGGTGGGATGAGGGTGGAGTTTATTTTGAGGTGTGGGGGTTTCAGGGAGGGAGCCAGTGTGGTGCCAAGCTCTGGGCCTGCACCCATTTAAATGGATCAGATTTTTGCTTTTTGAGACAGAGTCTCATGTATCCCCGCCTGGTTTTGAACTTGATATGTAGCTGTGGATGACCTTGAACTTCTGATCTTCCTGTCTTCCAAGTGCTGGGATTGCAGGTGGGCCCCATCACACTTGGTTTATGTGATGCCAGGGATGGAACCCGGGCAAACACTCTGCTGACTGAGCCACATCCCCAGGAAACAGAAACTGCTGTAGGCACTGGTTGTACCTGCCCTTCTCCTCTCGTATCCGACCACCCTGGCTGCTTGCTGCCAGTAGTGGGGACTCTGCATGAGGTAGCTGCTCAGCTGTGGTTCAGGGAAGGCTGGAAGCCTGGAATGTTCGTGACCCAGAGGCAGTGGGGCTGGAGAGTTGAAGGATCAGGACGCAGACCCCTCCCTCAGTTGGGAGGACTATGATGTGGTCCTGTTCTGGTTCCCAGAGTTCCCCATAGGGGTAATGACCCACACTATGCCCTCTTTCTGCCGTGTTTCCTGTCTCTTGCCACACTCCTCTCCCAGTGATGTCTGAGATGCCCTTCCATTTGCATGAACCTCCTTGTCTCAGAGCCTGCTTTTGAGGGACACATGAAGAGGCTTCTACCGTGTGTCAGGAAACAAACACGCGGGTAAGAATGGGGGGCTCTGTGGGCCTTCTTGTTTCCCCATGTTCATCTGCCTGTGAATTTTCCTCTCAGCATCTTCACTTAATCCTCATTATTTGTGCACCTGGTCTTTATGAGTTTGTCTCTTTGCTACAGTTTTTGTAAGCTTCAAACTAATACTTGTGCAAGCACGAGGCATTCATGCTGGGGCCTACAAAGAGCAGTGAGAACTTGGGGCCATCCACATGTGTGCCTGGCCACGTTCTGACTTGCTTTAGCTCTCAAACTGAAAACCCGTGTCCTCTTCATAGTCCCTTGGTGTCATACTTTCTGTGTTTTGGTGCTTTCTGACACCTTTGCTATTTACAATGGCACAGAGCACTCCTTTGCCAGTGCTCCACCCATTCTTCCTTCTGTTCATTGAGTAACTTGCTCATTGTCTAGGGGCCAGGAACTGTATTGAGCTCCAGTTAAAGGAGACGAGGTGTTTAGCGTCAAGGCACTTACTGTCCAGTGGTGACAAGCAAGCAAACACTGGTCACACCTTCCCATGAGTGTGTCATAGTGAAAATGAAGGTAACTTCTGCATCTTTACGGGGAGACCTTCTAGGGCAGCCCAAGAATCAGCAGCTGAACACATATATTAGCGTATCGATGGCCTTGCCGGTCCTGTGGGTTGTGTCCCCTAAAGGGTGTGAGCACACACTTCCTGGAGTGGCCCTGAGGTTACATGCATCTTCCCTAACAGCTGCTTTGGAGTTGGACAAGCCTCACCTGTACTGTCCTAGCCATGTGCTGCTGTCTAGTGACTTCCTCTGGGGCTTTGGTGTCTGTATTAGTAAGGTGGGCACCGCATGGCACCTACCTTGTGGGTAGGAAGACCTGGAGTGTGAAACCTTGGGCTCAGTGCTCCATGAGAGCAGTTTCTTGGTAGTATCATTGGTAGATAGTTTTGCTTCACAGGGCGCATCCAGGTCAAGGTTGTTGCTGGGGTCAGTCACCCTGGGAAGAGGATGTGATCCCTAGGTCTGGCAGTCAGTTTAGGGGTGGTGTTTCAGTTTTGATGTATAACAAGCCACATCAACATAACATGGGCTCCAAACAACCATTCACTGGGCTAAGGCTCCAGGAGAGCTCCATGGGCAGGTGGCTCTGCCTTACCTAGTATTGACTCAAGTCCCCCACCCAGACATAGTCCACTGAAGGCCTGGGTGGGTGGGGATGTTTACAGGCCATCTTAAGGTTTACACCTGAGGCTGGCACTGTTCATTCTGCTTCATGCTGTTAGTTGGAGAGAGTCATAGACCAGCCCTGATGGTAGAGGCTGTGATAGGCAAGACCTGTCTCAGGGCCTTGACCTTGAGTACATTGGGTTATCAGCTCTGGGGCCTTCCATGAGGGGAGAGGGTGGTAGAATGGGAACAGGGAGCTCAGACTGGTCATTGGTGGTGGTTAGGGTCCCCTGTCGTCCTCCACATGATCTTCCTTCCTGCAGCAGGATGGAGAGCCCCTCCTGACACTCAAGCACATGTACTTTGAGCAAGCAGGCAGGAACATTGAAGTTTCTTAAGGTCTTGTCTCTGGAACTTACACAGTATCACTTCTGTCTTGTTCTCTTATTGGTCAAAGTGGGTCACAAGGCCAAGGAGGGGGAAATAGATTTGGTTTCTTGGTGGGTGAGACAATGGCTATGTATTTTAGTATCCCACAGTGACATCCTTAGTTCCTACCATCCTGAGGGGTTCTGTCTGCTTTTTAAAAATACATTTTTAATATTTTTAAAAATGTAAAAAATATAATTTGCTTATTTGAGAGAAAGAGGCAGAGAGAAAGAAAGAGGGAGAGAAGGGGTGCACCAGGGCCTCCAGCCACTGCAAACGAACTCTAGATGCATGTGCCCCCCTTGTGCATCTGGCTTATGTGGGTCCTGGAGAATCAAACCTGAATCCTTTGGCTTTGCAGGCAAATACCTTAAACGCTAAGCCATCTCTTCAGCCCCATTTTTAATATTTTTTTAATGAGAGTGAGAGAGAAAGAGCGAGTGAGAGAAAATTGGCATGCCAGGGCCTCAGCCAGTACCACTGAACTCCAGATGCTTGTGGCACCTAGTGTGCATCTGTGACCTTGTTCACTTGTGTTACCTTGTGTGTCTGGCTTACATGGGATCTGGGTCCTTAGGCTTCGCAGGCAATGCCTTAACTGCTAAGCCATCTCTTTGGCCCCTGTCTGCTTTCTTGATGTGAGGCTAGGAGTAGCTCTGTGAACCCTGTGTCAGATGTATTTATCTACAGTTTCAGTAAACATAGCTGGAGGAGAATGTTCCCACACTGCACTTGCCCTTTAAGAGACACTGACCACATATTCAGAGCATCAGCCAGGACAGTGGTTCTTTCATTTTGCACATTTCTTGAGAACATGCTGTGTCAGGCCAAGGTCAGGCAAGCTTACTGCCTTTGTGGACTGTATATAGAGTACAGAGACTCTGCATCCTTGGAGAAGAGGAGGCTGGGTGAGCCCTTAAGAGTGACAGGAAGGGGAAGTCTGATGTCAGGAGTGAGGGAGCATGACAGACCTGGTTTCCATCTCTTGTCTGTTTCTTCCTCTCATGGGACCCCAGGCTCCATCACTTCCTCCCTGTGGCTGGTGGGCCTGGTCTATACATTGAGGATTGCAACACCTGCTTCATGGGGTTGTTGTGGGGATCCGGGAGACACTGTGCTCTTAGTGCTGTCCTCTGAGCCTTGTGCTCCTTTTCAAGTGAACTCTTTCTGCCTGCTAGAGCCCAAGGCTGAGTTTGCAACTCACTTCCTGTCCTCTGTCTGGGATGCACCCCCATTTGTCATTTTGCATTGGGACCTTCAGGAATTTTGTGATGATTAATCTCTATTATCAACTTGATTAGTTCTAGTATCATCTAGGAGATGTAGCTCTAAGCTTGTTTGTCTGCAAAGAAGTTTATAGATCCGGTTAATTGGGTTGAGAAACCCCAACCGTAACTTAGGGTAACACCATCCCATGGGCTGGGTACCTAAACTGAATAAAGGGAGAAAGTGGGCATCAGTATTCATTGCGGTCTGCTTCCAGACTACAGACACCATGTGACTAGTGGCCTCACACTCCTGCCACCATGCTTTCTCCACCAGATGGACCGTATCGTTGAATTGGAAGTTGAAACAAACCCTTTCTCCCCTAGGTTGCTAGTTGTCAGGCACTCTGTCACAACAAGGAGGAGAGAGACTAATACAGCTTTGTTACGCTCTCATCACGTATCTTCATGTGGGTAATGAGTGCCCCTTTCCCTTAGTCGGTCAGCCCATGGAGGGGGCTGCTTGGTCCCTTTGTGAGTCTGCTACCTTGTACAATGGCTGCCGTGTTCCAAGCATGTTGTAGACACTGAGCAGGCTCTGCCTGGGCCTCAGGGACACCCGCCTGCTGCAGCAAAGCAGAGTGCCTGAGCTTCAGGACCCACATGTCCAGCAAATGGCTGTTTTTCTGGAAGTCGCTGTGGCCTGGACAAGTGCCAGGCTAGAGCAAAACCAGCTGGGAACACCCTTCATAAGATGTGGCAGGAGTGGTTGGTGCTGTGGGCAGAGATGTTTGGAATAGCTTGCATGAGGATGCCCCTTGTCATGAGTTTCTATGGAAACCACAGGCTGCTTAACTCATCACCCTGACACAAGGGGTCTGTGTGGAGGGGAGGGAGGGAGCATTGTGCTGTTTGATATTCAGGTGGACTAGGAATGTGGGAGACTCGTATCCTTTCCCACATGTTAGTGGGAATTCATTAGAATTTTTTTTGGTGGTGGAGGGGACTCTTGAAATCAAAGGTATAAGTAATCGATTTAGTGAGAACTTAGGTGGTCTTTCTTCTTGCTGGGTAGCACCCCACTTTCTGAATACATCACAGTTTCCTTACTCCCTTTCCTGCTGCGTGACCTTGGACATTCCGGTTTCCCTGTCTGTAAAATGAGGGACAAGGTTACCTACTTCATCTGATTGCCGTGCAGATGAACCGAGGCATGCACCCCGCAAGTGCTCCATGGGGGGGGGGAGGTGGCTGTGGTGTAGCAGTGACGTTTAGCAAACCAGCCCATTCCATAGTGGGGGATATTGGAAGCGCTTCCGGTTTGGGCTCTCAGGAGCAGTGTCAAGATGTCGGTGCACAGCCTTGGTGGCTGTGTGTTGGGGTGGGGCTCAGCTGCTGCGTGCATGTCTCGGTCACAGGTTGACAGGCAGCCACTGCCTCTTCTGACATGGGTGGTTTCTGTTTGGAGATGGGTCCTTGTCTCTGTTCTGCTTGGCAGCGGCTCTGCTTGTCTCCCTGGGCTCTGCCTGCCCTGTGTCTGGTGTGACAGTTACTAGGCTGACCCACCCGCTCGCCTCATTCGTGTCTCAGGAAGAGACTGCTACACAGTGAGTTGGGGGGGGCGGTGTCTTTGGATCACTGGTGCACAAAGCCCCAAAATAGATTTCTGTCTGCTAAGCTGCCAAGCCAGTGGGGGCAGTGGTAAATGCTTTGCATAATTTTCTACCCAAAGGATAGGGTTTTACTGCAAACAAGTTGTTGAGCCCAAAAAAAAAAAAAAAAAAAAGTCTCAAAAAGAGCCACCAAATGTTTTAGTTGAGAGTAATATAAAATGAGAGCCAGAGAGGCTCAGGTTCAAATCCCAGAACCACCAATTGTAAGCTGTGTGATTTGGGGCAAGTTCTTAACTTCCTTGAGCCACATTTTTTCCTGTGTTGAAGAGGTGAGAGCAGACTTAGGTGCATGAAGAGTAGCATGCACTGCTTTTAGCACGTGGCAGAGGCGCCTCCTGTGTGGCATCTCTTGCTTGCTCTTCCACCCGCTCCAACTTGTTCTCAGTGCTGGGTGACTTCGTCATTGTGGTTGAGAAGGAGGAATGGGGCTAAGTCCTCTGTTTCTTGGGGAGTTGCATCAAAAGTCACTGAATAGGGGCTGGAGAGATGGCTCAGCAGTTGAGGCATTTGTTTGTGAAGCCTAAAGACCCAAGTTTGATTCCCTAGTACCACCATAAAGCTGGATGCATTAAGTGGTGCATGCACGTGGAGTTCATTTGCAGTGCCTACAGCGTTGGCATACCCATTCTCTCTCTCTCTCTCTCTCTCTCTCTCTCTCTCTCTCTCTGTGTGTGTGTGTGTGTGTGTCTGTATCTCTCTGCTTTCAAATAAATAAAAAAAATATATATTTAAAGTCTCTGAATAGCTCCTTTTTCCTGGGGTCTACTGGCCTAGGAGGTGAAGCAAGGGTATAAATAATGACTCCCTCCCCCCCACAGAAATGACTACACCCAAACCCTGCTCTTGTGAGTCTGGGATGTTCTTGGCACAGGGACTCTATAGGTGTAATCACGTGAGGCAGGATGAGCTGAGAGAGAATCCTGGGTTATCCAGGTAGAACTAGTATGTTGAAGGGGGCTGTTAAGAAGCAGAAAGTCAGTCATGACATGGGGTCAGGAGCAGAGGGTGAAGTGATGTACCATGGAGGTGGAGGATGGGGCCACATGCCAAGGCATTAGATGGATGGTTTTGGATTGGGAGATAGCTCAGTTGGTAGAATGCTTGCCTAACATCAATGAGGCAGAAAAGGACCCGGAAGCCAATCCCAGGAGCCTTCTGGAGGAGCTAGTCCTGACCACCTTGATTTTAGCCTGGTGAGACTGGATTTCTTCTGGGAACTAGAAGATTATACTCCTGTTGCTTTAAGCCATGAGAGCATGTAGGACTTTGTGGTACTGTGATAGCAATAGGACCCTCAGCTTTCTAGGTGTGTGGGGTATGGTTTCATGGGATGGGAACCTCCAGGATGGCACTTGGGTTGGTGTTTATGCTTCTCCCAACTGAGTGGAGCCATCTGCCCTCTTGGGGCTGGGGTGCTCTGTTGCCTTGGAGCTGATCTTGCGGGCCTGTTGCTTCTGAGGCCAGGTTGCTGAGAGTCTTGTCTGGTACCTGGTACCTGCTATAGAGTGGCCTCTCCTCACTGGTGGCAGCCAGTTTCCTGTCAGGCCAGAGTATATCACTGAAGCTTCTACCATTCATTTTGCTCTGGGTCCTCTGAGGACATGGTTGTGTGCAGGGTGCTCTGATTCTATCGCCTTCCTGCCCCATATGGTATGGGCTTCAGGTTTTAAAGTTGTTGTCGGGAATGGTGGCCCATGCTTGCAATCTCCGCATTTGAGAGGTCAAGGAAGGAGGATTGCCTCGAGTTTGAGGCCAGTCTGGGTTACATAGTGAGACTTGGTCTCAAAGAAAACAGAAACAAAAACAAACATGAGAGGCTGGGGAGATGGCTCAGTGGGTAAAGTGCTTGCTTGCAAGTATGGGGACCTGACAGAGTTCGGATTCCTGTGTCCATATAAGTGTTGGATGTGGTGGTGTGTGTCTGTCATTCCAGTGATGGGCAGGCAAGCAGGGAATCCTTGGGGCTCACTGGCTAGGTAGTATGGCTGAATTGGTGACCTCTAGATTCAGCAAGAGACCCTGTCTCAAATAGTTGGAGACTGATTGATGAAGATCCTTTGTTGATCTCTCTCCTCCACACTCATGCACATGCAAGTGCGTGCACACTTGCACACAAAATGCATCCACACACACAAACATGCATCCACATGCACCCAAACATGTGTCACACACATACAAACATGCTTCCACACACACATGAACACATATCCACATGCATAACAGCGTGCATCCACATGTACACAAACATGCATCCACACATTCATGCATACCACACACACACATACATGGTTCAAAACAAAACAAAAAAAACCATGAAGTCAAAAACAAAAATAGGGAGCTATTCCTTTCTGGTGGTTTGGCAGCAGATGATTCTGGAGGCATGAGCTTGAGAAAGGCCCTTAGCTTCTGTGGAAAAGCCAGACCTGGGAATGGGCTTGGTGGAAGCCTCCGATCTGGCTCTTGACTTTTTTGGGACCATGTGTGGCTCAGTGATGAGCCTCTTGTATGTTTTCCCAGTGCCATCCTTGTGAACTAATCACACATAGTGGGGACATGTCTCCTAAACTCAAAGGTTGTTATAATGAAGGAAAAAAAAACCTGCCACTGAGGAAACATAGCCTATGGCCAGGCTAGGTCATCTCACTGGTTACCATCTTGTGACCTTTACCCTCTGCCTTTCCCTACCACATAACCTTTCACTGGATGGTGATGCCATGTAAGTGGGTACCCATGGGTAAGTCCTCAGTGCTGGTGTTACCTCCTTTGGCCAGCGGGGCTTTGCAGATGTGATTGAGGCAAAGATCTTGAGCTGGAGAGATGGTCGTGGCTAATCCAGGGGGGCTCATGTGTTCACAGGGTCCTGAAGTGAGGAAACAGAAGGCCAGTGTCAGAGAGAGGTAGAGCCTCCTGGCTTCAAAGATGGGATATGTAGCCTCGAGTGGAGAGGGCGAGAACCATGACTTGGACTTTCGAGGGCATCGGTCCATTCTGCCGCACACAGCCTTATTTTTGACCAAGCTTCTGTCTCTTTCTCTCAGATGGTCTTGCAGAACTCCTGCTTAGCTCTCAGGTCAGTTCTGGGGCTGGGGTAGGTCCTGGGCTCCATCCTGGCACTACAAAGAAAGGGAGTAGAGCCTGACTCTAGAGGCAGACTTCCCGGTGTCTAGTCCCAGCTCTGCTCACCAGTGCTAGAGGTCATGTGGGCCTCCGTCTTCCCATTGGTAAGGCAGGAATAACAGTTCCTGTCTCTTAGAGATTATTGGAATTCATGTGCTAATACGAAAAGTAACTTAAAAGAAGGCCTGTCCATCCACTGAGGTGGTGGTAGTGGGAGCCTTCTTTGTCGTGGCTAGTATTCAGCACCATGGTGGTTGCAGTTGTTTAGGAAGCATGCCCGTGGTCCTTGAGCAGTCAGTCCTCTTGCAACTGCTTGTTGTGTCTGCCCACTTTACAGATGACTCTCAGAGGAAACTGAGTCCCAAGAGGTAGCAAATACTTTCTGAAGCCACTTAGTTGGCATGACACTGGCCACAGTTTTCTCAGACAACTCTAAAGACAGTCAGAAACAGTTTGGAGCTTTTCTTCAGTTTTCCAGCAATTGTTTTTCCTGCTTCTATTTTCAGGCCTTGGTTCTCCTGCTTCCTGCAGTCGGCCAGGCAGATAAATCCCCACAGGGTGCTTGGTAGTGAACTCATCTGGATTCAGTCTTCCATCTGATCTAAGAGATTCCCTCATGTCCCACTGATCCTGTCTCCATGCTCATACTGTAGCCCAAGGTTGCATTTCTCTCTTGTGAGAAAAAGTAAAAAGATGCACTGGGGTTTTTCATGGGCTTTCCCCCATGTGACCTGGGAAGGAGCCTGGTAAGTTCATGCTCAGGTCAGTTGTGAAGGATCCATGCTTTGGAGCTTGGGTTCTTTCTATAGGTGCCAGGTTATTTTCAGATCTGAGAGTAAGTGTGCATTCATGAGCCCTGGGGCTCATCAGTAAGTACCTCTTTCCTTGAGACCTAAAGGGGAAAAGTGGGCTGGAGCTGGGGGTCAAATGACTGCAAACAATTGTTTCCAGGTAGGCGTCATGCAGCCCCCGTAAGCTTGGTAGAGAGCAGACAGGTTGTGCCCCACGCTGCACGTTCTGGGTCCTGTTCTGGGTTCTGTGTCTGGCATTGCAGCTTGTTACTGTGAAATCTCATGCTTCAAACAAACTCATGAATGAAACATCTTGACCTTACGTGACAAGCCTGCGACCCGCTGTGGTTCACAGGCCAGCATTCTGCAGGCTCTTCTGGGCAGCTCAGCACTTACTTTCACAGCTACGAGCTGCGGCCTGGAAATGCATCTCTTCCTCTGCCTTTATCAGCTATGGGGTTGATCTGGATATGTGGGGTTGGGGGAGGAGCCTGGGAAGACAGACCTATAGTACCGTAAGTCACAAAACTCATCCTCGATTCACTTTCTGTATGTAGAAAGTTGACCTTTATAATCTCAGTCTTCTAGCAAGTTGAAGAGGACAGCATTCTTCAGTGTGCCTGGTGAAAAGTCTGAATCAGGGAAGGTTTTCAATAAATACAAATTCCCTTCCTCTAAATTGTGTCCCTTTTCTGAGGCATAGGACTTAAGAAAACAGAATGCAGAAGGAACTGAGAGAGACCGGAGCCCTGCTTACCGAGAGGCATTGTGTGCCATACAAGCCTGCGGCCACCTAACTTGCTGTCAGGGCTCTTGTGTATTTGCTCCTGTTGCTTCTTTGCAGGCCTAACCGTCTAGATATGCTTCTAGGCAAGTGTAGATGGAAGAATGAGGCTGCAAGGTGGCTGTGGCAGTTGCCAAGGCCCTGAGGCCAGAGAGTATTGGCTGTGTTTTTCTGGGAAAAAAAACATACACACATACAAAACAAGAAGTGTAGAGAGAGCAGTAGATAAAAAATGGCTGCAAAATAGGTCAGGGAGCTATGAACATGTGGCCATTAGAAAAAGTGCTGCATTGATCCTTCTTGTTGTCTTAACCTTTTCAAAAAAGGTTGAAACAACATATATGAAATATTCAGGATAATGAATAATTATAGGATCAACTACCACCCAGCCATCAGTGAAATGTAGGCTGGGGACCTGGCCAACTCCCCCACACCCTCACCCTCACATCTGCTCTCCTAAGCTTCCTCCTCTTTCCCTAGCTGGTTCTTCTCTTCTCTCTCTCTCTCTTTTTTTTTTTTTACTTATTTAAAAAAATTTTTTTAAAGATAAGGTCTCACTCTAGTTCAGGCTGATCTGGAATTCACTATGCAGTCTCAGGGTGACCTCAGATTCACAGCAATCCTTCTACCTCTGCCTCCCAAGTGCCTGATTAAAGGCGTGTGCCACCATACCTGGCCACTTATTTTTAAAATTTTGAGACAGAGTCTCATACAGACCAGGCTGGTCTTGAGCTTGCTGTGTAGCTGAGGATGACTTTGAAGCGCCGACTTTCCTGCTTCTATATTCTGAATGCTGGGATGACAGGTGTGTACCAGCACAGCAGTGTATGCAGTGCTGGGGATGGATTGGGTGAAAGAAGAAGAGAACTTGGGTTTTCAATGCTACTGATGGTGTTTGACCTTGTCATAATAAACTATCTCATTGTAATAAGAACAGCAATGAGGGCCTTGGGCACATGTTTGCAGTGGCCAAATAAAACCAGCAAACATAGTGACTGCAGAGGGCTGGCTGAACACACTGCCATCCCACCATGAGATGTGTGCAGCTAATAAAAAGGGCAGATGACGTTTTCCATGTCAGCCAAATGGGTGACATACCCTGAGATCATCACGTAACAATAAAAGCAGAACGCCATGTGCATGGGCTTCAAGACACAAAGGAATGTGGTAAGGGGCTAGCGGTGTGGCTCAGTGGGTAGAGTGCTTCTTTCCCCCAATCCTGGAGGTAAGAAGTGTTTAGGCTGTATACACATACTTACGTGTAGTTGTGGGGGCTTGTGTGTGATGTACATATGTTGGTATGTTATGGGCACCTGTGTGATTGCAATGTATGGAAAATACTATACATGCTACTTCACAGCTACCCCTTAGCTTTGCCAATTCTTAGTATTTTTCATCATGTATGCTAGAGACTTTTCCTTTCCTTTCTTAGGCTAGGGGTCAAACCCAGGCCTGCACACATGCTAGGTAAGCACCCTTCCACTGAGCTACATCTCCAGTGCTTGGTTTTCTGAGACAAGGCCTTACTATGCAGCTTAGGTGGCCTCAAATTTAAAGAATTTTATTTTTGGTTTATCAGTTCTTTTTGGCATTTGTATGTGTATGATGTGTGTGCATGTGTTTGGATGCACGTATGTGTGCATGTGTGTGCATGCAGATGAAAGCCAGAGGTGGACAGAAGGGTCTCTTTATCCGCTCTGTACCTTATTCTTTGAGACAGGACCTCTTGCTGAGTCCAGAGCTCACCAATTCAGCTAGACTAGCTAGCTGGTGGGCCCCAGAGCCCCTCCTATCTCTACCTCTCCAGTGCTGGGATTATAGGTGCATGTCACCATGCCCAGCATTTTATATGGGTGCTGGGAGCCTTGGGAACTTAGGTCTTCATGCCTGCATTGCAAACACTGTCCCCTCTCAGTGCTGGGGTTACTGGTGTGCCGCTACACCCTGCTGAGACCTTCTCAGCGGAGTGTTCCAGGCCTCTGTCACCCCTCCCCAGGCAGGTATGTGCCCATCCCACTTACACTTCTCTATTTTTCATGTCCAGGTACCTGTGATGACTGCTTGGTGTCTGTGTTTTAATTATTTTTATTTACTTGAAATCAGTGAGAGATAAGAGAGACAGAGAGAATAGGCATGCCAGGGCCTCTAGCCACTACAAATGAACTTCAGATACATGCATCACCTTGTGCATTTGGTTTATGTGGGTCTTGGGGAATCGAACCTGGGTCCTTTCGCTTTGCAGACAAATGCCTTAACGACTAAGCCATCTCTCCAGCCCTGCTTTGTATCTCTTAAATAGTTCATTAGCTAGCCTCATCTGCATTTAGAGACTTCTGTACCTCCCTTTCCCCTGCTCAGCAGTTTTTAAAAATTCACATTTTTGGGCTGGAGAGATGGCTTAGCGGTTAAGTGCTTGCCTGTGAAGCCTAAGGACCCAGGTTCGAGGCTCGATTCCCCAGGACCCACCTTAGCCAGATGCACAAGGGGGCGCACGCATCTGGAGTTCGTTTGCAGTGGCTGGAAGCCCTGGTGTGCCCACTCTCCCCCCCCCCCCCGCCTCTTTCTCTCTCTCTGTCTGTCACTCTCAAATAAATAAATAAAAATAAACAAAAAATTTAAAAAAAACTCACATTTTTTTTTTTAATCTTCAGGAGCATTGTAAAGGCAGTAGACAGGGTTCCATCAATCTCTCCTCTCTGGCCTTACTATGAGGCATTTGCGTAAACTAAGAAATTAGCATTAGCAAGTTGGGTGCTTGTGTGTAATCCCATATTCTGGAAGCTGAGGCAGGAAGATCACCATGACTTGGAGTCAGTGTGACCCTGTGTTGTAAACAAAAGGGCTGGGGCGATGGTTCAGTGGCCAAAGCACTTGCCACACTTGAGTTAGGATTCCAGAACTCACAGAAGAGCTGACCCAGTCACGTGAATGCCTGCAATTCTAGAGCACCTCCAGTGGGAAGGCAGGTAGAGTCAGGAGAATCCCCCAGATGTGCACAGGACAATTAGCCTGGTGAGTACGGCACTGAACAACAAGAGACCCTGCCTCAAACAAGCGAGAAGGGGACTGACACCTGAGCTTGTCCTCTGCTCTCTACATATAAATTATAACACATGTTCGCCTGCACTCACACACATTAACACACATCATACGCACTAAAAAAAAAAAAACCCAGAAATTAATGTTGGCAGGTTCTTCTGAACTACACTCCAGCTGACGTGTTGCCCTGTGTCAGAACCCCTGCAGGGTGCTCATGGCATCAGACTGCTCCGAGCTCAGGTGTGTCTCTTTCTGCTGAGACGCTGGCATTTGTGTTGAGTGCTTCGCTCCTGTGCAGTTGCAGATGGTGTCGCAGCAGCTGGGTGACTCTGGAGGCTGTAGAGCCACAGCCAGTGCAGAGACCTCTGGGTGGAGAGCATACACACCCAGCCTCACCAATCAGCACCAACCCCAGGGGCACTTGCTGCCTCTTCACCGAGTATGCTTGGCATCCAGAACTTTCTTTAACACTCTAGATGAAGACAAAAAAGGGCAACTTTAAGGGCACAGAGATGGCACCAATTATAAAATGACAAAACCTCATATGCATTTAGAAACTTTCTGTACCCTCCCTTTCCCCTGTACAATCTAAAGGGTCACAGCTGACTACAGAGGACCCCAGTGGAAGCCAGCAGATACCTTGGGACACAGTCAAAAGTCAGGAGAAAGATGCGGTGTGTGTGGGGGGGGAGGATGGTTCTGTGTCAAGGCAAGAAAATGACCAAGTGTAAGTGTAGGTGTGAAGTTGGTGTGAACAGAGTCTAGGCAGGAAAGGTGAGGTGGACAGGCACAGGCGGTTGTGAAGGCTCTAGGGAGCAGCCTGTGTTGTCCCAGCACATGATCACGTTGCTCTTAGTAGAACAGCCCTTGCACATTTGCATCGCAGGGCCTTTGTACTTACTAGTTCCTCTGTCTAGAATAATCTTTCTTAGATGTCAACTTAGATATCAGCTTTTGTACAGAGGCCTCTGTGATCACACCTTCGGTGAGCACTCCCTTCTCCCCATCGTGCCTCACTCTGCTTGGGGGTAAGCTAGGCAGCATTTATCACTACCAGGAGTGATGGATATTGACTGATCAGTTGGAACTCCATTTCTGGACAGCAGGAGTTTGGTCTGTTTTGTCCCCTGTTTGATCCCATCTCCCAGAACAGTGCTGGGCACCTGGGCCCTCAGCGAGTCTTTGTAAACTGATATGTGGATGAGTCCACACCACACCGTCATCAACCATGGTAATCTGCAAATAACGACCATCCGAGCACTGAACACTGGCTGTGTGTCAGCCACTTGCTGAGCACTTGGGTGTGAACTAATTTCCTTAAGCACTCACGCCACTGCCGTTGGATCACCAGCCACGTCTGTTTGTTTATTCCCTTGTGCATTCACATGTGTCATGTATGTAGGTGTGCACATGGTGTGCATGCAGTTGTGTGCACATGTGTGGAGGGCAGAGCACATCCTCTAGTGTCATCTTCTGGAACACCACCCACTGCTTTTGAGACAAGGCCTCTCATTGGCTTGGAGCTCACCAATGGGGTTAGACTGGCTGGTCAGCCTAATGAAGCTAGCGGCAGGGCTGGTTAGTGAGTGCCAGGGATCCACCCGTCTCTGCCTCCGTAGCCCTGGGTTTACAGAAGTACACCACCAAGCCCAGCATTTTCACTTGGATACCAGAGATTGAACTCACAGGTCTTCATACTTGTAAAGCAACCACTTTACTGACTGAGCAGTCTCCCTCGCCCCAGCCCCGGTTGTTAAATTTCCATCTTGCTGGTGGAGAAGTGGGAGACCAGAGGGGTTGTGGGTGGTGTGCTGGACCCCAGGTATGGATTCTGCCTCTAGGTCACCAAGCCAGATAAGCCTCCCCCTAGGGGATTCAGCTGCTGGTGCAGGGCGGGCTCAGGCTGGCCCTCTTGAGTTGGAGGGTGGCTGCAGCCGCCAGAAGCCCACCTCTTGCTCTAGTCCCACCTCTCTGAGAGGGAAGGAAGCTGTTTACCTCCCAGCTGGCAGCAGCAGGAACTGCTGGGAGGCCACCCGCCACCTCAGCCTTGGTTTGCAAAACGTTGAGCCTTGTGGGGAAATGAAGGGCTGGCCTGCTAACCACAGGGAGGACTCATTTGCAAAGGTGAAGATGGGGCCAGGCCCTGCTCGGTCCCCAGCACAAGGGGACACACGTCTACACACAGCTGTCTTGCAGGGATCTACCCAGTCCCAACACCGAGCTTGGGGGCTTGGAGAGAGTCTGTTCTGAGGAATGGGGCTAATCGTGGTAGTGGGGCACGAATGAGGTCATGGTCATGCAGTGAACACTTGGACGGACGTTCGCCATTGTTACGGTGGCCAGGATGGTGAAGACTATCAGATGCCTCTCCTAATCTCCACCTCACAGAGGGCTGCTACCTTTCAAGAATAATCCTCCACTAACGTGGCAGGGGGATAAGGACATATCTTCTAATGCATGTTGTCCCACTCCCCACTTTTTGAACCCAATTTGCTATGCTGATGAAACTTCTGGGAGTGATATGGTATTCATCTGTCTCCTCCACGCCAGACCCTGCTTCTACAATGCTGAGAATGAGGCAGAGACCCGCATGGTCCTGGTGGGTGACAGCTGCAGGGAGCAGGATAAGTGTCACCGTAGGCAGGTGTGGGCAGTTCCAGTCATAACTGCTTGAAGGCCCCTGTGTGTTCTGCCCAATGCTGGGCCCAGGAGGTCATCCAGGGCCTTGAGTGGCTGCTGTGAGAGGTGACAAGAAGCAGGAAAGGGGAAGTCTGGGAGAGGAAGGGGTGCCCACAGAGAGGGCACTGGAGCCAGGGCTGACAGTGGGCCTTCTGCCCTGCTCAGTCTCCCTCAGAACAGGTCCTCCTTCTGTGACCTTGGTCTTGGGGGAGGCCTCCAGCACAGGACTCTGCATTTGGAGCTTAGGACCCAGAATGAAAACCACCTCGAAAGGAATGAGAACGGAACCTCTAAAGGCCAGTTTTCTAGGCCCAGGGGGCTTCATGAACATGGCCTGAGTGTAGGGTTGGGTCACCAGGGCTCTGAGACAACCTTGCTACCTGCCAGTGTCCCCTCTAAGCCCTGTCTTTGCTTTGGCTTTGTTATCAGCTAAAGGATCCTGTTTTATTTTTCTTTCTCCTTTTCTTTTTGGTGTGTGTGTGTGTACACATGCATGTGTGTGCAATGCACTGGAGGCCAGCAGTTGGCATTGGGGGTCTTCCTCAAGTCCTCTCCACTGTATTTCCTGAGACAAGGTCTCTCACTGAGCTTAGAGCTCACCAATTCCACTAGACTAGCTAGTCAGCAAGCCCTGTGGATCCTTCTGTCTCCACTGCTCCAGTTCTGGGATTACAGGCGCGTACCAACATGACTGGTTTTTACATGGTTTTCTGGGAATCCGAACTCAGGTCCTCATGCTTAAATGGCAAGCACTTTACCCACTGAGACATCTCCCCAGTACCAGATGAAGGACCTTGAGCTAGCCTGGGGCCAGTGTGGTTGAGTCCCTGTGGGTGAAACTGAAGGCACCTGGAAGTCCCGGCTTCTCTCCTGTCCTCTCTCACCAGGTGGAAAGGTGGTGTGTCTTTCTTAGGTGGCTGGCTGTGGCGCCAGAAGTCCGGAATGCCTTTGTCAGTTCCTTGCCCATAGTTATCTACCTACTTTAAGTAAAGGACTGACCTTTAGCCCAAATATAATCTCTGCTCACCCCAAGGTGTTTGGAGAAGGCCTTGTGGGAACAGCCCCCTGGAAAACAGGAGTAGCTGGGCTCACCCTGCCTTCAGGCCTCTTACTATGGGAGAGCCACCCCTTCTCACTGCCCTAATGTCTTTGGCATCCAAACCCAGCCAGGTGGCCCTGCGTGGATGACTTCACCCTTCCACAGTCAGCTCTAGATAAAGGGACTTTTTTTCTCAAGGGTGGCAGAAAGATTAAGGAGCCGGTGAAATCAGCTCTGGCATCCACCACATACTCAGTGAGGAGGACCCGTCTGTTCTCTGTCCAAGTCAGGTGTGTTTGTGCCCTGAACTTGACCTTGGCTCCATTCCATGTGCTGTCAGCTGCCAGCAGAATTGCTGTCAGTGGGTGTGAGCGTCTTAGTCCAGGAGCAAGTCTTCAGGATGCTGCCAAGCAATGAACCTGGTATGGACCGGCACGGATCAGACCCAGCTTGTCCAGCCTGTCCAGGCCAGTTTCCTCCTCTAGAAAATGAAGGTGATAAAAATAGTGGTGTATCTGAGGGCAGCAGGAGAGACTGCTATGCATGGACAGGACTTTGAACACTGAGTGGCTGCCACTGCCCGGTTTTGGGGGGCGTCTCAGGGCTGTGGCTCTTTTCAAGGATGCCTGCGAGGAGTCTGGCAGGCCAAGGTGAAGCCTGAGCATGGCAGTGAGTGGGGGAGGATGTTCCTGAAAGGGAACTCTTGGTGACGAAAGCCCAGCTCCCATCTCCAAGGGCTTCTCATGACAGATGTTCTATTTTTTTGAGAAAAAAACTTACTTCATGTGTATATGTATGTTTCCTGCCCTCCTCCTCCCTAGTGCTAGGTTACAGGCATGTACCACAGTTCCTGGCATTTAAAAAAAAATTATTAATTAGTTTTGTACTCAGCGAATACAGTCAATTTGGTACCATTATTAGGCTCATCCATGACCTACCCCCTCCCCTTGGCCCCTGCTTGTTGAGGTATACTGGTCATGCATTGTGGAGTTAGTCCACAGTTATGGGTAGGATAAACGTCTCTGCATATCATGACCCAACATGCGGCTCTGACATTCTTTCCGCCCCCTCTTCCGTAAAATTTCCCTGAGCCATGTTGGGTTCATTTTTGGTCTGCTTCAGTGATGAGGTGTTGGGGGCCTCTGAGGCTCTGGCTCTCTGAGTTGGTAGGAGTTGATTTTTCTCTGTGTTGATCTCCTTCACCTGTTGTGCTGATACCCGGTTCATCAGGAAAACAGCACCCTTGCTTGTTTCGCCAATTGTTTTTAGTTTCAGCTGGGGCCCTTTTGAGGTATGATGGGGTGGCTCTCTCCTTAGGATCTACATCTATCTGAAAAAGAGAAGCAGATTCTCCAATGGAGAGTAAGTTAGCAGCAGACAAATGAGATAACCCTTACTTTTTTATAGAGAATTTAATAGGTGTAGGCCCTCTTGTAGCCCACGATTGGTGGTACCTTGATAATGGAGAGCGGGCTTATGTTTGGATATGGTTCTGACTTGTTTCCCAGCTCCAGCTATGGGTCCCATACCACTGAGGGGATCAGTTAGCCGAATCAAGAGCAGTTGAGTGCCTGGTATTTTTGTGTGCATGCTGAGGGTCTGCACTCGGTCCTCATGCTTGTATGCTAAGCACTTTACAGACTAAGCGTTTTCCCAACCCCACAAGTGTTCTTTTTTTTTTTTTTTTTTTTTTCGAGGTAGGGTCTCACTCTAGCTCAGACTGACCTGAAATTCACTATGTAGTCTCAGGGTGGCCTTGAACTCATGATGATCCTCCTACCTCTGCCTCCCAAGTGCTGGGATTAAAGGCATGCGCCACCAAGCCTGGCCCCACGGGTGTTCTTTAACCACCCTCCGGGGAGTACTGGAGCACCTGGGTGATGAGCTGGGGGTGTGCATTGGCTGGTTTGGTTGTAGCTCGTTCTGACTCCTACGGGGTGGTGAGGAGGAGGTCTTTGCCCAGTACCGAGATAGACGCTATTGATATGGTCTTGGCAGCATTCTATTCTCTCAGGCCTGGATTACCCCCTGTGGACCCAGAGGGAACGACACCTTTCTCGTCTGGTCCCATGTGTGCTGCCCTTCTAGGATAATTAATCTTGATTGCCAACTTGATGGAATTTAGGATCACCATGGAAACAAATCTCTGGGCCTGCTGTGAGGGAGTTTCTAGATTAGGTTAATTGAAGAGGGAAGGCCTTCCCTGTGGCCATTGTCATCCCATGGGCTGCGGGGGTCTCAGACTGAATCAGAAAGAGAAAGTGAGCTGAGCACCAATATTCATCACTCTGCTTCCTAAACAGTGGATGTGATGTGACTAGCTGCCTCGGGCTGCTTCTGCCCTGCCTTGTCTGCGATGATAGATAGACTGTACCCTCGAACTATGAGCAAAACCGAACCTCTCCTCATGTTGCTTTTGTCAGGTATTTGACCTCTGCAAGGAGAAAAGTGACCACTGCACTTTCTCAGAGGAAGGAGGTGGAGAAAACCCAGCTTTGTGGTGCCGTCTGCTTGTTTTGGGTGTCAGTTCTGCCATTAACTGTGTAACCTACGACCAAATTCTTGTTGGTTAGTCTCTGCATCTGCAAGATGGGTGTCGTGATAATTCTTTCATAGAGATTTTGAGAGCATGAAGTGAGGTGACTTCGGGAAAGCAGTTAATAATGTGCCGTACACACAACACTTGACCACAGCTGTTGATAAAGCGCTAAGAAACCTGTTGTGCCATGTCACTGTCCAGGGGCTGCTGACGTGCGTCACTTGCAGTTTAACACAGCAAACTCATTCTCACCCTTCTGGAGGGTGGACCACTAAACTTGAGGTGCTGGTGGGGCTGCCCCCCTCCGAGGGGCTGAGGAAGATTTCCCTCTTGCATCTTTGTAGCCTGCATTGGTGGCTGGCAGTTCCTGGGTTTTGACATGTCACCCCCATCTCTGCTTCTGCCATTCTTTCTTCTGCGTACAACTTTGTCTAAATTTCTCTTTTTCTTTCCTTCGGTGCTGGGACTTGAACTGTGGGCATTGCACATGCAAGGCGAGTGCTCTGCCACTGTGCTGCACCCCCAGCTCTTGTTCCTATGAGATGAGGTCCTGCCATGTCTCCTTATGTAGCTTAGGCTGGCTTTGAACTTGCTGTATAGCCTGGACCAACCTGGAATTTGTGATCCTCCTGCCTTGGCCTCTTAAATGCTGGGATTACAGGCATGTGCCACCATGCCTGTCTTTCTCCTTCTTACAAGGATGCTGACCATTAGATCATGGCCACCTTACTCCAGCATGACCTCATCTTGACTATATCTGCAAAGACACTATTTCCAAAGCAGGATGCCTTCACAGGCACCAGAAGTTAGGCCTTCCACATATCTTTTTGGGAGACACAGTACAACCCTCAGTATTATATAGTTGTACTCAGTCTCCAGGGCCACAGAAGACAAGACTGGCATCTTCTTTCATTAGAATCCATGTCAGTAAGGGTTTTCATGACTAGGAGACTTTCTTATTGCCAGCACTGACCCTTCTCCTCCTCTCACAGTTGAGGGAGTGGAGACTCAGAGAGGTGAAACAATCCCATCAAGGTCACACAATGAGTGGATGGGTGCGATAGGGCTGGATCTCAGGTCTTAGAGTCACCTCCGTGACTACTGAATGCTTGATCAAAGCCAGGGTTGCCGTATGTTAATCACAAGCCCTTAAACAATCTTTGGAGCCAGTAATTTCTTGGTGTGACCTGCTTCAGGGGAGAGGATGTTGTGTCTTGGCTTCTAGCTTCATCCTTTTCTGGGTAGAAGAGTCTAAGCTTTGGGCTGGGGAAATGCTGCAGTCAGGAAAGTTCTTGCCATGCAACTATGAGGGCCCGAGTTTGGATTCCCAGTACTGACATAAATGTAGGGTGTGGTGGTGCCCACCTGTAATCCAAGAACAGGGAAGGTAAAGCCAAGTGGATTCATGGGACTTGGTGCCTAGGTAGTCTAGCCACATAAGTGAGCTCTAGGTTTACTGAGAGTTCTTGCTTCAAAAAATAAGGTGGAGAACAATTAGGAAGACATAATAATTTCGACCTCTGTCACCTCACTCACTCCCAGACCTCACATGCACTCCCCCCCGCCACATGCTCATGGGAAAATAAAAAGTCTAAGCTTTGGGGCTGGAGATGTAGCTTGGTGGTAGAGCACTTGCAAGGCTCTGGGCTCAATTATTAGCATTGCACAAAATAAGTAGTTTTAGGGTCAGCCTGCTCAGATTCTTGTTTGGCCAGTGTGATCTTGGATGAGTCATTGACACTGTGTCTCATTTCCCCCACCTGTGGCACAGCGATGACAATGGAACGTCACGTGAGGGCACTGGTGCCACTCAAGCCTGTGCCTCAGTGTTGACTGATGGCGGTTCCCTCTCCCTTTCTTCTCTTTGGTTTTTCTCTGGAGCCAGGAGGTCCTGGGAAGGCAGATGGACTGCATGGGAGACAAAGCCATAGAAGTTTCCCTGGTTCAGGTGGTCAAAGCTGAGCTGAGAACCTTCGCTCTACCATGAGAATATCAACCCACATAAAAGCAACGAGAGTCAAAGACAGAGATGAGTGTGCGGGGCTGGCTGAGGTCGGTCAAGGGCAGCCTTTGAGAGGGGAGCATGCCTTTGCTTTTCTTCATTTTGGTGTGTGCGAGTGTGCAAGGGTTCACATGTGTGAGTGTGGGTACGCATGTGGAAGCTGGAGGAGAACTTTCTGGTGTTGGTCCTTCCTCACCTCCCGCCTCACCTGAGTCAGGGTGCCTTGTGCCCTGCTCTGCTCACCACACCAGCTGACCTGCGAGCTTCTGGTGCTGGGATTACAGAAGCCTGCTGCAGCATCAGGCTTTGTGTGGCTTCAGGGGATCTGAACTCAGCTACTCACCCTTGTACAGCAAGCACTTTGTTGACTGAGCCATGGTCCTGGCCCCCAGAGGCTCATCAGAATTATGTTCCCAGCTGGCTTTGGAACCTGTGGAACTTTTGCCCTTTACAGAAGAGCATCGATGGTTCGGCCAAGCTCTGGCCCCTGCAGGCACTTCCTCTGGGTTTCGCTGCCTTGCTTATCAAAAAGCTGCAAGAGCATCTATTTCTGGCCTGGCTGGAAATAGTGTGACTGAAGGCATGCAGAAGCAGCCATCGGGAGGGGCAAGGAATCATTCTTCTGTGCCTAGTAGGAGCCAGCTTGGATCAGCGCTTCAGGCACCATAGGACAGCCTGACCTCCAGGCTCAGCCAGGAGCCTGGACCACTGACGGCTTCCTTCTCCACTCCCTGCCCGTCTTTCTGATAGGGACAAGAAGTCTGTTTGCTGCTAAAATGTCTTTTCCTCCTTTCTGTACGTTTCTAATTTGCATTTTAAAAATCTGAGATAATTGCAGATTTTTCATAAACCTGTAAGAAAGAATACAGAAATAACCCAGTCTCCCTATAGTAATGTCTTGTAAAACAAAAGTGTGACAGTGCAACCTGGATTTGGCCTCTGATTCCATCCCCAACTGATCTCACTTGACTGTCCCCAGTTCTCTGTGTACTTGTACATAATAGATCTCATCAAGTGCAGTTTTATCACATGTGAGGAGCCTTGTACCTACAGGAAAATGCTGAGTAATATTTCAAGATAAGGTGCTCATATTGCCCCTTCACTACACCCACCTATGCTTCTATAGTGTTAGCCATTTCTTTTTGAAAAATCCCTACTATGTATGTAAAGTGCACAAATAATGAGTGTACCGGTCATTTTCACATATGTGCCTCCCCATGACCGTCCCCCAGGTCAGATCTAGATGGTTTCTGGAGTCCCCTGACCAAGGCCCTCTCCATGGGACCCTGCTCCAACCTGCTTCCATTGTCAAGTTTGTAGCTTTATCCTCCCCTTGGTGGCTAATTTCTCCTTTCCCTGGATAGATGAGCATTTCTAGAGGAATTTAATTATCTTGTCTTATTTCTACTGATGTCATTGTTATTTTACAGTTTGTATTATATATGATGAATGGTACTGGTTTTCTTTTTGCCAAAGGCACAGAAACCTTCTCAAAATAGTTGTCCTAGAGCGAAAAAGGCAAGTATTGCAGTCAGCTTTGTCATGGCTGGCAGAAAACACGACCAAGAGCAGCTCGTAGGAGGAAAGGGTTTATTTTGGCTTATGGGCTTGAGGGGAAGCTCCATGATGGCAGGGAAAACAATAGCATGAGCAGAGGATATCACCTCCTGGCCAACATAATGTGGGCAACAGCAACAAGACAGTGTGCCAAACACTGGCAAGGGGAAGCTGGCTATAATACCTACAAGCCTGCCCCTAACAATACACTGCCTCCAGGAGGCTCCAATTTCCAAATCTCCATCAGCTGGCAACCTAGCATTCAGAATACATAAGTTTATGGAGGACACATGAATCAAATCACCACATTCTGGCCTCAGCCCTCATAAACTGATGTCCAACCATGATGTAAAATACAATGCATTCAATCCAACTTTAAAAAGTCCCCATAGCTTTTATCACTCCCAATGATGTTCAATTATTTCCATAGTTCAAGGTCTTTTAACTAAGTCATAATACAAAAAAAAAAGCAACCCCAAAAAACACCCAAACATAATGGCACAGAATAAACATTCACACTGCAAAACATGGCATTGGGCATAGCAAAGAAATATTCAACCAATACAAGATTTAAAACAAAAACATCAAACTCTGTAGATCCATGTCCGACAACTCTAACCAGTAACAAGTCTTCAAGTCTGATAATTGTAACCAGTGAGGAGTCTCTGGAGCTCCAATTCTGCCCCTCCAGCTAGGCTACTCACAGTCTGGGACAACTTCATCCTCCGGCAGCCCTCCTTGACAGCCATCCCCTAGTCCTGGCATCTCCACTGGGTCTCTGCTGGAACTCACAGTTCATCCACATGGCTCCACCGGGCCTCTATGCAGGTAATCCAACAAGCCTGCTTCGCACTGCCCATGGCCATTTCCAAAAAACAAAACTGTGTTGCAAATTCAGTGTTCCTCCCTTTCCTGCATTTGTTATACATCATAGTACCAGGAGGGCTATCAATTTGTTAATATGGGGGAGGGGGATAAAGCAGACTTTGAAGAGCAGGACACTCCTTTAGCATTCAGGCCCTCCAAAAGAGTCTGCATTCTTCCTGTTGTCCCAGTGCAGATCAGCTGGCCCAGTCTCAATGGTTGTAATCTCTCAAACAATTGCAGTCGAATGGACAGCAGTTTAGGCCCAAAGATTTCATTTCTTTTTGTGCCATATCCCTCTGCTCACACTAGTCATTTCTATGTGATGCAGCCTTGCACAACTTCTCAGGACATGGGCAGGTATAACACAGCAAGCCTCTCACACAAACTGCTTCTAGGCCAATCCTGACAAAGTTCTTTCTCATCCTTATAAGACAAACCTCACAGTCCATAGTTCTTACTATACTCAGGTCTTTCAACTCTGACCAGAATGGTTCATTAAGCTGTACTTATAACACCACAAGGCATCTCTTAGGCCAGGGTTTTAAATCCTTCCACATTCCTCTTACAAAGCAGTTCCAAAAGGCCAAAAGCCACACAGTCAGGTGTCTAGTGGCAAGGACCCTGCTCTTAGTACCAATATACTGTTTCAGTTAGTTTCATGTTGCTGGCAGGAAACACCTGACCAAGAGCAGCTTTTGGGGAGGAAAACGTTTACTTTGGCTTACAGACTAGAGGGGAAGCTCCATGATAGCAGGGGAAAACGATGGCATGAGCAGAGGCTGGACATCACCCCCTGGTCAACATCAAGACGACAACAACAGCAGGAGAGTGTGCCAAACACTGGCAAGGGGAAACTGACTATAACACTCATAAGTATGCTTTTTTTTCCCCAGTGTATATTAAAATACGTCATTGGGAAGGTAAGACAAAGGGGGGATTCTGTTTAGAGTCGTTCTCCATACCCTGCCTGTGGAAGTATTTTCACTTCATTTCAAGCAGGAGGAGGAAGCGTCTGATCTAAGGGCCATGAGAGCAGTGACTGTGACAGGATAACCTGATGGTCCGTGTTGGAGGCTTGCATGGGTCAGTGGATAAAGATGTTCTTTATTCTCCGTTTGCAAACAACTGGGATCTAATTCTATTTATTTTTTAATGCCATGTTAGGGTTGGCACCCAGGGCCTCATGCATGCTAGGCAAGTGCCCTACCACTAAGCTGCCACATTCCCACCCCAGAAATACCAGGAATGAAACATGGGCAGCTGCCAGAGGACACTGAGCATGTGGGCTTTGTGCTTGGTGAGTTGAGGGAGCATGGGCTTGGGACTGTGCTCTAGTCCCGTCTCCAGCACCAGTGTCTGCTCACTGTGTCCTAGAGCAAGCCCCACTCCTAGTGGCAGAGAGCAGGGAAAGGGCCCTTGCTGGTTGTTGAGGAGGAGGCTGAACTGATCCAGGTTCAACATCAGAAAGTGTCTGAGCTCTTGCCTTGATGGAGAGGCTAGGGGAATGGGCAAAGTGCTTCCTGCGCAAGCGTGAAGTCCTGAGTTCAGACCTTCAGCACTCATATAAAATGTTGGGTGTGGTGGCATGCACCTCAAATTTCAGGGCTGGGAGGTGGAGACAAGAGGATTCCTGGGTTGCTGGCCAGTCAGGCTAGCTGAATAGATAAGCTCTAGGGTCAGTGAGAGACCCTGTCTCAAAAAATAAGGTAGTGAATGATTGAGGAGGACATCCAACATTGACCTCTGGCCTCCACACTCATGTGCACACACACTCATATGCACTTGCATACATGTGTGTCCACACATATGAACACACATAGCATATGCATCCCACATATGTATATACATGTAAAAATGAGTGGCTGGGGCAAGAGAAAGCTGCAGCTGCCCAAGTATCACTTCCAAGTCACTCACAGACTAACATCTCTGAACATAAATAGAGCATAGACCAAAACACAGGCAGCTACCGGAGGACACTGAGAATGTGGCTCTATGCCTGGTGAACTGCCCAAGGGTACAGTTGAGTTGTGCCCTGGTCCCTGACTTACCCAGCTCGTGTAATGATCCAGATGCAGCTCTGTGTGACACAACCTGGTACCCTTGGCTTCTTCAAGCAGGTCCTTGGCCGAGACTGACAGTGGCCCTGCCTCTTCTTACAGAAAGTGGAGCAGCAGTGAGGAAGGTGCTGTGGAGAGATAGGATGGAAAATCCCTCTAATAGCCTAACCTTGACAGAGACCTTCCAGGGCCACAGGTTGTTTCCTTTGGGTTTCCTAGCAATTGAGCAATGTCACCATCTGTGCAGATGAGTAAAAAAAAAATGGAGCAAGGGAAATGGCTTGGATGAGCCTCCACCTGCTTCATACAGGTAGGGAACAGAGCTGGGATTTGAACTGGGGTCTTTGAACTCCAACATTTTCTCAGACTAGTCCTCCCTTTACAGGCTGAGCACAGCTTCAAGACTCAGCCCAGACAAGCACCTATCCAGAGCCACCTTCCCTGCCTCTGGGAACCAGTCCCTCCTGGCTTCTTCCTCTCTGGAATACAGATGAGGATTTACATGTGCTGCTGAGCCTGTTTGGATAGTCTGTCCTGTCTCCCAGACAGCACTTTCAGGCAGGGACCCCATCTGTACCTTCATCCTGGCATCTGTCATGCTGCTCAGTGTGGGTGTTGGGACTGCCTGGAGGGTTGAATGACTGTGATTGGGCAAGGTGAGGTGGAACGAGTGAGCACCAAGTCTTCTGCTTGTCTTCCCCCTTGATGATGTCTTGAGCATCCATGAAGCTCATTGGCAGATGGTGTTACTTAGTGTCAAGCATGGGAAGGGGAGAGAGGGCCATGTTCTTGGTGTGCAGGGTGAGAGGATGTGCCAGGGGAGGGGAGAGACCTGAGGGAGGTCAGAGATCAGGAATGGGGGGCAGGTGGAGAAAGGAAAATGGAGTGTTTTTTTTTGTTTGTTTGTTTGTTTTTGGTGAGACAAAGTCTCAAATAACCCAGGCTGGCTTTGATCCTACTGCCTCAGCCTCTTGAGTAACAGGATTACAGGCATGAGCCTTCATACTCATCTAGGAGACTGGTGTTTGAAGACCAGTCCCAGGTGCGATTAGCCAATGGGTTGATAGTGTAAGGAAAGGGAGTGAAAGGAAGAGAGGAGATGAGGGGGACCCTCCCAAGGGAGAGTTAGAAGGCATTGGGTGGAGAGGACAGGAAGTGGGAGGGTGGCCAAGTCCAGGAACTGTGGCGGGGAGGGCGGCTGGACCTGAGACAGACCCAAGGCCATTATCTCACTTCTTCAAGCAGGAGACTCAGCTGCTGAGCCCCACCACACAAGAGCACAAGGGCCAAGCTCTGCTACCCTCAGCCTGCTTTGCAGAGAAAGTCGGTTGTTTTAATGACTGTGTGTTCTTGGCAGAAACCCCCATGAGCCCAAGTAAAACCCTGCTTGACCATCATTGCCCTTCATTCTCCCCACCAGTGATGGCGATGCCTGTTGTCAGCAAATTGCAGGGACTCTTTTGGTCCGTCTCTTTGGGCATTTACACATGTAGATGTAAATGCGGGTGTTCCCCCTTAGCAGGATCTAACACACTCCGAGGATGTGAAGGACAGCAGCTTTTGAGGGCTAGCAGTATATTCCCTCATATTTATGGATACAAATCAGTCTGAACACCCCAACCAGTTTCTCAGCATCCCTTAACCCTCTGAAGTATCTAAAGCAACCCACTCCACTTTTTTCCCCACGAATAACAAAACATCCATGTCAACAAATGCCAAATCATTTGGTGTTTTAGTGATCTTATAGTTGGACATTACGGCATTGACCATGGGAATGGATATAAGTTGACAGCTTCCAGAGCAATTTTGAGATGGAATTGACAATGTTGCCTGCAGGTAGTGTTATATTGTCTGAATTTTTTTTATTAATTGTTAACTTTTCTGCATGAACATATTCCCATAAGATTGTATTCATGTCCCCTCTCCCTTGCCCATATTTCACTGGGGACCTCCTCAGTTGAGTTGTTGGTAGTCACTGTGGGGGTCATGAATACTCCTCTGTGAAGGAATAATGCCTCAGACTACTCCTTCCCACCCTGTAGCTCTTGCAATATTCCCTCCCCCTCTTCGGCAATGTTCCCTGTGTTATATGTCTCCTTTAGTGTTGAGTGCTCTATAGCTTCTGGTTTTCTGCTTTGATGAATTTTGAATGATTTGTCTCGAACTAGGCAGTTGGCTTTCTCTTTTTTTTTCTTTTTGCTGTTGTTGAAGTGATGAACTGTGGGTCTCCCCAGTATTCCAAGATTCTCTAACCACGAGGGAGAGCAGCAGGGATCAAAGGAGATAAGCACAGACATTTAGAAGACTTAAATTTTTTTTTTTTTTTTAGAGAGAGAGAGAGAATTGGCACGCTAGGGCCTCCAGCCACTGACATTGATCTCCAGATGCTTGTGCCACCTAGTGGGCATGTGCGACATTGTGCTTGCCTCACCTTTGTATATCTGGCTTACGTGGGATCTGGGGAGTCGAACATGGGTCCTTAGGCTTTGCAGGCAAGCTCTTTAACCACTGGGCCATCTCTTCAGTCTTAGAAGACTGATGGGCATACCCTCTCATTTTAGCCAGAACAGTGGGAGCTTCCCTCTAGAGTCTATTACTTTCCAAGCCATAGGCTTCTGATTTGGTTCTCAGCAGCATATATGAATTCCCTCCCACCGACTGGGCCTCATGTCCGGTCAGAGAGCAGTCGATTACCCCCGTGGTCTGTGTGGACTGGTGCACAGGTGTGTACAGCTTGCCTGGCTGATTGATTGGTAGCTTGCAGGAGCTCCTACTTGTTCATGCTGGTGACCATTATCTCCCAGCTGTTTGCATAGTACTTTGTAGTACTGTGAGGGCTAGCCAGCAGGGAGCTGGCTTCCTTCTGTTCCAGAATGATCTCTGGATATCCTGCAACTGCAGCCTATGGTGTCTTCAGCAATAGGGCCTCTCTTCCCATTTAGATCTGATGGGTAACCAAGTGCTTTGGCAATGGCCTGTGTTGTTTCGGGGGCTTCATGGGCTGCTCTGACCAACAGCTCACTGTGCGGAATAACCCAGTTCTGGCACTGGGATGTACCAGCAAGAACTTGTGGTTTAGGGCTAAGCTTTCTTCACCTCCTGCAAGTCACTTCTGCCCAGACTGTACCTCTCTCTTACTAAGAGTTTTATCTTTTTATTAGCTAGCAAGGGGGGGGGGGAAGGGTTCTGTAGTACTGATTTATGCTGTCATTATGAAAAAATAAATTTTTTGTATCAGGGCTTAACTGTAGCCCAGGCTGACCTGGAACTTACTTTGGAGACTAGGCTGGTCTCAAACTCATGGCAATTCTACATCAGCCTACTTAGTGCTGGGACTAAAGGCTTATGCCACCACACATTGCTTCATGTGTCAATTCTACCCCAAGGTAAAAGAACTCAGATTCTGAATGAGAGACTTTTTTAAGAGAAAAGAGAAGTATTAGATTATATGAAAAAGAAAAGAATGTGTGCTTGAAGGCACTGGACTCTGGACTGGCAGTTAGCTTGGGTGTGTGGGGACTATTTTTAAAAACAAACCTTAGTACCATCAAGAGAACTTGGGAGATCTGGGGAGGAGGCTCAGTGGGTAAAGTACTTGGTATACAAGCATGAGGGCCTGAGTTTGGATTCTTAGCACTCATGTAAAAGTCAAGCATGGCGGCACGTGCCTGTCATCTCAGTGCTGGGGACACTGAGACAGGAGGATCCCTGGGGCTTGCTGGCCAGTTAGTCTAGCCGAATCAGTGAGTTTAGTGACAGACACCAACATTGATCTCTGGCATGTGCCCACCCACATATAAGCATGCATGCAGATACATGCATACCATGTGCACATCACAGAGAGAGAGCGTTGGGCATGGTGTCACTTGTCAGTAATCCTAATACCTTGGAGACAGTGTCAGGAAGATGGCTACAAGCTCAAGGCCCCAGGGTCTACAAAGTGAGTTGTAGGCTAGCTAGTGCTACAAAGGAAGACTCTGTCTCAAAATAAAAATTACCATTACGATTTGTAGGGAACTGCAAAGCATCTAATGCAGGACTAGCTCAGCGATGCTCACGTTCTCCCAGGATTATGATTGCAGTGCACAGGAAGGACCTGACTTCTGTTTTGAGACAGGAAGATGGAGAGTAGAGTTCGAGACACTGGAAGTGTCTGGGCTGTGTGAGGAACAGAAATAGGAATCCCCAGCCCGGCTCTCCACCTCGACACAGCTCGGTGTCACCAGCCACCGTGTAAGGGCGACCCAGAATTGACAAACAGAATTTCAGCTGTTTCCCCATAGTCTTAGACTCATGTGGATATGGCAAAAATCACATGGATGTGTTTCTGTGACCATTTGCCCAGGATCCCAAGTACAAACACCTCTCCTAACCGAGTCACCATACTGCGAACCAAACTACAGACGCTAATCTGTTTTCACCATCTATTTCTTGCACTGTGTCTCCTATTACTTTCTTTGTGACATGGTTCCATGAAATTGCATCACATGAAGACCTGCATGAAGGGACCCCCCCCCGCCCTCATTCACTGATGCAGCACAAATGTTGGGTGGCTCTGGTCCCCCAAACTTTTATCATTGAGGTAGGCCCACGGGAGGAAAACAGAAACCCTTCAGTTTACCCCATCTACCTTTCCTCGGAGTCTCTGCCCCAGTCCATCGCTTTCTGAGAGCGCCGCGGCCTTGTTCCGCTGTGTCAGCGCTGACTCAGAAGGCTCTCTTCTCACTGTGTGGCGTGGTGTCACAGTCGTCCACCATGGGCTGTATATTGAAAATCACCTACAGAGTATCTGAGGTGGCCTGACCACAAAAATTAATGGCTGTGAGGCCATTTCACATTGTATACACATTTCAAACCATTACGTTGAACATGATAAATTTATACAATTTTTAATTATTTGAAATTAGTTTACATAATAGTGAATTTTATTGTGATATTCTTATCATACGTCATTATATATTGTTCTTACTCATCCCCCTCTTCTAACAACCTCCCCCATCCTCCACCCACATTTTCCATCCTTCTTGCTGGTCTTTCCTTTATCCCCACATTTCTTCCTCTGCTTTCATGTCATATGATGTACAATTTTTTTTTTTGCCCAAATCTCCAACAAGCTAGGTGTAGTACTGTGTGCATATAGTCTCAGTACTTGGGAAGCTAAGGCTAGAGGGTGAGGTATTTGAGGCTAGCCTGGGCTATGTAGTGAAACCCTGCCTTGAAAAACTAAACCCAGGCTGGGCATGGTGGTGCATGGTTTTACTCTCTGCACTTGGGAGGCTGAGGTAGGAGGCTCACTGTGAGTTTGAGACCACTCTGAGGCTGCAGAGTTAAGTTCCAGGTTAGCCTGGGCAGAGTGAGACCCTACTTCAAAAGCAAACAAATAAACATTAAAAGCCAAAACAACAACAGAATACCCAAACCAAGCTAAACCAACAACACAAAACAAAAACAAACAAAAAAGGAAAATGAAACAAACCCCTATAAAAAAGTAACCTGCATTCTCACCTAGGAACTTTGCACCGTTCTCCATCATCCCTTGGCCAGAGCTGCCTGTGCTCACAGCCCAGCCCGCCTTCCTCTCCTCCTCACTTCCTCTGCTTCTCACTTCCTTCCTAGGGACACCTGCCTTTCTCTGTTTCTTTGTTCCTTGCATATACTGAGATTCATGAGGCTGTCTGTTGTAAGGGACAGAAACTCATCTGAAACTAACCTAAGGAAAAAGGGAGTTTATTGTTTCATGTGGGCAGCTCATTCTGGGGCACAAGTGGCATAGAGCTGGACAGGATCCAGGACTTGAGGGTTCTCCGGGGCTGGATATCTCTCTGTGGCAGGCACCATGGGCCATCACCCCAGGGGCATGGTTCGGTGTCCAGTGTCAACAATTGGAGAGATCTTATAAACAGCCCTGGCTAAACAAAGCCCATGGTGGGCTTCTGGGCCCAGCTGACATCACATGCTTGTCCTTGTGCTGATGCCCTAGCCAGGCTCCCTGGTTACTGCCAGGTTCCATTCCCCATTTGGCATGTGGTTCAAGGTGGTGGGTGAGTGACTCAGCTTTACCTAAGGCACATGGAACATGTAAAATGGATCCATTCCAAGTGAAGACTTCTTTTGTTTTAGCTCAGGGTGGCCTGGAATTTTCCATGTTTATCAGGCTGGCCTTGAACTTATGGGCCTCTTTTCTCAACCTCCAGAATGAGTGCCGGTATTGCAGGTATGAAACACTTCACCTGATCCAGGATTTTTTTTTTTTTTATTTGACAAAAGAAGGAAGATGTGGTAGTTTGAATGTATGTCCCCCATAGACTCAGGTGTTTTATTGAAGCTTGTCTCTGGCTGCCTGGCCAGAGGAGGTGTCACTGGGGTGGATGCTGGGGTCCAGCTTTCAGGTGTATTGGAGGTGGGACTGAATTCCAGCTAAAAGCTATGTAGGAAGTTCTGAGCTCTGCCTGAGTCCCTCCTACTGCTGATGGTTTTATGTCTGCTGTTTATGGTTTTTGCTGGCTGTTTGGTTGTTTTCTCTCTGCTTGGATGCATGGAAGCAGCTTCTCCAACCACTGATGGAACTTCCCTTTGGATCTGTAGGCTTGAAATAAATCCCTTCCTCCCCTAAACTGTGCCTGGTTTGGGTGCTCATACCAGCAGCATGAAGCTGTCTACAACTGAAGGGCTTTCCCAAACTCATCACCTGAGGCCAGCACACTGATCATTAGCCATTCTTCAAGGGCAAGGGTATCTTCCTTGGGCCCATTGGCCATCCTGACCCAGGAAGTTCTGAGCAGAGTGAGTGGAGGCCTGTTACAGCAGGCAGGTGTTGTGGAGAGCATCTCTTCTCTGTTGATGTTCATTTTTGTTCTATAGCAAACTATGCTGGTACTTGGCAGCTTATGCAACCATCCTCCTATTTGCACATACTTCTGCAACTTGGGGAGGGGTCAGGACTGGAGGAGCTTGTCTATGCTCCATATGGTATCCTCTGAGGTGGTCATTGGGTCCAGAAGGTCCATGACTAAGATGGCACCCTCACCTGCTGGCTGTTGGCTGGGGCCTTGTGTGACCTGTCTGGACAGCTAGCTTGGGCTTCCCGCAGCATGGTGCCTCAGGGTGGTCTGACTTCTTACACAGGAGCTCGCTTCCCTCAGAGTGTGAACTTGGAAGCTACCTGGCAATGTCATTTCTGTCACATTTTATTAGCTAAGGTGCATCACACAGGCAGCCTGGATGCAAGGGCAGGTGGCTTTGGGGAACACAAATACTTGAAACTGTGGCCCATTAAGGTCACCAAAGCGACAGTCGTCCACCACATTGTCTTCTCCCAACAAGCTGTGGTGTCTAGGGTTCCTGTGGTGGTCACCCCACCCCTAGCTCCTGGTGTGGATATGTGTGTTTTGAGGTAAGGTTTTTCTTGGTAGTTCAGCTTGCCCTGAAACTTGTTATGACTCTGTATGTAGCTCAGACTGACCTCAAACTCATGCTCTTCCTGCCTTAGTCTCATGAGTGCTAGAATTACAGGTGTGCTCTGCCCTACCTGGCCCTCATCCTCTGTGATTTTAAGTAGTTGTTTGGTGTTTTCTTTTATTCAGCCTTGACTAGGGGCAGAGAGCACCTAGAACTGCTGGGTCTCAAGGGAACAGTTGATCAAGATGAGGTCAGTAGGACAGTTGACCTTCTGTGTTACCCAGAGGGGCTGTCAATGAACATCTAAGCAGCTCTTTTTTTAAAAAAAAATATTTTACTTATTTATTTAATAGAGAGAGAGGCATATAGAGAGAGAGGGAGAGAGAATGGGTGCTCCATGGCCTCTAGCCACTGCAAACGAACTCCAGAAGCATGCACCACCTTATGCATTTGCCTTTACGTGTGTCCTGGGGTATAAAACCTGGGTCGTTAAGTTTTGCAGGCAAGTGCCTTAACCGTGAAGCCATCTTTCCATGGAGCCATCTTTCCAGCCCAGCTATTGTTTTGATAGGAGATTCTCTGTCTCTTCCCATAATTCTCAGTTCTAGTACATTGCTCACAGTCCAGGTTTAATGTATCTGTCTTGGGAAGGATAAGATGGACAAAGGGGCACCCTGAACCTTTTGTATTGTTACCATTTCATTGCTACAACAAAATACCTGAGGAAATCAGCTTCAAGGAGGGAAAGATTATTTTGGCTCACAATTGTAGAGGTTTTGGTCGGTGGTCATTTGACTCAATTGTCTCTGGGCTGTGGTGGAGGAAAACCCCCTTTCCTCATGATGACCAGGAGAGAGAGAGAGAGAGAGAGAGAAGAAGTGAGCCAGGTAGGGATGGAAGGAGGTAGGGGGAAAGGCAGAGAAAGGTCAGCAACAAGATATCTCTTTTAAGATAAGCTGCTCCCAGTGACTTACCTCCTCTACCTAGCCCCCACCTTGCCTAAAGCTTCTAGCACCTTCCAATGAGCCATTAAGTCATTAATCCATCAAGTCATTAATCCATCAATGGGTTAATCTATCTGTGAGGTCAGAACTCCAATCCTTCCAAAGGCTCCATCTTTGAACACTATTTCCAATACCAAGACCAAGCCTTCCACACAGGAACACTGGGCCACATTTGACATTCAAATCATCACCCTTCTGAACTCCAGGCCTGGGGAGGTGGTGGATGATGCCGGGGGGGGGGTTCTTTTGGTTTTTCGAGCACTCTCAGGAGTGAGACCTGAGCTTAGATGGGGACCCCAGTGCAGGGACAGCCTCATGGTCCCTTGTGGCGACAGAGCTGGTGGTGGGCTGCAGGGTGTGACTGTGTTCTCGTGTGCAGTGAACTGTGGTGCTGATTGGCCCATGCTGTTTGTTCCCAGTGGACATCATGGAGATAAAGGAAATCCGCCCAGGGAAGAACTCCAAGGATTTCGAGCGCGCCAAGGCCGTGCGCCAGAAGGAAGACTGCTGCTTCACCATCCTGTACGGCTCCCAGTTCGTCCTCAGCACACTCAGTTTGGCAAGTGGGTGCACATTTGTCTGCTTTTCTCTCTCCCTGGCCCCTGTTTCTTTTGGGGACAGGGTGTGCATACCTGCCTCTCCACTAATGTGTATTGGGGTACCATGGTTTTGAATCCCAGCCCTGCTGCTTGATAGCTGGGTGTCTTTGGGCAAGTTATTTAACCTCTCTGAGCTGTAGTTTGCTTGGCCGTGAAATGGACGGAACAGCATGCCTCTCTCCTTGGGACAGTGTGAAGAATGTGCTAAGTGTCTGCCTTGCTCATGTTGAGAGTTGAGTAAATCATGGTCACTGTGGTCACCCCAGGCTGGGCTCTTCTGGAAAAAAGATGGTCACTTGCAGCCAGGCATAGTGCTGCAAGCCTTGAGTCCCAGCACTTGGGAGACAGAGGTAGGAGGATCTCCATGAGTTCGAGGCCACCCTGAGAATACTTAGTGACTTCTAGGTCAGCCTAGGCTAGAGTGAGACCCTACCTCGATAAACCAAAAGAAACAATGGCCGCTTGCTTTTCTTCAGTGGATGTTGCATAACAAACGCTGATGTGAATGGACTGTCCTGAGATGTTTATGTGCACAGGAGGCACAGAACACATACGCACATTCATCCATGCATGCACATAGTGCACATGTGGACACACAGAGCACACATACTTGCATCACAGTCCACACATATGTACACCTGTATGCTTGCCCCACACACATACATCCGTGTATATATAAACATGCACCACACACTTGCACACATATACATCATATGTATGTACCACACACATACATAATACATGCATGCACACACCGCCTACACACACAAAATGTATACCTGCACCACATGGACATACACACATGCATACACCACAATGCATGCATGCATGTACCACGTGCACGATGCATTCATGCATGCAACAAACACATGTGCACATATACTACACATACATGCACACATGCACATATCATTTGCTTACATACACATGTGCCACATAGATACATACATGCACCACACACATACATGCATACATACGTGAATGGCACTTACATACGCACATGCATCTATCACACACATACATGCACACATGCATGCACCACACATGTGGGTACTTGGCTCAATTAGCTCTGGGCTGTGCTGAGGCAAGAAGGAGAGCACACACACACACATGTACTCACATGCCACATGTATGTACACATGTGAATACACAGGTGCACATATCTGGGAGTGAGATTTCTGGCAATCTCTGTGTATGCATGAAAAAGTGGAAGAGTGGGGTGGGAATAGAGCTTGTGAGCGACCACTTGCCAGCTATGCCCCAGACCCTCAGTTCTGTCCGTCAGCAACACACACACACATTCACACACACACTCACTCACTTACTCCAAAACAACAAGAACCATGGAGGAGCCCTAGAGAGGAGGGCAAGGGCTGTGACAAGCTCAGGCGCTGTACTAGGGGCAGAGGCTTGGAGTCATTTTTAGGCTTAATCCTGGAACTATTGACTCAGAAGTGTGTGCACAGTGGTGAATGATGAGACAGAAAACCACTGTTATTCAAATGGACTAAAGGGAAGGGGGACTGTGAGAGTTGAGCAATGTGGGGACACTTACTAACTGTCAGAAAGCTCTTATTAATTTCTCACTTTACATGTACATGTATGCACACATACATATATGTCCCACATATGTCCCCCTCCTCTTTAGCAGGACACTGGTTCCTTTGTGGACACCTCACCATCATACCTGCATCTAAGTGTCATCACCTCCCCCACCTCCAAATACTGTCACGTGGGATTAGTATTTCCACACATGTATTCTTGGAGGATGTACATTCAGACACAATGATGACTTACAGCTGCGTGGCCTTGGGCACATCTCTGAGCCTGTCTGAGACTCAGTTTCTTCATGTACTGAATGGAAAGAATCACAGCGCTTCCTTGTGGGCTTGCTCAGGATTAGACAATACAGGAGAAGCATGTGGAATTCTGTCCAGTGGACAGTAGGATGCCAGCAGTGTCAGCTGCTGTTCAGTGATAGCAACAGTGACAGTCACCACCACCCTCACCATGGCCACTTGATGTGGCACAGTAACGAACCCACGTGCCACCTACATCAGAGGCTTATCTTCAGTCTGGCCTCAGCTCAGCAAGAAGTGAGTCTCAGAGTGGGATGGCAGGAAGGTAATGCTTTCTGGGGGTGCTGCAAATCTGGAAACAGCCCAGGACGCTTCTGTCCCATGGCTGTGCGTCTGCATGGGCTGGGGCTCCCAGTGGACGTCATGCTGGGATTCACACCGCCTCTCTTTTCCCTTCTTTTTACAGCTGACTCAAAGGAGGATGCAGTTAGGTGGCTCTCTGGCTTGACAATCTTACATCAAGAAGCCATGAGTGCATCCACGCCCACCATGATTGAAAGGTAGGTGCATGGCTTTACCGCGACCTCTGTCATTCACTACTCCTTGTCCTGCTGTCTGTGGGAATGTGGAGCAAAGGAAAAGCAAATGGGACATTCCATCCTTGCTCCTTAGAGTCTCCTAGGCAGTGGTGCCCAGTAGTCATTGAGGGCTATCTGATGATCCAGGTAAGAGTTTCTCCCCTTAGTCTTTGGCCCTGGCCTCTGGTGTGAGCAGGCATGGCAATGGAGGGAGACGGAAACCCCCAGTGGGGTGTGTGTATGTGTGCACATATGTCTGTGTGCATGCATACGCTTGTGTCTATGTGCATGTGTGTGAATTTGTGCCTGTATGTTTATGAACATGTATGTGTTTGTGCATATGTGTGTCTCTGTATGTGCTTGCATGTATTTGCACATGTATGTGTATGCATGTGTCTCTGGGTGCATGTATCTCTGTGTATGTGTATGTATCTTTGTGTGTGTGTGAAGGGAAGGGCTTCCTTCTGGAAGGATTTGATAAGGGATTAAGTGGAATGACCCACAAGTTGGCTGAGGCAGGATCTGGAGCAGGCCACCCCACAGTGGCTGATAAAATCCTTCTGAGGACTGTGTTCAGTGATAGGTGTCCACATGGGATTTGGGTGTGGGTTACTCTCCCCCAGGAGCCCTCCCCCCTGACTGTGCACCATATCTCTTGCCAAATGTTTGGGAAATAGTGACAGAGAGAATTGTTACTTTATGGAAAGCTTGCTTACTTTTTCTCATGGAAGTGGTCTTCTGGGCTCTGGGCTCTGGGCTCAGGCAGGGGTCTTTGGCTGTGGAGGAGACTGCTTCCCATGCTGCCCCGGGAGGACGCTGGAACCTCCTTTTCTGTAGGATTCTTTAGCCCTTCATATCATGAAACTTCCTTAGACTTGTACTGTTTTCTAACATTTTCCTCTTTCTGACCTCAATTCTCTTTCCAGTTGGCTGAGAAAGCAGATTTATTCAGTAGATCAAACCAGAAGGAACAGGTAAGGACCATTCATAGCTTTCCAGTTTGCTTTGCCCTTGATTTTTGTGTACCATTTAAGTGTTACAAGGGGGTTGATTGATGCATGTCTCATGGTGGCAAGGGTCTCATGAGGTCAGATCTGGACTGAGCACCAGGTGCTGGGAGTTGATGGCGACAACATCCTCTGTGTGTGCAGCCTCCCTTCCAGTGGGAAATTCTAGGCAGGCTACAGAGACATCTCTGCCATGCACACTGGGCCTCATCACAAATATTGGAACACCTTTCATGTCCAGGGAACATAGCAGGAGACAAGATCACCATGTCACCTGCACTCTGTGGTGGGAGGAAGAAGGGGCAAGCCACACTTAGTGACGGTGGTGTGACATGGGCAAGGATAGGGTGGACCTGTGGTGACATGTCCTGCAGTCCCCTTAACAGTGGCTGGTGGATAGGCTCTGTGTTGGCACACACAGAGCTCCATGTTGCATATTTCTGTTATTACTTCTTCCCCTCAGGCTGTGGATTGAATCTAGATGTATTTGTGCCTGCTAGGCAGGCTCTCTACCACTAGACCACATCATCAGCTTTTTCTTTGCTTTATATTCCAAGATTCCCAGGCTGGCCTGGAACTCCCTCTGTAGTCCAGGCAGGCCTTGAACTTGCAGTCTCCTGCCTCAGCCCTGAGATTAGCTGGGATAACCTGCCTGTGCTTCCAGGCTCAGCTTTATTTCCTTTTAACAAACATGTGGCCTGGAATTTTCCTTAGATGAATGCAGTGCGATCCCAGAAACCATTTCCATACAGATGGATGTAGAGCTGCCCCGGCTTTTGCATTATCATGGTGACTAAGCCCGCTATGGACACCTTGGAGTGCCTTTGGTGAAGCTGGGTGAGGTGGATAGGAGGACAACTCTTCAGGTGGTGAAGACCTGCTGCCGAGTGTGTGATGGTCTAGTTGTGTGACAGTTGGAGGTGGTGGCAGGATAGATTTCCACCATGGTTCTCAGCATATCCACATTTCTCCTGCATCTCTGGACTTTGCTCTCCTTTAGTCAACTGGAGAAAAGGCCCAGCATTGCTTTGCTTAGATTTGCATTTCTTTCTTTATGGGTGAGGCTGTCTTTCCTTGTTTCCTCCTTTTTAATCAGATCCAGTGCTTATTAATAATGAAATGATAAGCTCTACCGCCTATGGAGCACTTGAGCACTTCGTATGCCAGGCATGGTGCCAACCCTGCTTCAGTTCTTGTCTCATTTTAGACTCACATTGGAATTTTACAATTTTTAAAAACTTATTTATGAAGGGAGAGAGAGCAAGCGAGAGAGAATGGGTGCACCAGGGCCTCTTGCCACTGCAAATGAACTCCAGATGCATGAGCCACTTTGTATATCTGGCTTTGTATGGGTACTAGGGAATTGAACTCAGACTGGCTGGCTTTGCAAGTAAGTGCCTTTAACCAGCGAGCTATCTCCCCAGCCCAGATTATTTTTATTTTAGAGAGAGAGAGAGAGCACGAGTGAGAGACAGACAGAGACGGGGGGGCGGGGAGAGAATTGGCACGCCAGGGCCTCACCTACTGCAGTCGAACTCCACCAGCTTGCACCACCTAGTGGGCATGTGCGACCTTGCACTTGTCTCACTTTGTGTGTCTAGCTTAAGTGGGATCTGGAGAGTTCAACATGGGTCCTTAGGCTTCACAGGCAAGCACCTTAACCACTGAGCTATCCCCCTGGCCCCCAGATTATTTTTTAAAGACAAGGTCTCATATAGCCCAGGCTGGCCTCGAACTCACTGTGTGGCTGAGGATCGCCTTGAACTTCTAATTCTTGTGCGGCCACCTCCCAAGTGCTGGGATTACAAGTGTGGTCCACCATGCCTGGTTTCCGTGCTGCTGGAGATGGAAGCCACAGCTCACACACCTAGTCAACCGAGCTACATCCCCAATCCCTCACATGTTATCTTTTATAAAATAAAATAAATAAAATATTTTTTTTTCTTAGGCTGGAGAGATAGTTCAGTTGGTAAAGTACTTGTCTTTCCAGCATGAAGACCTGACTTTGATCACCAGAAACCACATAAAAGGCTGGGTGTGGTACCCTCATCTGTTATCCCAACAGTGGAGGGTCAGGATACCTGGGTCTTGTTGGCCAGCCTAGCCTACTTAGTGAGCTCTAGGTCCACGAAAGACCCTGTCACAAAAAGGTTGGTGCCTACGGAATGACACTGAAGGTTGTCCCCTGGCCTCCACACACACATGTTCATTCATGCACACCCACATATACAAATGAACCTGCATATACGTGAACTTGTGGACACATGATATATATACTTTTTTTGTTGTTTAGTCTTGGTTTAGATATTTCTGTGTCATATGTCAGGTTAAAAACTAGATGTTGCCAACTATGCCCTTGTGCTCCTGGAAGTCTGTCTATCCAGAAGGTGACTTGCTTTGGGCAGTGTGTCATCTCTTGTTCATTTGGGTCTCTTGTGTCTGTGCCCGGCAGGAGCATTTGTAACCTTTAACCTGGAAGTGGTGAAAGCCTGTAACATCAGGTCAGCCAGAGCTCACACCATGTTTTCTCTCCCCTTACCTCCCTCGTTGCTCTTCCTCTTACCCAGCATCTTGTGTCTGGTCCCCTGGGCCCTGAGGTCTCCCTGGGGTGTGAGCCAGAGATCTCTGTGTTGTAGGATTTTACACACTGGTCTCTTTTGGTCTGGAGGGGACCTCCCCTAGCAGTTGCTTTTTACGTAGATGTGATTCTCTGTGGAGACTGGGCACAGGGTGACAGAAGGGGCCATTCTTGTCACCGTGGCCCACACAGTGACAGCACATCTGGCTGGCACATCTGCCTTCCCATCTTACGTCGGACCAAGGTGCCAGCCTCCTCTTTGCCCTGGGTGGATTCTCCAACCCCTGTGTAGACAGCCATCTTTTCATTGGAAAACCATCACGCAAGCCGGGGCCAGCACTGGCTGTGGTCCCTGGTGGTTATCTGCTCACCTCTTCTCTCAAGCTCCCTCCCAGCTGAGCCCTATTTATAAGTCAATACTAAAACCTGGAAAATCCCACTTCTCTGAGGCCTCAGGAACGTTTTCAAAAGGAATCTTGACCAAAACGCCTAGAAAGAGCAACTAACTTCAACCTTGCCAATTTCCCCTCCCTTTCCTGTCGCCCACAAGCGACTGACTAATCCCGTTTCCTGAAGGAAAACGGAGGGGCGGCCAAGGACAAGCCCAGGCTGGCCCAGGGCAGGCAGAACCCGTGTCTCGGTTTTCTTCCTCCCGTAGTGACTAAAGTTGCTGTGGATGTGGCTGTGCGGGTACCGCGGGGTCCCCGCTCTTGATTCTGTGTATGCGCACTGGAATAGAGAGGCTGGGGCCTGTGGTGACTGCAGTGTTTGAAGCAGTGGCCATGCTGTCTTCCACGGTGGAGGCATCTTTCTGTGGTCCCCAGCAGATGCAGATGCTGTGTTTCTCCCCATCCTCACCGCTTACTTTCTTTCCTTTCCCTTCTCTGCCCACCATCCCCTGCCATAATCCTGAATTTGCATACCCGGAATGGACTTCCTTCTCCTGCCCTTCTGAGGCAGGGAGGACTGTGTTGGGCCTTCAGGGAGGTGGTGGTGGTGGGGGTTTGTCCTTCAGGTGGAAGACAGGTGTGGGTTCACACTTCTCCTCAGATGCAAATAGGTTTCGTGTGGTTAATACCTGAGACTGAAATGAGCACACCTGTGCAGATTCCTGTGCTCAGGGCACTAACACTTTGGATATGAGGTTTTTCTTTGTTTTCTTCTCATTCTGTAGCCCAGGCTGTCCTCAATTCTTGATAACAGGCATGTATGACATAGCATGGGAACTTTTTTATTTTTTTACTTTTTAATTTTTATTTATTTACTTGAGGAAGGAGGGAGAGAGAGAGAGAGAGAGAAAGAGAGAATGGATGCACCAGGGCCTTCAGCCACTGTAAATGAACTCCAGACGCCCAGACGCATGTGCCACCTTGCCCTTCTGACTTATTACATGGGTCCTGGGAAATCGAACCTGGGTCCTTTGGCTTCTCAGGCAAACACCTTAACTGCTAAGCCATCTCGCCAGCCCGGGGAACTTTTTTTTTAATACTACTATGAGAATTGGCTGGGGCTGAAGAATTTACACTTAAAATATTTTATTAATTTGAAAACAGAGAGAGAGAGAGAGAGAGAGAGAGAGAGAGAGAATATGAATAAATATGGGTGCACCAGGGCCTAGGACTCTTGGCCCTGCAAATGAACTCCAGATGCATGTTCCACTGTGCATCTGCTGTGGTTAGTGGGGAATCCAACCCAAGCTGTCAGGCTTTCAAGCAAGCACCTTTAACCGCTGGAATTTCTCTCCAGCCTAAGAGTTTGCATATTACCGAACCCCAGGGATACGGTTCGGTTCGCCTGTGGTCCAGCAGCAGCTTGAGAAGCCGGGCCCCAGCTGAATGCCCTGTGAATGCAGGCTTCGACCACCTGGGGCCATTTAAATGAGCGAAACAAGTCTGTTCCTCAGTCCTAGGGGCTCTCTGTGATTGGCTATTGGTGGGTTGGGCAGCAGAGATATAGAACACCTCCATCACCATAGGTAGTTGTGTAGGGTAGCTCCGACACTGGTTGTGGATTAGAGAAAATGATTTATCCTTCCTCAGTTTTCCCTTGTGTAAAAGAGAAGTGGAGTCTGTGCCTTGCACCGTGGCTTGGTGTGGAGCCGTGGAATTCAGTGAGGTAACAGGAGAACGTGCATGGACAGGGGCTGGCTTGAGGTAAACATCTGACCCTAATTGCTTGTCATTATTATAAAGAGCTGTGGATGGGAGACGGCTTTGTCTAGCATCAGGATAGCAGGTAGATTTGAGGGGCTTCCAACTTGGCTCCTTTGGTGTGCAGCTTGGAGAATCCTGGGCCCTGCCCTGGCTGAGTGTTTGGTAATATTTTCATGGAAGAGGGAGAGGTTATTGGTGGTCCCTTGTGAGGAGGTGTTCTGGCCATCGTTCCCCTGGCTTCAGAGTGAACCCAGGATGCAATCTGAGTGGTTGGTTTGCATGCAGGAGGGTGACTGGGTGGCGTGTGAGAGGTGAGCACCTATGGGGCGTGTAGGCAACAGGAGCTGGTTATAGACACATCCACTGCTCCCCAAGGGAGGTCAGGCACTGCCCTGTCAGCTGTCCTGAATGGAGGCCAAAGGGCCAGACTTTTCCTTCCCTTGCTGGTTGGTACCTGTCATTGGATAGGGATGGGCTCTTGGGGAGAGGTATTCTCCATGCGGAGTCCCAGAGAGGTCAAAGCTGAGAGCCATGCTTTCATGCTTCTGGCTGCTAGGAAGTCCTCACAGTCTACTCTGCTGACTGGGATGCATGTGTCTAGAGATGGGAGTGAGGAAGGACCTCAGA
Organism: Dipus sagitta; assembly: GCA_036346955.1. Lineage (NCBI taxonomy): Eukaryota > Metazoa > Chordata > Mammalia > Rodentia > Dipodidae > Dipus > Dipus sagitta. Next base: position 261,648,254 of record CM070770.1, on the reverse strand, counting down.
TGCTCTCAGGTGTGGCCTTTGGACCAGGGAGGTTTGGAGTCCTTGGTGCAGATTCTCAGGCTCTGGGTGCTATGTCTGCTCCCCTGGCCCCCAAGCCACTCTTCAGCTCTCTCCTCAGTTCTTAGACATGGGCATCTCCTTTCCTAATCTAGCCTGGACTCCTAAGGGCTCTGACCTTCCACTTGCTCCCAAGGCTGAACTATATCTTTCTCTTTCACTTGAAATGTTGGTACTTACTGTTTTTCCACCTTCAGCTTCCCCTGGCCCACCCCATAGGGTGGTTAGAATGGGTCTCTCTCCCACTCTAGGGTACCTCTAGTAACCCAGGCAGCCCTCCTGGCCCACCAGGGGCTCTTGGCTATACCCACCATCTCCCTGTGATAGCCTTGGGTGCTGTCCTTGCATCAGGGAGGGCAGGAGAGTGCCGTGCAGTCAAAGTGCTCCAACAGAAGCAGAGGCACTAAGGCTGGAGAGGACATGCAGGTCTGGTAGCTCTTCTGCAGGGGCTGCTGCTGGGCTGTCACACAGGGTCCTTGTATTAGTCACCTTACTCATTGCTCTGACCAAAAAAAAAAAAAAAAAAAAAAAAAAAACACCTGACAAGAAACAGTGTAAGGAAGAAAGGGTTTATTCTGCTTTCTGGTTTGAGGTTATGGTCCTTCATGGTGGAGAGGCATGGTGGCTGGAGCCAGGAAGCAGCTGGTCACAGTGCATATGTAGTCAGGAAGTAGTGAGAGAGAGAGAGAGAGAGAGAGATGAATTCTGGTGCTTAGTTAACTCTCCCCCCCCCCCCCCGCTTTTCTTTGGTTTTCCGAGGTAGGGTCTTACTCTAGCTCAGGCTGACCTGGAATTCACTATGTAGTCTCAGGGTGGCCTTGAACTCATGACAATCCTCCTACCTCTGCCTCCCAAGTGCTGGGATTAAAGGCGTGAGCCACCACACCCGGCAACTTTTCCCTGTTTATTCAGTTCAGCATCCCAACCCCTGGAGTGGTGCCACCCACAGTTAGGGCGGGTCCTCCCATCTCAATTAACCTAGTCTAGAAAATCCCTCACAGGCATTGCCAGACATTTGTTTCTGTAGCAAATATAAATCCTATCAAGTTGGCAACCAGAGAGATTAACTGTCACAGCCCTTTTCTAAAGACTGATGGTGCTGAGGATATTGGGCCATGTTCTGCCCACAAGTGGGCCAGAGTCATTTCTTGACCTTGCCACCCTCTCTAGCTCCACTGGATGCTCAGCTCTCTTGCCTGTAGGGCCTGGGTCTCATGCCCATGACCACCCAGCAACCCCCTCTCACCTGCCTCATAGTGTGTGTCATGCCCTGTAGGTTGTTGTGTGTGGCTATTGCAAGTTATGTGGGCTGCAGTGAGTCTCATGTAGCGCAGTCCAGACACCAGGGCTCTTGTTTCCCCAGGGGAGATGGAGAGGGCCCTAGTGTTGCCTCATGAAGCTGTTGGAGCCTGTGATTATGCAGACAAGTGGTCCAGAGCAGGGCTGTGCTCAAATGGGCACTGCTAGCATTGGAATCTGTGTTCCCATTGTCCCCTTTCCATGGGAGGCATGTTCTCTCTGTCCTCCCTAACAAGCTGGTGGCAGCTCAGGGGAGCAGCTCAGCTCATGGACACTGCTGTGACCAGCTTCTGTGGCCGGATGATTATTGTGGAATTTGGATTCGATCCAGACTGCACCGCTGACCAGCACTGACTTTGAGCCATGTATATCTGCAACCTCCTCCTGCTCTGAACCCTGGGACCAGTGCTAGGTGATCTGAGGAGGTAGAGGAGTGCTGTGGCCTGAATGAATACCCAGCAGCCTGGCACTTAGCAGGCCGTTCAGTACTGTCTGTCCCCTCCCCATCTCTGGTAGAAACCCTGTCTACTTTGTTTTGGAGGCTTTTGGGCACCTGACTGTATATTCTGTTCACGTTCAGTGTGGTAATTTGAACCAGATAGCCTCCTAGTACTCAGCTGACGGCAATTTGGGAGGCAGAGCCTTGGTTGGTACCCAGATGATGGCAATTTTGAAGGTGGTGTGTTGTTGGGGGTGCACTTAGGGGTGTTATAGTCAGGTCCCTTTTGCCACAGCTCAGCTCACTCTCCTGCTGCTGTTGTCGAGCTGCTGTGGCAGAGGTGATGCCCAGCCTCTGCTCATGCCATGCTTTCCCCTGCCATCATGAAGCTTTTCCCTGAGCCTGGAAGCCAAAATTTAACCCTCCCCCCAATCAGCTGCTTTAGGTTGGGTGCTTTGTCCAGAAACCCAAGGTAACTACAACACTGGGTCTCTTACAGGACCTGCCTCTAGGGCTACCTCAGGGTACTGGGGACCAGCCCTCCTTGTAGACACCAGCAACCTGTAGGGTGGATATCCTATGTGACTGTTGTCTACCAACATTGCTGAGGGGTGGGAACAAGTCTCTGTCATCACACTTTCCCTTTCACCTCAATGCTGGTGTCTTAATTCTAGTTTTGTCATGGAGGGGCACTGAGGTGGGTGCCAATGGGGCTGGCCATTCCCCCTACCCATGCCACATCAAGGCTGACAGAATTGAGCTTTTCCTCCTTTCCAGCATCAGCCTCCGAGAGCTGAAGGCCATCTTGCCTCTAGTGAACTTCAAAGTGAGCAGTGCCAAGTTCCTCAAAGATAAGTTTGTGGTAAGTACTGGAGCTCAGTCCAGGGGACTTATGAACTCCAGGCCATTAGTGCCGCTCATAGAAAGTCACGACAGCCTTGGAGCTCTGTGGTATGGTATCCAACAGGTGCTGTGCCTCCAGAGCTCACTGGTTCTGCTCCAGCCAGTGGGAGCATGCTCACGTCTGAGGCTCTCACAGAGGATGGAGTGAGTGAAGAACATGCTGTTGGGCTGCTTGACTTGAAATGTGCATGCTCAGATCTGTCTTCCACAAATCTGTCTTCCTTCCCTTAGATATTCCTGCAGTCTGCTTCTTCCCTAGTGACACGAACACATGTGTCTTTTGCACAATGCTATGAAAGATGTCTGATGTAGGGTGCCAGGAACATTTTGCTGTTGCTCTTTTCATTAAAGCTCTCATAGATTTGACTCTCCTCTTCACTTCCTCTTTCTTCAACTACCCATTCTCTCGGCCCTATCTTCCCCATGGTACCAGACAGCTACATATTGTTCAGGTGAACTTCCAAACCAGGCACAAGTTATGGGAGGAAGGGATTAGTTGACGCTTACAGATTCAGGGGAAGTTCTGCAATGGTGGAAGAAGCTGGCCGCCTTGCACACATCCAAGCAGAGAGAAATATAAACCACTAGCCCTACAAAACAAGCAAGCTCCAGGAAGCCCAGGCAGAGCTCAAGCACTCTGTATACCTTTTGGCCAGAATTCCAGATCCTCCCCCAGTAACACCTCCTCCAGCCAGGGCTGGAGATCTAAGTTACAAACTTTAATAAACTCATAAGTCTATTTGGGGACATTAATTCAAATTACCACAATCATCATTCAATCTGTTTATGTTCTCTTGCAACAGGGCAGTCAGTGAAGCTATGATGGCATGTAGTGGGATATAGAGAGAAGCAAGGGTGGATGAGAGGTGATGGTTCCTCCCCTATTGCAGAGAGATGCTGTCAGGAAATGAACATTTGGTCCTAGGAGGCCCTGTGGGATTGGACAGTCACATGGCTGTGCCAATATCAGCTATCATTCATAGGTTCCCCTACTGAACAAGTTCATTCTGTTGTGTACTAGTGAGCTCCTGGGTCAGCTAATCCATTTTGTTAAAAAAGTTATTTTTATTTATTTATTTGAGAGTGACAGACAACAGAGAAAGAGGCAGACACGTAGAGAGAGAATGGGTGTTCCAGGGCCTCCAGCCACTTCAAACAAACTCCAGATGCATGTACCACCTTGGGCATCTGGCTTATGTGGGCCCTGGGGAATCGAGCCTTGAACCAGGGCCCTTAGGCTTCACAGGCTTAACCACTAAGCCATATCTCCAGCTCCAGCTGCTGACTTGGCCATCCTCAGGCCTGCCCTCAACATGGTCCAGAAAACATAGGATTGAGCCATGGGAAAGGAAGAGATAGGCATCTACATAGTCACAGTCTTGCCCTCTTTCTAGCATTTCCAGAGCCTGTCATCTTGCAGGTGTTGTCCAGTTTGAGTTCAGGGAAGCCCTAGCAGGGAGTGCTGGTCCTGCAATTTTCCTGATGAGAAAACCCAGGGTCTAAAAGGACCAAGGAAATACCCAAAGCCATGAAGCTGAGCTGTGCTGCACTCCTGATTGATGGAGTCAGGGTTTTAAAAACTTTTTTTTTCTATAACAAATTCATCACATGAATATACTTTATAAATATGCCTGAATTTGGAAATCCAAAGAAAAGATTGCCTGCTTCTCCCCAAAAGAAGGAGTTATTCATGATGGCTTTTGGAAACCTGGCCGAGGCTCTTCCCAGTTGAGACTCCAGGGTGAGGTCCCTGGATGTTTTTCCAGGCAGAGAATCATGAAGCCCATGGACGCTTTTGGTTTATAGCAATGCAAGTTTGATGTTAGCCACCATTATGGAAAAGCCACTCTATTTCTGTAAGGAGGGTGGAGGCATTCTTATGGTGGACGTCCAACATTATGTGGTCACTTATTTTTATATTTACAGGAAATTGGTGCACACAAAGATGAGCTCAGCTTTGAACAGTTTCATCTCCTCTATAAAAAACTCATGTTTGAGCAGCAAAAATCGGTAAGTGGGTTCATGAGGAAATGTCAGCTGATGTTCTGTTTTCCTCATGTTTCAAAGTCTGGGCATGGGTCTGAGACGCCTCCCCTTTATTTAGTCAGAGAAACACACACACCAGGAATGACAGTAATGTACAATTTTTATTTATTAGATTGGCCAAAGAGCTTAGCTGTGGCAGGGCTTCTGGGAAGGCATGGGCCATACCGTTCCCATGTACCTTTCTGGTGGGGGATGGGAAGAGCCACACATCCAAACAGAACTCAGCCTGAGCCTATGCTACAGTCAGGTTCGCATTGCTGCCAGAAATCATCTGACCAAGAGCAGCTTGTGGGGAAAAAAAGGTTTATTTTGGCTTACAGACTTGAGGGGGAAGCTCCATGATGGCAGGGGAAAATGGCAGCATGAGCAGAGGGTGGACATCACCTCCTCACCAACTTCAGGTGGACAACAGCAACAGGAGAGTGTCCCAGACACTGGCTCTAATATCCATAAGGTTGCCCCCAACAATACACTGACTCCAGGAGATGTTAATTCCCAAATCTCCATCAGCTGGGAACCTAGCATTCAGAACACCTAAGTTTATGGGGGACCCCTGAATCAAACCACTACAGCCTACTAAAGGAAAAAAAATGCAACTAACTCTATTGTATTATCTCATTCTAGAAGGAAATTCAGAAAATGATTCATCATAGTCATATCTAGATGGAGCGATTGTGTGTGTTCTTCCTTCTATGTTCTTGTTCCCTCTTTGGGTGTGTGTGTGTGTGTGTGTTCATGTGCGCGCACAGGTGCCTACTGGCCTTGGCGCATGTGTGGAGGTGAGAGGACGGCTTCGTTGTCCTCGCCATCTGCCTTGTTGAGGCAGGGTCTCTCATGTTCACTGGTGCATTCACCAAGCTAGGTGATCCTTCTGTCTCCACTTCCCTTCTCATCATAGATGCTCTAGGTGCAGAATTCAGCTTTATGTGGGTTCTGGGGACCTAAACGTAGACACTCACATTCACGCGGCAAGTGCCTTTCCCATGGAGACATCTCCCTAGGTGCACCACTCCTCCACACCTGATTTTGCAACAAGTTCTCATGCATCCCAGACTAGCCTCAAACTCACTCTGTGACCAAGGTTGACCTTGATCCTTTTGCCTCCACCTTACAAGTGCTGGTGTTCATCACATATGCTCTTTTTATTCCTATTTTAAACACATTTTTACAATATATCTATTTGACAGAGAGAAACAGAGACTCAAGCACATCAGGGCCTCCTTCCCTTTCCTGGAGTAAAGGAACTCCAGACACATGCACCATTTTCTGCATCTGACTTTACGTGGGCACTGGGGAGTTGAGCCTGAGTTGGCAGGCTTTAAAAAGTAAGCACCTTTAGCCACTGAACCATCTTCCCAGCTAACAGTTTTTAAATTGAAATAATAGACTACTTTAAAATCAAAACTCACATTCCTGTTGACCGGAAGGTAGCAGTTGGGAACTGTTTTGCATAAATGAAAGTTCTCTGGCTGGTGTCGCTCAGAGCTCGGGTGCAGTCTGTTGAGCTCTTCCTCAGAACATAGTAGCAGCTCCTGGACGTTGAATATATGCACTGTACTTGAAGCATTGCAGGGATAGCCCCACTTTGTAACTGTATCCTGTACAGGGTTGGCACATATTATTATCAAAATAATGCCCCTAAAGTGTGCACAGTAACATTGATTTGCTCTCCTGCCCATCTTCCAGCATATGCAGGAAATCAGCATTCAATATGAGGTGTGTGTTCTAACACAATTTAACCTGGCTCATAAAAATACTTCAGCATACATAGAGGATTATTATATTCTGTGTTCATCTCAAAATCATCATGAACATATTTCTAGATCGTTGAAAGAGTTAGAGTCGATTTTTCGCTTCTCAACTGGTAGCACAAAGCCACCCAGGATATAGACGGGCCCTCCCTGGCCCAGATACTCCACGGCAGACCAGCACCCAGAAGGATCCCAGGGAATTAGCTAGTGTTAGTTAGGTGCAATAAGCAATCTGTTAATCTGATGATCCACACCCAAAGTTGTCCTTTGACCTTCACATCCACATTAGTACACGTGTACAAATGCGTGTACACACACACACACCAGAAAAACAGGAAGAAAGATTTAGAGGCTTGGGAGAACTGGATTTTGGGCCCAGTTTTGACCTCTGACCAAATTATGTTGGGGGAAGCCAGCTCTTCCCCCACTGAGCCTCTTATGTCTGCATGGAGACATTCAGTCAGATCGGTAGATATGAACTATTAAAACTCTAGAGCATCCCTTTAAATACGAGACCCTCCAACAACAAAACTCATGTTATGAAAGATTACATCAAGTGCTTGTCTAGGTCATATCTATGCCTTTTAATCATCATCAGCCCTTGGGAACAGTGTTTAGATGTTATATGCATGTGAGATTTGATGATGACAATTCCAATTGGCCAGGGTCGAACCAAACTTGTTTCACTCAAGATAAGTAGCTGTAAATAAGTTTTACAGTAGTGTACCTTAACATTTCAGGTCACTGGTGGCAGAGTTAGACTAAAAGGTCTACCCAGGTGGTCTTGCCTGCCAGCCAGGTGGGGTCTCCACTGAGAAAATTGCACATGAAGTCTGCCTCTCCTTTTCTTTTTTATTGGTGCTGGAGACCAAACCCTCCCCTATGCCAAGCATGCACTTGACCACTGTGCTTCATCCCCAGCTCAAGATGTATTTTAACCTATACTCTATACTGGTTTAAAAAATTGTCGAGACAGGCTCACTGTGTAGCTCAGGCTGGCCTCAAATTCACTATTCTCGTGCCTCAGTCTGTCCAGAGTTGGAATGACAGACATGTGCCATCACTCTCAACTACAACCTATAGCTTTTTTTGTTTGCTTGTTTTTGTTTTTTGAGGTAGGGTGTCGCTCTAGCCCAGGCTGATCTGGAATTTACTATGTGGTCTCAGACTGGCCTCGAACTCACAGTGATCCTCCTACCTCTGGCTCCTGAGTGCTTTTTCTATAATTTGATTTTAAAGTGTGTGCATGTGGGTGGGGGGGAGAGACACACATACACAGAGAGACAGACATAGATAGTCAGAGGGACAGGCAGTTAAGAGATGGTTGGGGTTGGGGGAGAGGAAGGAGTTTTGCAGAATTCCTGAACCCTCTGGTTCAAACTTGGACGGAACTTTGGAAACAATTCAACCTTGTCAAAGGTTGCCCCCTGGTGGCCATCATGCCATATTGCGCCTGCATCTGGTTCTTTCTGGTCTGACTAGTTGTTTAAATGTTTAAAAAATGTTTAAATGTTTAAAAAATTAACTGCTTCCATTTAAAATTTGTGAATCACGTATTAAGATTCAGATTTTCATCTTCTCTTGCATTGAGATCTGTCTGTGACTGGGTCCATGGGTTCTGGCGACACCCCCATGGAAAGAAGCACACACCTGCCACCTCTCCTTGGCTCACCCCACCCAGCCATGTTCCCCACCTGGCCCCAAGCAGTTCAGAGCTGATGACTGGAATCACCATTAATCACAGGATTATCTGCCATGTCTGACCACTGTATTTTGTACCTCTGGTTTCAGAGTTTGAATGGCACAGCCTCAATGTGCACGGGTAGTTTTTGCCAGTTCTTGACCCCGTGTAGATGATGCCCTTCCCCGAGCTATTAGAAGATGGTCCTGGTTCCAGGGCTGCAGGAACAGAAAAGTGTTAGCCTTGTGATTGGGTGGTGTAGGCTTAGATGTCTCAGGCCCTTTGGCGTGACAGCCGTTATAAAGACTTATGATCCTTACATCTAAATCTAGGGCGGGGGGCACACGCTTATGGGCAGCCAAATGGTTTCCAGCTTGAGGTTTCTAGTTCTTCCTTGTGTCTAACCACCTACCTACTTTGCAGCTCACAGGCCACGATCTCTCTCTCTGTCTGTATGCATATGTGCATATGCATGTGGAGGCCAGAGGTTCACTACAGGTATCTTCCTTGATTACTCTTTATGTTCTGAGACAAGGTCTCTCAGTTGAACCCAGAGCTTACTGATTGGGCCAGTTTGCCATAAGACTACCCCATCTATGTCACATGCTGGGATTATAGGCAGGCCATCATACCCACGCAGCATTTACATGTGTGCCGGGGAACTGAACTGTGGTCCTCATGCTTGCCACAGTGAAAATGGCCACATCTCTCTGTCTGGTCCCCTCCAGCCCTGGGGAAGCCTGGTTCCCTGAACTCTGTCCCTGTGGGTCTGGTATCTGCTGTCTCTTTGGCATAGCTTCTTCCCTTGTCCAGCTGGAAACTTCTGAAGCCCAATTCACGGGTGACAATCCCTAATTGTCTTTGAGAGAACATGAACTTACTTGTTGTTTCAGTCGTTTATCAGACTCATGTAACTGATGTTTGTGTGACTAAGAGGGCACCGTGGTTGACACACAGATCTGTCCAGATCTCGCTGACCCCTCAGTTGGTCGCTGAGCCATCACTGGGGTAAACAGGGTTACAGTTGTACCCTGGAGTTCTGACACCTTCTCCCCTCATTGGGTCAGATTTGACCTGATTGCCCTTCCCAGTGATGACTTCCAAACTGATGCGGCTTCTCCAGCTTTTGGGCTTCCTTTCCAGAATGCTGTGCACCCCGTGGCCTCCTGGACACCAAGACTTTGGCTAGAGGATCTGGTTGTTGGGAGCGGAGCTGTTTTCTGCCATTAGGGTTGGTCACAGGCTAGTGGCTGCGTGGTCACACCTGCCCAGAAGTATGCCATTCTCTTGTCATCACAGTGTTATGGAGCAGGAGGGCAAAAAAAGGCAAGGAGTGTGTGTGTGTGTGTGTGTGTGTGTGTGTGTATGTGTATGTGGGTATACATGTATGCACACACTTGTGTGCATATGGGCATTTGTGTGCATACATGCACATGCATAAGTAGGTGCATGTGTGTGCATAGTGAGCCTGCATAAATGTGTGCATATGCACATATGCTTGTACATGTATGTATGTAGGTTATGTCTGCGTGTACACATATACATGTGGATGCATATACATTTGTGTATGTGCGTATGTGGGTGTGTATACGTTTGTCTGTGTGTGTATGCATGTTTATGTGCATATTTGTGTGTGTGCATATGGGCATGTGTGTGCACCTTGCACATGTGTTTGTGGATATGTCTGTACACATACATATTTATGTGTTTGTATGTGTATGTACAGTGCTCAGCCAGTGAGTCTGTGTGACTAGGATCTGGGAGGGAGGGAAGTGCTCCCTGGCTCCTTATCATACCAGTGGTCTGTATGTCAGTGAGTTTGTGTGACTAGGAGCTGGGAGGGAGGGAAGTGCTCCTTATCACACCAGTGATCAGCAAGTCAGAACCTATGAAAGAAGAGCCAAGCTGCCCAATATTTCTTTCTTGACAATAAGCATTGTCTTTGAGATGATAGGAAATTGACAACCTGGGCAGAGACAGCCTCAGGGATGGGAAGACCTATTTTGGCCAATGGTTTTTGAGGGCCCTCCTGTCCGGGAAGGCGGGGTTGTGTTCACAAGAGTGAGAGTGTGACAGGCTCCTCACCTCATGGCAGAGCAGGAAGCAGAGAGAGGAGGCTGGGCCCTGCCCCCAGTGACCTGCTTCCACAAGCAAAGACCCACCTGATGCCTCCGTGGTCCCAACCTAGAACCACCTGCTGAAGACCAGGCTTCTGCATGAGCCTGCGAAGACATTGTAGACTGAAGCCTCAGCAAGCTTGCAGTGAGGGTCAAGAATATGTGGCTGGGCCCTTGTATGTACATCCGGGCAGCTGTCTTGAGAGTGACTCAGTAGAGTCTGTGGAAGCTTAATAAGCAGATCTTGTTCTACGAGCATGCCCATAGTGCAGTGGGAACCCACACAGGGGCTTTTATGTGGCTCTGGATACAGCAGCGGAAGACAGAACAACATACACGGCTGGGAAGTGAAGTGCAGGTTCTGAATAGTGAGGCAGAGATGTGTGAGGCTGCAGAGTCATAGGTGAGGCTTGGAAACAACAGAAGGCTGTGTGGTATCTACATAATGTGATAGGATATAAGATTTAGTTAAATGAGAACCCACAAAAGAAGGTCTACAAGGAACCTGCCAGATGAGTAAGAGCGATGACTTACCAGGCATGAGAGTGACAGAGGCAAGGAACTCTCCTAGCATTTGCTTCAGAGTTATGCTTGAATAGTTACCACTGAAATGAATTACTTTGATATGATGTGTTTTTTTTTTTTTTTTTTGCATATGTAGTGCTGGGCATGTAACCCAGGGCCCTGTGTGTGTTAGAAACACTGTATTCCTAGCTCCGCAGCCCCCACCACCACCACCAACCATGTTTTATAGCAGTTTATTAAGAGGAAACCTCTCAGAACTTCTAAACTGAAAAATAAAGTATTAAAGAAAACACGTTGGAGATCTGATACACTAAATAACTCACATGGTCTTGTTGATTTCATCCAAGCAGTGTGGAACACCTGAAGTTTACAGTCTTTGTGGCTTTGAGACAGCATTTCCCTGTGTAGCCTGGGTTGGCTTTAGACTCATGATCCTCCTGCTTCTGCCTCCCAAGTGCTGGGGTTACAGGCAGGTACTGCCATGCCCAGCCCCATGTTGACCATCCACCCCCATTTCTGTGTCTATTGAATGATCATGGGATTTCTGGCCCTGGTGCTTTCCAGATGCTGTATTACATATGTTGCTGTGCAATATGATGAACCATCCTTGTCCTTCATCCCTTAAAGGAAACATTGATGATTTGTGCTTATGTGTGCACATGTGTGTATGCATCTGCACATTATGCATGAATATGTGTGTGTGTGTGTATGTGTGTGCATGCAGCTGTGCTTACAAATGCATGTGCATGCATGTAGAGGCCAGAGAACAATCCTGGGTGGTGGTCCTCAGGTTCCAACCACTTAAAAAAAAATTTTTTTTTTTTAAGATAGAGCAAGAGTGAGCGAGAGAGAGAAAGAAAGAGACAGAAAAAGAGAGAGAATTGGTGTTCCAGGGCCTCAGCCACTGCAAGCCAGCTCCAGACTCTTGTGCCACTTAGTGGGCGTGTGTGACCATGTGCTTGCCTCTCCTTTGTGCGTGTGGTTTATGCAGAATCTGGAGAGTCGAATATGGGCCTTTCGGCTTTGCAGGCAGGTGCCTCAACCACTAAGCTGTCTCTCCAGCCCTCCACCCGCTTTTTTGAGACAGGGTCTTTCACTGGCTTGGAATTCACCAAGCGGACTAGACTAGGTAGTTGTCAGTGAGCCCTAGGTGCTCTCTTGTCTCACCACTCAGTGTTGGGATTTCAAGCACAACCACCATGCTCAGCTTTTTTTTCTTTTTTCAAGGTAGGATCTCGCTCTAGCCCAGGCTGACCTGGAATTCACCATGTAGTCTCAGGCTGGCCTCTCGAACTCATTGTGATCCACCTACCTCTGCCTCCTGAATGCCAGGATTAAAGGTGTGCGCCAGTACACCTGGCTTTTTTTAAAAACTTAGATTCTGGGAATCGAACTTAGGTCCTTGAGCTTTTAGGGCAAGTGCTTTGCTGACTGAATTATTCCCCAGCCTCTGATAATTTTTTTTTTTAACAGTAAAAATCTCACTGACATGACATGAGTTGAGTGGTGTGATATTCTTATCTTTTGCATGTCTTCCTTCTGGTTTGCATTTCAGATACTTGATGAATTCAAAAAGGACTCCTCTGTGTTCATCCTTGGGTAAGAAACCTTTTATGTGTCACTGCTATTCAAAGTGGCTATGTGCTTGTGCCCAGTCTGCTTCTGGGAGGGGCCACTGCTGTGCGCAGTTACTGGTCCATGCTGAAGGGACTGGCCAGTCCGTGATGGAGCCAGGCAGAAGGGAAGCAGCAATCTCGTGGGGGAGAGTGGGGAGGGAAGTCCACAAGTTTCTGTAGAGCCTGTGCTCCTCAGGCCTCTTTCCTGGAGCATCAGGGCAATTGAAAAGTGGCAGTGGTGACACTCTTCCTCCCCTTCCTCTTCCTCCTCTTATTCTTCCTCCCCTTCCTCCTCTTCCTCTTCCTCCCCTTCCTCTTCCTCCCCTTCCTCTTCCTCCCCTTCCTCTTCCTCCCCTTCCTCTTCCTCCCCTTCCTCTTCCTCCCCTTCCTCTTCCTCCCCTTCCTCTTCCTCCCCTTCCTCTTCCTCCCCTTCCTCTTCCTCTTCCTCCTCCTCTTCTTTCTCTCCTTCCTCTTTTTCTTCATCCGACAAAATGAAGTGAGTGGTCAGATGGAGACAGGGCATCCCTAGTTTAGCAGGTTGCGCTGAATTGAAGTAAGTAGAGTTCTTTATCTTGCTTTAGGTGGTGCTGGCCATAAGTTAAGGGATCATTACAAAATCTGTGCTACAGAACTTGTCAGCATTTTCCCTCAGGTTTCATAATTCCCCATTATGGGGAATCTGTAAGGTGTTCATTGTTTCCCAAGCCTATCTGACCAGGGAATGTGTTTACCATCAAGCTAATAGCCCTGGAGAGTGGCCTCTGTCACTTAGACCACGCCCGAGGAGTGGCTTGCAGAACCTCAGGGCTGCACAGGACTTGCTGAGCGGGGTCTAGTCTTCACTGAGTCTTGGTGCAAAGCTGCGTATGGCAGGAAGGGAGGGTACAAGTGCATCCGTGGGTGAAGACAAAAGACTCACAGACCCTGAGTAAGCAGTAAAGAGAGACAGCTGAAAGCCTGTCTCCTCAGATCAAAAAGACAATTTCCCACCCCTCTACTATGCTCAGGTGCTCAGCTCTGCTCCCTGGGATGCACTGGTTAGGACCAGCCCAGTGGAGCCCCGCTTTGTGGTAGCACAGAGGTCCTCTTCTGAGAGTGGTTCCTTATAGCTGCTGGCCATGCTGGGCTCTGTGATCAGGGTAAAGGTTCCTTTTTCCCAGTGGACCAGACCAGAGCCCTGGGTCTCTCTCTCTCCCTCTCCCCTTCCCTCGCTCTCATCTTCCTTTCAGGCCCCTTGCCTGTACTCTTTCCTGCCTTGGGGCTAAGCCCTCCTTGTTCTCCAGCACTGAGGCCTCTTCAGGAACCTCGTTAGCTTCCATACCTGGTTGGGACCTCTGGGCTGTTTCCCAGTGCCCAGGGCACCCACCACCACCACTCAGCCTGTCTCTTACTGCTCTGGCCTCCATTGCCTGGTTTTCTGTTAGCTCCACACTTCTGGAGGTGATCTTCTGACAGCAGTGGTGCCTCTTGGAAGCCCCTAAAGGCAGTTCAGGACCACTCTGAGATTCTGCTGCCCCTACCCTTCTTTGGGCCAGGAATATGTCTCATCTATGTGGGCCAGGAATATGTCTCATCTATGTGGGCCAGGAATATGTCTCATCTATGTGGGCCAGGAATATGTGTCATCTATGTGGGCCAGTGGGCTTTCACCACAGCGCGGTGGAGGTGAGCCCCTCTGCCGAATGTCCCTTTCTTGGGATCCTGGCACAGTGGGGCTGGGCACAGGGTGGAAGGAAACATCTCTGTCAAATTTCTTAGAGTGCCTGGAATAGGAGGACTGGGTTCAGGGTGGAGGTTATCCCTCCATTGAACGGCTCTCTCTAACCACCCTCCCCATCACTTTTCCCGAGGACAGGAACACCGACCGGCCTGATGCCTCTGTTGTCTATCTACAGGACTTCCAGAGGTTTCTCTTGCATGAACAACAGGTGAGAAGACTGCAGGACTGTGGGTTCTCAGGAGCCTGTGCTGTCACAGAGCAGCAGCACCTCCCCGAGGCAGGGCCTTCAGCTGTGTGCAGTGCCACGGGCCTCCTCTGGCTCCTAGCCTCCTGTTAGCCCCTTCTGAAGAGTTCACTGTGAGATGGGGAAGCCCTCACTCTGCTGAGATCTGCTCCTCCCCTGAGGTCACTTCAGGTGCTTCTTTCCAGGAGGTCGTCAGTGGTGGGTGCAAGGATGTGACCAGGCTGTGGTTCCTTTGGAGATGAGACAACATGCGCAACTGTCTACTTAGACAGTGTGTGTACATGGAGCCCTAGCCCAGAGGCAGGCAGGGACTTTTGTGTTGGCCATTATTTTCCACTGGTGACATGCATCCCTGAAGACATTGCAGTGTGTGCAGACATTCTTGTAGACGTTGCAGTGTGTGCAGACATTCTTGTAGACGTTGCAGTGTGTGCAGACCGTCTTGTAGACGTTGCAGTGCGTGCAGACCGTCTTGTAGACGTTGCAGTGCGTGCAGACCGTCTTGTAGACGTTGCAGTGCGTGCAGACCGTCTTGTAGACGTTGCAGTGCGTGCAGACCGTCTTGTAGACGTTGCAGTGCGTGCAGACCGTCTTGTAGACGTTGCAGTGCGTGCAGACCGTCTTGTAGACGTTGCAGTGCGTGCAGACCGTCTTGTAGACGTTGCAGTGTGTGCAGACCGTCTTGTAGACGTTGCAGTGCGTGCAGACCGTCTTGTAGACGTTGCAGTGTGTGCAGACCGTCTTGTAGATGTTGCACTGTGTGCAGACCGTCTTATAGACGTTGCAGTGTGTGCAGACCGTCTTGTAGATATTGCAGTGTGTGCAGACCGTCTTGTAGACGTTGCAGTGTGTGCAGACCGTCTTGTAGACGTTGCAGTGTGTGCAGACCGTCTTGCAGACATTGCAGTGTGTGCAGACCGTCTTGTAGATATTGCAGTGTGTGCGGACCGTCTTATAGACGTTGCAGTGTGTGCAGACCGTCTTGTAGACGTTGCAGTGTGTGCAGACCGTCTTGTAGACGTTGCAGTGTGTGCAGACCGTCTTGCAGACGTTGCAGTGTGTGCAGACCGTCTTGTAGATGTTGCAGTGTGTGCAGACCGTCTTGCAGACATTGCAGAATGTGCAGCACACTGGTATCTCATGGGCAGAGGATGGGAAGCTGCTTAGCTGTTCTGTGGTGCACAGGACAGACCCCCCAAAACAATGACCTAGTCCCCGTATCGACACCACTGAAAGTAAAACACTGACAGGGTGATGAACCCGAGATCATCCTGTCAGCCACGTGGCCTTGGGCAGGTGACTTCACCTTTCTGTGCCGCAGTTTCCTTCCTGTTAAATGGTGATGACAGACCTCATCTCAGGACTGGGGGTCTGCAGGTAGATACTTGTGTGTATATATGAGCAAGTATTTATGTGCATAGTCACCTAATTAAAATTTCCCTGGGCTGTGGAGATAGCTCAGCAGTTAAAGGGACTTGCTTGTCAAATTTATCATGATAACACAAGAATCTTGTTGACTTTTTTAAAATTTAGATTCCCTTCTTAAAAAAAATAGGCTACACTATAGAGCACTTTTAGGGTCATAGCAAAGTTATTTTCATTTACTTAAAAAAAGACCCTTTGTGCTGTCAACATTTCACACATACAGGAGCAGATGGAGGCTGTGTGAGCCACTTACACGCATTGCTCAGACTTATTTTATTTAATTTTAATTTTTATTTACTTATTTATTTGAGAGAGAGGGGCAGAGGGAGGGAGAGGAGAATGGGCACGCCAGGGCCTCCAACCACTGCAAACGAACTCCAGACGCGTGCACCCCTTGTGCATCTGGCTTACATGGATACTGGGGAATCGAACTGAGGTCTTTAGGCCTTGCGGGCAAGTGCCTTAACTGCTAAGCCATCTCTCCAGCCTCCATTGCTCAGATTTAAAAATTAGAAACATGTTGCAATTTTATTTCCTCTCTTCTACCTCTTTACCTATTGTCTTCCTGCCCTATCCCTGTTCTCTTTTTTTCCGTTGCTAGAGAATTCTCAGTAAACCCCAGTATGTTTTTGTAAATACTTTAATACATGTCTCTCATAGTTGGGGACTTACTTTTAAAATCACAGCCATAATACTAATACTGACAGCTTGATTTTCATTTTTACTATTCTTCTCCTCCTATTCCTGTTCCTCCTCCCATCTTCCTCCTTATTTCAGTACTGGGAATTGAATCTACGGCCTTGCACATGTTTGGCAAGTGCTCTAGCACTGAGCTATATTCTCAGCCCTTGTTTCACTTTCTTTTTTTGAGGTGGGGTCTCCCTCTAGCCCAGGCTGACCTGGAATTCACTACATGATCTCAGGGTGGCCTCCAACTCATGGTGATCCTCCTACCTCTGCTTCCCGAGTGCTGGGATTAAAGGCATGTGCCACCATGCCTAGCAACCTTGTTTCAGTTTTTATTTTTTGACACAGGGTCTCAGTAAGTTGCCCAGGCTAACTTTGAACCATCAGCCTTATGAGTAGCTGAGATGACAACACTTATTGGTTGTGGATAAGCTAATGCTAGAGGAGGCACGTTTTGCACACGGTCAGCTGCTCTGAGGGCCAGACAGTGGTGGCAGTGGCCTTAGGTGGGAGTCAGCGGTGAGTGAGCATTTTATATTGTCAGCTCTATGCTTTGCCCACATGGGAGACTGAATTTATATGATGCAGGGCAGGCTTTTTGCCCAGGGTAAGCCTTAAGAATCCAGGGAAGCTAAAATGAAGGGTAAATGAATTCTGTGGGACACAGTGACAGCTAGGTTTTATACTGTCTGTGGAGGGAGATGAAGAGGGATGGATGGTTCTCTGTTTTCATGCCTTTGTCTATGCTTGTCTTTGTATTGAGTTGTTCAGTTTAGTAGGGAGTTATTAAAGTTTTATAAAGTTAACTTGATTACATTCCTGGAAAGAAAAGTAGCTTTAGATTGCAGAATGTACTACCTGATTTGAGCATACAGATGTAGTGCCACCTAGTGGGCATTAACTTTATTCCAGGGAGAATCACAGGCTTTTTCCACAGGACCCTTCGCTGGGCTGCCCTTAGAGGGAGGCCGGGGGTGGGTGGCAGGAGCCACTGCATCAGAGGATGAGGACCCAAGGTACTCTGAATATCCAGGTTATACTTGGGGCAATGGCTGCTTGTATGCAATGGCCACTGTAGTGCTCAGTGTGCCAAGTAGCATAGTTCTTCTAGAAAACTCCTTGGCTATATGTAGTCACAAGAAAACCTTACAGTAAGGTATATGTTCTTTGATTAAATAGCCACAATCCTAATGAAGCAAGGGAAGCATTAGCTAGGAATGGAAAGTTGGGCCCCGTTTAATGCAGTCTTGGGGGAGTGGGCCAGTGACATTGTAGAAAGGGGCTGAAGGAGACAGGAGTGGTGGTGCATACCTGTAATATTAGCTCCTTGGATTGAGGCAGGAGGATTGTGAGTTTGAGTTACATAGTAAGGCCCTGTCTCCAAAGCCAGGTAAAAAGGGTGGTAG
Source organism: Dipus sagitta (assembly GCA_036346955.1). NCBI lineage: Eukaryota > Metazoa > Chordata > Mammalia > Rodentia > Dipodidae > Dipus > Dipus sagitta. The sequence goes on along the minus strand of CM070770.1, from coordinate 261,630,338 downwards.
GTATATTTACAGATCAGCCCCTAGAGCTGATGGACTTGCGAATGGTCTCAGTCTCTTCACTGGGTCTTTATTTAATGATGGAGACCTCAGTTTCCCCATTTGTGTGGCATGGAGGATAGCATGCAGCAGATGGGTCACAAGGGGAAGTTATTCTAGGGTCTGGCACATGGTCGCTGCTGCCCGGTGTTTTATTTTCTCATTATTCTTTGTCATTGGTGTAGGTGCCCAGCACAATACTCTACACCACATGGATGCGTTTTTAGCCACCTGCATATTGGCATTCTATCCTTTAAGCAGACAGGTCTTTACACACAGCCAGTAAAGTCCCAGGGTCTGTTAGCAAAGTGCTCTGGTCTTAATGGCAGCATAAACTTTATAGGGGAAGGCAGGAAGGGACATCCAGCACCTCTGGGATCTGTATGGGCCAGCCAAGGTATTTTCATCAAATACCCTGAAATTTGAGATACTTCTGATAGCACTCCAAGCTGCTCACACCTCTCTGTTCAAGGACCGTTTGGCACCTTCCTGGATGGTTGGTTTCCTGATTAAGGGAGAATTACAAGCTGTCAACCACAAGGCTCACTGTGGCTTCACAGCCCTGGGCCAGCGAGCAGGGCTTCACTACCCCACTGGAGTCTTCTCTTTGTGTTTTGTTCTTCTCACCCTCCGCCTCTGCCTCTTCCCACCCAACCTCACACATATATGGGGGCATGTTTGCTTTTATGAGCCACAAGGACAGTGGTTTTAGAATATTTGAAACTCAAAGGGCATTCATCCGAGTTGGGCCTCTAGGCCCTCTTTATACCTTTTGTCTGTGAATATCTAGGTTTCAGGGTGTAGAGATGATAACAGGAAAAGTACTGGACACCAGTGCTTTTCTTCTGAGATTTCCAACACGATGTGGAAGGCTTATGAAGTTGACCATGTAGATTTCAGGTGTTTTCTGTGAATGTCTGAGTGGCATTGGGTAACTGACCCCTGGAAAGGAAGATGTGTGGTGATGTTCTAGGTTTCTTACCCGAGTTAAGTGGTTTGGAACTTGGGTTCTGCTACCTATGAGCTCTGCAAACTTGGGATCATCATGTGATGATCGCAAGTCTGTATGTCCTCCTCTCTAAAATGACAGTGACAATATGTGACTTGTAGAATGTTAGGACTTAACAAGATGACCGTCCAAGAATGCTGACTGTTTGCACTAATTGCCATGAATTAAAAATTTTCTATGTACCAAGTGCTGTGTTAAATACTGATTTCAGGAAGTTCCTCCCTGAAACCCTGAGCAGTAAATAGCTACTGTTATTTCTATTTCATACATGAGAACAAAGATGTCAAATAACTTTTCATTCTTGGTGGGACGAGGCCAAACCAGGGAGACACTACAGAAGGCTAATATAGCCACCTTGCTCCTTGGCTACTTCACTGACACATGGAATACTCTAGCATAGGCAGGACTGGCAAAAAGTAGCCTATGGCTCATAGGTGGCCCACTTGCTTTTGTAAATAAAGTTTTATTGGAATGTAGTTATGCTCATTTGCAGATAATCTGTCAGTGGTGGCTTTGCAACTGTGATGGCAGTTGAGAGATGAGAAGAGATATCACATGTGGCCCACAAAGTCTAAAAGGTTGACTTTCTGGTACTTTGATGAAGACATTTTCTGACCTCTGGCAAATGCCATGGCCAGGGTGAGGCCACTGTGTGTGGGCCTGGACAGCACATGGATTTGGAAATGAATGATGGTTTTGGCCTTTGATCACATCTGGATGAACCCTGAAAGATGAAGTCCGTCAGTTCTCTTTTTGGTGATTTCATGTTCTCTATTGCCATTTTTTAAGGAGCTTTGGGCTCAGGATATAAACAAAGTCCGAGAGCGGATGACCAAGTTTATCGACGACACAATGAGGGAAACGGCAGAGCCCTTCTTGTTTGTGGATGAGGTGAGTGGACTGGGCTTGTTGTCCCACGGGGAGGACCTGTGCACTCACATATTAGCCTCCCTGTGTCCCTTCTCTGAGAGGGCACCACTGTCAGAAGCAGCGGACTGACTGCAGTGGTTTTCCCAGGTTGTGGACTACCAGGGCTTGTCATTTTCCTATTCCTCTGACCTGTTCCTGCGTGCGTTTATTGATTGTACCACTAGAGGGCGCGCGGCACCAGGGAAAGACCAGTGGTAGAAGATGCAATGCAATGCCAAGATGAATGAACTGCAAGTCATTTCTAAATGGCTATGTTTGACCTTGCACGAGTGACAGAGGAGGAGGGACGACAGAAGGGACACTCCCATGTGACGCTGTCCCCAGAGGCACCATGTAGCCCTGAGTCTCTCATGTTTCTGACTTTTTTTTTTTTGTTAGTTTCTTAAGGTGCTAGGAGTTTGGATAGGAACCCCACCCCCATCTTTTGCAGTACTGGTTATTGCGCTGAGGGTTTTGCACATGCTAGGTAAGCTATATCCCAGCCCTCTTTTTACTTTTGTTTTTTGAGACAAATTCTCACCAAGTTGCTCAGGCTGGCCTTGAACTTGCTATTCTCCTGCCTTAGCCTGCTGAGTAGCTGGGATGACAGACCTGTGCTGTTAGGTCCTTTTGATGTTCTGATACTGGTAATGTTCCATTTCTGAAATTGAATGTTACACTCACAAATGTTTAGTTACTATATGACTTAAACCTTCTATCTAGGGCTGGGAAGATGGCTGAGCAGTTAAAGGTGCTCGCTGGCAAAACCTGTTGGCCCAGGTTCAATTCCCCAGTACTCATGTAAAGCCAGAAGCATGTGTCAAAAGTGGTGCATGTGTCTGGAGTTGATTTGCAGCGTCAAGAGTCCCTGGCACATCCGTATTCTTTCTCTTGTAAATAAATAAAAATATATGTAAGAACTTCTATCTAGAAGCAAATACTCTTACAGGTGTAAAATATTTTGGGATAAGTGTTAAAAAGGGAAGTAATATCTAAGGTCCACAAAGCACTTGTGTGGGAGGGCTGGCTGTCATCTGAGCCATCTGTATTAACTAATGTCTGGGGACACATCTGTTGATGTGTTAGAACTGCCCATCCCCTGTGTGGACATCAGATGCCATCTCTCCCCTCATGCTATGATTTCATGTTGGTGACTCTTTCAGTTCCTCACATACCTGTTTTCACGAGAAAATAGCATCTGGGACGAGAAGTACGATGTGGTGGACATGCAGGACATGAATAACCCCTTGTCCCACTACTGGATCTCCTCCTCCCACAACACGTGAGTTTTGTGCTGAGCCTGATATGGGTCTGCAGCACAAAGAGCGATGTGGCTAGTGCCCCTGTGCACCTGGCCAGGCCAATTGTGGAGGAGCAGAGAATGAGTGTCAGTTGCTCAGGACCTTTGTGAAAGGGTAGAGGATTCGTTTTCATTCTCTGGTAGCACTGGAATAATTAGGCTTTGTAGCTTTTGACAGCAAGCCAGCAATCCTGGCTTTTCCTGATCTGAGCATCAAGTTTTATTTTTGTGAGGTAGGGTCTCACTCTAGCCCCGGCTGACTGGAATTCACTATGTAGTCTCAGGCTGATCTTGAACTCACAGTGATCCTTCTATCTCTGCCTCCCAAGTTCTGGGATTAAAGACAGTGTGCCACCATACCCAGCCTGAGCATCTTTTTTTTTTTGTTTTAAATACTTTTATTTGTTTATCTGCAGGCAGAGGTAGGGGGAGAGAGGGGGAGAGAGAAAAAGGAAAAGAGAGAATATGAGAATAGGTGTATCAGGGCCCCTAGCCACTGCAAACAAGCCGCAGATGCATGGACCACTTTGTGCATCTGGCTTTACATGGGTACTGTGCAATCAAACCCAGGTTGTTCGGCGTTACAGGCAAGTGCCTTAACTGTTGAGTAGTCTCTCCAGCCCTACAATCTGAGCATCTTGTCACCATCATCAGAGCAATTCTCTTAGCCACTGAACTGCTGTCTATGGAGCATCTACTATGGGCCGGGCTCTTTGCCTACTGAGTGCTAAGGATCAGCAGTGAATGAGCAGGGGCCATCCGTCCTGAAGGGTGGAAGGGAAGTCCTCCATTGAGTGTCAGCCAGGAGCAGAAGTTGGTAGCAGAACAGGAGGGACAGTGGGAAGGAGAGTTTCCCACAAAGAAACAGCAGCTGTCGAGGCCCTGGGGCAGGAGCAGCCAACAGTAGCCGACAAAGCTGGACTTCAGAGTCTGAGAGAGTACTAGCAGGAGAGAAGGACATCAGGGCCAGCCGGAACAGAAGCTTTCTAGGTAACACTGAGGGCAGGAGGCAGCCCCTAGCCATATGCACCAGAGAGCGATGCGCTCAAATTGACATCTTTGGATGACTGCCCTCATGGCAGAAGACACAGGTGGGTTAATGGGAAGAAGAGGATGTTGCCTTCCAGCATTGATGTTTAGTCTGCATGGAGGGTGAGAGGTAAAGTGCTTGGCTCACAGGCTGCAGAGAGCAGTAGGCTAGCACTTCCCCAAGTACCCTTTCAGGGGCACCAAGCACAGCCCTTGGATGTGCCATGCTCTGGGCATTTGGGAAGGTGAAAACCTTTTCCAGGGTAAATGAGTGGCTGGCCCTGTCTTCCCTACCATGTACATTGTTTGAGAAGTTAGTGTCTTGGGACAGTGGATTACATCAAGCCCAGGGACAGCCAAGGAACCCTTAAAAAGAGAGGTATTTTATGTGTATGTGTGATGGGTGTACATGTGTGCACATTTCTGGAGACCAGAAGAAAACATTGGTGTATTCTGAGAAATAATCATCCATCTTTGTTGAGACAGGGTGGGTCTCTCATTGGCTCAGAGCTCAGCGACTGGGCTGCACTGGCTGCCAGTGAGCTCCAAGAATCTTCCTGCCTCTACCACCTTAGCCCTGGGATTGTAGCTACTATGCCTAGAATGTTTTTGCATGTGTGTGATATGTGTGCATGTATGTACAAATGTTCATATGTGTGTGGGAGCATGTATGTTTGTGCAGGTGTGTGTGGGGGGGCCTGCCTGCATGCGTGTGCGTGCATGTGGAGTCAGTAGGACTGTTTTGGATGTCATTCGCAGGAACACCATACAGCTCCTTGTACAGGCTCTCACTGGCCGGGAACTCATCAGTTAGGCTAGACTACTTAGCCAGTGAGCCTTAGGGATCCTCCTATCTCCACCTCCTCAGTGCTAGGACTACACACACACACACCCCTATTCCCTGAATTTTATATATGTACTGGGGACCAAACACAGGCCTTCATACTAGCAAGCTAAGCACTTTACTGACTGACTGATTTCTCTACCCCTAAATTCATATATGTATACATATGTATATATATATATATATTTTTTTTTTCAAATACCTAAAAAGTTCCCAAGTTATCCAATAAATAGGTTAGAGCTGGGGAGAGGGCTCAGTGGTCAAAGATTAAAAGTGCTTGCTTACAAAGCCTACTGGTCCAGGTTCAATTCCCCTATACCCATGTAAAGCCAGATGCACAAAGTGGTGCATGTGTCTGCTCTGGTGTGTCCATTCTCTCTCTCTCTCTCTTTTTCTCAAGTAGATAAATTTAAAAAATGGCCTAATGAATTGAAAAGACAGTTCTAAAAGAAGAAATATAAATGGCTAATACCTACTTGAGAAAATGTTCAACATCCTTAGCTATCAGGGAAATGCAAATTCAAACTACTCTGAGATCCATCGACCCTCTTTAGAATGGCTATCACAAGCAAAACAAATAACTGAATACCGGTGAGGGTGTGGGCAAAAGAAGAACCCTTATTCACTGCTGATGGGCATGTAAACTTGTGCAGCCACAATCAGTGTGGAGAGAAACTGAAAATGGACCTACCATATGATCCAGCTATGCCACTCTTATGTATATAACCAAATGACTCTAAGTCAATATCTCACAGAGGCATTTGCATACCAGTGCTCATTGTTGCGCTATTCACAGTAGCCTAGAAATGGAACCAGCCTCGATGTCCATTCACAGATGAGTGGATCAAGAACATGTGGTCTATAGAAACAGTGGGATTCAGCTCTAAAGAAAGGGAAATTAATAATGTTTGCAGGAAAATGGCTGGAGCTGGAGTTGATTCTGTCTCCACATGGTTCCCACCCTGTCCCTCAGGTACCTCACTGGGGACCAGCTGCGTAGCGAGTCATCTACAGAAGCATATATCCGCTGTCTGCGAGCGGGCTGCCGCTGCATTGAGTGTGAGTACTTCATACTGGCCTAGGTGGTGCCACAAGGGGCGCCATGGAGCTCTGCAGTTGCTCTATGCTTTGGGTTTTACAGGGTGGGGGGGGAGGTCTGGGGCTGGGAGCATCTGTAATGAGGAATATGAGCAGACCTGTTTCCCCAGTAGACAGTTGTCCTTGACACAAGGGGTTGGTGCCTTGAGACTGGCCAGGCAATGGTTTGGGAAAGTGTCCTGGTATGGTGGGAGGCTGGGGCCAGCAGCAATGGTTGTTTTACTATCCAGAGGAGGGCAGATACATGCCCTGTAGTGTTATACTGCACGTTGGCTCTGGGAGGCTCTGTGAGCAACTATGGGCAGGACAGTCAGATGGCATCCATGGCTAGACAGATGGCAGAAGCTTGATCTTGCCCTCTATTCTCACTACCTCTTTGGCTCTTTGTGCAACCTCAGTCTAGTCTAGTACCTAAGGTGCATAGGTATATGTTTTAGTCAGTTTCTCATCACTGTAACAAAATACTTGAGGCAGTTAACTTATAATGATAAAAGGTTTATTTTGGCTTACCATTCTGAATCTGAGGGGGGAGGGCCCATTGTTTTAGGTCTCTGATGAGGTGTGTCCTGCCAAGAGTCTGTGGCAGAGTAAACTTACTTATGTCATGAGCTGGGAACTAGAAGAGAAAGAGGAAGAGGCCAGGACTCCCATAATCCTCTTCAAAGATTCCCCCTCACTGTGATCCTAGGGCCTACTGCTAGGCCCCGCCTCCTTGGGGGGTCCTGCCCCTTCCCAGTAATGCACTCGGGGACAAGCTTTTATCACATAAGTCTTCAGGGGACACTTATCCAAACCCTGAGTGTATGTGGCTGAGAAGAAAAAAAAAGACCCAAACCACCCACGGAGGTGCCAGTGTCACCGTAAGCACGCGTTGTGCATTGCGGCGTCAGAGTTTAGTAGAAGTTATCGCAGGGATGCCTTTTTCCCTCAGGAAAAAGCAACTGTGAGAAAATGAAGTTAGCTGCTAGCTCCTGTTTCCTCTGGGGATTGAAAATCTAGGGGTCATTCACCTCCTCCATAGTCGATTTCCATTTGCATATTTTACCACCACGAACCTTTAAAAAGTCTTTCTTGCTTTGTTATTTCCACTAGCAAAGAAAAAATAAAAAAGAGGCAAGCTACAGCTTGAACCGCTGAAGTCAGAAAGCAAACACGCTGTGAGTGTCTTATTAAGAAAGAAGCATTGGAACTAGTCCCCAGCAGAGAAAGGCATTGCATTCTATAAGTGTGTAGGTGGCTGTGTGTGTGCAGGTGAATCCGGGGGCTTATGGTAAACCCCCGGAGCCCACCCTGGCATCAAGGCCAGTGTGGGCACCAGGGCCTGACCTCACTGCTCCACCCGCCTGTCCTTGGAGGCCGTGCTTGCTGGTGCTGAGGATGTGTGTTTCTTCCTGCAGTGGACTGCTGGGACGGGTCTGATGGCAAGCCCATCATCTACCACGGCTGGACGCGGACCACCAAGATCAAATTCGATGACGTTGTGCAAGCCATCCGAGACCATGCCTTTGTGACCTCCAGGTCAGTGGCTGCTTTTTAGGAGGTATGCCCATCAGCGGAAAGCAGCTAGGGTTGGACCAACAGATACACACACACACACACACACGCCCCAAACGCTAGGGGTCTGGGCTCCATCTTAGCCAGAGTCACTGCCAGGAGCTGACAGGTGGCTGTCACAGCCTCAGTGGGATGAGAGGGGAGCTTTTTAACCTTTTAGAACAGCGTGAACGGTACCCATGAGACTGAGCTCTAGAATCTCCCTCAAGTTTAAAGCCAGCTCTGTTATTGGCTGGCATTTGTGGTTCTGTACTGTGGTCCCCACATCTTAAACCATGGAGGCAACAACTGCAGGTATCTTGAAGGGCCATGGTGAAGTCTAATTGGGGGGGGGGGAGATGCGTGTACACCAGGTGCCCAGCACCGTGTCTAATGTATAGTAAGTGTTCAGTAAACAGCGTTAGTTATTTTTGCTGCACTTCCTGCCAGACTTCTTTGAGCTTGGTGGAGCTGTGGTTAGACAATGAAGTTATTATGAACGTCTTTCCCACTCAACAAGAAGCCTTTCAATCAGTATGTACAGCATCTCCATAAGTTTTTCACATAGCCTCAGTCTTTTCTTGGGCCTCCCTCCCTATACATGGATGCATGAGCAGGGACCAGAGGATGATGGAGGGGCTGAAGGTCTAAAGCTGCCTTCAAGGGCATGTCACCATGACCTGAGGACCTCCCGCTGAACCCCACCGTACGTGGGCCTTTGTGGGAAACTGAAGACCCAAACGATGGCATACTTTTTTGGAGAGTTTTTCACTTCCGGGGTCATGAGTGTATACAGTTGTGGATTGATGCTTATTCACAGGGGGTGTGGTCTTGTTCCTAACTCAGGGATTCCCTTCAAAATTAAAACAGATCTGAAATCTTTAGGTATCTATAGGGCTAGAACCTTAGAATATATATTTGTAGTAAAATGGAGGAATATTCAGACTAAGAATTTTTATTTATTTGTATGTATACATATCTCTATGAATACATGTGTGTTTGTATGTGCATATGAGCACGTGTGCCTTGGCATGCATGAGGAGGTCAGAGGAAAACCTTGGGGTTTGTCGTCTTCTGCCTTCTTTTTTATTAAATATTTATTCATTTGAGAGGGAGGGAGGGAGGAAGGATGGGCACGCCAGGGCCTCTAGCCACTGCAAACAAACTCCAGATGCATGTGCCATCTTGTACATCTGGCTTTGCATAGGTACTGGAGAATTGAACCTGGGTCCTTTGGCTTTGCCAGCAAGTGCCTTTAACTGCTAAGCCATCTCTCTGCCCCTTCTGCCTGCTCTGAGACAGAGTCTCTGTTGTTTCTTTTGCCACTGGGATGGCCTGTCTGGCTGCCAGTTGAGTTGGGATTCCGTACTTACTAGATTCCCTTGGTTCTACGAGGGTGTGCTGATCGGGTCTAAGGCTCCCATAGCTCTCTACTGCTCAGGATAGGAGAGGCTAGAATTCACGTGAGGTGAAAGGTGAAACACAGTAGTAATAAGTTGCCTTTAAAATAATAATGTTTCATAATGAATATATTACACAAGTCTTGAATGAATTCTAGAAAAAACTTATTTTCTGTGCAGCATTTCCTTGATGAACGCAGGAGTATGAACTATATATTTTATGGCATTGAATTAATGGTCATTTTATGAGGTTCAGTAATGGTTCCTTGGGAATGGAGGGTATCTGCACCTTCTTTCAGATGGTTCAGGAAAAAATGTAAATACACACTCACACAAGTACAAGTATGTTTGTGTGTACTTGGAGCAAAGTACAACTGATATATAAAAATATTCACACATATTATATATAAACATATTATATTCAAATGATGCATACATATATAGTCAGTCCTTATTGGTGGATTCTGTATTCATGAATTTACTATTGACTAAAATTTATTTTTAAATTTTTATTTATTTGCAAGCAGAGAGAGAGAATGGGTATGCTAGGGCCTCCAGCCACTGCACATGAACTCCAGATCTATGTACCACTTTGTGCATCTGGTTTTACGGGTGGTTAGGCTTTGCAGGCAAGCCCCTTAACCACTAAGCAATCTTTCAAGCCCTAAAATTTATTTTCAATTTCTTATCAAATTGCATTTGTGGACTTACATTGAGGTTACTGGTGGGCATGTGAAAAGTGGTGGGAAATTCAAGTTACGTGATGGACATGTGCGCTGCAGAGATTGGACTAAGCGATGCTCTTTGCCTTCCTGTTTCAGTTCTTGTTCTTGCAAGTGTCTATCACCTGCCGAGTACCACAGTTTTCCTATGTTTACATTTGGTTGGTGATTTCACTGTGTCAAGTGGTCCCAAACACAGTGCATTAGTGCTGTGTGGTGTTCCTGAGCCAAAGAACAATGGCCCGTTGTGTTCAGCTACATTCAAACAGGAGTTCCAGGGCTGGGAGATGTCTTAGTGGGTAAGAGTGCTTACTTCTCAAGCATAAGTACCTAAGTTTGAGCCCCAGCACCCATATAAAAGGCTGAGAGTGGTACACATGCCTGTAAGCTCAGTAAAAAACATGGAGCTCAAGGTTCAGTGAGACTCTGTGTCTGGGAAATAAGGTAGAAGAGTGATAGAGGAGTTCGCCCAGTGTCTTTCTCTGGTGTATGCTCATGTGCATACACCCCTCCCACACACACACACACGTGAATGAACAGGAGTTATGACTTTGTTGGCCAAAGTTTCAATGCCAATAAATTCTCAATATTTGTGAAATAAGGCATCTTTAAGCAGATATACTTGAAGTAAGGTCTTGAATTGATTGGGTGCTGGATTTGTGACCAGAGGCTCAAAAGACCCTAACCCTTAGCAATAGCTCAGGGGCTTTTGTCGGCATTAGCAGCTTTATGGGTTATAACTCCACAGATAATGAGAACTAGATGTATTTGCACATGCATAAGTGATATAAAATATACATAATAATATGTAAATATATGTATACACACATGCGCAAATAATATGTGAATGTGTACCCACAAATTACATATAAATGAGCATAGTGATATAGGAATACAGAAAGCCAGTGTGCTTTATTTAATTTTTAAAAAATTTTCTTAGAAGGGATTTTAATTTTATAATTAGTTTAATTGAATCTACTTATGTTCTAGAAAAAAATCTATTAAGATCTAAATAGTTAAATTTGTAAGATAGAGAGGGTCTCTCCCTATATCCCAGTCTGGGCTGGAACTCATCATTGAGGCCAGGTTGACCTCAAACTCATGATTCTTCTGCCTCTGCCCTCCAAGTTCTGGGATTACAGGAATTTACGTGGCTCCTATACATTTTATAAAACCAGTAAATAGGGCTGAAGAGATGGCTTAGCAGTTAAGGTACTTGCCTGAAAAAGCCAATGGACCCAGGTTTGATTTCCCTAGGACCCATGTAAGTCAGACGCACAAAGTGGCGCATGTATCTGGAGTTTGTTTGCAGCAGCTGGAGGCCCTGGTATGCACATTCTTTCTCTCTCTCTCTCCCACCACGCCCGGCTAAACAGGACACCTTTACTGGGCAGGAGTATATGAGGGCTAGGTAGGGTCTCACTCTAGCCCAGGCTGACCTGGAATTCACTATGGAGTCTCAGGGTGGCCTCGAACTCACGCTGATCCTCCTTCTCTCTCTCTCTCTCTCAAATGAATAAATAAAACAAACAGTAAATACATTAAAAGAGATGCACATGGGAAGCACTAACACTGATGACTGTAGATGACATGTGTGCTTAGTAGTCTGTCTCCTTCATATTTTATGTAGAGTTTCAAGTTAAGAAATTAGACCTGGGGTTGGAGAGAGCGCCATCTGAAAGTGCTCGCCTTGCAAGCATAAAGACTGGAGTCCATGCATTTAAAATCCCATTGCTGGAGAGGTAGAGACAAGGAGGGTCCCTGGAGCTCACTGGTTAGCCAGTCTAACCTAATTGGTGAATTCCAGGCCAAGGAGAGACTTGTCTCAAAACATGAAGTGGAGGGCAGCTGAAGGAATGTCACTGGAGGCTGTCCTCTACCCTCCATACACACATGCACACACAACTAGGGCCTATTTTTTGAAGTTTAAGTATGGGCATTGATTAAAACAAAGTGCTAGGATCACTTGCGGTGGCATTTGTAGGTGAACAGCCAAGTAGTAGAAAGGTGAATGAAGGGTGCCCTGAGGTTGGGAGGGCCCTAGTTAGCTGGGGGCTGTTTTGGCCCTGAGATGCATGGAATCCTCACTGGGCAGGTATCTGTTTTACCCCAGTGCCTGAACACTGGCTCAGGTATTTGTTGATCAGTGCTAGCAGTAGTGGTGGGTATCTGTTCCCCATCCCTGGGCCAATCCTGCCCCTACTGCCCACAGTTTCCCAGTGATCCTGTCCATCGAGGAGCACTGCAGTGTGGAGCAGCAGCGCCACATGGCCAAGGTATTCAAGGAGGTGTTTGGAGACCTGCTACTGACGAAGCCCACGGAAGCCAGCGCTGCCCAGCTGCCCTCGCCCAGCCAGCTGCGTGAGAAGATCATCATCAAGGTAGGTCGTCTGAGGGCTGCTGGCATCCAGGGGAGGTGTCAGCAAGTCAGTGCTCTGCTCCAGGTCTCATTCACCTCGGGCAAGTTCATTTCACCTGTGGGTGCTTGTATCCCCTCTGGTGAGGGGATAGTTTAGAGCCTACCTGGTTAGCTTGTTAGAAACACGGTGTGAGCGGGGGTGTGCAAAGTGCTTAGCATTGTGACTACGTCATGACAGGTGCTCAATCAATTGTAACAACTCGCGAGCCAGGTGTGGTGGCACATTCAGGAGGCTGAGGCAGTACGATCATGACTTTTAGCCAACCTGGGCTACATAGGAAGATTCTGTCTCAAAACCCCAAAACACAGTTCCTTTATTTATTTTCTAGGTGGGCTCTCACTCTAGCTCAGACTGACCTGGAATACATTTATGTAGTCTCAGGCTGGCCTTGAACTCATGGCGATCCTCCTACCTCTGCCTCCCAAGTGCTGGGATTAAAGGCATGTGCCGCCATGCCCGGCCCAAAACACAATTCTAAATCATGGTTGTCATTCATTCTTGGGCAGACCCATCTGTAGGTCTGCCCCATGTGCGTATTGGAGGTGTTGTCAACCCAGGCACCATTCCTCCCCTTTGGGACACCCAGACTCGTGTGCCAGGTGGAGGAATACTTGAAGCATTGTGAGTGACAGGGGTTCTGGCTGGTCTTTTCATCCTATAGGGGCAATATACATGATTATATCTGCCCTAGGGACCCCAAGGGACATTTGCATATTTGTATCATTAGCAGGAAGGGGCCAGATATGCCATGATTTAATGCAGGTATGGTTTTATTTCTTTTTCATATAAGGGAGAGGGCTCTAAGAGCTTTGGGCTCTGGTCCACAAAGCAGTTCAGGGACTGCGCTCTTCACCATCTCCCAGGACAGAGGTTTTCATGGACCCTAAAGAAGCCATGCTAAGAATTCATCAAATGGGGAGGAGCATGGGAACTCCAGTGGGAGATGCGGCATCTTATTTTTACTAACCTATAAGCGAAGTGAAACATTTCTTTTCTTTGTGAATGTTGGCAGCAAGCCAGTTGGGTTTTTTGTCACCAGCAGAAGTTACAGCTATTTTCATATCACGTTTAAAGTTGTCTTTGCTTGGAAATAATAGGGGTTATTAGATCTGCCTCTGGGTCTTACTTAAAATGTTAATGAAGACTCACATCTATTAGTATATGGCAGTTGTTTTTATTTAACGTCTTCACGATTGTATTTCAATGTAATTGGCTTGCTTTGCAATTGCATTCTTTGCTAAGGTTTTGAGAAAGGGATCTGTGGTCGCCTCAGTTCTCTTCAGGGGATCAAGGCACTCACGGGGTGAGCACTGTGTGCTCTAGAATGGTGATTTTTGCCTATGTGGGAGCTCCGGGCTATAGGAAGGGGCATCCATGGGCATCTGTGGCAAACTATTTCTGGTATGCCAGCGGATGTCAACTATGTGTGTCCTTTTTTTTCCTCGTGGTCTGCTCCTGAGAACTTAGTTCCTTGAATTGCAGTGGGACCTGGAATCTGATGTCTGTAGCCATCATCCACTTGGAGAAGGAGCAGAGTGGGTTTGGTGGGCGATTTGTAGGGAGGATGTATTCGTTACTAGTTGTAGTTTTGGTTTTGTTATTTTTTGTTTTGTTAGGGTCTTGCTTTGTAGCTCATACTGGCCTGGAATTTGAAATCCTCCTGCTTTGGCCTCCCGAGTGCTGTAATCACAGGCTTGGGTCACCACACCCGGTCTTTACACATCTTGGGGCTACCACAACAAAACATGCAGCTACATGAATTATCAAGAACAAATTAATTTTATTACCTTCTGGAGGCTGGGAAGTGTGAGGCCAGGGTGCCAGTCAGAGGTCTTTTGTGTTCTCATGTGGTAGAAGCAGCCACACAGCTCTCTGGGACTCTTGTTTGAGGATATTAGTCCATTGTGTCATCTCCAATTCCTGACTATTTCCTTGAAAAGCCTAACCTCCTAATACCACAAGAAAGAGGAAGAGGACAACAGTGGTGACTTGGGCTTGCATTACATGGGTTAGAGTGGCAAGGATGGGAAGGAGAGTGTGTGCTGTTTGGACTGAGCGGTGCCTGGACGGAGTTCCTCTGAGGGGCACAGAGCTGAATGTAGTCAAAGATGAGCCAGGCAGAAGGAAGGCTTGCTGACTGGCTGACACAGGTGAATTCTTGTTGGCTTGACACCCCTGATCTTGGGTCTTGAGAGAAGCAGGCTATGTGAAAATTTCTCCCCCTCCCCCTCAGCATAAGAAGCTGGGCCCCCGAGGTGATGTTGATGTCAACGTGGAGGACAAGAAAGATGAGCACAAGACACAGGGGGAGCTGTACATGTGGGATTCCATTGACCAGGTATGCTCGGCCTCCCTCCTTCACTCGCCTGACTCCAGCCTCCCTTCAGAGCCCTGATGGGAATTTCTGAGATTATCCCTATCTTTTCCCCATTTGGAGCCAAATGAAGTTGTCTTCATAATCAAATCTTTTTCTCTTGTACTTTTAATGTTTTGTCTTCAAACAATTTTATATTCAAAATCTGTATTTACACACAAAATAACACAGAAAATTCCACATGCCCTTGATCAATGTATCTTTCACAGTGAAGCACTCCTAACCCTTGGACTTGCAGCGACTGCCCCCAAATATGAGTGTCTGATACAAACACAACCACAGTGTGGTAATTAGGAAATGAACAATGGTATAATATTATTGACTTATTGATAGATCTTATTTCAGTTTCATTACCTGGCCCACCACGTTAGGAACAAATTATGTAAAATCACAATGAATGTTGGAAATGGGGACAGGGAAGTCCCTAGTGATGCTGGGGTGATATCCCACAGGTCCTCATGCCCCAAAGCTTGTAGGGCTGAGACTTTGGGGGTGACTAATGTCACCATGGTTCTCTAGAAATGGACCCGCCACTACTGTGCCATTGCTGATGCCAAGCTGTCCTTCAGCGATGACATTGAGCAGGCTGTGGAGGATGAACCGTCCCAGGTAGGTGGAGAACCAGTTGCTTGTGCCTTTTGGAACTGGGCTGGTCTTCTGGGGTGTCCCTGACAGGAAATATTTATGGCTTCTCTTATCCCCAGCTGGGTTGGTCGGGGCTTCCTAAACTCCAGGTACTGAAGCCTACTTACCTCTACCTGTTTGGCTAGCTGGCCACGCTTTAGCAATAAGATTCAAGGC
Source organism: Dipus sagitta (assembly GCA_036346955.1). Classification (NCBI taxonomy): domain Eukaryota; kingdom Metazoa; phylum Chordata; class Mammalia; order Rodentia; family Dipodidae; genus Dipus; species Dipus sagitta. The sequence goes on along the minus strand of CM070770.1, from coordinate 261,614,863 downwards.
TCTTCCTGGCTGTTGGCAGGGCCTGACTGGCCTTAGACCTTTGCTAGTGCTCACTGCAATGCATGTAGACACTTGGACAGTAGCTCTATCCCTGCACCTGGCCCTGCCCTGTCCCCTCCAGCTGCTGGCCATCTTTGGGTTGTGTTTTGTATTGGGAATTCCTGAATCCTGTCTCAGGACTCCCAGAGGCCACCAATGGGAGCTGTGAGGAGAAGGTGGCAGGCAGGGGAGAGCAGTAGCAGCCATCAGAAGTCCCTCATCTCTTTGTGGACTAGGATATTCCCCCCACCGAGCTGCACTTTGGCGAGAAATGGTTCCACAAGAAGGTGGAGAGGAGGACCAGCGCCGAGAAGCTGCTGCAGGAATACTGTGCAGAGACAGGGGCCAAGGATGGCACCTTCCTGGTGCGGGAGAGCGAGACCTTCCCCAACGACTACACTCTGTCCTTCTGGTAATGCTCTTCCCTCGATCACCTGCTGGTGTCCCCAGACAGATGGGAAGCAGTGTGTCCAAACTGCAGCTCTGCCTGGCGCTGAGGACGTCCCTGTCCCTCCAGGCGATCGGGTCGAGTGCAGCACTGCCGGATCCGGTCCACCATGGAGGGCGGCACCATGAAGTACTACCTGACGGACAACCTCCTGTTCAGCAGCATCTACGCGCTCATCCAGCACTACCGAGAGACGCACCTGCGCTGCGCGGAGTTCGAGCTGAGGCTCACCGACCCTGTGCCCAACCCTAACCCGCACGAGTCCAAGCCGTAGGTCGCAGGGACCAGCGGGAGGCAGATAGCCACGTAGGGGCTGCGTAGGAACCCCAGTTCCCAAGAGCCCTCTCGCCTTTGCTCCCTTAGGTTTCAGAATTACTGGGTCACTTTAGAACTCAGCAAAATCCTACACAGGACTATCGTAAAGAGAGTTAGGTGTGGCCTTCCTTTGAAAAGCCCATACCCACACTTCAGTATGTTTCTTTCTTTCTGGAGGATTAACCCATGTTCTTATCTCTGGTAAAAATGGGTATTTTTCTTTAAATGAACTCCAACTCCGCTTCAAAGAAAAACACAAAATAATTCCTGAGTCACCTGCCCTGTCCCCTTGGATCTCAGAATTCCCAGGTCATCCTTACTCTTTGGGGTCTCAGAATTCCTGGAGAACACATTTTTCTCCTCCTTGCCAGCTATTCCTTTTGCCCTATTTTCTCTTTCTGTATCTACCCTCCACTTTTTCTCCTTTCTCCTTCATGTCATCGTCCTGGTCTTAGACTTTGATTTCGAAGCTAGTTTGTGTTTGCTGATCTTTGGGCTTGTCAGAGCACATGTGAAACAAGATACGAATTATAAGGATACTACCTTCATTAACCTTTCTTTATCCAGAATATAAGGAGAGTATGCCTGGTTAAACAGGTCAACACATTCTAGAAATCCTAGGACAATTTTTAAGCAGATGGTTGTTAAAATTTGTATTTCAGAGGAAGCCAAATGATATATAGTGACTTTTTAAAAAATCTATTTCATATGGTTTGCTTTTTAAATTTTTCCATTATGCATGATAATAACAAAAAATATGTTCAAAATCAGCCTGTGCTCCATGCCTTAGATGTCTTGAGACATGTTGGCATAGCTCTGCCACCCTGAGGCAAGCTTTCAGGCTGGGACTAGGCAGGTGGGCAGTGATAAGGGGCTTACTGTGCCATCCTTCATGTAGACGCCTTAGTTTTGTGGGTTCTATAAAAAACTGTTTCTGCTAGGTCTGGTGGCACAGGCCTGTGATGTAATCCCAGCTACTCAGGAACCTGGGCTGTAGGAGGGTAATAGGTTTAAGGCCAGGCTGGGCTAAACATGAGTTCAAAGTCATTCAGGAAAACTTAGCTTAAAATGTCTTTAAAAAAATGAAAAATAAAGGGCTGGGGATGTAGCTCAGTGGGAGAGGGCTTGCTTAGCATACATACCAACTTAGATTGAACCCTTAGCACTGAAATGAAATGAAATAAAATAATAAAATAAAATAGAATGATGCCTTTGGAGATATTCAGGGTAGGGGAAGTCCCAGTGTGATTTCTGTGGCTATTTCCAGGGCCAAATCCCATGTGTCCTTGGATCTGATGTTTTGTCACCAGTGTTGCTAACTTGGAAGTCTTCTCTGCTCTGGGTACAGGTGGTACTACGACAGGCTGAGCCGAGGAGAAGCGGAAGACATGCTGATGAGGATCCCTCGGGACGGAGCCTTCCTCATCCGCAAGCGGGAGGGGACCGATTCCTACGCTATCACCTTCAGGTAGGTGGGGTGCCATGGGAGGGGCCACATAGTCCCTAGAGGAGGTGTAGGAAGGACAAGTGTGGAACCCAACCTCTCAGTGTCCTTGTCCCATTGTCAATGGTGAGGATGACAGTAATGGCAAGAGTGTACATCCCAAGTCCCAGGCTCAGTCTCTGTTTCCTAGAGTTGCTCATGCTCTGGATTAACTGTTTCATCTTCTAGTAATCCTAGGGTGTGGATACGGCCACCATGCTTATTTCCCAAAGCAGGAAATTGTGGCACAGCAAAGTTTAGTAACGTGTTAAAGCACGTAGTGGAACTAGGATTTGAACTCAGATAGATGCCATCACAGATGACATCATAGATCAGGGCTCCTCTCACAGGAATCTGCTCCCCTACTCTCTCTAGGATGGGATCAGATTTCAGACTTCTTTCCCCACAGTGATTAAAGTGGGAGGGGGTTGGTGTTGGGTCCCATTTATCCACTGTTCACATCCCCTGCCCCAGGTCTCCTGGGTGTTCTGCTGGTGGCAGTAGCTCACATATTGAGTGTAATTATGTTCTAAACACTGGGCTGCCTCCAAACTCTCATCTCCTTGAGCCCTTCAGTACAGCCTGTGATAGGCCCACTGTTCCAAGCTAGGAGCTAGAGATCCACAGAGGTTAAAAGACAGTCTCATGGCTTCACAGCTGGCTGGGTCTGGACTCCATGCCACCTCCAGTGCCTTTGCTCTTTACTCCAGGGTCTCCAGCAAGGGGCCTGTGGGCCAGATGAGGTCTTTGGCTCAGCTGTATGATAAAGTGAAGCACAGACATTCATTACCAAGTCCATATCGCTTCTTGTGAAAGCCAGAGGCGGCAGCATCTCTGGACCCATGTTCCTGTGCGGTAGCAGTTACCTGTGGCACGGCTGCTGCCCTGGGGTGTCCAGTGTGCTCCTGGCCGCCGTCCCATTGCCCTTGGTTACACTGCTGGCCTGCCTCTGTGGTGTTAGGGTTTTCCTCCCTTTTCCCTTCACACCATGCCTCAGCCACCTCCTGAAGATGGTCATTGTCACCACAGCTTGCTGAAGACCTATTGTGTGCCAGCTCCAGCCAGCATGGCTCTTGTGCTTGGTACTGCCTACCGTGGCCTGGGCTGCTTGGATTGGTTGCCTTTGCTTTTTTAAAAAATAATTATTTTTAATTTTTAAAAATATTTTATTTTTATTTATTGATTTGAGAGAGAGAGAGAGAGATACAGAAATAGGCAGGTAGAGAGAGAGAGAGAGAGAGAGAGAGAGAATGCGTGTGTCAGGGCCTCCAGCCACTGCAAACGAACTCCAGATGTGTGTGCCCCCTTGTGCATCTGGCTTATGTGGGTCCTTTGGCTTTGCAGGCAAGCTCCTTAACTGCTAAGCCATCTCTACAGCCCTAATTCTTATTTTTATTTTAGAGAGAGTGAGAGAGCAAGAGTGTTAGAGAGAATTGATACACCAGGGCCTTGCCACTGCAATCAAACTCCAGACACTGTGACACCTAGTGGGCATGTGTGACCTTAAGCTTGTCTGATCTTTGGGTGTCTGGCTTACATGAGATATGGAGAGTCAAACACAGATCTTTAGGCTTTGCATGCAAGCACCTTAACCACTGAACCATCTCTCCAGCCTGTCTTTGCCCTTTTAAAATTTTATTTTTATTTATTTTCATTATTATTATTAATTTATTTATTTTATTTGAGACAGAAGAGAAGCAGACAGAGAGAAGGAACGAGCCAGGGCCTCCAGCCACTGCAAATGTACTCCAGATGCATGCATTACTTGGTGCATCTGGCTTTACATGGGTACTGGGAATTGAACCCAGGTCACTGGGCTTTGTAGGCAAGTGGTTTAACTGCTGAACCATCTCTCTGGCCCTGTCTTTGCTCTTGATTTTTTTCTGTGAAGTCCTGAGTGCTGCCTCCTAGGTTTGGATGGGAATCATTGTGTTCAGTTTGTAGATGTGCCATGAATGTCACCTGTGTACCAGGCCTGGGCTGGGGCCAGGGACCCTACTGTGATGTAATATTGTTGGTCAGGAGGCTTTTAGGTATTGGTGATGAAAACGAGATTCAACAGGCTGAAACAGAAGGGATGACATTGTATTGCTATAGGCCGGGATCTCAGTCTGTAAGATGTCATTGAGCCATCCCTCCAGCCCCGCCCCCACCATTTACTGAAGGGACTGTTGCTTCTACATGCATGTTCCTGGATTCTCCACTGAATGTCACTTGGTTGTACGTGCCTAGGCTGATTTCTGGTCTCTGTCCTCTCCTCTGTTGTCTACCTTTCTGTTTTTTCTGCCAGTACTGTGTGGTTCCAGTTCCAGAACTCTGTGATGTCTTGAAGTCATGTAGCACAGTGCAAACTTTGTTCTTTTTACAAGTTGCTTTGGCTATTCTGAATAGACCTTGAAAATATTTGATCAGCATATAACATTTGTACGTGCTTATGGGCAAGTGTGCTGTTTTGATTCATGTATGCACTGGGGAATGGTGAACTCATGGTAATTTGCATGGCTGTCACCTTGGACTTTTGTCATTACTTCACGGTGAGGACATGAGGAGGGCATTTGTTTTTGTAAGACCTTCTTGATTATAATCAAGGTAGGATAAAAATTGAGTTTTCAAAATGTTTCTATTCTTGCTTATAAGACTGCACAGTCTCTCCTCCTTTGTATTTTTTTTCTGCTTCATGTTTCGAATGGATTAAAAAATTGAGTCATTTCTTTCATAAAAATGGAAGACAAGCTTTAAGGATTTGGTGATTAATCAGCATTTTCGAGTAAGGATCAGCAAACACTTTCTGGAAAGGCCCATGGAAAAGTACTTTAGGTTTCACAGGCCATATGCACTGTGTTAACAGCTATGCAACTCTATCCTTGAGAGGAAATGGCTACAGGCAGTGCATACAGAAATGAACAGTGAATGTGTTTCAATGAAACTTTTTTACAGTAATACATAGAGAGCCAGACAGATCCCCTGGGTCATAGTTTGACAACTGCTAATCTAGACACTTCCACAGTCAAGTCGTCTACTGGACATTATCGAAGAGACCTATTAATGCATGTTTGTTCTTGGCTTCTTTCCTGAAGCCCATTGTCCAACAATGCATAAATTTAGCAAGAAGAGCTAGCTAGCTGTTGAGTCAAAAATACAAATTCTTCCAGATCTGAATGGAAAAGACCCACACTGTTGTTTAGTGCTGCCTTGTGTTCCATAGGAGAGCTGCATTCTACTTATTTCCCAAGTCCCCTAAGGATGGACAACAAGGTGTGTCCTCTTGGTGGGACTTGCATAACATTTGTGTCATTGTCAAGGTCTTGATTGTGGACCCCATGTGCTCTTCCCCCTCCAGGGCCAGAGGCAAGGTGAAACACTGTCGCATCAACCGGGATGGCCGGCACTTTGTGCTGGGGACATCTGCCTACTTTGAGAGCCTTGTGGAGCTAGTCAGCTACTATGAGAAGCATGCACTGTACCGTAAGATGAGGCTGCGCTACCCCGTGACCCCCGAGCTCCTGGAGCGCTACAATATGGTAGGTTGACCATGGTAATTTTCATTCATTACTGCACAGACATTTGTTGTGTACGTGCTTTGTGTCTGGTACATACTCAGGTCTCTGGCTATAGTCTAGCTCAGGAGAAGCAGATAGTAAGAAAATACCCACAGTAAGTGTGAGTTTGGTGATGCATGTTCAAAAGGAAAATATGGGAAGATTGATAATGTAACCTTCTGTGTACTCAGAGATGGGGAAGGGGTTGCAGTGTTCAAAGGATCTGCAGAGATCTCACCGAGAAGGAGCTAGTCATGCAAGGAAGGACAGCCCATGCAAACTCCCAGTGGTGGGGGCATTTCTGCAGGTACAGACCGGAAGTTAGTATGCAGGCATGAAGTGAGCCTGGATTGGGGGTACAGCTAAGCAGGGACCTGTAGCAATTACCCTCTCCTTGCTGAGGCAGAACACCTGATCAGAAGCATCTTCTGAAATGAAAAGGTTTATTTTGGCTTACAGTTTTGTGGAGAAGCTCCACCACCACAGTGGGGAAAACATGGCAGAGCAGACAGCTGGCTCACATCTTCATAGCAATAGCAGGGAAGAAGTAGCAAGAGGAAACTCACTGTGAACACCCAGTGGGTTTGGACCAGTAAACCTCCAGGTGACACCACTTCCAGTAAGGCTCCACCTCCCAAAGGTTCCACCATCTGGGGATCAAGCATGAGGCCTAATCACAAACACATGAGGCTGGGGGTGCGTGGTGTATGTTACATTCATATTAGCACAGCTCCCTAGGGAGTGAGTTATGTTAGGGCGTGGTTAGGCCCTGGCTTTTATCCCATCCATTGTAGGGTTTGGAGGTCGGGAGAGACCTGGTGGTGTCTGTGTTTCACTTCCTGTCAGATGGATCCATTAGTTTGTTGAAAAGTGTTGTACTGTGTGCTGACCATGTGTCAGGAAGTGTTCTCAATGCTGGGATTCCTGTAGGGCAAAGTGTGCCCGGGGAAAACTTGGGCTGTAGAGAAGTGAGAGAGCACAAGTATGTAAGTGAGGTGTTTTCAGACAGTCTGAATTCCAGTGGCGCAAACAGGCCTGGATGGAGGCAGTCGTGGACATGATGGTGGGTTGGGGTGGTTAGAAAACATGTTCCAAGGGGGCGAAAGTGTGCGCTGGAACACAAAACTCAGAACACAAGTGAATGGGCTCTGGTTAGAGAGCAGGGAGGGACAGGAAGGCTGGCAGGGCCCAGGACTCAGCGTGAGGTGGGCAGAGGCAGGAGTGGATCTCTGCAGCAGCTGCCGGCAAATGTTACACAGCTGTCTGGGAAAAGGCACCAGTTGGTACATTTGCCAGTTCCCCTGGTGTAAATCTTTCAAGCTACTGGTGTGTAGTCCTTGACCATGGTGTGGGGAGATCTCTGCCGTAGGCTCTTGGGAGCAGGAGCTCACTCCAGCACTTGGTGGATCTGAGGACCTGTCTTCTAGAGGACACGGGGTCTGGCACCCCATGGGCCGACACAGGGACCTCACTGATTTGGGGAAGTCCTGTAAAGCTCCTTGCTGTCTCTACTATGAGCCACAGCAGATTCTGTGAGGCTCCAGCTGTCCCTCTAAAAGACAGGTGACTACAAGGAAGCCTGCGGCCAGGCATGTGGAATGTTCCATTTACTTTGTTCTCTTGTCAGCGGCAGTGGGGGGGGGGGAGGGGGAGGTTGGTGGGTTCAAATCCAGGCCCTTGTACATGCCAGGCAAGTGCTTCTACACTTGTGTCACACCCCCAGGCCTTTACATTTGCTGATCTGTCTTTGTTTTCTTTCTTTTTTCTCCTTCCAGGAAAGGGATATAAACTCCCTCTATGACGTCAGCAGGATGTATGTGGATCCAAGCGAAATCACTCCTTCCATGGTACAGTGCCAATTCTTATACTCACTAGATTGACATGGACTCCATGCCCCATTCCCTGGCCCCTATGGTGGTTATAGCAGGTCAAGGGAATATTCTGAAAATCTAGCAAAAACTAATTTTTAAACAAGCTTTTATTAGCATATGCTAATTGTACGTAGTAATGGATTTCATTATGACATTTTCAAACATTTGTATATTTTGATCACATTCAGCCCCTTCTTACCCTTTCCCACTCCTGCTAAATACCTTCTTCCCACCTAGTAACTCTTCTACTTGTATGCTCTTTGTTTTTGTGGTCCAGTGAGTTTAATTAGGCTGATTTACAGGATGGGTGGGGGATTAGAGGAGCATGGGAAGCTTCATACCACTGAAAACAATGTTTCTCCCTCCCCAGCAACCATTACCTGCTAATAGACTCTCAGGAAGTTGCAAGGCCTTGTCAGCTTTCCTCCATAGCAGCCCTTAACTGGCTATAAATCCTCAGGGAGGGGCGGAGCCTTGTGAACTCCTCCCCTTAGCAACCCTTGACTGGCTATAAATCCTCAGGGAGGGGCGGAGCCTTGTTAACTCCTCCCCCTAGCAACCCTTGACTGACTGAATCCTCAGGGAGGGGCGGAGCCTTGTGAACTCCTCCCCCTAGCAACCCTTGACTGACTATGAATCCTCAGGGAGGGGTGGAGCCTTGTGTTCTCTCCCATAGAAACAGATAAATGCCTATGAGTCCTTAGGGAGGGGTGCGGCCAGTCCTCAGGGAAGAGTGGGGCCTTGTGATGACTTCGCCCACAGCAACCATGAACTGACTATCAATCCTCAGGGAGGGGTGGGGTCTTGTGAGTCCCTTCCCCACAGCAACATTAGCTGACTAAATCTTTTGGGAGGCCTTGTGAGCTCCTTCTTCCATACCAACCATGAGCTGACTGTAAATCTTCAGGGAGGGGAGGCGCCTTGAGCTCCTCCCCAGCAAAACTTAACTTTTTGGAAAGTGGTGATTGGCATTGAAACATCTGGTTTCAGGGAGAAGGTTAATAGAATTCCATCCAAATGCAGCTGCACCTTGCTAAAATTCTCAGGTTTGATGAACCACCTTTGGGCCAAACAGCTTCTAATTAAAAGTCTTCTCAATGTTCTTTTGCTTGCTGACTGAGCCCGCAGTGTTTATGAATTCTGTCTGGTTCATTGACCTCCTTGCGAGGCAAACGCTATCTTGGATTCCCACCCTGCCTGTGCTGTGTAACCTTGTGTACGTAGAGACGGATTTGCTTTTAGCCCCCAGCTCCTCCTCACTCCCGTCGCACCTCACATTTACTGCAGGAAGAATGATAGTGAATTTTCTGTCTGGGAGACACCCTGGCACGTGATTAGTGTCCAGCCCTTGCTTAGGAAGGCGCCTGGCTGAGGCTTTGCTGAAATCCAGAGATGAATTTCTTCTTTTATTTTTTTTCCCTAAGAAATTTATAATCCTTGGCCAATGCAAATCTCTAGCAAGAAATGAAGCCTTCAGGTGTGCAGAATGCATTATCTAGTAGCAACAACTCTGTCTTAGAAGTGAGGAGTGTTGGTAATGAGATTGGACACCACTGGTCCCTATGTGTAGGTTTTACAAATTTCACCAACCGCCTCTGGAGGAGGAGGTCAAGTAGACTTCTTTCTCCTTGATGTGGTAGTGTGCTTAGAGTTTATTTTAAGGGGTTTCAGTCTCTCCTCTACTTCATCAAGCAGGGACTACTGACTCAAAAGTTCAGGTAGATGACACGGATGGAGATGCAGGGCTGTAAGAGCTCTTTGTGTTTTAGGTGGTATTGGGGATGGAACCCAGGGCCTTGTGCATGCTAAGCAAGTGCTTTACCACTGTACTAGATCCTCAGTCCAAATTTTACTTTTTTATTTAAAACCAGGCTCTAGCTGAGTCACCCAAGATGACTTAGAACTCACTCTGTAGCTTAGGCAGGCCTTGAACTTGTTGAGATGGGACTGACTTTTGGGGGTTCAAACCCAAACCCCAAACCCAAGTTTGTATCTGCTTTACCAAAGAATTGAAATAAAACAGGACTGAGAAGGATTATTTTAGTGAATTATTACACTTTATTCCATAAAGTCCAGGAACCAAAGGGTGCGGAGTAGATACATCCATGTGATCTGAGGACCCATGTAAAAGTCCATGGGCCTAGAAAAAGAAAACATGAAAAAGAATATAAAAGAGAGGCTTAAAAAATAAGACAACAACACATCATCCTTCCCCATCCTAGCAGCAGCCAAGCTGCCAGGGCGGGGAAGGACAAAACCTTACTTCTGACGAAACCTTAAGTGTTGGGAGATGAATGGTCCAGGAGCTTGAAAAGAGAGAGAGAAAAAAAAAGCTTACCACAAGCCTTGTGAGCAGGCAGACTTTTTATCCTGGGTCTGGGGGCTGAATCCAGAAGTCGGCACACCGGAGTGCAGTGTCTAGAACAGATGGGGCCCACACTCCATGCACACCTGGGTAATTCCAGCTCCGTGGCAGCTGCTGCAGAGAGCAGGGTGAATGTGTGATGTTAAGCAGCCTCCCCATTTGTTTTATCTGTACTTGTCGGACAGGAATTAAGATCCATATTTCTCCTATGGGCCTTCCTGTCTAACTGCCTCTCCCTAATGCTACCTATCTCTCTCTCATTGTGATGCTCCTGCCTCAGTCTCCCTAGTACACGGCAGGCTTGTGCCACCAGCCCTGCCTGTCTTTTTAACTCTTCTATGTAAGTTTGATGACAAATCCCAACTGGCATTTGACCTGGTGTCTATGGACCTCAGGGGTAATGGAGGTAGTGGTCACTTGGGGAGCACACGTTCCCTTCAAGGGTAAAGGTTAGTTTACCTTTTCAGAGGACAGTCAAAATCTTCTGATTCCTCGGGACAAGTGGGGTATCAGGTGGTTTTTTCTTTTTCTTTTTTTTTTTTTTTTTTTTGATTTTTCGAGGTAGGGTCTCACTCTAGCTCAGGCTGACCTGTATGTAGTCTCAGGGTAGCCTTGAACTCACGGTGATCCTCCTACCTCTGCCTCCAGAGTGCTGGGATTAAAGGCATGCGCTACCATGGCCGGCTGATATCAGGTATTTTATGTGAAATATCCCCATATAAAAACAGTGGTGGGCTGGAGTGATGGCTCAGCAGTTAAGGTGCTTGCCTGCAAAGACTAAGGACCCGAGTTCAATTCCTTAGTACCCATATAAAGCCAGATACACAAGGTAGTCTCTCTCTCTCTCACACACACACTCATAAACAAATAAGTAAGTAAGTAAGTAAATAAATAAAATGTTTTAAAAACAATGGAAACTCAAGCAGGTTTTGGAGAAAAATCTTCCCATCTGTCTAAGTGGGCCCAGTGAAGCATGATGATAAGCTGAACTTGATCTTCAGATGCTGGCCTACAGTGAGAGCCTCGGAGAGGAGTGACTGCTGTTGCTGTTCTAGGAAACGATGTAACAGAAAACACTGAGAACAGAAAGCATCAGCCATGCCCTTGGATCCCCAAGCAGTAGTCGCCTACGTGATGGGGTGTGCTGTCCCTCTGGGTTTTGCCCCTCTCTGACTGGCATTTTAACTCTACTTGATTCAAAGGCTGCTCAGGCCATTGTTCCCATTGCTCAGCTTCTTTTAAAAAATTATTTTTATTAGCTTACAAAGAATTAAGTTATATTATGTCGTATTTGAAACAGATTGTGTTTTGTGTTTCCCTTCCCCCTTTCCCCACCGTAGCCTCCTTTCCACTTCCATATTTCTTAGTGACCATTTGGGATTGGGTATGGTGGCCACTGCCTGTATTCCCAGAACTTAGGAGGCTGAGGCAGGAGGATTGTCATGGGTTTAAGGTTAGCCTGGGCTACATACTGAGTTCCAGGCCATAGTGAGAGACACTCTGTCTCAAGCAAACAAACCAAACAAAAAACCATTGGGGTTGGCAGGCCGAACAACTCAGGTGTAGTTCATAGATTAGCATGTTAACTTAAAAATAGTATTTTAGAGAGAAAAAGAGGCAGAGAGAGAGATGCGGGGGGAGAGAAAGGAGACAGAGAGGAACAGATGCACCAGGGCATCTAGCAACTGCAAACACATGTGCCACCTTGTGCATCTGGCTTTACATGGGTATTGGGGAATCTAACCTGTGTCCTTAGGCTTTGCCTGCAAGCACCTTAACCACTGAGCCATCTCTCCAGCCCAGCATTATATATATATTAGAGTGTGTGAGAGAGACAGAGGGAGAGAAGTGGTGCGTCAAGGCCTCAGCCACTGATATCAAAGTCCAGATGCTTGTGCCATCTAGTGGGCATGTGCGACCTTGAGCTTGCCTCACCTTTGTGCGTCTGGCTTATGTGGGATCTGGACAGAGATTGAACATAGGATCTTAGGCTTTGCAGGCAAGTGCCTTAACTGCTAAGCCATCTCTCCAGTCCCCAACATAAAAATATTTTTAATAGTATAGAACATTCTAGCCATTCTGGCAACTTAAGTGTCTCCCCATCAATGGCTATTTGGGTCAAGTCTAGTTTTTGCTCATTTAGTTAATGCTAAAATGAATTTCGTCTTGCACAAGGTGTTATAGGAGTTTTTCTTTTGAGTAAGTTCTAGGAACCTGAAGGAATAGATCAGTAATGATACGTAATGCATGTTGAAAACCACAAGTGAAGCATATACAGTTCTGGGCACTTATTAGATAGTGGTAGCTTATACCAGATCCACGAAGTAGGTACCATTTAGGACCCATCTTACAAATGAGAAAATTGAGGTATCTAGAGGGTCAGTCATTGTTGAGGCCATGTAGTTTGGAGCTGGAACTGACCCAGGTGACTGGCTCTGAGGCCTATCCTCTTGGCCAGCTGTCTATTTGGTCGCAGAATGGCTGGTCACTTCTCTGTACCTTGTGAGGTCCTTCTCATTTGAGAAAGGAAGCCATTTGATTATACTCTCCTCTGCCATTGCTGTTTCCATGTCACCACAAGCCTGGCTCCAGTTCTCACATCACCTGGATGGAGCATGTCCAGATGGAGGCGAGAAGGAAGGACAGCAGGCCTGGATGGCCTTCAGTTGGAGATCCCTGTGCAAGAGCTTCTAGAAGCCACATTGCTCTTTCTGGAACCTGATGAACATAGCAGAAAACTCACCTTTATCCATGTATTTCTGGGCCCAGCTACTTCTCAATTGGCTGATCTTGGCCAAGGTTCTTTGGCCATGCCTCAGTTTCCTCATCTGTAAAGTGGGCATTATACTACTACTACTACTCAGTTGATATTTGTTGTAGGGATTAAAGGAGCCACTTTAGGTAAAAAAAAAAAAAAAAAAGGCTCAGAATGGGCTGGGGAAGTAGCTTAGTTGGTAAAGTACTTGCCACAGAAGCATGAGGATCTGAGTTTGGCCCTCAGTTCCCACATAAAATACTGGGCATGGTAGCATGCACTTATAATCCCAGTACTGAAGATGTGGAGACAGGAAGGCCCTTGGGGCTCACTGGCCAGTCAGTCTAGCCTATTTGGTGAGTTCAAGGCCACTGAGAAATACCATCTCTAAAAAAGGTTGATGGTATTCTGAGAATGACACCTGAGGTTGTCCTCTGGCCTACATATGCAGTGCACACACACCTTGCAAACATAGGAACATACACACACCTGTGTGTGTATACACACATATGTGTATACATGCATGAAAAAGGCCCAGAAGAGCCCTAGGCATTGCCCTTTCATATAGTCATCACAGAAATCCTGTGAAATATGCACTGTTTTAATTTCTATTTCAAATGGAGAAATTAAGGTTCAGCAGGCTGTAAGCTTCTTCTTAGAACCCATGTATCTGACTCCATAGCTCGTCTCTGGAGCAGGTTTCCTGAGTCTCTGTAAATCCATGCTTCTGTTTTCTTTGGGTGGGAGGAAAGGGAAGCTGCAGATCTAAACAGGTTTGACAATTTCAGATATTTTCCCATTAGTATTTTCTTGTGTGTAGGTGTTCATTTTGTCATAGGTTTATACTTGCGAAGTATCAACCATCAAATAAATTCACTGAAGGTTTTTATCCTGAGTAATTCTGTCTTGTTCTTGCTGACACAATACCCGGCATTTGATGGATCTTTCTCAGCTCCCTGATTTATTTTGTTGGTTGTTGTTTGATTTTTAAGTCTTAATACAGGGCCTTGCTGTGTAGCTCAGGTTGGCCTAGAATTTGCAATCCTTCTGCATCAGCCTCCTGAGTGCTGGAACAACATTCCCCAGTGCCTCAACTTCTCTTGCAAGATGTCTCTGTCTTACAAATGGCTACTTAGGGAACGAACATAAAAATAGCAGTGAGATCACTGATATGTCCAGGAAATAGTGAACTTCTGGGACAGTTGTTGAATACAGTAAATCTCTGAGGACTTCAGAGGTGATGGCTGTGGCTTTATCCAGAAGACACATCCCTTCAGTGTTGAGAAATTAGCAATGTTGGGTCTCTCCCATGTAGCCCTACCTCTGACTAAATCAGTTCCCTCTTCCCACTCAGAGGACTTTTCTGGGCTTTGGTTCCTCTGCAATGCCAGCTGTTTACCAGCAGATGGCTCTACAACCTTGGCCTCTGAAGCCTCCCGTTCCTCAATGAGAAGCAAATGGTGCTATTTCCCTCCTAGGCTCCTGTCACCTCACTGACCTTTTTCTTCTTGTTTTCTCCCAAAGCCTCAGAGGACAGTGAAAGCTCTGTATGACTACAAAGCCAAGCGCAGCGATGAGCTCAGCTTCTGCCGGGGTGCCCTCATCCACAATGTCTCCAAGGAGCCTGGGGGCTGGTAAGACTCAGTGAGGCTGGGCTTTGGGAGGTGAAATTGACTGGTTTCCTCTTGTGGTGACCCTCGCGTTGGCTAAGCTCTGAGCCCTTTTGTTTCACATTCTGGGTCTGGCTTTGACCTGCTGTGTGGAGCCACTGGGAAGGTGGCTCCATGCTTGCTCCCTTGGGGAGAGCAGATAAACAGAAATGGTACAGTTATCAATGTATCATCTATCTTGCACTTCATATCACCAATACTCTATCATTACAACTGCAGCTACTACTTACTGAGACCTTCTTAGATGCCAAACATCTGCTAATTACTTTCATATATTGATTTTTAAAAATATACATTTCTATTTATTTGAGAGAGGGAGGGAGGGAAGGAGGGAGAGAGAGAGAATGGGTGCACCAGGGCCTCTATCCACTGCAGACAAACTCCAGACACATGCACCACCATGTGCATCTGGCTTATGTGGGTTATGGGGAGTCTCGAACATAGGTCCTTAGGCTTCACAGGCAAGTGCCTTAACCACTAAGCCATCTCTCCAGCCCATAATGCATTGTTTATACAAACCTTCCTTAGGACCTTGTAGAGTCATGACTGTGATTGTCTGTACCGTGCATATGTGGTCATTGAGGCATAGCTACTAATGCTTTCCTTTCTTCTAATTATATCAGCCTGTGTTGTAACTTAAAATTCAGAATCTTGAGCTATCGTTTAGTCCTGTGTTCTATACAGTGGTCATTTAGATCAAAGACAGTACAGTTTTTAGGGCAAAGGGACCTAGGTTTCTCTGGGGTTTAGTTATCACTTATTTTTTTTTTTCTACCTTGGAGAAAAGTCATTGTCTATCAACAAGTCCCCAGGTAAGTGGTTCTGAGAGCAGTAGAACTTGCTTGTATCCAGAAGCACAAGACTGGCATTTCTTCCTCTCCATGAAAACCGGGCCTGACTTAGGAATTCAATAGCACTTTGCACTGGCAGATTATGCACTATTTTAGGTACTTTATTTGAATGCCTGTTTAATCCATATAACCGTTTGAGGGCATTTCTGTTGTTGCTTGTGTTTGACAGATGAGTAAACTGAGACACAGAGAAACACAGTAACTAGTACAGGGTTAAACTTGTACAGGCTTAAAGTTAGGCCTCTCATTCCAAAATCCACACAACCTCGTTCATTTGCTTGGACCCCTCCCTGTATTCCTACACAGTACTTTAGTCCAGGAACTTTGGAATTTATTTTAAAACCTTTTTGTTCAAGCCAGTTCTTACCTGGCTCTCCAAGCCAAAGACAAGTAACTGCAGAGTCCTATGTGGAAGCTGGAGCCAGCCTGGAGCTGCCTCCTTAGGCCTCCCTGAAGATGTCTCTGTTCCTG